>OY856409.1:917237613-918437613 GCA_963693085.1 Alisma plantago-aquatica
ACCGGTACCCTTTAGTCGACACATCTTGGTTAGAGGTGAGGAACACCTACCTTGTAATTCAAATGATACAACCCAACCTTGGTGTCTGATATCCTATGGAGGTCTATGTGGTCGATACCCTAGTTGAATGGGTAGGCTGATACCCTAGTTGGTGGGCAGGTTGATACCCTAGTTGAGTGGGTAGGTTGATACCCTAGTTGAGTTGGTAGGATGATACACTAGTTGATGGGTAGGATGATACCCTAAGTGGATAGTGAGGCCGATATCTTAAGAGATGGTATAACTGATACACTATCTCTTGCACCTTTAATCTGACATCATTTGTTGTGTCTTGGCTGACACACTTTCTGTTAGGAGTTGTGCTCGTTACAAGTAATGATAAAATGATACTTATCTTTGAGTTAATAGGCAGATACCCTACCGAGTTTGGTTTCCCTATATCTAAGGTTAACCGATACCATACCTTAGTGTAGTGTCTGATACACTACTTTAACGTGGTGGCCAATACCCTAACCCGAACCGATACCCCCATGTGGTGTAGTGATGCATCTTGTTGATGCTAGAGTTTTATGGTGATGGTGTGACATCATATGGAGTAGTTGTGGGTATGATGTGAAGGTAATGTTTCTAAATTACATAAGATGTTAATTATGACAATGAGAAACATGCTTCTATATCTCATAATATACACTTCATAATAATGAAGAAAGTGATGATCTTAAGATGGTTGATGATCCAACCTTGTAAACCCTAATAAGGTAAAGTGAAACCCTAATTGTTATAATGTAAAGTGTATGATGGGAATGTTTGGTATGAGTTCTATGAGATGATGATTCTTTGCCTTCTTTTTATCAGCTTCTAACCATGCCAGATATACTGATTGATGTACATAGCCAGGAATGAGCTATGGTGGTTATGATGTGATGGACATTAGTCCTTGTGATGGACATTGGTTCTTGTGATGGACATTGGTCCTTGTGATGGGAATTGGTCCTTGTGATGGACATTGGTCCTTGTGATGGATAGGTGGTACTTGTGATGGACATGTGGTCGTTGTGATGGACATTGGTCCTTGAGGTGGACACATAAGTGATAATAGGCATAAAGTGATAATGTGATTCAATATGTTCTGGTGATGAGTCATACCCTATTTATGTAGATCTTGTTTAGAGGTTATATGTTGTAACTTGATTGATGTTTAAAGATGTTTAAATTGATCTAATTAATCAAGTGAAATCTATAGAGTAGTTTCCATGTGCCATAGATCCATTCAGTGTCAGCATTTGCTAAATGGTGAAATGAGGTTCACTCAGAACACATATTGTCGAATATGCGGGGTGCATGTTGGAATACCACCTTGTATCATGAAAGTAAATGCAACACAAGTTTGATAGTATGTCATACCTGGAATTGTATCATAGGATTAAATGTAAGTCATACTTGGAATTGTATCACAAGATTGACTATAAGTTATACTTAGAAGAGCATTGCTATAAGATATAGCTCAATCTTCTCTAGCTTCGTGACCTGTACCAAGGTGGGCTAAATATGCACAATTGGACGAAAATGTCCCTAGAAGTAGATGACTCATGATGTCACTGTATGTATACTCATACTGATTGAGGAAGGTGAGATCGTGGATTTTGTCTCTTCCATTATATATTTAAATAGTGGTCGGTTGGATTTGGATGGTACAATTCAAATCCTCAGGGCATAATGAATATGTAATCATGCCATGTAGTATAATTATATAGGACCAAACAAAAAAACATTGGTTGAGGCCTTTCTTGATCTTTATACAATGTTGTTGGTAGATAATATACATGTCCTTCATAATCCTCTTTAATTATTAAGATGTTTCACAATTCATCAATAATTGTTCTTCCTGTTATTTATAATGTTCCTCTATTTATCTTATCTGTGATAATAATAGAGTTGGTGGAGAGTTATATCACTCGTTGGGGCTGTGTGTCTCACTCTGTTGGTTAAAAACCTTTTTAGGTGGACTACCACGAGGAGGTAGAGATCGTGCAGAGGTGGTTGAGCAACAGTCAGAGGAGCAGTGGTTGATAAGGTTGGAAGTGCTAATGGTTGGTTTTGTTGATAGAGTCCTAGAGTCATCCCTAGACACTCAGGTGTTTGGGAGCCTTTTGTATATGTTTTGCAAATGTGTTCTCTTTATGTGCTTGTTGTATATCAGGTATGATGGAATCATGTATATATACTCTAGAACAATGCCCTCGTTGCAGGTTGACAACATGCCTTATGAATACTTTGAGGCATGAAAGTACTCATGTGTAAAGGTTTTTGCTATGTGATTGTTTTATGAAAAAAGGTTTTTTTAATTTTAGTGTTCTCTTAATAAGTCATTAATCTCTTTCTACAATTTGTGTTGAGTTATCTCATTTTGATATGGCACGGGGTGTCACACAGTGGTGTGACAAAGGGTTGGTATTAGAGCTTTAGGTTTGCTGAGTCTATAGGGACCTAGGACTAGGGTTTGCGTCTGTTCTAGTGTCCTCTAGTCTGTCTTATGGTCACTTCTGCTTATGCAAAAGAAGAAAAGATGAAAATATGTCTAGAGAACACAAAGAAATTCTACCAAGAGCAGTGTCGCTGCACTAGGTGGTGGTGCAAAGAACCAGACAAATGAAGATCGGGTGTCTGAAGTCCCCCAATTTGACCCAACCATGATAGAAAACCCTACCTTTCAATCACTCTTTGGGTAGTTTATGGAAATGATGATTCATATGGCATATAGGATGCCTATGCCTCAGCCTAGGGTACATGTTCCCCATGCTGAATCTTTGATTACTGGGGAGAATTTTGAGAAGGTTCGCCGTGTTGGGGTAGTTGAGTACGCTGGAACAGCTGACCTGACATATGTAGATATGTGGTTGATTGAGCTTGAGAATGCCTTTAAGATCCTATATATCCCTGAAGAGGATAAGGTTAAGCATGCTTTGTACCTCTTGAGAGGGAGTGCTGGCCATTGGTGGGCCACAGAGGAGAAGAAGAGACCTAGTGTGGTGGTTGGTTGGGAGGAGTTCTGACGAGAGTTCCTAAGTCAATACATCCCATGGACGTATCTGGATGAGAAGGTCAGTCAGTTTCAGAGGGTTTGATAGGGTGTTCTGACCATTCCTTGATTAGTTTGGACTTGTCCTCACATATGACATCTTGATATATAGTCAGGATGGCCAACAACATGAACAACATCTGAGTCAGGTGTTGATAGTGTTGAGACAACACCATCTCTGTGCTAAGTTCAGCAAGTGTGAGTTCTGGTTGAGGAAGGTAGCTTTCTTGGGGCACATTATATCTGCATCAGGAGTACATGTGGACCCTAAGAAGGTAAAGTCTCTGATAGAATGGGAGAAGTTAAAGATGCTGACAGAAGCGTGCTGTTTCCTAGGTTTGGTAATCTATTATAGGAGGTTCATTAAGAACTTCAGTGCTATCACCCTACCACTAACTAAGTTGACAAGGAAGGATGTGCTATTCATTTGGGACAAAAGATGTCAACGAGCTTTTTAGACATTAAAGGAGTAGCTGATAAGTGCACTAATTTTGGTTTTGCCTGAGCAAGGAAGAGGATACATCTGTTGGTATATATGCCCATAGAGCCATCCCAAGCGATTGCATGGAGTCAGATATTAACTAATCAATTAATGTGATTATTTGCTTAATTAATTAATTCCATAATATTCTAATTAATCCATGAGCATTTTCATTAATGCAGTGTTTCTGTTTATCGATGGGTTTAGGAAACCCTACTTTCCTTCATATCCTATATAAAGGAGGTTGACGGCTGATATCTATATAAGATATTGAGAGAGGCTTTTCAATTTACGCTCACGTACATAAACCCTAACCATCATCGTTCTTAGGAGAGAAAGGAGAGAAACGCATCGCTAGCACACCACCACACAGACATGATTCCTTCCCGCCAGCTTAGGAAGCGCGACGTGGAGTTCCAGTCCATTCGCGTGGATGAAGTAAAGATGCAGACACTGAGACGCCTACGTTCGGAGGACATCAACAACCATCTGTGCACATTACGAGTAGCGTACATCATCGCATGAAAGGAGCGCCGCCGGATCTTCTTGCGACAACGACTATGAGAGAAGTTCCATCTGTGTAGACAAGCATCGTTGCACATGTTTGTGCAGCGGGACATCGCCAGACTTGCTCCGTGATAAGATATATCCCGCAAACACTCCTTCCAAATATGTTGTTGTTGACGAGATCCTGTTTCGGGTTGCGTAGATTTTTGTTGCTTCAGTCGCACATGTTTTCTCCACAAAACCCAACAAGATCGTCTTTTGTGATGCATCCAGACATGGTTGGGGATGTGTGTTGATGCAAGATAAGAAAGTGGTTTCTTTTGCTTCTCAACAACTTAAGAAACATGAGGAGAATTATCCATCCCACAACTTGGAGTTAGTCATAGTAGTACATGCTTTGAAGATTTAGAGTCACTACCTGTATGGGGAGAAGTGTCAAATCTTCACAGATTACATGAACCTAAAGTATATCTTTTTATAGTAGGTGATGTG
Source organism: Alisma plantago-aquatica (assembly GCA_963693085.1). NCBI lineage: Eukaryota > Viridiplantae > Streptophyta > Magnoliopsida > Alismatales > Alismataceae > Alisma > Alisma plantago-aquatica. The sequence continues at coordinate 917,242,173 of OY856409.1, forward strand.
TATGAGGCAACATAGTTGGATGGATTTGATCAAAGACTACGATTGCACAATTGATAATCATCCGGGAAAGGTGAATGTGGTGGCAGACGCCTTGAGTAGGAAACCTCCATCTATGGATAAAATTCAGTTGAGTTCTTTGATGTTTCACAAGCAAGACATGTTGTCCTCTTTGTATCCGATGAATGTCAAGTTGTAAGTGTCTTTGTTAGCCAATTTGTTGGTGCAATTAAAAATGAAGCCTATTCTGAGATAGTAGATCAAAGATGCTCAACAGACAGATACCATGATACAACAAATTAGATCAGAGTTCGGCAGTGAGAAGTGTTATGGTTTTCACGAGATAGAAGACGAGACAATAGGTTATCATCACAGGACAGTAGTTAATGATGCAGATAATTTCAGTAAGATGGTACTGGAAGAAGATCATACATATATGTATGCTATGCACCCAGGTAGTACTAAGATGTACCACAATATGTAGGATATGTTTTGGTGGCCAAGATTGAAGAAAGATGTAGCTGAGTTCATTACAAGATGTGCTACGTGTTAACAGGTCAAAGCTGAGCATCAGAAGCCTATAGGGACATTGCAACCATTGCTTATACCTCTGTGGAAATGGGATCATGTGTCTATGGACTTTGTGGTTGGTCTGCCTAGGACAACCAAAGGTTATGATTCGATTTGGGTGATCGTTGACATATTGACCAAGTCAGTGCATTTCCTTCCCGTGAAGACAACATTTACAACATAGAATCTTGCTCAAGTTTAGGTTGATGAGTTAGTGTGTTTGCATGGTGTTCCCGTTACTATCATTTCATATAGACATCCTTAGTTTACAAGTTGCTTTTGGGAGCAATTGCATACAACTTTGGCTTTGCATTTGAAGTTCAACACTTCTTTCCACCCGTAAATAGATGGTGAGTCTGAAATGACCATTCAGATCTTGGAAGATCTATTGAGGGCTTGTGTTATATAGTTCTCAGGAAGTTGGGATATACACCTCAGTCTGATAGAGTTCATCTACAATAATAGCAATTAGAGAAGTATTGACATGGCACCATACAAGGCATTGTATGGGAGACGTTGTAGGTCTTTGTTGTGTTGGCATGATATAAGGGAGTATCATCTTCTAGGTCTTGAGCTTTTACTGCAGACGATAGAGAAGATCAGATTGATACATTAATAGTTGAAATCAACAAAAGACAGATAGTAGTTGTATGCATACAATCATCACAGACCCTTTTCCAAGTGGGAGACAAAGTGTATTTGAAGGTCTCTCCCTAGAAGGGTGTTTTGAGGTTTGGGAAGAAGGGTAAGTTGGATCCCACATTAATGAGACCTTACCCAATTGTGGTACATGTTGGGAAGGTGGCCTATAAGGTGGATTTTCCACCTGAGTTTCATAGGTTGCATCCAGTGTTCCATGTCAGTATGTTGAGGAAGTGTCATATGGATATAGAGACAATGATACAACATGTGGATGTGGAGCTTGATGAGGATGTGACCTATGTGTAAGTTCTAGTGTTAATCCTTGATCGGAGGGTGAATAATTTCAATAGGAAGGACCTTGTGCTTGTGAAGGTTCTTTGGGATCATTGTAGTGTTGAGAAAGCCACATGGGAGCTCGAAGAGGAGATGAGGAGGAAGTACCCTTCTCTTTCCTCTTAGGATTTTTGGGGTAAAATCCCTATTAGGGGTTTATGGCTTGTAAGGACCCTGACCCACGTTTTGGGCTAACCCTATTTTTTATGCTTAAGAATGTTTATTAGTTCCTTTCTCTAATCATCTAAGATGTAATTAGGGCATGCTGTAGGTTTGTGCTCCTTATTTGAGCCTTGTTGCTTGATGCTTGTGCTTTGTGGTGAAGTTTTGGTGCAACTTGCAATTTACCCAGAGTAGGGGTTTGTATGCAAGTTTGACACCTCTAGAGTGTTTGTTCTCTCTCTTGGCATAATCCAAATGAGAGAGAAAGTGTTGGGCACTTTGTTGTGGCCTTGGTTGAGTGTTTACATTCTTGTTGATGTTTTGGGCACATGTTTGAGGTGTGTCTTGCTCTTTGGAGTGTTGTCTCAGGCTTGAGAGCCTTGATGAGACCTTGTATCGGTTTGAGGTTGCCTTGAGAAAGCTTGGTATTGGTTGAGGGTGTCTTGAGGGACATCCTATCAATTTTTGTCACCTTGAGGAACACCATGTCAGGATGTGGTGACTTAAGGAGGAGTGCCATATCGGATTGTGACCTAGGGTTTCAGACCTATCGCTTTGTAAAGGAGGTGGATGGGTGTGTTGACCAGGACCTTCCTTAGTGGCCAAGTGGGAAAGACATAGGTTCTATCACCTTGTTTCATGGCATGTCATTTGTTATTTCTTCTTAGACAAGTGTCTTCTAGGGTTCTAAGGTGGTGACACCACTCCCTTGTTTTCTCTCTCTTTGACCACATATATATGCCTCTTCCTTCTCATTCAAGTGCACCCTTTTAGCAATCCTTGCTTGCTCTCCTTGGTGGCCGACCTTGAGCTTGAAGTGCCCTCTCCCTTGGAGATTGGTGGGTGTTCTAGAAGCTTTTGGTGCTATCTTTCATAATATTCCTTGGTAAGCCATTGTTTTCTAGATTTCCTTCTCTTCTTCTTTCTTCTTCTAGGCCATGGACCTTGGTACCTTCTTTTCTCTCTTTTGTTTTCTTGACCATGGTCTTATCTTCCTTCTTAGAGGTATTGTGAAGATCGAGCTAGGAGGATCTTAATCTACCTTGAGCTTTAAGATATTAAAGCATAAAGCTTGGTGGTTGTTCTTGATGTGGGTTATATAACTCTAACCCTACTTTGTTATTATCACTTTTCTACTTTCTATCTTTCTAGTTGCTCTTAGCTTGTCTTTGCTTTTATGCTAGTAACTTTTCTTGGTGGATCTATGTTCTATTTTGAGAATAGAACTATGTTAGATTGCTTCCATGAAACATTCCATTTTTTGCCTTGGTAGTGTTGTCATCTTGAGGTAAAAGATGACTAAATTGATATGAATTACTCTTTGCTAACCAATATGATTGCAACCCGACATGCCTTGTCTAGACCAATAGACCTTACAAACTGATACTATTTAGCTGACACATCTTAGTTAGAGGTGAGGAACACCTACCTTGTGATTCAACTAATACAACCCAACCTTGGTGGCCGATATCCAATGGAGATCTATGTGGCCGATACCCTAGCTGAATGGGTAGGCTGATACACTAGTTGGTGGGTAGGATGATACCCTAGTTGCGTGGGTAGGCCGATACCCTAGTTGATGGGTAGGCTGATACCCTAAGGGATAGTGAGGCTGATATCTTAAAAGATGGTATAACCAATACACTATCTCTTGCACCTCTAAACTAAAATCCTTTCTTGTGTCTTGGCCGACACACTTTAATTTAGGTGTTGTGCTCAATGCAAGTGATGATAAATCGATACTCATCTTTGTGTTGGTAGGTTGATACCCTACCTAGATTGGTTGCTCGATATTTAGGGTAAACTGATACCATACCTTAGTGTAGTGGCTGATACACTACTTTAGTGTGGTGGTCAATACCCTAACCCAAATCGATACCCCCATATGGTGTAGTGATGCATCTTGTTGATGCTAGGGTTTCGTGGTGATGGTGTGACATGCTATGAAGTAGTTGTACATATGATGTCAGGGTTATGTTTCTAAACTACATAACATGTTAATTAAGATAATTAGAAACATGCTTCTATATCTCATAATATTTAACTTCATAATAATGCAGTAAGTGATGATCTAAATATTGGTGATGTTCCAACCTTGTAAACCCTAATAGGTTAAAGTGAAACCCTAATTGTTATAATGTAAAGTGTATGATGTGAATTTATGGCATGAATTCTATGAGATGATGATAGTTTTCCTTCTTGTTATCATCTTCTAACCATGTTGGTGATACTGATTGATGTACTTAGACATGTATGAGCTATGGTGGTTATGAAGTGATGGACATTAGTCCATGTGATGGATATTGGTCTTTGTGATGGACATTTGTCCTTGTGATGGACATTGGTCCTTGTGATGGTCATTAGTCCTTGTGATGGACATTGGTCCTTGTGATGGACATATGGTCCTTGTGATGGACATTGGTCCTTGAGGTGGACACATAAGTGATAACATGCATAAAGTGATTATGTGATTCAATATGTTCTGGTGATGAGTCAGACCCTATTTATGTAGATCTTATTTAGAGGTTATATGTTGTAACTTGATTGATGTTTAAAGATGTTTGAGTTGATCTAATTAATTAAGTGAAATCTATAGAGTAGTTTCTCTATGCCATATATCCATTCAGTGTCAACATTTGTTGAGTGGTGAAATGAGTTTAACTCAGAACGCATATTGTTGAATATGCGGGGTGCAAGTTGGAATACCACATTGTATCTTGAAAGTTGTAAAACAGGATTGACTATATGTCATACCTAGAATTGTATCATATGATCGACTGTAATTCATACCTTGAATTCTATCACAGGAATGACTATAACTCATACCTAGAAGAGAATTGCTATAAGATGTAGCACAATTTTCTCTAGCGTTGTGACCTGTACGAAGGTGGGCTAAATATGCACTGTTGGAATAAAATGTCCCTGGAAGCAGATGACTCATGATGTCACTGCATGTTTACTCGTACTGACCGAGGAAGGTGAGGATGTGGATTCCATCTCTTCCATTAGACCTTAAATGGCACTAACTCTACTATATATATATATATATATATATATATATATATATATATATATATATATATATATATATATATATATATATATATATATATATATATATATATATATATATATATACTTATATAGTGGTCGATTGGATTTGGATGGTACAATTAAAATCCTCAGGGCATATTTAATGTGTAATCATCCGTGTAGTATAATTGTATAGGATCAAACAAGAAAACATTGGTTGAGGCCTTGCTTGATATTTATACAATGTTGTTGGTAGAAATTATACATGTCCTTCATATTCCTCTTTAATTATTAAGATGTTTCACAATTCATCAATAAGTGTTCTTCTTATTATTTATATTGTTTCTCGGTTTATCTTATCTGTGATAATAATAGAGTTGGTGGAGAGTTATATCTCTCGCTGGGAGTGTGTGTCTCACTCTGTTGGCTAACAACCTTTTTAGGTCGACTAGAACAAGGAGGGAGAGATCATGTAGAGGAGGTTGAGCAGCGGCTAGAGGAGTAGTGGTTGATAAGGTTGGAAGTGTTGTTGGTTGTCTTTGTTGATAGAGTCCTAGAGTCATCCTTGTACACTCAGGTCTTTGAGAGCCTTTTGTAGATGTTTCATGAATGTATTCTCTTTATGTGCTTGTTGTATATAAGACATGATGGAATCATGTGTATACATTCTTAAACAATGCCCTCATTACAGGTACACAACATGCCTTATGAATGCTTTAAGGAATGAAAGTACTCATGTGTAAAGGATTTTTCTATGTGACAGTTTTAAATTTTAGTGTTTTTTATTAATAAGTCATTAATCTCTTTCCGCGGTTTGTTTTGAGTTATCTCATTTTGATGTGGCATGGGGTGTCACACAACAACATGAAAAATAGGATCCAGGCGTCCATCCCTAGCATGGTATTATCAAATTACAAATATGGAAGTGTAAAATATTAGAATTCATGAACATATAACAAGAAAAATCACCAATCATAAACTCAACATTCAACAAATATTATTAAGCAACATTGTCTTAATAAAAGATTTCAATTAACTATTAGAGAGTACAATTTTACAAGTTTGCTCATGTACACTAGGGATCTTACAAAAAGTACACTTGACATATCTCACCAATACATCAACTCTCTATCCATCGCTAAACATATAAAATGCCTTAAATAAGTGGGTGAACACACATGGTGTTGAGTACTAGACATAAAAATACACACATTCTATACATATATATATATATATATATATATATATATATATATATATATATATATATATATATATATATATATATATATATAAAAGTTATGTATAATTTGAATAGAGTTTCAAAAGTAACAAATAAGAGTAAACAAGTTAAGTATTTGGAAAAATTAAATAACATGCTTTATGTCATTTTACTCCACTTACACCATTAATATAGTGGATTTGTAAGGCCTTTTTGACTAAATTCTCACTGGAAGAGTCTGACTAACCTCCCATTGGAAGATCCTATGAGGATGCTGAAGATTAGATAACCCTATTCTTAAGGGAACTCAAAGATATTGTCGAGAGCTAAACTTTTTTATCATCAAGGCATTCCCTATCTTGAAAACTTAAGTAAAATGACTAGCCTTATGTGCTTACCCCAACACCTTAGGCAGGTGCACAAGGTTTGTATAATGGTGATGCACTGAATATTAGTCATTTTTCACAGGGTGTTTCATTCTATATTTTATGCAGATTTGTTCATTTTGATGTCATTTGTGCATGGTTTATCATTATTATCCTACGACATACATTTGCATAAAATATTTTTTATTTCTATTGTTTCATATTGATTTATCATTGATTACGGGACTAATGTTCTTCTTTGTTGAATTTCAGGTAAAATTAACAAGTGTTGGGTCAATTCGGTGCTATCAACAACACTGTAGGTGGTACTGACAATTGAAGATAAGAACATGGAGGAATTGGAGAACTCAGTGGTACCTATAGAAGAACACGTGCTACCAATGTGATCAACAGTAACTCATTCAAAGCTGATCAACATCCAATCGATGGTACTGATTTGTAATAGGATAATCACCAGGAGATGTCAGACAGCAACTTAGTGCTATCGACGCTTCAGTAGGTAGTACTAACAGTTCACATGGAGTCACAATCCATAGAAGGACTCAGTGCCACTGATATCCTATCGGTGGGACTGAATTGTCATGATCAGACAAGAATAAAGATGTGGGCTAATCCAACAACCATGATTTAATGACACCCTAAGTAAATCTTATGACTAGGGAGAATTTTGGTCAAACTTAGGAATCATTGTAGAGTTTGTTGCATGACAGAGGATAACCGTGAGAAGAGAAAGGAGAAGAGAAAGCTAAGTTTTTGATGATTCAAGCACTTCCAGTGGACAATATTGCAGCTGAAAGACAGCAAATTTCCGCATTCGTCAGAGGGAATCAACTAGATCATCTTCTCAAGGGGTTTTCATTGATTCTTTTGATGTTTTCCCCATTTCCCCCTTCTCTATATATGTGTATGGAAATTGAAATCATGCAGGGATAATCACCTAATTCCTTAGGATCTGGGAGTAGCTCATTTATGTACTATAATTGACAATTATGCTCTATGTATGTGTATGGAAATTGAAATCATGCAGGGATAATCACCTAATTCCTTAGGATCTGGGAGTAGCTCATTTATGTACTATAATTGACAATTATGAGTTAATATTATGTTTCCCTAATTTCTGAACATAACTCTACGATCACTTTATGAATTATCTATTCTTGATCACCATAGTTGATTTCTTAGACAGTTAATTGCTTCAAAATGGGGATTAAGAGTTGGACATTTCGTAGATTTACTTATCCTAGACCACACTTCCAGAGAAGGATTACGATTGTGAAGGGTAGACCCCAATGGTATCGTTAAAGCACCTAACTAATAATTAAATCACGACAAGAGTGGGATTTATATTAGATTAGTAGTAATTATGGTACGAGAGGGGGTGATTCTGACTACAGGTCGCTTGGTCTAGGGTTAGGAGAATGAAACTCTGATAAATAACATTAATTGTGGTATATACCATGTGAGACTGTATTCCTAAGGAATCGATTCCACTTTTGATCACAACCTTAGTGACTTATTTTTAATTCTCACAATTAGTCAATTAATCAGTCAATAACTTTTTCATCATGTCTACCTGATCGAGTCATAGTTAGTAATAGTCTTTGGATTCATGTTTCCCCGTGTTTGATATTTGGGCCTCTTTTGGCTTATATTACTTTCATACACACCCTTCCTTTTAACACGTGTTTTAAGAACACAACACATGGATCTCTATATTATGTTAGCATGTTATAGAACATCAACAATGAGACAAACCTCAAGTACGATACTAGAATACTACATGAAAATATTTGAGCAAGTAAACAAGCATACATATGTATCTCAATTGAAGAAACAAATCCATTGTCATATAATTGTTAAAGCCCAAACCTAATTCAGAGATTTGTAAGATAACTTATCTATGACCATCTCTTCACAAGTAACACCTTATTAAGACAAGATTTTATACATGTATGATATTTTAAACATTAACTCTGACTAGTTCCATTTTTAGGGTTTTTGATTCATAATTTGTTAATTACTTATTTTATGATTTCTTACCAATTTTGGGTTTACTATAAAGGTGTGGTTCAAGTTTCATGTCATTTTGATGTTCCTTTCATTTTATATGAGTATTTTAAGATTCATGTCCCTTATGTGCATGTTAGGGTCAAAAGACTCATAATAGGGCAACAAGGTTCATGATCCACATAGTCAAGATGTCCATACATAGAAGATGATTTAGATTAGTAGTATAGGGACATAAGAATCATACTAAATGTTGGATGGATGTCCCCTAGAGAGTAGGAATCATAAACCATCATTGAGTATCAATATTTTCAACAACATACATATATCAACATGGCTCCTTATATAACCGATATATGAACTATGTGTGACGTATACATAAAAGATATGATAAGGGATGGAGTATTCTCTGATATATAAGTGAAAGATATGAGATGAAGACTAATTTCAATATTACAAAACAAGAAAGGTAATCTATCTATAAGTGTCCCACTAGGTCATCACTAGTAAGCTTAGGGTCACATACACCACCAAATCAAGACATAGTGTGAATCTTGGGTATTAGAGCTTCTAAAAATCATGGAGTTATTGATTATAAGAGTGTAAAGGCATTTAATGTGGAAAATAAATCCAACAGACTCCATTTTTTTTTTGGGGGGGGGTTGTAGGGACACAGAGTTTGGTGAATGATTTTGCACAAAAATCAAATAAAGAAAGTCAGATATGCCAGAAAGAAATAGGGAGCCATATTCCACTCTACAGAAGAAGGGAAAAACACTTGTCTCTTTAAGGGGTACTAGTCGATAGAATGACTATGGTGATAGTCTGAAAACTCCACATATCCTTTTCCCGGGGATAGGAGGATGATCAAAGAGAGATTTTTTTTATACTCAGAGTGGCAGTGAAGCAAACTTGCCATTATCCCAAATGACTAAGAAGTGAGTGAGTCTTCAAAAGTCTTGATATTCACCGCATCCCCCATCAGTTTCGGAGTGGACCCTTTCACTCTATTTTATTATATACGCTTAGCGAAAATAATGTTTTTTGATAGACCTAGGACATGGATTCTATATGAACCAATGGATCATGACAAGTCTTCCCTACTAGCAATGACTTCCTCTTTCATTAATTCATTCTTTCGGTGGAATCTTCTAGTTCTTTCGAACTATCTAGGCCCAATTCCTTATCAAGGGTCAAAAAGAGGGTCTCCCTTAATGTATGGGATGGGATCTAGTCCGAGCATGTCTTTTTTCTGGTCCTTTATGGACAATGAACTTGTCCCTCCTCTATTGCCAAAAAGTGATGAAATGCTCTCAAAACCGATGAGCTTGAGTGAGACAAAGGAGAGAGGAATTTTGTGTGTAGGGGTACTGTAGTGTGTTAATCGATTATTCAGCTTTGGGAGATTGTAATCCACTGGTCTATTACACTTTTCTTAAGGTATATAATGTATTCATATGAAGGGGCACACACATGCATTATAGGTCATATAGAACAAACATAGTCAAAGGACCTTAGAGATGATATTTAAGTAATAGAGAAGTATAAAGTTACTAATCTTCAAGGTTATAAAAATTCTTGATGCCCATTATAAACAAGATTAGCAATCTAAGGTAAAATGCATCATTAAAGTCTCATATTAGCCCTAGTCATGCATTAGTGTCAACCAATGGAGGAAGGGGGTGATTATGAATACAAACATATTCAAAGGTACTAATAAGTTACTGATTTGATGACTCAAAGGTAGATTGATAAAAAAGATACAACTTTTATCATCAATATACATACAAAATGGTCAACATAGTCAAAGTTTGTGTCTTTAGAAAAACAAGAAATAGGAATAGTTTCTAGGTTTCAAAAATCCCAAATTGTAGGTAACATTGAGCTAATGAAAATGATATATGATATCACCTATTTTATCCTTAGGGTGAGGTAGTTACGATTTTAAAAAAATTACTTTCAAACTATAAGGTTAGAGGTTAGAGCGTTACATGCATATTCATTGAATGATTAGTGTCATTTGATGAAGATCCAGTGGCCACATCTCACCTCACTCTCATCTGTGTAGTTGGGCTACTTGCATGCTGATTTTACTATAACACAATGGCGGGGTGACCCCGACTGTGACTAGCCACTACTACCTCACCTTGGGGGGCCGCTCTTATGTCCAGGTGGTTTCTAGCTATTGACCGTCGAGGTTGCTTGTGGTGCGATCACATATATTCATTAGTGGAGCACCATAGTTGTGCTCCAATTGAATGGTTATGGACGTTTCCCCCACCCTAGACACAACCCCAACAGAATACCCAAAAGCCACAGTGGTTGACTCCCACATGGTTTAACGCTTCTTTTATAGAGAACACTCTAAGACAACAAAGGCCAATTTGATCATCTACCTAGCTCCATCTCAAAACTACAGAGTCGTGGCTGGCCTTTGTTGTAGCCGAGGTGGCTTAGAGAAGAAGCAACAAGTGAAAAAATAGCAGCACTGCCACCCAATCGATGAGAGTAAAGAGGTCGAAGGAAGATAGGTTATGGGGTCTAGTAAGAGAAAATAAATAAGGGAGAGATAGGCAAGGATGAAACAATGAGTTTGGGGTATTTGATTTTCCTAAAGATATAGAGATGCAAGGCTATTGGGTTCTCTAAAGTTGTTTCTACAGTAGCAGGTGATCCCTTATGTACAAAGAAAGGAGAAGGTTCCATAACCATTGGATCTTAGATTCACAATCCAATTTCTCAAAACTAAACATGCATAGAGTTTGTCCAAGGAGGAGTGGCAGTTGGGTTGTCCCAATTTTGGGTCGAAAAACTCAAATTTGAGGTAATAAATAAATTTTAGGAATAAGAGTTGTGATATTCAAAAGGCCATAACTCTGGACTCGTAGCTCCAGTTAAAGCAGTGTTTGTGTTATTGGAAAGGTAATTGAGCCGTCTACTATATGAAATTTATTACATAGTAGCTTGGTATTATGATATTTAATTTTCCTTGTAGGATGGATGTATATTAAGACATGGAACTTATCTAAACTATGTAAATAAATGTCACACATTATTAAAGTGATTGTTCATGTGACCAAATTAGAGTGTCACAACACCCAAACAGTAGAATTAATGTCCAATCGATCAAGATGAGTCATCATAGAAAGTTAAGGAGTATAATAAAGGAGACATAAACTCAGGTTGTCACATAAAAGCTAACCCATTTATATCTAATCTCATCCTTTAACACTCTGAGGACACAAGGATGATAAGTTTGGATGTGTGTGTGAATAGGTGATCTAGGTATGCCCTTGTTCTATATATCTCTATAATAAAAATTTCTTTGCCCTTGTGTATACTTGCATATCCCATATTTCTCAAAAGTTCTAAAAATATGTTAGTTTGCACATTTTAGATCAAGCTTAAATAAGCTCAATCCTAGATAAAAGGTTCATAATAAAAGATAATGTTTTGTGTTTAGGAAAATTGTATCCAATTTTCATGGTCATTAACTTTTCTCTACACTAGATTAGAGTTATTTCAGGCTATATCTTATCATATTTAGGTATCAAGTTGTGAATATGGGTAATAAATTCACATTACCTGATATGTGATCGTGTTTCCAAATCATTTCTATCTTGAAATACTATAAACCACTAATGAATGCTTCCTCCTCCAGATAGATTCTAAAAAATAGAGAGGATTTTATTCTTATACACTTTAGACAACCACCCAAGCCCTTGAGTATAGGCTAGAAATGTATGAATCTCACATCAAGGAAAATTCTACCCCTTGTAGTGCTAAAACCCTAAAAGGGATTGAAATAGGCTTGGCATCCCACCGAAGCCTGAAAATCCTATCATCCCATAAGATAAGATAGAGAAAAGATCTTGAGAGTTAATAAAAGCATGAGAATTGTGCCCTTCTATGGGTCTTTGGTTCTTCTTGGTTGGTTTTTGGTGCTTGAGAATGTAGATATGTCGTGAGCAATAGTAGAACCCATAATTTCATCAAATGAACCCATTATTCTTCAAAGGTAATAACATAAACACATGCCATTACAACAGAACTCTGAATGTGTGACCCTAAGACGAACAAGTTCAATAAAAGATTTTGCCAACCCTACACATCCTATTGATTACCCACAAATATAAAAATTGGGAATGAAAGTTACCTTATGTTATATGGATGCCGAATATGGCTAAGCAATGGGACTCGGGGTAGACATATGAAATGAGGAACCCTTTTCTCTAAAAATGGGGGTGGGGTAACAAATGAAATATCGAGAAACTATAAATTCTTAAGAGGGGACCCAAATACATAAAAAGAAGACTTGGCATCCAGTCATAAAATCTTATTGTAGATATGGGGAAAATACACGATCATAACACTAAAAATTAATTGAAGAAGTCATTTATTTGGAACCTCATACGTTGATTTTATTTACTAGATTGAGTCAAGCTAGTTCGAATTTTGGAAGGATCTACAAAATCTAATTTTATGGATGTTACATGCATGTATTATTCTTCCTTTCCTCTATTATCATTGGTCTATCTAATTATTTTCACATTTGCTTATATTTTTTCTCTATTTTAACTTTGCCAACAAAAAGTTTGCACTTTTCCATAGGAAACCATTAGTTTTGAAGGACACAATCATTCCATTGGATCTTAGATTTGCATATGAGGCATAGACCATTTATTTATAGCCATCAAGATCAAAACCCATCAACCGACGAACCATCAAAACCATGAATCGATAGAAAGATGGGCAACTTTGTACCAATCAGTAGCTACATATTTTAAATGATGAAACCTCAAATCATGTCTACCGACCAAAAGAGCTTCACCATTCGACTACCAAATAAGCTCTAGAGATGTTTAATTGATTAGAATCATTACACCATGAATTGTGGCTATACAAAATAGTTTCCTTCCGATGATGATTTTGAGAAAAACAGAAGATTTTGTTGACCTAGAGGTTATACATTACCTATATTTTGATAATGACTTAACCATTCCATTCATATGTATCTAACATGTGCGTTAAATATTGTTTGCGGACATTAGGTACATGAAAAGGATCACATATACAAGCCCTAGAATGGGCCAAGTGCAAGCCAAATTGACTACAAGTGTGCAATTTAGGATTTCCATGTAAATCACCTTAGAACATAAATGTAATCACTTGAAACGATGTATATGCTTGTAACTTAGAAGAGAAAATTGTTTGGGACAAAAATTCACCAAGTGCTAATCACTTTTATTGTAAATTAGAAAATCCATTTCGGGCACTTGGTCGGTCGAGTTTCCCACCCTGGAACTCGACTGATCATCCTGAGTCAATTTTCTGAAGATTGGAATCGGTCGAGTTGTGCACTCACAGAACTCGACCGATTGGGTAGTAGGCCAATTCCAGTTGGAATGGTCGGTTGAGTTTCCTTAGGACAAACTCGACCGATCAATTCAACATCGGATTGCCTGCTACCTGATCGGTCGAGTTACACCCATTGATACTCGACCTAATGCATTGTACAGAATTTGTAGAAAAAGTAATATGACCGTTGGTGAATTGTTATGGGCAAACATATAGTCATTTTCTTGAAGGAAAAACGACCACTTATGCACCCAAGTGTCCCACAACATAAAGGACCACCCTCAACTATAAATAGAACCCCTTGGACTTCATTCCAAGATGCTCTTCCATTGCAAACTTGGTTCTAGCTTAGTTGAGAGTGTTCCAAGCCCTTGAGCCCCTTTCTCTCTCTACCTTCAAGATAATTTCATGAGTGAGATAGGTTCCTGTGTATGAGAGCTATCCTTTGTGCTATGTAAAGCTCTCCTTTCTTTCTTCCCACCTCCAAATCAAATAGAAGATTGATTGAAGCTTCTTCTCCGAGTGAAAGAGGAGTTGTTGCTGTTCTTCTCCAAGTGAAGGGGAAGTTGTGTTGCTGATCTTCAGGAGTGAAGATTGATCCTTGCTCCAGCTCCCTTGGTGAAGGGAAAATGTGGGCAAGCTCTCTAAGTGAAGGAGAGGTGCAAGGCAAGCTCAAGTAAGATAGGTAATCCCTGCAAGGCTGAAGACAAAGGTGAGATTGGGTAAGTCCTTTGTAGAAGGCCGAAGAATCTCGCTTTGTGGGTAAGTCCTTGGATAGGTTGAAGATCTTAGCTTGTGTAATTAAGCCCTTGGTTGTGTGGTTTTTGTTTCTTGTAATCTTATTGTGATATATAAGAGGACCAAGTTGCAAATCATATAGTCTAACCAACTCTAGGTAGTGAACTGACATCGCTCCTAAGTTTAGGACGTGGAACCACTCTAAACCACCTGTCCAAGTGCATGATATTCATTATCTCTTATCCTTGCTTTGTATGCTAGAATAGGATATCAAATTGCTGCTTGCATTAGTTTTTGCACTTCAATTAAATTGGTGGTCAAATCGATTTTGTGAAGTGTGTGTAGCTCTATTCACCCCCCCCTCTAGAGCCCATCGATCCAACAAGGGGTATCAGAGCAGGTCTTCTCCAAGCTACTTCTACAAGTAGGAGAAAATGGGCGATTCGGCTCTTTGGTCACTCAACCTTGAAGGAAGCTTCTCCATGAGACCCCCAGTCATTGACGGCACAAACTTCTTATATTGGAAGAGGAGAATGCAATTCTATCTCCAAGGGGTGAGTTTCAAAATGTGGAAGATTGTCCATCTCAAGTATGAAGATCCAAAAGGCAACATCACCACATGGACGGAAGCGGAGATGAAGCGTGCTAAACTCAATGCTAAAGCTGTGAGCATCATCTACGCCGCCCTTACACCATCAGAGTTCAACCTCATCTCTTCATGGGATACGGTGCATGAGATATGGCACAAGTTGTGTGTCACCTATGAAGGGACCGAGCAAGTCAAGGAGGCCAAGGTCTACATGCTTGGTGGTCTTCTTGAGAACTTCAAGATGGGGAAGAATGAGAGGGTAGCAGATATGTACACGAGGTTAAATGTCATCTTGAACAACCTTGCAGCCCTTGGGAGTGTCATGGATAGAGGTACAATCAATGCCAAGATCTTGAGATCTCTTCCAAAGAGATGGGAGCCAAAGGTCACCTCTATTGAAGAAGTTTACAAGCTAAGTGAGTTATCAACCGAGGAGCTAGTTGGTAACCTTCAAGCCCATGAACCTAGGCTTGACAAGCAAGAGGAAGAGGAGAAAAGAGAAGAGAAGGAATCAAAGAAGATAAAGGACACCGCCTTCAAAGCTCAAATTGAAGAAATGGTCCGACAACAACAACTTGCCATGAAGTCTCCCTACCCTTCCTCAAGTGAAGATGAAGGTGTCAATGATCATGAAGCTAACTACTCCAAAGGGAAACACTTCAAGAGAAAGCCCTCCTCCTCAACTCCTAGGTGCTACGAGTGTGGTCAAAAAGGCCACTACAAGAGTGACTGCCCAAAGGCCAAGAAAAGCCATCATAAGAGAAGCCACAAGAAGGATGATAAGTACAAGAGAGAAGAAAAGTACAAAAGAAAAGATAAGAAGGAGAGAAGGTCCAAAGATGCAGCTCATGCGGCATGGGAGTCTTCTTCTTGAAGCTCCTCAAGCTCCGAAGATGGAGAATGTCATGTTGCCCTCATGGCCTCTACTAGTGAAGATATAATTGAGGTAAATGAGGTAAGCAAAGTAAGTGATATTAGTTTACATGAGATATCTAAGGAAACTCTTATTGATATGCTTAATGAATGCCAATCTTCTTTTGCTAAATGTAAATCTAAAAGGAAAAGATTAGGCAAAATTGTTGATGATCTCTATGCCAAAATTGACATTCTTGATAAAAATGAAAAATTACATCTTGATAGCATAGACTCCTTGCAAGGGCAATTTCTTGACCTTGAACTTCAATATAATGGAGTAGAGGTTGAGAATGGTACATATCTTAAAACTATTGAAAATCTTAAGATAGAAAACCAAAAATGCCTAGATGAGCTTGATATTCAAAAAACTAAAAATGTAGAACTCAAGCTTATTGATGATGCTAGGAGAGATGAAGTCTACTCTTATCAAAGAGAGATTGTTGTTCTTAAAACTGAAAATGCTAAATTGCTTGCTCAAACAAATGATTTATCTTCTAGACCTATTTTGCCTAGAAATGAAGTTGCTAGCTTAACTCTAGAAAAAGACTCTCTTCTTACTAAAGCCCTCTGTCTTGAGGCCGACCTTTTGCATACTAAAGAAGATCTTGCTAGTTTATCTACTACTGTTGTAAATCTTAGTGATGATAATGCTAAATTAAGATCTACTTTGCAAAGGTTTCTTTCGGGTAAAAAATCCCTAAATGATGTTCTAGAGCACTCTACCAAAGAAGTTGGTACTAGTGGTTTAGGATATAATGGTACTACTCCAAAAGGTGAGAAGAAGAAGGGTAAGAAAAAGAGTGTGGAACCTCCAAATTTCAATGGAGAGTTTTTCGGCTCTAAAAACCCTATGGTTTGTATTCATTGCAAATGTGATGACCATTATTCTATCTATTGTCCTTACAAGCCCACGGGGACCAACCCAAAGATGAAATGGGTCCCCAAGCTAACCCCGGACCCCAAAGTTTGAGTTGGGTTCTGACATCCTCTTTTCTTGCAGGTTAAAAAGAAATGGATTGTTGATAGTGGCTGCTCTAAGCATATGACTGGAGAAATCAGCCATTTCAAAAAATTTGTGAAAAAGAAAGGAGGATCGGTAACCTTCGGGGACAACAAGAAGGGTAAGGTTATAGGTGAGGGTGATGTAGGCAATGAATTATGCATTAAAAATGTATTGCTTGTTGATGGCCTACATCATAATTTAATTAGTGTTAGCCAATTATGTGATAATGGTTATCTTGTGCTATTTACTTCTTAAGAATGCTTGCTTCTAGATTCCCTGTCCAACAATGTTATATATAAGGGAACTAGAAATGGTAATATCTATGTTATTGTTCTCGATGCTCTTCAGCCCATACTAAATAGATGCTTAGTTGTGGATAAAAATGATCCTTTGCTTTGGCATCGTCGTTTGGGTCATGTGAATTTGCATCAAATGAAGAAGTTGAACAAAAAGGACTTGGTTCGAGGACTTCCTAAATTGGATTTTGAAAAGGATGAGGAATGCCAACCTTGTACACAAGGTAAACAAACAAAATCCTCCTTCAAATCCAAAGGAGTCATGAGTACCAAGAGAGTTCTTGATCTTCTTCATATTGATCTTTTCGGACCAATGAGAACACAAACGCTTCATGGCTCCAAGTATTGTCTTATTATTGTTGATGATTTTTCTAGATATACTTGGACTTTCTTTCTTGTTTCTAAAAGCGATACACTTGATGTTTTCTCGAGCTTTTGTAAATGAGTTGAAAATGAAGCTTCTTGCCATGTTGTTTCCATCCGTAGTGATCATGGGGGAGAGTTTGAAAATGATCTTTTTGAACGTTTTTGTGAAAAATCGGGTTATTCACACCATTTCTCTTCTCCTCGCACACCTCACTAAAATGGAGTTGTTGAGAGGAAGAATAGATCACTACAAGAGATGGCTAGGACCATGCTTCTTGAGTATGACACTCCTAAGAAGTTTTGGGCTGAAGCCGTTAGCACATCAGGTTTTGTGCAAAACTGAGTTTTCACACATCCGACTTTCAAGAAAACCCCCTATGAACTATGGTGTGGTAGGAAGCCGTCTATTGATTTCTTTCATGTTTTCGGATGTCCTTGTTTTTTTTAAACACTAAGGATTCTCTCGACAAGTTTGATCCGAAATCATACAAGGCTTTCTTCCTAGGCTATAGCACTACTTGCAGGGCATATAGAGTGTTTAACATTGAACTATCTAACATTGAAGAATCTATAAATGTTAAATTTATTGAAACTAACCCTGTTATTGGCAAGCATATTGGTGATGATGATGTTGCAGATGAAATAATTCCTATCTTAAAAGATCTCAACATCAAAGACAAAGGAAAGCAGGTTGCAGAAGAAGAAAAAGAAGAAGAAAAGAAGGATCCCACTCCCCGCTTTGCAAAGAATCACCCCAAGGAGTTGATCATTGGCAATTCGTTTGAGAGAGTGAGGACACGAGCTGCTCACAACAAAGAAGAAGCATATAGTGCGTTCATCTCCCAACTAGAGTCAAAGAACGTCAAAGAGGCCCTTGGTGATGATGAGTGGATCCTTGCCATGCAAGAAGAGCTTGAGCAATTTGAGAAGAACTGTGTGTGGACTCTAGTGCCAAGACCAAATGATAGAAAGATCATTGGCACCAAATGGGTCTACCGCAACAAGCTTGATGAGTAAGGAAAAGTGGTAAGGAACAAAGCAAGGTTGGTAGCACAAGGTTACAACCAACAGGAAGGTATTGATTTTGATGAAACTTATGCTCCTGTTGCTAGATTAGAATCTATCCGTACGCTACTTGCTTTTGCTAGTTATAAAAATTTCTTGCTTTATCAAATGGATGTTAAAAGCGCATTTTTGAACGGTACAATCGAGGAGGAAGTTTTTTTTGCTCAACCTCCGGGCTTTGAAAATGACAAATTACCCAATCATGTTTATTTGCTACAAAAAGCTCTCTATGGACTCAAACAAGCACCTCGAGCTTGGTATGAGAAATTAAAGAACTTTTTGTTAGATAATGGGTATGTCATGGGCAAAGTTGATTCTACTTTGTTTCTAAAACACCCTTCTAACCATTTTCTTATCATACAAATATATGTTGATGATATCATTTTTGGCGGGACTGATCTTGATCTTTGCAAGGAGTTTAGTTCTCTTATGCAGAGTGAATTTGAAATGAGCATGATGGGTGAGTTGACTTTCTTCCTCGGCTTTCAAATCAAGCAAACAAAGGAAGGAAACTTCATCAACCAAGGAAAATACACAACTGAACTACTCAAGCGCTTTGGGATGGAGAACATGAAGCCGATGGATACACCCATGTCAAACACCGCCAAACTTGATAAAGATGAAGAAGGTGAAAAGGTAGATGATAAGCTCTATAGAGGTATGATAGGAAGTTTACTTTATTTAACTGCCTCTAGACCTGACATTATGTTTAGTGTTGGCTTGTGCGCTCACTTTCAATCTTGCCCTAAGAAGTCGCATCTCACTGCTGTTAAGAGAATTTTGAGGTACTTAGCCAAAACTCAAAATTTTGGTCTATGGTATCCTAAATCAAGGGATTTTACTCTTACGGCATATAGTGATGCGGATTATGCAGGGTGTTTGATTGATAGAAAGTGCACAAGCGGCACTTTCTTCCTTCTAGGACCATGCTTAGTGTCTTGGTTCTCCAAGAAACAAAGCACGGTGGCATTATCAACTACCAAAGCTGAATACATTGCAGTCGGGAGTTGTTGTGCACAGGTCCTATGGATGAAGCAAATGCTCCAAGACTTTAACATATTTTTTGATGCTTCTCCTATCTTTTGTGGCAATACTAGTGCAATTAACCTCTCTTATAATCCTATATTGCATAGTAGAGCTAAACATATAGAGGTTCGCCATCATTTTCTTCGTGACCACATTGCCAAGAAAGATATCTATATCACACATGTGGACACAGAAAATCAGTTGGCGGACATTTTTACAAAACCTCTAGCTAGAGATCAATTTAACTTTATTCGATCTAAACTGTTCATTATTGATTTAAATGATATTGCTATGTGATCTAGCTAGTGGTCTCTATCCTATATGCTTTCTCATGTCATTCTTCACCTTATGTTGCCTATACATGCTTGCTTGTGCTTAATTTGCCTATCAATATGCTTAGTTTTTGTTTGATGTTGGGATTTTATCGAATGTCGCGTTTTATCGCTAAATAGTGCCCAATGATGAGCAAAATGTGCCTAGGTATGTTATTTATGCATAATAGAATGGAAAAATAAATTTAATAGGCATGTATGTGGCTAGAATCTAAGTTTTAGACTGCTAGGTCAGGTTGACCTTCGGTCGAGTTTCACCCCAGAAAACTCGACCGATCAGGAGCCGAGAGATGTTCTTCAGTGGACCGATCGGTCGAGTTGTCCACTCTCAGAACTCGACCGATCGACGGGCTGTGCCAACTTAAAACTTAGGATCGGCCGACTATTTTTACTTGCAACTTGAAAATAGCCGATCAATTCCTCTTCTCTTGGCCCGTTCTCTCCACCCTAGCCCTAACCCTTCCCCGTTCCCAGCCCTAGGGTGCCTTAGCAGCTTTCTCGTGACCTTCCCAGGTGACGATTGTGTGTTCTTGTTGGGTGTCAAGGTTCGTTTTGCTTGTGTGTGCATTTTCTTCTCTTGTTTTTGCTTCCATGTCTTTCCATAGGAGAAAACGACCCTCCCCTAGCAATGCCCCAGCTTCTTCCTCGACCCAACGGTTGATTCCCTTTGATAACACTACGTTTTTATCTCTCGAGGCTGTCAATCGGTATAAGCATCTCCTTCATAGGTCTCCTTTTCCTTTCCGCCCCCTAGGTGGTCCAACCTGTTTTCAAAACCATATCAACTCTATCACTCAACTTCTTGCCAAACGCAACATTTCCGCCCTTGCAATCAAGAGTGACTGCTTCAACAATCAGCTATCTAGTACCAAAGCAGTTCATGAGTTCTATGCCAATCTGTGCTGGAACTATGATTCGATTGTTCCCCCGCCAAATACCGAAATAGTCCTAACATCGATGATCGCCGGTCATCGGTTTCAACTCTCCGAGGAGACTTTCAATCTCTATCTTGCCGGAGATGAAGAAACCACTACTTGGCGTCGGGGCTATGATGAGTATTTTGATCTTTTAGACCCGGAAGGCTTTTACAAACATCATGAATTGACTTTACCGGATATTCATCGATTTTTGAAAAAGCCTGATGTGGCCTATAAGAAGCGGTCCCCCCTTCCCTCCTCCTCCCTTGACCTCCAGAAGCGCATCCTAGCCCTTGTGCTTAACTACAACATCCATGCGAAGCGAAATCAAATGGATATTGCGGAAAACACAGTGGTTTTGGTGTATTGTTTGTTAAACAACATAGGTGTCAAGTGGGCTTGTTACATTCTACATCATATGACCTGCTTTGACAAAGGCAAGAACACCAAGGGCACCCACCCTCCCTATCCAGCCTTGATCTGTGGTCTCTTCCAGTTCACCACTGACAAATCATTCTTTTCCGACTTGCATTACCCAATTGCTCGAAAGGGAGTGTGCATTAGTGAAACCACTCTTCTGAAGGTTGTTCCTACCCCTGCCCCTGCCCCTGGTGCTTCTGGCTCTGCCTCAGCCTCTGCCTCTGCCCCTGCTTATGGTGCCCCTCCCACCTCCACCCAGACTCCACCCCCGCAGCGCCACCCTCGCCCTAGCCGTGCGTCTTTCAGAGCATCAAATGAAACCATTCTGGGTTACATGATGCATGAACAGGCGTACAATCAGTAGGTTCAGGAGCACCTTCATCATGATTTATGTGCCATCATGTCTCACATGAATCTATCCTGCTCCTCACCCTACCCTGTACACCAGCCATATCCGGGTAGTGCTTATGCCTCCTATGCGTATGAGCAATACTTCCCTGATCCACCACCGTTTGCTGTTGATCCTTCCGCTGCTGCTCCACCTCAGTATCCCTCCAGTAGCTCTACTCCTGCATATCTACCGCTACCTACTGGCCCCCTGTCCACTCTGCTCACGTCCTTGGGGGACTCTGCTCCATCCTTTCTGCAGGCCCAGGAGCTCCTAGCTCTTGGCATGTCATGGGCTGAGCAGAATGCCCGCTGGCCTGGTCGCTCTTTTGGTCCTGCTGACGAGGACATGCCCGACCAGGCTGAGGATGCCGATGAGGATTCCGACGAGGATGCTGATGATGCTGATGGTGATGGTTCTTCTGCCGAGGATGGTGATGATGGTGTTGGTTCTGCTGCTGGCACAACTGCCCCGCCTTCGGATGGTGACGAGGACTACAACCCAGGCGATGACGAGGAAGTAGTTGACATAGATAGCTTAGATGTCTAGGAGGTTGTCTTAGATTATAGTCTAGCATGTCTATTATATATATATATATCTTTCTAGACTCTTTTGTATAAGCAACATCCTGGCACATTAGTCTGAGTTGTACTATTTTCTTATTCACTGTTTTCTCACTTTTATGGTTGTAGTCGCTTATGAGAACCTATGTCTGCGTTGGAATATCATTGCTACACTTTGGCTATTAAATCTGTGTTATCTTATGCTTGGTGTTTGGTGAGCTATATTTTGATTCTGACTTGGATTGTATGTTTCTCCTCTGTGGTTGTATGTTATATGCCTTTACAAATGTTGTTTATTATCTTTTGCATATATGTGTGGTTGAGTCTTGGAGAAGACCTAGATTTTGTGCTCTTCTACACCCCCTACCTTTTTGATAATGTCAAAAGGGGGAG
Organism: Alisma plantago-aquatica; assembly: GCA_963693085.1. Classification (NCBI taxonomy): domain Eukaryota; kingdom Viridiplantae; phylum Streptophyta; class Magnoliopsida; order Alismatales; family Alismataceae; genus Alisma; species Alisma plantago-aquatica. The sequence goes on from OY856409.1 coordinate 917,264,894, forward strand.
ATATATGTCATGATTTGAGACTCAATCATATTGTTGTTTGTGTTTTACTATTGCTCTCTTGCCTAGGTGATCCTTTTCTGGTTAAAATGTTGTTGATCATATGACATGTAAAGGATTACATATTACATGTATATTGGTTTTTCCATGTATAGAAAACCTAACATGCAGGTGAGAGGAAGCCTAGTTTGAGGGGGAGGAATTCCAATTATTCTTATCATGAATCCCCCCAATTCACAAGGCAAAGGTTTAATTTTCTTATACTTTTCAATATGTTTGAGGAATGGTTTGTCATTGTCAAAAAGGGGGAGAATGTTGACCTAGAGGTTATACATTACCTATATTTTGATAATGACTTAAACATTCCATTCATATGTATCTAACATGTGCGTTAAAGATTGTTTGCAGACATTAGGTGCATGAAAAGGATCACATATACAAGCCCTAGAATGGGCCAAGTGCAAGCCAAATTGACTACAAGTGTGCAATTTAGGATTTCCATGTAAATCACCTTAGAACATAAATGTAATCACTTGTAACGATGTATATGCTTGTAACTTAGAAGAAAATTGTTTGTGACAAAAATTCACCAAGTGCTAATCACTTTTATTGCAAATTAGAAAATCCATTTCAGGCACTTGGTCGGTCGAGTTTCCCACCTTGGAACTCGACCGATCATCCTGAGTCAATTTTTTGAAGATTGCAATCGGTCGAGTTGTGCACTCACAGAACTCGACCGATTGGGTAGTAGGCCAATTCTAGTTGGAATGGTCGGTCGAGTTTCCTCAGGAAAAACTCGACCGATCAATTCAACATCGGATTGCCTGCTACCTGATCGGTCGAGTTACACCCATTGATACTCGACCGAATGCACTGTACGGAATTTGCAGAAAAAGTAATATGACCGTTGGTGAATTGTTTTGGGCAAAAATGTAGCCGTTTTCTTGAAGGAAACATGACCACTTATGCACCCAAGTGTCCCACAACATAAAGAGCCACCCTCAACTATAAATAGAACCCCTTGGACTTCATTCCAAGCTGCTCTTCCATTGCAAACTTGGTTCTAGCTTAGTTGAGAGTGTTCCAAGCCCTTGAGCCCCTTTCTCTCTCTACCTTCAAGATGATTTCGTGAGTGAGATAGGTTCCTGTGTATGAGAGATATCCTTTGTGCTATGTAAAGCTCTCCTTTCTTTCTTCCCACCTCCAAATCAAATAGAAGATTGATTGAAGCTTCTTCTCTGAGTGAAAGAGGAGTTGCTGCTGTTCTTCTCCGAGTGAAGGGCAAGATGTGTTGCTGATATTCAAGAGTGAAGATTGATCATTGCTCCAGCTCCCTTGGTGAAGGGAAAACGTGGGCAAGCTCTCTAAGTGAAGGAGAGGTGCAAGGCAAGCTCAAGTAAGATAGGTAATCCCTGCAAGGCTGAAGACAAAGGTGAGATTGGGTAAGTCCTTTGTAGAAGGCCAAAGAATCTCGCTTTGTGGGTAAGTCCTTGGATAGGTTGAAGATCTTAGCTTGTGTAATTAAGCCCTTGGTTGTGTGGTTTTTGTTTCTTGTAATCTTATTGTGGTATATAAGAGGACCAAGTTGCAAATCCTAGAGTCTAACCAACTCTAGGTAGTGAACTGACATCGCTCCTAAGTTTAGGACGTGGAACCACTCTAAACCACCTGTCCAAGTGCATGATATTCATTATCTCTTATCCTTGCTTTGTATGCTAGAATAGGATATCAAATTGCTGCTTGCATTAGTTTTTGTACTTCAATTAAATTGGTGGTCTAATCGATTTTGTGAAGTGTGTGTAGCTCTATTCACCCCCCCCCCTCTAGAGCCCATCGATCCAAAAGATTTTGCCTCCTCAATTAGTTGAGAATGTGCCCCATGGAACATGACATAGATCATGGAGTGCAACTAAAATCCCATCCTTTAGGTTCCTCAAGCACATCATAGATCCCTATAAAGAGGACCCCATCCTTCACAGAAGATACTTTTTCCACTACGATGAAGTGCTGCCCAAATCTAAACTCACTATCAACTTTTTTGGAATGGAAGTATATGAATCCAAACCTCATTAGTGTTCACTTCCACATACATCTAAATTGATCTTTGAGTGGATATGGATGTACAGGTCATGATATCCATCATGATTCTCATCTTTTTGAAGAGGAGGTCCCCATCAACGTCTAGTACCCCTACAAATACTATTTATTGTATTTCTTCCTTGTTCACACATTTTGTTCACCCCTTTCCATTTTCCTTGGTCTATGGCCTTCACCATTTGTCAGTATTGTCTCTAATGAACATGAGTGGCTACACCACTTAACTTGAGTTGGGAGTAGCCAATAAGGAACTCCCAACATGTAAATTTCATATAAATTGAATGTATACACTCATAGTAGTGTTTATATCGTTACTCTTATTAATGAATGATTCAATTTCATGATTATGCACCAACTGGTGATTGATTCCTGACTCCATGACCAAGTAGTATTAGTTTAAATCTAGAGTTAAGAAGTGGTACAAATGCACAAAAGTGTCAGAATTTAGAGATAATGATCATATGTATGTATGTTTGATTGTTGATTTCTCATCTCAGACAGAGATATAGTTATGATCAAGATCTAAGCCAATCAAAAGAGAGAGGAGAACATAAATTAATGATGATTTTGTGTAAACCATGACTAGGGTATACAATGAGTACAAATGTTTTCCTATTGGAAAGAGCACTTAGATTGTGAAACACAACCCAATTTCTATAGATAAATTGAAATATCTGATAAAGATATATACTTCGTCTTACTTTGTTAACTTAGTTTTGTTTTAATTTTTCTTTCCTCATTCTTATTTGGATACTTATTTTTTGTAAGGAATTCATAATCTACCTTTTGTTTTGACGTATCTATGTTGAGGCCTATAATCATAAACAACTTGTCACCCTTGTCCTTATTTTCAACCCCACTTCCCTCATAACACCCTATATTATGATTGTGGGTGTTTGAGGTATCATGTATACATTTTAAAGTGTAATTACTCCTGAACTGTCTCCATTTGGGATGTGTGATTTGTAGGTGACCAATTGTCTTTGGAGTGTTCCCAGTATGTTTGAAGATTATGGGAGAATTTGGCTAGTGTTCCATTAATCAATAAATGTAGAAAAAAGTACATGTTCATAGTACTCACCCTCTCTCCCAAGTACCAACTTGGGCTAATCTAGTTAGATCACATACCAAGTCATGAATTTATCATAGTTTGCAATGATAACTTGGTATATCTACTATACGACCATTAACTAAAATGTGTCTATGGTTAACTAATTACCTGGCTCCAAGAATGGTCGAAGCCATACCCAATAGAAAAAGAATATGATTTCCAACCACCATAGTATGGCAAGCACCTGGTAGGCACCCTGCTTTACCTTAGTCCCTACAAAGGTATTGGGCAGACTGTGGCAGCATGCAAGCCAAAATATGGTCTGAGACGCACAAAGGTGCATGTTTGAGGTACGTGTTTGTAGATAAAGAGTTGTCATGGGAAACCACATAACAAAATAGTCACATGTCAGAGCCTTATGTAAAATGCCCAAGTAAGGTATTTTGTACATGATCATCCATCAGTTGGATGTCCACTCCAATGGGTAGCCTTCCCACTCATATGAATCTAATCACGTATTTGGTGCAAAAATAACCTCTAATCATGAATGAATTAGTTTTGTTTAAAATTTTGATTTGACTACTATCAAGAATATTGATCATCGAATAACTTTTCATAATTGATTATTGATCTATCAAAATTATAGTGCTTAGTTGGATTTGTTGTGTATCATGTTGAATCACCTTTTTGCATCCTATCATCCCTCAAGATGTTACATGCAAACTTAAGAAGTGTGCATTTCTTCCTATCATTCTATGTTGAGCTTAAGAATCTATTGGCTAGATATTGGGGAGTATGGTTATGCCTATAGTTTGTCTCCAAATATATTTTGATTTTGAAGTTTTATCAGGTATCTTAAATCTATTTATATCATTTTGAATTGACATTTTTAAGGTTTTCATTCAGTATCAACTAGATCAACCAGACTAATAGTAGAGTATTATTATGTTTGGCCTCCAAATGCAACATTTAAATTATGGTAGGTGAACTCTCTCATGATGAGGGATGAAGTCTTGAGATTACAAGATAGTCATTTTAGGTCATGGCTACCAATTGTGTGACACAATATATAGTTTGATGTATTAACATAGCGATAATCATCAAAAGAAAGTGAAGTATTTGTGTCTTGCTTACATAAGTAAGACTTTGAATGTCTTACTTGCTTCTTCCAAGACCATGTTGATTCAAAATAAAACTACTTGCCCAAGAATGGATTGAGCTCAATTTCATATCAAGATATGTCTTTTAATCAATTTTCTCATATAAATGAGACTTAGTTGAGGTGTAAATTAGACCCAAGTTGCTAAATTTGAATGATTAGGTGCACATATTACTTTTTGAAGTCATAAAGATTGTGTAATGCCTTCAAAAGGATTATAGTGCCAATAATTGGTGTCTCTAGGTGTGAGAGGTCCCCTTGGAAGGATAGACTACATGTAGAGAATGTGATTGGTTTGATGATATTACTAAGGGACCTAACATGTGTGGGGCACGTGTTGGGCCTACACACCCCATAATACAGAAGTGTTAGGATTCAGGGAATGTTGTAGGGTGCGACCACACATGTTTTGAAATGTTGTAGTCAAAGAGTCTTCCTAAGTACCGTGACCCCTCCTTAAGCTTCTTTGCAAGTGTTCCATTGTAGGAAAACATTGTATTATATCTTAAGAGGTTTATCTAGTGCTCCTAAAACAGAGATTTCATGTCAAAAGGGATGATACCTCATCCTAAATACTTTTTGGTCCTTGGTGTGTGTGTCCACATCAATGTGCATCCCTTTTCCCCTCATTGTTGAGACATGCTTCACACTTTATATAATTTATCTGTTGATGTTGAGGAAGAGGTCCAACATGCATTTGAGAATAGATGTCATTGTCATTGTTTGTTTAAGTCATTGCTGTTGGTGATTTGGAACCAAGATTTCTTAAATGAAGCAAAGGGGAATTTGAGCGACCTTCATATATATGGTATTTTTTACTTGTCCTCTGTCCCATTAGGCACTAAGATTCTAAGTGTGGAGGTATAGTTTTTAGATGTAGATGTCAACTAATTCAAGTTTGTCTAGGCCTACATGAAGCATATGTTATAAGAAACAACAAACATGACACGAAATGCATTTCATGGTAAATGGTTGTCACAATGTGCATGTGATTTTTAAGTACACTTCTTAGCTTGCATGTTGGGTGTGAAGATTAATATGGCTTTGCTCATACTCATTCACTTGGAAATGATGGCATAATATGGAAGTTATGGGAACTTCCTTAAGTCAACAAAGTGTCCACCTGGCTATAGTGATTTACATCGGGATTTGGTGATGTTTGTTATTACAATTTTTTATATATATTATTTTATCAATATGGGAAACATGTGTTGGTGTAGGTGCTTATATTTGTGGAGGTTGTTATAATAGGAGAGTTCATCCTCCCTTTTATCTTATATGATTTCTATCAGTTTTTGTAGATGCCAAGAAGAGTGGGAACATAAAGGGTAGAGCCATCTGTCCATCACAAATTTTGCTAGTGGTATGATGCACTAATATTTAGTCATTTTTACGGGCTTGTTTTCCCTTAATTTTATTCACACAATTGTATTTTCTTGAGTTTTTATGCACTGAGTACTATGAGTATCTTGTTTTATTGAAATGCATCAATTTATGTATTTTTTATAAAATTTTAATAAGTTTTTATCAATCTGAGAATCTAAGGCACTTTTAGTTGTGTTTTAGGTTCACAAAAGCCGCACAGACTCGGTACTACCAAGTCAATACTCAGTGGTACTATGTTATTGTTAGTAAGATAGCCAAAGCAACACACAGACTCGGTATTACTGACACACTACTCGGTAGTACCGATTCACCATCAGTACCTCTCCTGAAGAATTGTGAAAAACTCAGTACATTGGAACCAAAGTTGATAATATCGAGTTGACATCAGACGCACGAGGAGTCAAGCACCAAATTTCGAGTTAGTACTATCGACTCAACTCGATAGTACCGAGACTAGGTGCATTTCCAGAACCCTAAAGACTTGGTACTACCAAGTGTCATCTCGGTATTACCGAGATTGTCCACATGGACAAGATCTACAACAACGATCTAATCCAATGGCTGGTGTTATTTCGTAGGAAAAAGCCTAAAGACTTTGTACTACCAAGTGTCATTTCGAGACTAGGTGCATTTCCAGAACCCTAAAGACTTGGTACTACCAAGTGTCATCTTGGTAGTACCGAGATTTGCCACATAGAAAAGATCTACAACAATGATCTAATCTAACGGCTGGTATTATTTCATAGGAAAAAGCCATGCTATAACTATGTGAAAGGACATCCAGACCTAATTATCATGCTATAGTCGAGTGCTCGAGACAAGATAGACAGAGGAGGAGAGAACGGTGCCAAAGGCCACATCCAATATCGATTTTGACACTTTCAGTGGATTGTTGTGTAGCCGAGAGACAACAAAATGAGTGTGCTTGGAATGGGATCATCCAGAGTAGCTTTTCTCCAGGGATTAACATAGTTCATTCGATGTTTCCCATATTTTTCTTCTTCTCTATCGTGATTTTTTCTATAGAAACCATGCAAAGCTAAACCCCTTATTCGTTAGGACATGGGAGTAGCCCAGGTATGCATTGTATATGGATTTAATGTTTTAATATAGATTCTTCTCTTAATATCTAAATATGAATCTATGAGAATTGATTTATCTATTTGCTCTTGATCACCATAAATAGACTCTCAAATCCTTAATAGCTTCTAAAAAGGGTATTAAGGGTTATAAACACATAGGTTCACCCATTTATCGACATCCCATGTGAAAGGTGGGGCATAAATGGGAGGATATTACCCTGAGTAAAACCAACCACATCTAACTAATGAATCAATTGCTATGAGAATGGGATTGGATTTAGTTTTGGTTGGGAAATTGCGCTGTGAAAGTGGGTAATTTCTAGCTACATACTCTTTATTCAAATTTAGGAGGGAATTTATATTAATAATAGGAGGATATATACAATGCTACCTGCGGTGAAACTATGTTCTAAGGAATCCATCACCATTTGATTAAATCAATTTTAATTTTCTATTTTAATTTCTTGTTCAATCTAAACACCCCAATTCAATTAATTTCCTTTGACCTAGTTGATCACATTACAGTTAGTACTGGTCTCTGGACACCGTTTCCCTGAGTTCGACAACTCGGGCCTCTTTTGGCCTATATTACAAGATGCACACACTTGCATTTTATACGCACAGTAAAGTCGTGTCAAGTTTTTGGCACCATTGTCGGGGAAATGACAATAGTCCAACACGACGAATGTCGTGGTCAACCACTCTAGGCCACCTTTTTTCCAGTTATTTTTTATCTTTATTTGAGTTGAATATTAGATAAATTTTTAACCTTTACTATATTTGGTTCTTACGCCCATTTTTACCTTTTTCAGGTATTAGTGCATGGTACAGACGCATAGTACATACTACGGGGAATCAACTCCAAGTATTTCTGTAGTAACTACAACATTAAAGGACAAAGCACACAAGTACAACAACTCAACGGGGGGACTTATCCCCAATACGTCAGCCATTCCAGAATTTCCTCTAGTTGATACATCATTACCACCTGAACAACCACAAATGGCTGAGGAGAAGATGATCTGGGATAAAATCAAGGTGTCATCTTTGATGGCGCAACTTGGTCCTATAAAAAAGCAGGTAGTTGATGTTGGTAGTTTCAAAATTGACTCGGGGCTGGTAGCCCAGGTCAAGTCACAGGAATTTCACAGACACAGTCTGGAAGACCGGATGGCCCACATAAGCATCTTTTTGGAAAGCTACAATATACTCAAGATTGTTAGGGTCCCGACGATAGTGATATACTTGAAACTGTTCTCTTCATCTCTGATAGACAAGGCGAAGTCCTGGTTCTACAACTTGAAGCCAGAATCTATCGGGATGTGGGATAAGATGATTAATGATTTCTTCGAGTGAACTTTCCATCACAGAAGACCAATGAGTTGGTCAAAAAAATCTACAATTTCAAACAACAAGCTGAAGAGTCATACTTGGAGGCTTGGGAGAAATTTCAACATATACTATGAAAAGTTCCACATCATGGGATTGAGTTAAAAGATTAGGCAAAAAATTTCTATTATGGCTTACATCAAGGAGAGTAGACCACACTAGACAGTGCATGTAAGGGTTTCTTCCTCAATATTAAACTCTCCAAGTGTCATGGGATACTACACAGCATGTCCAAGAATCAATCCTGGGGAGAAGAAAGAGAACACCTAGAGACAATCAAGAGTGTGGGAGAGTCTAAGGTAATAAACACTCTTAATGAAAAGCTAGACCTAATTGCCAAAAAGCTATGTTATAAGGATGGGAACTCCTCAGATGAGGAGGAAGGATAGATCAAATATATGCGTCAACAGGGGTACAGGAACAATGAGTACTCATAGAGAAAGGACCCAAAGTACTCTTGGAAGGATCCAAACAACTTCTATCAGGATATTAGCCAGACAAGGGAGCAAGGAAATGCACAACAACATAACAAGGGCCTTGAAGATGAAAACATGCAAGACCTTCTGAAGAAATTGGTGAAATAGAATGACATGGTAATCAACCAACAGTAGAGAGAGCTACAAAATCACATGACTCAATTTTTCAGTCTAGAGACTTAGATTTCACAAATTGTAGTAGAGGTGGTAGTGATAAAGAACAACAGTAAATAGGGTTCCAAAGTAACACAGATGCTCCATCCGAGAACCAACAGGTGAAGGCCACACTATTGAGAAGTGGGATAAAAGTGCTCAGTGGAGGCAATCAAGGCCAACCCAAGATATCTTAGATAAAAGATGCAAGCAATAGTGAGGAGCCAGTTGGGGTGGAAAAAATGGCATATTCAGAACAACCTGAAGAAGGAGAAACAACCGAGACAGAGCAACTCGTAGTGATAGGGATAAGTCCGGAACCTTATGCCCCACCTCATCAAAGGTCACTGACAATACTAGTTCCCGTCCCTAATAGTGTGAAATCCAAAACGGCAGATCAACAGTTCAAGAAATTCATAGATAGTTTTAGAAAATTATCCGTCAACATTCCATTGATTGATGCCATTGAACAAATACCATCTTATGGTAAATTTCTAAAGGACATCATCAAAAAGAAGTGACGGATATCTGATATTGACGTAGTAGTTCTAAAGGAGTAGGTCAGTACATTCATTATGGGGACACTACACCCAAAGCGACAGGATATGGGCTGTTTCAATATCTCATGTTTCATAGGAAAGACCAATTTCAGAGAGGCTCTATGTGATTTAGGGGAAAGCATCAATCTGATTCTCTTGACCACATTTAGGAAATTGGGCCTCAAGGAATCCTAAAAGAGCAGCATAACAATCCAGTTAGCAGACAATTCCGTGGTTAGGCTGTATGGAATATGTGAAGATGTGCTAGTTAAAGTAGACATGTTTGTGTTTCCCACTGACTTTGTAGTTATGGAGATGCAAGATAATCACGGCAATGAACTTTTACTGGGAATACCTTCCCAAGACACAACAGACATGATTCTAGAGTTGTGAAGAGAAAGATTGACTTTGGGTATCCAAGATGACCGATTTGAAATCTTGATGCCCGAAGCTTCAAAGTTAAAAGAGAATGAAGCACAACACAATAATCTGAAGCATAGTGAGGGACCCATGTCCCTATTTCTTGGATGGTCATTTTAGGATATGGCACATGTCATAACCAAGTTGGGGAGAAGCACAGTAGCAATATATATCATGGAGAATACCAAAGTGGTATTCTTGGTGGAAGCTGTATGATATCCAGAGGAGGAAGATGAAGCAAATTGTCCACCCACAGTTGAAGAGGTCACGACTAATTCAGTTGTACATGTGCATCCACAATTGCCTCTAGAAGCATGTTTGATCACCCCCGCCACCATTTGTCTCATCTTTGGTAAATCCCCCAGAGTTGGAGCTCAAGACACTGCCCCCACATATGAATTATGTGTTCTTGGTAGTGGAGGAGAAGCTCCCAATCATCATATCATCATCACTGACCCACGACAATGAGAGGCAGGTGATTGGCGTGTTAAAGAACCATCATGCCACATTCGGGTGGTCTGTGGTTGACATCAAGGGCATCTCTCCAAGATTATGCCAACACAAAATATGATTGGAGGAAGGAGCCAAAGTGGTAGTTCAACCAAAGTGGTGACTTAACCCAATTATGATGGAGGTGGTAAAGAAGGAGGTCATGAAGCTACTGTCGGTAGGCATAATTTATGCAATATCTGATTCTACAAGGTTAAGTCTGACTCAAGTTGTACCTAAGAAAGGGGGAATAACTATGACAACTAACTATTCTAATGAATTAATACTGACTAGCTTAGTCACATGGTGGCATATTTGCATAGATTATCACCATTTGAATGTTGTCACTCTGAAGGATCATTTTCCTTTACCTTTCATCGATCAAATTTTAGAATGACTGACTGGTTGTTCTCATTTTTGTTTTCAAAATGGTTATTTTGGATATAACCAAATTTCTATCAAACCATCAGATCAAGAGAAGTCTACCTTCACCTGCCCCTATGGAACATTTTCTTATCGAAGAATGTCATTTGGGTTGTGTAACACACTCGCGACCTTCCAATGTTGTATGCTCACCATTTTTTTTGCCATGGTTGAAAGGTGTTTAAACGTTTTCATGGACAATTTTTCAGTTTATGGGGAGTCTTTTAATGATTGTCTATATAACCTTGATAAAGTCCTATAGCAGTATGAAGACGCTCACTTGATTTTAAATTGGGAAAAATGTCACATGATGGTGAGTAAGGGGATTGTTCTGGGATACAAGGTGTCCAATAGGGGAATGGAAGTAGATCCGGTCAAAATAGAGGTCATTTCCAAATTACCTCCACCGACAATGGTGAAGGGAGTGAGGATCTTTCTAGGGCACACCAGATTTTATCGCCAATTTATAAAAGATTTCTCAAAAATTGCAAAACCCCTATCTGAATTATATGAAAAGGACGTTGTGTATTGTTTTGATGATAAATGTATGATAACTTTTGAAGTCCTGAAAGAAAAATTAATATCAGCTCCCATTGTTCAAGATCCAGATTGGAGCAAGCCTTTTGAGCTGATGTGCGACACATCAGATTATGTTGTAGGTGCCGTTTTAGGCCAGCGCAATGATAATGTCCCTATTGTTATTTATTATGCATCAAAGACTTTAAATGATGCTCAGATGAATTAGACCACCACTAAAAAAGAATTGTTGGTTGTTGTTTTTGCTTTTGAACAATTTATACAATATTTGGTGGGGGCAAAGGTCATTTTTTGGACTGATCATGTTGCCATTAAGTATATTTTACAAAAGAAAGACTCTAAGCCTAGATGAATTAGGTGGATCCTACTTTTACAAGAATTCGACATTGAAATTAAAGATAAGGCATGGATAGAAAATGTTGTGGCAGATCATATCTCCAAATTGGAGAGAGTGAATGAGAGGGATGTGGATATCCCTATTGTAGAGGAATTCCCAAATGAGCAACTTTTTGCTCTAAAGAAAACTGACTCGTGGTATGCCGAGATAGTGAATTAACTAGCATGTGGGATTTTACCTGAAGATTGGGGATACCAGGAGAAGAATAAATTCTTCTATTCTTTGAGATATTATGAGTGGCATGACCTGATATTGCTTAGGTAGTTTAGGGATGGCATCCTGAGAAAGTGTGTGACGAAGAGTGAGTATGAGAGTATTCTATCACATTGTCACTCACTCCCCACAGGAGGACATCATGCTAGCTCTAGGGCAACGGCCAAGGTCTTAGAGAGTGGAGTTTTTTGGCTGACTTTGCATAAAGATACATATAACTATGTTCGTTGTTGTGATGCATGTCAACATGCATGCAATATCTCAGAAAGGCTTGAAATGCCGTTGAATGTGTTTCAAGAGGTACATGTGTTTGATATATGGGGAATAGACTTCATGGGTCCATTTGTATCTTAAAATTCTAACTTATACATTTTTATTGCCGTAGATTATGTGTTAAAATGGGTGGAAGCAATCACAACCTGTACCAATGACACACATGTTGTATGCTATTTTGTGAAGGAGAACATTTTCTATAGGTTCGGTGTACCCCGGATGATCATTCGTGATGGGGGAACCCATTTTACAAACAGGAAGTTTGGGGCTTTATTGAATAAATATGGGGTTATGCACAGAGTGGATACTCCATATCACCCATAGACCCAAGGACAAGTTGAGGTGTCTAATAAAGAAGTTAAGCACATCTTAGGAAGGACAATCTCAACCAATAGGATGAATTGGAGTATGCTTCTAAATAATGCTCTATGGGCATACAGAACAACCTATAAATCACCTATAGGAACTACACCTCTTAGATTGGTTTATGGGCGTGCTTGTCATTTACCTGTAGAATTGGAACATAGAGCTCAGTGGGCTTTGAGAAGGTTAAAGTACAATATAGATGAAGCAGGGAAGAAAAGATTATTTGAATTTAATGAGCTTGATGAGGTAAGGCTGGATGCCTATGGAAATGCCAAGCTCTATAAGGAGAGGACAAAGAAGGTCCATGATAAACACATCTTACATAGGGGGTTTGCTCCGGGGCAAAATGTTTTACTTTTTAATTCTAGACTTAAGTTGCATCCAGGTAAGTTAAGGTCTAGATGGAGTGGACCCTATGAGGTTTTGAAGGTCTTTCCCCATGGTGTTGTGAAGATTGGAGATAGAGTCGTGTCATTCCTTATTAATGGCCAGCGTTTGAAGCACTACTTTGGGGGTGACATTGAGAGAGGTGTAGAGGAAGTCAAGCTCATAGAGCTTGATTAGAGGTTTGAGGTTTCTCTTGAGTCGAGCCTAAGACATTAAACAAGGGAGATTGTTGGAAGGAAACCCAACCTTTCTTTTTATTTCTTTAGGTTGCATTTTTTAGTTCATTAGTTTATATTTTGATTTTTATGTAAAAAAAGGTACATTGATGTATTTTGTGTAAGTGTGCAGGAAAGAAAATGTTGATACAACCTAGTTCTCACTCAGTACTATCGAGTTTAGGTCAGATGGATGGATTCAAAAAGAGATAAAAAGTTAGTAGTGATCGATCAGTGCTACCGAACTGAGGTTAGAAACAAAGGGATGGAAATTCACCTATCTCACTACTACTGAGAACTCACTCCGTACTACCGTGTCTCTAAAGATTTGTGAGTGTTGAACTAATAAGGGTTTGGTACTACTGACTTCTAGATGCTTGTAGGTTCGGTACACTGAGCCATTTTTTTCAAAACTACTAAGAAATATCAGCAACTCAGTACTACTGGCTCAACTTGGTAGTACCGACATTCAATTTTCGAAAAAAGCAGGAAAGGCAATCCGACAACCTAGATGACCATCATCGAGCGGTCGGTAGTACTGACTCCAGGGTGATCCGTGCCTAAGTCATCATGCAACATAAACCGTTGTTACTATCGAGTTCTGAATTCTTCTCAAAATCTTGGTACTACCGAACTTAAGTGAGTAGTACCAACTTTGGATGGATGGGTGATCCGAGGCCTATATAAGGAGGATGGATTTTCATTTCTATTCACACTTTCAATCCACTCCTTAGAGAAACTGTGAGCATTATTACATCAAGCGCCGACGGTCTTCTTCATGCTCTCATTCTCCCTTCCTCATCTTCTTAGCTCCACATGGATACTCAAAGGGGTGCTTCTTCATCGATTGAGCATGGTGACATGGTTCCTCGACCAAACTGCCTATAACATACCACCCTAGAGGTCCAAAAGATTTTTGAGGAGTTGTTGACTAGGAAGAAGGTGCCCACACGGTATGGAGACAGTGACCTCATTGAGAGCCTAGGTTTCATCGAGTACATGTGTTGGGTGTGCGAAGGTTAAGAGATGGAGGTGGATGACCCCTTCTTTAGTGGGTGGCCCACATACCAGGAGCGCATCTGTGAGTTCATGTCATCTCTTGATGTACTCTTCACCCCAAAACAACAGATGAGAGGAGAATGGTGGGAAGGAAGGGTCGACTTCTGCCTCTACAACACCGATTATTCCTTCACCCTCTATGTATTCAACCACATCTTCAACTGGCCACACATACCAGACCGCTTACCTCCCCCTAGCTAGGACTACAACATGGCCTGGGAATGCTTCACTGAGGTTCCAGAAGGCTTCTGCATCAGCTGGCACGTCAACTCCATCACGAACTTCGAGCGTCCCTTTACTCACATCCTCTAACACATCCTCACCAACACCATTTTTGGCCACTCCAGTCAGGGCCAAGGAAAGGTGCAGAAGACCGACCTATTCTTTCTCCACCAGCTTCTCATGGGGGAGTCGGTAAATTTTGGTTCTTTCTTCTGCCTCCATGTTTTATCAGTCCGGCGATTGGAGTCTAGAAAGGCACCAATTGTTTTTGGGGGTCTTAAGTACCCCCATTGTTCTTCATCTGCAGCTAGACCTCTCTACCTTACAGCCAGTGGGACCAAGATATCTAGATCTCACACATTTTCAGATGGTAGGTCTCCTCACTATCCATTTCGACACTATGTACACTTGTTGCACAGTGGGTGACCGGTACAGGGAGCGGTCATTCCCTGATCCAGTCTTCTATTAGCCAGGGGTTCAGCATCCCGTGGTGTCCAATAGATGATGATGACATTGATGTAGTTGTAGAGGAAGCCACAGTGGAGCCCGAGCAGCAAGATGCCACCTTCGATGATGTGGTGGAGGTGGACACCATCCCTATCACTCTTAGACCTACACCGCGCAAGTGATCGTAGAGATACACTGCCTCGAGATCCTTAGCCTCACGACCGTCCCAGGATGATCATGACACTTTCAACATGGCGGGCATGCATGGGATGATTTAGGACATCCATACAGGGCAGCAGTAGATGTAGGTAACCTTGGTAGGTATACAAGATGTCCAAGGAAGGCTCTACATGAACCAGCAGGCGATCTACGAGAATGTGCTTCTTCTCTTAGCCAACCAAGAGAATATTCTGTGACAACCTGACTTTTCTCTCTCCTCCATGATACTCCTCCCCTCTCATCTAATGATCTCGTACTCAATCAAGTGTCAACTCTATAGTATGAATGTGTTAATGATCCATTTTGGTGACCTCAATGATCATTTAAACAATATGTGACATGGAGTTGAGTATTAAACTATAGCTCCCACTTTAACAGATCACCACATTGCAAGTGAATTTGAACCTAATCATTGCCATCACTTTGATCTATTATATAATTCACATTGTAGATTTTTCAATTCTGAATCCAACAGTATAAAGATTTCCTCTATTAGACAATCGTAGCCAAGGATATGGCCACATGAACTTTGCTTCATTTATCTTGTTTTAATTGTTTTTGCTTTGATCTTCAACCCCTTTGGGCCCAATTAGACGCGGCCCAGCCGCTAGCTTCCTCCCCCTTTGTCTTTCCCCTTCAGGAAGTTACGGAGAATAGGAATCTGCCCTTCCGCCTCCCCTTCCAAATCGGGCAATGGAGGAAAACGGAAGCAGTACTGGAAACCCTAAACCTTGCTCCCTTTTATACCCCCCTTCCCTTGCACTTCTTACTCTTTCCCTAGTTTTAATCCGGCCGCCAACAAGATCTGGATTGGTCCCTCTCCCACTTGTTTTCTGTTGTTGCCTCCCCAAGCAACACCCCCTTTTCTTCCTGTCATCGCTCACGCCAAAGCCAAGGGTGAAAGGCGCCACCGCCCCTCACCAGACGAAGACCAGCAGACGACGTCGGGTCTGCAAGCTTCGGAAGCTCAGACGACGGCAATAGCGGCTGCTCCAGCCACTTCCCTGCTGCTCGCCGATGGATACAGCAGGGAACAAGAGATGGTGGTTGCTCGGGATTCCATTACCTTCTTCCTACCTACCGCCCCTAGATCTGTTGTGCGTGGACCACCGCCGCCATCGCCCAGTCAGCTGGGTGCCGAAGTCGAGCTCCATGCGGGGTTCACCGGGATGATGGGAGGGAACGACTCCCCTATTTCTTCTCTGTTCCAAACAGAGGTCCCGATGAAATGAAGCGGACAGGGAGAAGATGCCCGCTTGGGCTTGGACCAGGAAGGCCGGAGGCCCAACACTCATGGACGGCCAAGGCCCAGTAAAGAAACAGACCAATTTCTAGCTAAAGTAAGGAATATTTCCCCTTTTCAAGATCAATCCTTTGAATATGATATATCCTTGTTCCTTTATCCAAAATATGTGAACCAATATATCAAATTGATCAGCTCGACGAGACCTACCAATTGGGCATGGTTCCAGGTCCTAAATCTAATGTTTACTCCACCGATTTCTTGAAAATGATAACTTTATCCATGTTGAGTTCATTCAATGCATCTAGGTGATAAAACTTGAACCTTTAATGATCATCTATCTACCTAATCATGAAATCAGAATCTTTAGTACATCTTTGATCTACAAGAGGGTCCTTCTCACCCCTATTTCTTAAGAATTACTCCCGTTTGCACTATGTGACTTGTCCTTGGACTTTAATGTATGATCTTGATCAAAGTTGTTATGTTTCTTGAATATGATTCATATATCAATGTCTTGATGATACCTAGACCCTAAGGGACATCTACCCAACCTTGTTTATGCCTCTTATGTCCTATTCCTACTGATCTAAACCATCCCCTATGCTTGGTTCTATTTTATTGATGACCTTTGTCATTGGTTACTCTATTATGAGTCTCACGACCTAATTTGAGCATAAGTGTCCTAAATCTTATTCATGTCCAGATAAAACCTCGAAAGGATATGGAACTTGAACCACACTCTTATGATGGACCCTAGATCATTATGAGATCATCTAATGTACTAATAACCAACCTTGAAACCAACTTGGCCAAAACCATCAAATAAAGATAATCATGGTTAATGATGAGAATCTAATGCATATATGTAATCTTGTTGTTAATCAGGTCGGCTTATGATCTAGACGGTAATGGACGTGTTAAGTTAAGAATCTCTGAATCAGGTATGGGCCTTATCTAGTTATATGACTACCGCTTTCTTGCTTGAAAAGACATATATTATATGCTTGTTTGTCTATTTTCTCAAATTTTGCCATGTAGTATTGATATGTCATACTTGATGTTTGCTTCGTCTGTTTTATAACTTGAACACATATATATATGGAACTCCATTATAATATTGTTGATAAAGGGCTCTTGGTTACGACCTTGAGGTCCCTCTCGTATAAAAGGGTAGCTAAGCTTGAGCACCCTTACGGACCCTTCCGACGGGAAGATGGTCAAAGGCCTTAAACATGTTTGATATTGTTGGTATAATGGAGTGAAATGACATAAAATATGGTTTTGCATTTGTTAAACAATTAACATGTTTATTCTTGTTCATTTAGTCTTGAAATCTTTTAAAAAAATTATGCAAAGCTTATATATATGTGTATCTTTCAGCCTCATACTCAACACCTCGTGTGTTGACCCATTTCTCGTATGTTGTTTTTAGGTTCAGAGATGGCTAGAAGGTTGATGGGCTTGGTGAGCTTTGCTAGGTGTACTTGTTGTAAGATCCAGATATAGTATACATGAGCAGACTTGTACAAAGTGACTCTTGAATATGTAATTCAAATCATGTAATATAATGATGTTGCTTAATATATCTTGTTGATTGTTGAGATTATGTTGGTGCTTGTATCTTGTTATCTGTTCATGTGTGCTAAGCTTTACGCTTCCGCATATCGCCTTTGGTATACGTTTGGTTCATGGGACTTGGATTCCGGTTCCATGACATATTCACACTTGCCTGCAACACATCGAGCAGTACCAACAACCTTTCTACGACCACTACTAGAGCCAAGGGTATTTTGGAGGATATCAAATGCTAGACCCAATGCCATCATAAGATCCCAACTTCCAGGGGACCTTTCCTCCACATGACCCTACCATGCCCCACTATCCGCCTCAACAAGATTGATTAGGGTATTGCTGTTCCACCTCTTAAGTTGGAATTTTGAATATGCGGTCATAGTCATATTCAAGCTTAGGGGGGGTGCTGGAACAACCTTCTACCTTAGTTTTATCCTTAGTTTGCATTTTGATTTTCGTGTTGCATTTTATCTTTTAGATTTATGTCATTTGTATCTACATCTATCTAGTGTAAAAGTGGATTAGTAAATGCATGAGTTATGTAAAAATTTCCTCTAGGTCCAAAAGTAAATGAAATGTCTAAAATTAAGAATATATGCTTTTATTGCAATTTATTTGAGTCACACCTTGAGGAAGTGTATGGGTTAGTCAGCTTTAGGACATGAGATATGAATAATCGCTCAAAAATCCATGAAATGTGAATGAAGCTGATGTTTGATCCTAAACTGATTAAACTGGTAACATGACCTTAAATGGAAATTTAAGAAGGAACTCCTACGATTTCCCTATATACAGGTCTTTAGAGAGGGACACATATAAATCTTTGAAGGCTTAATCTCTTAGTTATGTGATTTCATCCACTTCATATTCATAATTGCCACCACCTTAAGATTATCAAGTACATTGAATCATTTCTTTTTTATTATGTAATCATGACACTGTAGGAATCATTATAGTTAGTCATTTTCCTTTGCATCAGTTAGGAAAAGAAAAAAATATGCATGAACAATTCATGTGCATATCATTTAGTCACATAATACAAATGTGTACATGTAGATTGTATGCATTCATCATTCATTCATTAAGGCATTATGAGATGCAAAATATTTATGCAGATCTCATACACCTCCATACCCTCAGAGATATATGAGAAATTTCATGAATGTATTTAGTGGAATAAGGCCAATCATGTAGAGGGCCAAAGAAAAAACAAAAAAAAACACAGACAAAAAAAGAAGGAAAAAAAGAGAGAATTGTCTCTGTTTGAAAGAGGGAGAAAGTATGTGTACCCGTTCTAAAAGTTTTCAAAACATCTTCATAATGCCATTGATTTTTTTTCTTCATTTTATTCAATTTCATTGTATGACATTTTGAGAACATGCATCATGCCACCCATTTATGCAGGAATTTGGAATCATAACTCATTCGGTATCATCATATATGTTCAACATACTTTAATGCTCGCATAATGATTTAATTGTTCCTTGTGAATTTTCATAAGCCACCTATTTATTACCACCCATTGCTCATATTGGTGGGCTACTTATATGATTTCCTCCTAATTCCTTGTTTATTTGGAGCACAGTTTCCATGTAGATGGTAGTTAGGAAAAAGAGCAATGTAGATAGGAAATCACATAATGCACCAAATGTAGGCCTGATTAGTTTAATATGTTAACTACTTTTCTCACAACGTTTCATTGACTAAGGGACATATGTATTTTATGAAAATTTTGTGGTCGCTTCAGTGCAGTTAATGGTTCAGTGATCAGTAGGGACAGTTTGGGACCGTTATGTGGAGGTGGTTGAGATGAGAATTCATATAGTTTATCCTTTTGCTGACTTGTCACATACAGATTTGAGAGTATGTTTCTTGAGGAAGAGCAAGATTTAAGCTTAGGGGAGTTCTATGCACTAATATTTAGTCATTTTTACAGGCTTGTTTTCCCTTAATTTTGTGCACACATTTGTATTTTCTTGGGGTTTTATGCACAAAGTACTATGAGTAGCCTGTTTTATTGAAATGCATCAAATTATGTATTTTTTATCAAATTTAATAAGTTTTTATCAATCTGATAAGGTAACACACTTTTAGTTGTGTTTCAGGGTCACATAAGCCACACAGACTCGATACTATTGGGTCAACACTCGGTGGCATCGAGTTATCATTAGTAAGACAACCAAAGAAATGCACAAACTCGGTACTACTGACACTCAACTTGGTAGTATTGATTCACCATCAGTAGCTCTCTTGAACATAGTGAAAAACTCGGTACATCGACACCAAAGTTGGTAGTACTGAGTTGACATCAGATGCACGGGGAGTCAAATGCCAAATTTTGAGTCGCCACTATCGACTCAACTCAATAGTATCGAGACAGGGCACATTTCCAGAACCCTAAAGACTCGATACTATCGAGTGTCATCTCAGTAGTATGGAGTTTGTATGTGCAGACAAGATCTACAACAATGATCTAATTTGGCGGCTGGTGTTATTTCATAGGAAAAAGCCATGCTATAACTACGTGAAAGGATGACCAGACCTAATTATCACGCTGTAGTCATGTGCTCAAGACTAGAGAGACGGAGGAGGAGAGAATGGGGCCAAAGGCCACCTACAAGATCGATTCTGGCACTTCTGGTGGATCGTTGTGCAGCTGAGAGATAGCAAAATGACCGTTCTTAGAAGGGGATCATCCAGAGTAGCTTTTCTCCAGGGGTTAACATAGTTCATTCGATGTTTCCCATGTTTTTATTCTTCTCTATCATGTTTTTGACGACATAAACTATGTGGGGATAAACCCCTTATTCCTTAGGACCTGGGAGTAGCCGGTGTATGCATTTTATATGAATTTTATGTTTTAATATAGATTCTTCTCTTACTATCTGAATATGAATCTATGAGAATTTCTTTATCTATTTGTGTTTGATCACCACAAGCAGAGTCTTAGATCCTTAATAGTTGATGAAAAGGGGATTAAGGGTTATAAAGACATTGGTTCACCTATTTATCGGTGTCCCTTATGAAAGGTGGGGCACAAACAGGAGGAGATTACCCAGAGTAAAACCAACTCCACCTAACTAATGAATCAATTTCTATGAGAATTGGATTGGCTTTAGTTTAGGTAGGGAAATTATGCTGTGAAAGCATGTAATTTCTAGCTACAGGCTCTTTATTCAGATTTAGGAGGGAATTTATATTAATAATAGGAGAATATATACAGTTCTACCCGTGGTGAAAATGCTTTCTAAGAAATCCATCACCATTTCATTAAATCAACTTTATTTTTCTGTTTCAATTTCTCATTTAGTTTAAACACCCCAATTCAATCAATTTCCTTCAACCTAACTGATCGGATCATTATTAGTAATGGTCTATGGACATCGTTTCCTCAAGTTCGACAACTCATGCCTCTTTTGGCCTATATTACTAGATGCATACACTTGCATTTTACACGCACAATAAAGTCGTGTCATGGTGCAACTTGGTTGTGCATGGTTCACCCCCTTCAAAAGAGATGCAAAGATAACATGTTTGTACTATGATTATTCCAAGTTTGTTGGAGTGGGATTTCCTAGATCTTGAGGATGACTAGCATGGAAACTAGCAAGCTTGTTTGATCAAAATATCTATTATCATTGTGTGGTGGCAGGTAGGAACATCATGAACCATGCATTATTGATTGATGAGTATCAAAATTTCATCATTATTCTTAGGTTAAGGCATTGGTTGACCTACTACATCAATGGTATTTCATTAGCAGTTTGGGTGAAACTAGGAATATTACCCCATACTAGATGAACTTCTACTAAGATGGCCAGAAGACCTACCTGAAAACATGGTTGTTTCTGTTCATGATCTCCTACATCAATTGAGTTGCCAAGCAATGTTGAATATGGAAGCATATTCACATGATTATGGGAATATCAAGGAGTACGAGATGTTTTTTATATGTGGCCATATCTAGATATCACTTATACTAATGAAGGTGAGATGCAAGAAGGAGAGTATGTCAAACTTATTCATGAATTTTAGACTTTTTAATGGTTTTGTTATCATTTTGTTCTTTCTTGTTTCTTTACATGGATATGTATCCACAAAAGATAATGAAATAGAATTATTATTCCTTCATTAAATCCCTTTTTTGTGACATGATTGTCTTGCAATCCATATAATTATTCCAACTATAGGGCCTAAAACTCCTAATGGTAGTATTATTCATTTTACCAAGCAAGGAAATTGATAAGGGCATGCCATTCTAAGGTGACATCTTTTAAGGTATTGAGTTATGCTGGATGGCATCTTCTAGTTTCCTCTATATGATCTAATAACCAATATCCTTGATACATAGTGTTGGTGGTGCATCCTTTCTTCTCTAAAAGTCTTGCAACATGATTGTTTTCTTCTAGGGAAGAGATAATGATGTTCCGCCCTAGTGACTCTGGACAATTATTTTATCATAGGTTTGAACCATGTGGTGGTGTTATTTTTTTTTATACTTAGTTTTTAGTACTTATGGTGTGGCTATAACAATGTGGCTGAAAACTATTGACATTGGCATAAAATGTTAGGATGATGGTTGGTTCCTTAGTGGTGGTTGATGTTATGTAAAATTTTCAGTATTTTTTATAATTGGCCATGTGTGTTTTCACAAGAAGATATCTTTTCAATGCTAATTCTCACAGCCTGGGGATGGGGGCCAAGTTTTGGTGTGTAGAATGTTAGGTGACTGACCAATTGTAAACTTCATGAGATTGGAATTCTAGGTATTTAGATGCACATGACACCTCCAAACTTGAGTGAAGGACATTGATTGTAGGAACCCATCTTTATTTTCAACTCATAGAGTGGTGGTTGAGGTAGAAGGTTCCTATTTCTCACATGAAGGCTAATATATACCAACAAAGAGCTCATCCATGGGAGTTTCATAGGTCAAATGGAATGAGATTTCTCCCTTTTTAGGTAGAGAGCAAATTTCATATACTGATATGTCCTCTAAAAATCATCCATTTCAGCTAGATTAGCTATGCAATCCTATTAAGTTACATGTATTAGGAGTAAATTGAAATAAGTGTATCACCTTTTATCAATTTGGATTTGTGAGATGATGAGGTTGGGTATGATAGTAATGGGATGTTTCATTTTAACATAAAATTATGTTTGACCAACCCTTGTGTTCCATGGTGACACATGCTTATATATATCTTAGTTGAAAAGGGGTTTACTAAGCTACTTGGATACATTGCTATGTAGCTTCCATAGAATCAAGGATAATATCTCTTGATGCGGTTGGCATTGATTTCTAGCACATGAATACCCCCATCCATATCTTTTAGTTGCATGGGACTGTTGTGATAGACTTTATGGACAATTTAGGGCCCTTCCCATTTCAATTTGAACTTTTTTTACTATCTCAGTTGAGATACATGCATAGAACGAGTTCTCCCTCATTAAAATGTCCTTCGGAAAAGACTGAGCCATATATTCTTGGTATAAATGTGCATGATGTAACATATGGAGTATTCATTCTTTGATCATATTAAGAATGTTAATACAACCATTGATCCAATTTGCTTTTAGGATATCTAGCTATTGAAGTATAATCAAATAGGGAACTTTATTTCCAACTGCTATACCAACTTTGATCCCACATATGAGAGCATTAGCTTTCATGTTTGTCAATGTGTGAATGCATGTCCTAAATTCCTAGAGAGCCATAGGAAACTAATCATGCCAATCTTGAGTAGGCTTGATAGTCTTCTTAAGTACCTTGATGAGGTTCTGATACTTCTTATGTTGATCCATTGGTTTGGGTTCAATAAGGAGAACTTATATGATGCTTGGTGGTGATAAAATTTGGAGACTCTTCTCCCAATTATGTAGTGAAATTCGTGCCATTTTAAAAAAATGGCCTCATTGGAAGTATATCATATCTAGGGATTGTATTGTTGCCAAATAATTTGATGACATGTGAGACCAATACAATGGAGATTAATATTTCTTCGACCCACTTGGTGATGTTGTAAATGGAAATTAATATGAAGTGATGGCCATTAGAGGTTTTTGGATGAATCTTACCAATCATGTTAACTCATAATATGGTGAATGGCCAAGGCAAGGTCATTGTGTATAAATGAGTTGGAGTCGTATTAATGTGGGACACATCAACTCAAAAATCTAGCATTTGTGAATGTACTACATGCAATTTGACTTGATCTTGCTCTAGTAATACCATAGGAGTTGGATATTCTTTTCGAGGGTGTAATGCCCATGATACTAACACAAACACCTTGATGGACTTCTATATGATATATTTGGCTTTCATTTCATTAAAGAAACACAGAATAATCTAGTTTCCAATATGTTTGTATATGACTCCTAAGATATAATTGACCTTCAGGATTTGCATTATATGTTCATCATATTGAGAGGAACCTTCAAGGAATGGCTTCCCTTATAGGAATCATGTGCTTCATGGAACCACACTTTTTCATCATCCAAATGTGATGCTTTGTTTTCAAACAATTGTTTGGTTGAGGTAGATCTTTAACTATAACTGCTAAGATATTTAAATACACATTCATGTCTCTCTTGTAGTGAGTGAATTTTATATTTGTAAACTCCTCATATAGTTTCAAGAGGAACTCCTTTTATGGAATATGATGATTCTATTGTGCCTTGCATTCATGGTTTAAGATCGGCCTATGACGGGTAAAAAGACAACTAGCTTATGTGAAATTAGATCAGATCATTCATGTTTTGAAACAGATAAGGAATCAAACCTAAGAGGGAAGCTACCCCTAATTTAAATGAATAAGAAATACATCTAGATCCAAACATACCAATACATATGATAAATATGATGTATTTATTTCATTGGAGTATGATACACAAAAACCAACATAATATGAAGCAACAAAAATTTAAGCTATTATAATATCACATTATGTTACATACATTGTTATCCACCAAAAGGGTGGCAGAAAAACAAATATACAAACAGAACTAATTGAAGGACCGGTTCTAGAGAGATTCCTTTCACCCCAAGATATCTTCAAAGTGTTAAGACCTGAATCAAGTTCCTCATGAGACATATTACTCTAAAAGACCTATATTCCTGTACATTGGGAACAACACCTAGAAAAAGAACACAAAAGAATAGGTATTCATCATTATAAACTAGTCTATGCTAAATAAGGAAATGTTTGTCCATTTATAGGTTAACATATAACATAGAAGAGTGTTACCAATGAAAAGGTGGCTATAAACAAGTAGGTAAGTTCAAGAGAAAATATTGCAAAAGAATAAAATTGTGAAAGAGTTATGAGGTAGTTGAAATAAAGTAGGTAATCAATAAGTATTGAATTCTTGATTATTACAAAGAGTCAAATAATCTAAGAAGTAGAACATGAACTAATAAATACCAAACCAAGGGAATGAGGAATAAAATCAAAATGCCAAAAAATATAGTATGTATCGAAGAAAAAAACCTTAGTGCCTAAATGTAAAGTGTTTTTAGAGGATTAAAACCCCACCACATGGGTGGAGGACTGAAACAACAATTCCTAAAATATGATGTATATACTTGTAGATACTACCACTCAAACTAAGAAGTGCACAATTGAACAAGCCAGATAATATGTCCAATCACTATTCAATCCTTCTTAGTTTCAATGACATGAGACTATCCATAATTTAACATGTTTGGGTTGAAGGTCCCATACAAAATAATTTCAAATGCTATGATATTGAAGAGAGAGAAAATATCTCATAATGATAGGATTTGTAGGAGTTATTTGATTAGTTTTAAGAGATATGCCTCATTAAGGGTTTTAATTCACATACCTTCAATTCAATCCTAGAAAGATGAGGGGTAAAGCCCTAGGTTCTCATCAATGTTCCAAAAAAACTAATAATAGTTCATATGATCTTAAGGTTAATGTTCTACTACGTGAGCAAACTCTAAAATTGACTTCACACCCAAACAAGTTAAGTATAGATAACCTTACAAAATGATAATTTATCTAATTCTAAATAAATTTTTTGTTAAATTTTTGTACAAACCAAGATTTAGTTATGAGTTTTATAGGATAAAATATTGTTATTGTGATCAGAATAAAAGTGTGTGTAAAAATACTAGATCTCCCATGCATCTTGCACCAGACTAAAAATGCATGATAATGTTTTTGCAGGAAACCCCACATAATGAGTGTGCATATCTCAATGTATCATATAGAATGGAAAGATTGATGTACCATTTTCAATATGTGAAAGATCGAATTTCGGAATTGGCTTGGTGGAGATTCACCAGACAACACTATGTTCACCTGGAAATCATCCCCATTCCCTCCATGGAAACAACATAAACCCTGTTATGAAGTCCCAAGGTCATCTGACCACTAACCATGGATCCCCAAACCCAATCCATGATAGTATAGAGTCTCAGACTAGCACTACAAAATTAATGAGACCAAAAATATGAAGCAATGACAAGGAGAAATGCAACACTGAATGAGTTGCATATCACAACACTTGCCAAAGTGGGGAGGAAAACAAAAAGAACAAATGGAAATAACTCCTAAACTAACAAGTGAGATTAAAAAAAAGCTAGCAAAGTCAAAATATCTACACCAAGCATAAGTGGATTTGATGAATTGGAAAAAAAACAAAACCAAATAAAAAATTACATTAACCATTAATAGTTTATGTGAGAACTATAAGCTAACCAATGAAGATGGAAAACAATCCTTAACCAAATAAGACAATAGAAGTGAAGAGATTTTTGATACCTTGTAAAGAATTCAAATCACACTTTAGTTATGGTGAAGACTAGTAGAACCTCGTGTCATCCTTCCATTGCCCAAAAGAAGTGGTTGACATCGAGGGTAGTATCAGGTGAAATTAAGACCAAGCTAGTTTGGAAACAACCTCACGAGGTGCAACACCTCATGTAGATGGAACTAATTAAGACATGGTTCTCAGTGTGAGAAGTTCTTAGATATGAATTATAGTAGGAATGTGGAGGGGGATTTTGGTATTCCCTTTATAAAACACATCTTGGCCTAATATTGGAGTTTTCTTGCTTGCATTAATCTCCCAAAAGCGTCAAATACATAATCATAAGAAGTTATTGTGAGAGAAGAGTGAAATGTTGATTGATTTTCACACTGGTTAGTTTGACCAACTTCCCTTTGTAATCAAGGTAAAAGACACCACCTTATGCACACAACTTAGAATCAACAACATGAGATAAGACATCAATGTATAAGATAGGGAAACAAATAAACTTCACCACAAAATGGTAAAAATAGAAGAATTCATGGAATCCAACCAATTAAATTAAATATCAATCTATTTAGGGTATTTTAGACTTGTTTCATTTCCATTTTACCTTAAGCATCCCATATTGTCCAAATAATATATTGGAATAATCCCAATTGGTGCATGTATAATTTGAAAACTATAGTTTAGGAATGATTGGGCTGTCAAATGAATTTCATTCCTTTTAATTTTATTTTTTTGGAAAATAGTAGCTCGAGTGGTCATGCATGGGTGCCCCTCAAGAAGGGTATCAGGTTCAAATCTTCTCGATGGTGTTTTGTGGCCATTAGACTCCCGTAGCGTCTGTTGGCCTCTGATGTGAATGTTTGAGAAAACTTGTTTATAGGCGCATGAGTTTTCTAAGGATTACCATACCTTTCTAGCAATACCTGGGGGTGACTTCCATGTCATCAAACAAAATATGCATATCTTGTTTCCACAATTGGTATTCAGATGTATCCTTGTTTTTGTAATTAAGGTAAGAATCTTCACAATCGCAAAATGCACACATAACCTTGTTTCATTCAAATATCCATCAAATCCATTAAATGAAATTTCCGTTATAAGCTTAAATCTAAATTTTATAAATAGAACAAAAAACCCAAATATTATTTTAGGCATAAATAATTGATATATTATAAAGTTTATTACATCCATGTCTAATCTTCTATCTATTAAGTGTATTAATTGAATATGTGGCTGAAGGATAACTTATCACACATGCAAATCCCCTAGGGATAAAATGCCTAGGTTTTACCTTAAGTGTGAGAAAATCCCACCCATAAGAGAACACATCTTATTACACTATCATTCATGATTGAACTCAAGGGACGACATTCTAATGAACTCATTTTTTAGTTTCCCTCATTTAAGAAAGGACCATAAAGTCAAGATCCATTACCTAAATTCCCTAGATCCAAATTTAGCAAATAATAAATAATAGCAACAATTTCCATTATTTCAAAAATGTTGTTTACAAAATGTATAATGATCCTCCTCCAAGGAGTTACATAAATTTTCAACATTAGAACTTTTACATATGTGAAGATGAATCTGACTAATCCTCCTGAGCTTTAATATGTTGAATTGATTTCATTTGATTCACCATGTCCTCATATTTTCATATATATAATAGTTACCTAAAATGTTGAAAATCTAAAATATGGTCAACATATTTCTATACTGTATACGTGGTGCAACCAAAATATGTGCATGAAAGTGTGACAACATAAACATCCATATTGGCAATTATTATTAGATAATTGAACTTACATTTTCTATTTAACTTCTCAACCTATAATTGTTCAATATATATGGTATACCCCTTCGCTGGGGGCAATCTCTATGGGGTATCCTCTCACTGGTTTCTTTTTTAGATAGTGGACATCTCATAACATTCCCTCTCTTGGGCTTGGTATTATATTGGCCTTCCTTATCAGACTTGGCCTATTAGTGATGTTCCTTTTTGAGCTTGATCACTAGTCATCACAATGACTTTCTTTCTCTCACATGTACATTCAACCATCCAAAGATAGCATCTTGGGTTTGATAAAGTTATGTCCATATATGGAGATACACATAGGACCTTATAGTTTGTAAGAAGTAAATAAACAACCAATTAGGTTAATGATAACACATTAGTGAAACTTCACAAAACATTGTAATTCGATAAGAGAAGTTATCGATAAGTAGTCACGTACTGTTTTCATGTAGATCTCATGAAACTGTACCTCAAGTGTACTTTATGTAATTTGATGAACCAGGTGTATAATCAAGCAATCATCATTATTTGAAAGTATGAACAACCCTAAAGTGTCACCATCATATTCAAAGCATTCTAATCTAACATACATCCTAGAATAGGCTTTAGGGTGGTCTTAGCTTTGGATAAAGAATAAGGTTACAAACCTAAATTCCATCACACCATACTTTATTAGGGTCACAAACCCTATTTAGATATTAGTTAAAACCCTAATTATCAAGTTAAGAATACCCTATCATTAACATCAACTCTGTTAGATTATGCAACTTAAGATTATAATGACCAAAGCATATTATGCCTAATTAATCATCAACATCATTATCATCATCATCTTGGATTCTTCTTATGTTAAAAAATATTAGCTTATATCTCAAATCATGATAATTCATATTATTCAACATGTTATATTTGAATCCCGGATTGCATGTATAAACCACTTGATAATCATATATTAGCCATGATTTTGGATCTACGATCACAATTAAGTCTAAAACTAATTTTATTTAGATTCTATTCATTCTTCTATTCAATCTGATAAATAATTTCAATATTATCGGGTTACCATCTATTTACCAGAATACTCACAAGATAAAATCACCTAAGACAATAGAGGATTGATAAGTAAATAACGGTCACTTATCTTATTTATCTCTAGGGATGGCTCATATATAGGGAAAAGACACCCATGAACACATCATTTAAAAAGATTGTAGGGCTATGTGGCTCATTTGACCCCTAGAGTCTTCCTCTTCCTCACATTGCTCATAATCACTTGAAGTCACTGTAAGCACACCACCAAATTAGAAGGTAAGCTTCAGCTCTAGTTCTTACTCCAATGAGGCACCAAGAGGACTCCATGTGCCCTGCATGCCTCCGCTCGCTAAACTCCTTGTACAAGTGCCACCATGCTTTTACGATAGTCATAGACACAGATGACACCTCCTTCACTACAGTCAGTGTAATTCTGGCCATCACCCTCACTTGCCTGATAGCGCCAACTACCAAGGTTCAACCCTGTCGCTACTGCAATGCCCCATGGATCAGCTTCACCCCTTTCTCTCCCTATTGCACACACTCTCTCATCTTTCTCTTTTACCTACGTACATAATTCACATCTTATTGCCTTCGTCTACCCATGCCACTCGACACCTAGGATCCCCTATGAGAGTTCAACTACCTGGACTCCATCTCATCGTACATAGGAGTTCCCAACTTCATCGGACGCCATTCTATGTTGTTGACTCCTATAGTTTCTTGTCCACACTACTTCAAACACTAGCTCCATGGTGTCGCTACCTTGACTTCTCTTGTGGGGCCTCTTCCCATGGATGTTCAAGAGATAAGGGATGAACTATTGTTCCCATTGCCCGAACTTCACGCACCATAGTGGCAAGCATCATATTATGAGACACCTCTAAACCACCATTGACATGGAGGAGAATTTCCATGATGAGGGGAGAGAGGTCCACTACTGATCTTCTATGGAGGGATATACATCAAGGAAAGAAGGCATCAGGTATTCTATATCCTCTACATACAAATTCTTATACAACACAAAGGTTGGAGATCGATGCCTCTAGTTTCTATAAAAGTCTTCTCATGCAATTGACAAGGAATCACACTAGGAAAGAATAAAATACATTCCTCCTACATTCCCATATATGGAAACTCTTCAGTTTTACTTCTATGAACCCAAATGTTATGAAAAGGAAACCTCCACTTTCTTATTACTCAAATTTTGATTTAGAAAACTTTGTTGCAAATAAGGAAAATAGTTAATGCTTTTCCTTGCACCTAAAACATCTCATAATTTACTTTCCTAGATCACACTTAATCATACTTTTCTAATAATCCTATAAACTTGTACTGACCCAAGTTTGGTGTCAAAGGGATGTTTCTAAACATCTTTTTCTTTCTCTTTAAACAAGGTAACAACATTTAATTACTACAAGAGGCCCCTCATCCTTCACAATTTTCTATAAGATTCTAGGAGCATCATTTTGTTATGAAACTTAAAGGGAAGCACAATAATACCTTTCAAAACTTATATCTAATTTTGGTATTAAATGGGATAAATCTCATAGGTGAAACTTGTCCTTAATGGTCTCCTTGACATAATTACCTGCATCACATGGAAAGTCTTATTTTCTTACATTCTAGAATTATTTTAGTTTCCTCATTATGATTAAGTGTTTCAAAAGTCAGATCAAATTATCCTTATTTGATGTCTCAAAGGTTGTGTTGAAAGCCATGATTAGATCA
The DNA here is from genome assembly GCA_963693085.1 of Alisma plantago-aquatica. NCBI lineage: Eukaryota > Viridiplantae > Streptophyta > Magnoliopsida > Alismatales > Alismataceae > Alisma > Alisma plantago-aquatica. Next base: position 917,296,053 of record OY856409.1, read on the forward strand.
TTACTCCATTGATTATATAAATTACAAATTATCTTAGATTCTCTTAGAAACATGCATATTATCTCATAATTTGCAAGTCATATAATTTTTCATGAAATCTATTATTTCTTAAACTTGTGCAACCAAGATCTATTTGCAAAGAAAATAGTCTCGTGGGCCTCACTTAGGCTATGGGTTGAACCCATTCCTGAAGGATAACATTATTAATCTATCAATTACAATCAGGGAATTTACTTATCAAATAAAGCCTTCTATTTGTAGAATACAAAATTTACCAAATTTGTGGGGGTTACATACATTTTCAAGAAGAATTCTAATCAAAGTACCCATACAAGAACTAACACTAATCACAAAAATTAGATTTTAATTGATAAAACTAGGTTTTCAAATAAAAAAGGGCTAGATGAAGTTTATATATATGTATATCAACAAATGGAATGCTAGGGTGGATATATTTCACTGGAACTACCTTTATTTCTCTCTCCCTACATAAAATCATAAATGTACATATGTCAAGGTCTGGTAACCCACCCCCCTTTCGACCTTAGGATCAAAACTTGACATAGAATACTCTAAGATTGTTTTCAAATTACCTAGAGACCATTTTCCTTTACCTCCGAGAAAAGGTTATAAGAAATTCTCAACAAGGGTTTTTTTGCGAAGCCAAGAGGCCATTTATTCATCTCTCTCCTCTCTTGCAAGCCCATAAGGAAAATAATTTCAAGTGTTTGAAATTGGTTTGGGATTAAATTTGGTAGAACTACTAGCATTACACATTTCTTCTTCTAAGATGGCTTTTATACAATTTGGGGGTCTTGTATAATCAAAGAACCCATCAGTGTGTTCTTTGTGGAACTTTTCTAATGTTTTAGAAGCCTTATTTCAAGTCCTGGTCTCATATCTTTTAGTCAATTTGTTTTTCTCACATGTCCTTCTTTGTATCCGCTTGATTATATTGGCAAATTTGGGGTTGCATCTCAGATCTGATTTCAACATTTCCACAAACAAGTTGCAATAGTTTCTAATGCTACCTTTTGGATATTATTTCTATGAGCAATATCAAATTCCAGGTCTACAACTACCATCCCAACATGAATGTCTAACCCATCTATTGTTCTTCTTACATGTCCTCCCATCCACTTTCCTTCTCATCCCAGATGATCACAACAACTATAACTTTGCTCTTGTCCCATGTTGCAACAATATTTATCTTAATATACCCAGGGAGAGGTCTACACCGTCTCTGTTCTTCAATAGAGTTGTTATGCATGTTCTCAGTCTTCCAACCTTGTCCAGCGTCTTGTATCTCCTTTAAGATCCACCATGCTTGATGGGCTTTAGGTATAGTACAATTGTCAAAGACTTGGCTATTCCTTGTGTTCCATATACTCCAACATGATATCATGAACTGATTAAGCAATGCTTTTTCCTTCTTTAGTGGGTTCATCATCCATTCTTTTATATTCTATATGAAGAATGAATTTGGGGGTTGGTTGTTTAATAGAACATTTCATACCTCCATGGCTTGTTGGCAGTCCCTAAGAGCATGCATGCTTTTTCCTCGTATGACTTACATCTCTTGCAAGTATTGTCCATACTCAGATGTCTATGGACGTCTACTATTTGTCTGTAGGGCTCCATGTAGCATGATACACTGACTTTGAAGAGAACTCACCAGTTTCGATTTCTGTCCAGACCCTTGTGTCTATTGTGGAATTTCTAGATAGGGCACGTAATAGAGAGTATGTTTCCCACTGTCCATTATCAAGGACGATGCTCTCCACATGCAAATCCTTTGAAGTTATAGGGATACTGTGTAGTGCTACTTGTTCAAGTTTTAGACCAATTTTAACCCATTCATTAGTTACAAGTAGGAGTGACCTCTTATCAACTATTTACACTACAAAATAGCTAATGTCTTTTACGGGAACTTTCGCTAGCGGTGGCTCTCTCCCTAGCTCCCGCAATCTAGGGCTTGCCCCGTCGCCGACTCTGCTCAGGGGGGAGGCTGCCTACCAACGCACAATGTTCCCTCTCCCCTTGGGCTTCTTCTTCCTCAGCTGTCTCAAGGTGCTTCAATGATCAGAGCCTTCGCCTGCTTTTTGTCTAGGACTCGTCCTTCTCAGCAGTGGTACTCGGTCTCGGATCTTAAGGCTACGACACTGGTGGTTTGGGCGGCATGCCCTGGTGGTCCTTTGGCTCGCTGGGGTGGAGGGGTGAGTGGGCGACTTGCCCTGATCGTCAATCCCTACGACAGTCGAGACCCCCCGCCCCTGTGCTTCTTCGCGGGTCTCCCTGTTTTTTTGTTTTCTTTGTTGCAGGTTATTCTGTCTGTTTCTCGCCGCTCGTCGACGTTGTTGTCGCTGCTTGTCGGCATTGCTGTTCTCTCTGTTTGGGAGCTATGAGTCTTGGCCCTTGTTGGCCTCGATTTCTTCTGTTCGGATTCACTACTGGGTATATGGCTTTGCATGTGGCAGAAAACACTAGTCTGTATATTTTTCATTTATAGGTTTATCATCTCCGATCTATGCTCAAGTTGAAGGAATCTCTTATGAAAAACTTCTTATGTCAGCCTAGTGGAAAAGAGATCAATGCAGAAGCGTTCTATTATCATTTCAATATGAGTTTTGGGGATCAGATAGCCTTTCTCTTGGTTGTATGTACTTCCAGAATCACTTTTCCTATGTGTAGATGTCGTATGGCTTTTCAGTAATGAAGATGTTCAGATTGCTCAAAAAAAATACACTACAAAATAGCTCATGCTAGTCTAGACACATTGTTTGTCTTTCCCATAGTATAGTCATAGTACTATATCTTCAAAAATTTTCACCATATGAAGTCCCTAACATGAACCAAAAAATATCCTAGATCTTACAATTGAATTTCTCTACATACAAGATATAATAAACATGCAAATTAGTAGGCCAAATGAGTTTTCAAAGAATAAAACATTTGATTCAAAATATAGCATGATTCATGTAAGAGAGGACTCTCTACATAGAAAAATTTAAAGTAGGGATACTCCCCATACCTTAGAGAGATGGCTATTCACTCATGGAAACAAGCCTAAATTCAATAGGAAATAAGCATGAGAAATCCATCATCACAATATAAAATAGAGGCTCAAAGGTTGGGTGTGCTTGACTTTCTTCAAGCTCGTAATGAGGGCTTCAAATAAGAGTTTAATAGTACCCTTGGTCATTTTTCATAGGTGGATTTGAGGTCATAGGTGTCCCTTCCTTGTTGGCTAGATTTGAAGGTATACGGGTGAAATAAGTACCTCCATTGTTTTGGTAGGTGTTTTTGGTCTATGTCTCTTTCAAGATCAAGAACTGGAATCCTTCATAGAGGTGGAAGAGTTGTCAGTTGATATGGTCGTTAACTGATGGAAATTACACATAAAAGTTTGATATAGTTGTACAAAAATGATTTGTGCAGTCTAGATGTGTCACGGTTGTGGTCCCCTTACTAGAAGGCAATGGATTGTGTTTATAAATTGATTGTAGCATTTGGAAATTAATCTCCCATTTGTTTTTAGTCAAGTCTTCAACGACCATGAACATAAAAGGGTGGCTACACAAAAAATATGTGTGTCACTAGATGATTCGAGTTCACATATGTGTGTGAATATCATTAACTGATGACTATGAAAATATGTCAATAGTTGGTGTCATCGATTGCTAATCTAGAACCTACTTCGATTGTTGGAATCATCAAATTTTTATTGGTATATGTCGTAGGGAAGAAATCTCATTGGTCTACAATTTTCATTGATGGGTTTCCAGACAAGACTTCTATGGGTTTTTTGTTTAGGATTTCAAAAGGTGAATGGAGTTTATGGCATCAGTGATTGGTGACACATTTGTACATTTATCAATTGAGGAACTCAGAACCTTCATAAGTAAGTGAAAAGAGGGGGTTTCATCAATTTTTGTGGTGTTGAAAATCATTGTCTTAATGAGCAAAGCACTTTCATAATAGGATGAGGATAGATATCTTGATTGGTAAGTGACTTCATTGTCTCAATATTTGTGGTGAAGTTACAGTCCAAAAGGCTCATAGGGGGGTTGTTGGCATAGGTTGATGGGCCTACATATATGAAGTCATTGGTCAATGAAATCAATAATTGAAGTAAAGAAAGATCAATGAAATCTCTTTACAACAACAAACTTTTGTTTAGGACCAACTGGACCAACACTTCTACATTGATGCGTAGAGAACATGAAGCTCGAATCTAACATGAAAAATAAGGACCTGAATCAAAATATGAATAATATAACACAAAACTAAGGACAACTAAATGAAATATAATTCTAAATGAAATCAAAATGAGAACTAGACTAAAGTTGCAACTAAAATGAGGATGAAGATGCTTTCATCGGTGGCATACACATTTAGGTAATAATTATTATATGGAATATAGAGTCAAATATATTGTCACATATACCCATTTGGATGAATTTGTCTACATGATAAAATTATTTCAAAACTCATTCTCCATAACCTCACACGTCATTACATAGGTCATCAAGGAATGTCACTCCTTTGGATTATCCTTGAGCATTTATTGGAAGATAGTAAAGTTGAATTGATTATTTGGTAGTAGTTGAAATATATATGGTGAACAAGTCTCTAGATATTCATCCATGTTCTTATAAGGGTTCTAATCCTCCAAGAAATAAAATGTTGGAAGCAGTCCTACTAGATATGGAGTAATGGATAACTCTTGTCCAAACATTGATCTACTCTTTTTTAAATAGGTGGATTAGTTGACTGGTTGTAAGTAGGAGTTGAAGGGTCATGTAAAACTTCAGGTATCTCCTCAGGGTCATGTACAACTTCGGGTATCTCCTCATACTCAACATGTGGAATTAGATGATCTGGTCTGCCTAGATTGTCTAGAACTTCTTCTCCTCTTATACTCTCATTCTAGATTTATTCACCTTTTCCTACATATTTTAGGTTGTGTCGAGAAAGAATCAATAGAAGGTTATCAACAACCAACATGTGATGTGACATGCACATTACACAAATAAGAAAACAATATCATTTAGACACCTTACATATAAAATTTGAAACAAAGAAGAAAGACTAAATATGTTAGGTATCTAAATTTTTTTAAAAGAAGAAACTAGCTAGGTCTAAACTTGGTTTCTTAGAAACGTCACCAAAAAATCATGATGTGTTGATGGAAAGAATGGGATTTCAATATTTGTAAGGCCTAAGAATTACAAGATCCACATATGCACACACTCGATATGTAGCATATATTGGTGACAATATAAGATCATTCGGTGGGGAGCATAGATAGCACACAGGCTTGTCTTGATTCTTTATGTTTCTAACATGGAGATCTAGGGATTTTAGGGTATTAGCTACGGTTAGATTTTTTAAGACTAAGATACTTAACAAGTTAGTAATCTCAATCAACCATAGCTATTTGATTGAACAAACTAACTAATTGAACAATTATCACTACATTGAGAAAAAGCAATTAATGAATTCCTCTAGACTAGGAAGATCAAGCAATTCCACTAATATGACACTGACAATTAGAAGTGATCAAGTAAAAGAGCAATTGGCAAAAAAAATAATTTTACACCAGAGAAGAATCAACCAACTAAACAATTACAAACTAGTTTAATGTCACAGAACCATTCTTACCCCAATCCCAATCCCACTGTCTAGATAGTGGTAAAGGGATTGAAGCGCCCGTCCCTAAGTTGCCCGATGGGATCTAACACACTGACATATATAATAAGAAAATAATATCTGAAAAATTGGATATTTAAAGAACAAACTAACCCAATATAGGAGATATAGACGATTTATCCTTGTCGTCAGAGTATGTTGAGTGCAGAAGCGATCTTAGTCAGTGTTCCATTTATTTTACCTAAAATCAAGAAAATCGAGACACAATCATGCAATTGCACCATACACAATCAAAATCAAGTAAAACAGTTTATATCTTTAGAGTATACTTGGCATGACTTATATTCAAGAAATGTATAACAATCAATTTTCCAAATCCAACAATCATTCGACAAGATGTTTATTTCAAACAATTCACTTTATATTACGAGCTCCCATTATGATGTAATTGAGAAGCTTGCTTATATATTTTGAGTGACTCATCTCCCCAATATGATGGGGGACATCACCAGAATCCTTCTCTGCATATGAGGTAGGAAGCCAATGTACAAGTCCCACCTCTGAATGAGGAGGTCACTCACACTCAATATCAACATTATCAACATTATCATCAATATCAATATACGGGTAGTCATAATGGACAATATCATTTATAATCTCATATTTTTCTCAAAATATAATATAGGGATAAAAGAAAGACTAATAATAGGGAACAATATCTCAATCAAGTTATATAGCTAAGTATACAGTCAAGAGATACATTAAAAGTATCTTCAATACAACCAAAGAGGAGATATAATAGTGTACCTTTCACTGAAGACTTAGTACAAATCAATCAAGTAATGGGTCAACCCTTCGAGTCAGATCCTAAATCACAATATGGGATTAAGGATCAAGATCATGATATTTGGAGATCATGTTTCAATATTTGAGATTAGGGTTACACTTTTCCTATGTCAACCTTATGGTGGGGTCATTCCCTTATAATCAACAAATATTTCAATATGTCCAACATTATTTCAAATGTCAAGTATTTTCTAGTGTTAATGACTTACCTAGGTTTTCTGGGATCATATGTGTTAACCCTAATTTATGATCATTATCCAAGTCATAATCAAATTTTTAGATCATCATCATGGTACTTAGCATAATTGAAATTCAAGATTAGATTGATGGGTCAAAAGTATATCAAGGGTTTTGTAAGATTAAGATCTAATCCAGATTACTCATTATTCATGAAGATCATATTCAAGATTGAATTAAGTAAATAGATATAGATCACTAATGATTCATTTTCAATAGTAGATTAGTCAACTAGATTAGATCTAGGTTACAAGATAATCATCAGAGTCCAAATCTAGGTTTTCTAAAGATTAAACAACATTGTTGAATCATTAGACAAATTAAATAAGTAAGTGATTCCAGTCTAGGGATATTCCATGAAATATATTAGGAATTAGGCTCCACAAGTATTTTTTATCAGTTCATTGGATTTTTTGGATCCAAATTGACTATTCACTTGTAATTTTTGGAGATATAATGCAATTTCTATGATTTAATCATGATCTGAGTATTTTTATCTAATATTTGTAAGAGAGAGAGAAGAAGTATCTTAAATAGAGAAAATACACGACTATTCTATTCAAGATGAGTGGTCCAAATTGTTCCACATGGTGAGGTGGATAGTTTAATCAAGGGTCTGGTTCATCTCTAATTGGTCGGTTCCCTTCTTGATTTCTCAGTTCAATTGTGGTTCGGATGGGTCCGTTGGACTGGGGCCTTCCTCCAATGAATCGATGGTTCATGGACTCTTTCCCTCCTGTGTAGGCCTTGTGTAAGATAGAAGCTCGATGGAGGACCTCTCTGGCATGAAGGAGCTTCGGGAGCGGGGAGCTCCTTTGGCAGCAGTGAGGTGGCCGTCTGAGTTCGCCTCCAAGCCGCGAGTTAAATGGGAGCTAGAACTTGGGGAGAGGAGGTGTGTTGGATGAAAGCCCAATTTGGGCAAGGTGGCGTTGCAAAAAAATAGAAGGAGAATGGTGAGGGAATTAGGCTGCCCAAGGTCGAAAGATAGAGTGAGGATGGTGTTCGTAGCTTGGTGTGGTGTTGGCGAGCATGAGGGACACTTTTCATAGCGTTGGGGCTAGGGTTTTAGGGCAAGACAAGCCTTGGTTGCAGCCATAGCTGCCAAAAAGAGAAAAGGAGGTCATGAGCTTTCTTAGATGACATTATAACACTTTCAACATCATCAAAGATGGGCTCGTTGAGTTCAAATTGGTGGGGTGAGCAATTTCAGTTACTTTGTTTTTTGAAACTACGTCGATACGAGCCAAATGCTCTTCGGCCGCTCAACCCCCCTACTCTGCTGATTGCGAGAGGTAGGGGAAGACCTCCTGGCCACAGGATCGGGTCTGTGATCTATGGATAGTTGATCTAAGGGCCGAGGTTCATCCCCTACCTTAGGCCATGGATTGCTGACCTGGAAAAGGTCATAAAAGGCAAATTAAAGGGGATTTCGAGAACATAACTTCCAAAATTCATAGAACATCGTAGGAATGTCCAAATGACATGAAATTTGGATCATATCTTCATAATTATGTGGAGAATGTATAGAATAAGTTTTAAAGCCCAAATATTAAGTTTTATTGACCAATTATCTTCTTTGGAAAAGGTCATAAAAGGTAAATTAAAGGGGATTTCGAGAACATAACTTCCAAAATTCATAGAACATCGTAGGAATGTCCAAATGACATGAAATTTGGATCATATCTTCATAAATATGTGGAGAATGTATAGAATAAGTTTTAAAGCCCAAATCTTAAGTTGGTTTGACCAATTATCTTCTTTGGACAATGTGGTTACGCTTATGAATAACAGCTCTGACCTTCAGGTCTCCCTTAATTGGGGGTTACCGGGAGGCGGAGTCATTACAAATGGTATCAGAGCCATAACCCCTCCAGTAGGTGGGGTCCACATGGACATGGCATGCCAGTCTTGAGTCGTGCGGTCTAAGCATGTAGGAAAGGGTTTTCCATGGTTGACGTAGCCACCCTTGCGCTGGTATTCCGTGATCGGGAGCTGGGTGTCCATGGGCCATTGTGGGTCTGCACTGAAATGGGGAAGAGATTATGATGCCTTATAGTTGAGCCTTGACGAGGACGTCAAGAGCCTAAGTGGGGGAGATTGTAACATCCCAGGATTTGAGACCTCAAATAACATGATCTTAAAAGGAATGATTGGACTACCCATATCACCAAGGTGCACCTCCTTTTCCGGGAGCCCATCACTAAGAACTCCATAGTTAAGCATGCTCAGCTTGAAGTAAGACTGGGATGGGTGACCTATTGGGAAGTTGATCCTGACATGCACGTGAGTGAGGAAAAAGCATGCAGTTAAGGCTAGTGGTGGTTTGTGGTGACAATCGTCATTCCTAAAACTCTACTAAAGACTTGGGCAGTGGGCTCGGGTGTTACAGACAAAGTGATGAATTAATCAAATTTAAGGTGTTATAATGTGTATAAAGATCACATTGATCACCATATTTCGAATTTGAGTCTCAACATTGATTATGAATCTAAGAATAATGATTTTGTACCATGAGTGAGTATAATGAGGCTAAAAGAGTAATTACTTCATACTTATGCAAAATTCCACTTTTTCACATCCTTCCCTCCTTAAAAAGGAATTTTGTCCCCAAAATTCAAAAACATCCTCAAAATTGAGATCATCAAAATATAGATTGTATCCTCAAAAATTGGAATGTCCTCAACTATATAATCAAAATCATGTCCTCAAAGTTCAAGTAGTGCAATCATCATAATTGGGATTCCTTGTTCCATACCATAATCAACTTGGTACTAACACAATTTTATTATCAAGCAATTGAGTATCAAGGGCAATGCATATATTGTTCAAAGTCATCATATGAGCCACAAATATGGAAAGCATCCTATTGGTCACAAATTTGGAGAGATCAAACAAATAGAGTTCTTGAATAAAGTGTACAAGGTGACTTTCAATCACAATATCTCAGGGTCCTAGCTTCTACATTGGCCTAGGTGGGGTTATACATCCATGATTTGAGATTTCATATTTCAACATTTCGAGACAATATAATACTCTCAATAGCATGATGTCATGCTCAAAATCAATGGGAGGTCCCACCCTAGTTCTAATAAGAGATAAAACCTAAGTCATAAATGGAGAGGGTTAAAATAGTCATCATTTCACAATTTCAAAATTTTGGGATTATGAGAGTCACTGTTTATATATCGACTGTGGTCTCAAGATCCATATCATGTTTCAAGAGTTTGTACATCAATATCAAGATTTGAAGCTTAGACATCAAGATCATATGTATAAATATTCCAATGATAGGGTTTATATTCCTATTTATACCTTAAGGGAGATCACTCATCTATATTCAATTTCAAGCAACAATATTCAAGCAACATTTGAGCAACATATTAATATTTCATTATCATGGTATCCAAGGTTGATGAATGAGCTAGGCCCAGGTCTATATATGACGTCAACCACAAGCTATAGTCAACATTTTCATATATCAATGTCATTATTAAATCAATATTCAAGATCGAGCATCAACCATGGGTTTAACCTATTAGGATTATGTCAACCAATTCCAAATTGAGTGAAAGGTTATACCTTCCCAAACTCTAAATAATCAAAAATATGAAAATTTAGAAGTAGTCTTTTTAGGGATGTGTCCTAGGTTAGGGGAGTCATGAGTAAACTACCACCCTAATCTAGAACATTACCAAAATTAGTCATTATCCATTTATCTTATTCAAATAGGAAGAGTATCAATGATTAAATCATATTCCATAAGGTCATGAGATCAAAATTCAAGATCATTATAGGGCAATAATGTCAAGATTTTTCAAAGTCAAGTTAATATTTGCATTCGTTTACTTTCATGATCAAGGTAGTGTTATAAATTGGAAATCGAGGATTTGAATTTGGCATTCGAGGAATTAGAGCATAATAGTGCAAAATCTAGACCCATAATCATCATATCAAAATTGAGATTGCAAAAGGCATCAATAGTCAATAGGAAAACTACTTTTTGCATCATAGTCTTACATCATGATTTTGTGAGTCATCAAGATTAGTAATTTGATGCCATAATCGTGATGTGTATCAATTAGGGAAAACGTTTACTTTTGTTTGAGGTTTAATGAACAATAGTGCCACATGGATATTAATCAAATAGAGACCTCATCCAAAATGAGGTATAAGGTATAAGTCATCCTTATTTCACCATATCATAAATTTTATCATTTACCTCAAACATAGGGAGCAAGTAGTCTAGTTTTTGTGAAATTGAGTTTTAATGATATGAAGGGTTCATACATGAGTATTTTATTTCAAGATTCTTGATCAAAATTGAGTTTTCAAACTAAGGTCAGATCATGGTATGAACTTTAACAATTTTCTAGTAACATTCATTTTTCCCATAAGTTACCCATAATCGAGACATCATGTGGAAAAAGGTCATGAGAATGACCACATGAAGAGATGAGAAGACTTCCTAATCATCATCTACTTGGGTGGCTTAGGGTAGTCCTTAAAGAAGAGATGAATTGCTAGAAGACTCTCTATGGTTTCACAAGAGAACCTTTAGTTCCAATTTTGGATCAATTAAGGCCAAGTAGAGTAGGGGATCTCATCGACTGTGAAGACAAATAGGAGAAATTATGCCAGGACCACGAGCCTAGACACCTCAATTTTCACCATTATGGACTTTAGGGTTTCTTGGGTTCAAATGACTTGAAAATTTATTTACTTAAAGTATATGAGAGTGTGTATGTTCTGATACTAGCTGTCACGGAACCATTCTTACCCCAATCCCAATCCCAATCCCACTACCTAGACAGTGGTAAAGGGATTGATGCACTCGTCCCTAAGTGGCCTGAAAGGATCTAACACACTAGCATATATAATAAGAAAATAATAACTCAAAAACTAGATATTTATAGAAAAAACTAACCCAATATAGGAGATATAGTCGATTTATCCTTGTCATCAAAGTATGTGGAGTGCGGAAGTAATCTTAGTCAGTGTTCCATTTATTTTACCTAAAGTCAAGAAAATTGAGACACAATCATGCAATTGCATGGTACGCTATCAAAATCAAGTAAAACGGTTTATAGCAAAAAAGTATTACTTGGAAGGATTTATATTCAAGAAAAGTATAATAATCAATTTTCCAAATCCAACATTTACTCGACAAGATGTTTATTTCAAACAATTTACTTTTTATTACCAGTTCCCGTTATGCTATAATCGAGAAGCTTGCTGATATATTTTGTGTGACTCATCGCCCCAACGCGATGGGGGACGTCACCATGCTCCTTCTCTTGATATGAGGTAGGAGGCCAATGTACAAGTCCCACCTCCAAATGAGGAGGTCGCTCGCACTCAATATCAACATTATCAAAATTATCAACATCATCATCAATATAAATATACAGGCAGTTATAATGGCCAATATCATTTATGTTCTCATGTTTTTCTCAAAATATAATATAGGGAAAAATGGAAGACTAATAATAGGGAACAGTAGCTCAATCAAGTTATATAGCCAAGTATATAGTCAAGAGATGCATAAAAATTATCTTCAACACAACCAAATAGGAGATATAATAGCGTACCTTTCACCGAAGGCAGAGTACAAATCAATCGAGTAATAGGTCAACCCTTCGAGTCAGGTCCTAAATCACAATATTGGATATATTGAGGGTCAAGATCATGATATTTGGAGATCATGTTTCAATATTCAAGATTAGGGTTATAGTTTTCCTATGTCAACCTTAGGGTTGGGTCATTCACTTATAATCAACCAATATTTTAAGAAATCCAACATTATATCAAGTGTCAAGTATTTTCGAGTGTGAATGACTTACCTATGTTTTCTAGGATCATATATGTTAACCTTAATTTATGATCATAATCCAATTCATCATAAAATTTCTAGATCATCATCATGATACTTAGCATAATAGGAATTTAAGATCAGATTGATGGGTCAAAAGTATATCAAGGGTTTTGCAAGATTCAGATCAATATACATATTACTCATTATTCATGAAGATCATATTCAAGATTGAATCAAGTAAATAGATATAGATCACTAATGATCCATTTTCAAGAGTAGATTAGTCAACTAAATTAGATCTAGGTTACAAGATAATCATCAGAGTCCAAATCTAGGGGTTTCAAAGATTAAACATCATTGTTGAATCATTAGACAAATTAAATAAGAAAGAGATTCAAGTCTAGGGATATCCATGAAATATATTAGTAATTAGGCTCCACAAGTATTTTTAATCGGTTCACTGTATTTTTTGATCAAAATTGTCTATTCACTTGTAAATCTTGGAGCTAGGATGAATTTCTATGATTTAATCATGATCTGAGTATTTTTATCAAATATTTGATAGAGAGAGAGAGAAGAAGTACCTTAAATAGTGAAAATACACGACCATTCAATTCTAGATGAGTGGTCCAGATTGTTCCACATGGCAGGGCAGCTAGCTTAACTAAGGGTCTTGTTCATCTCTAATTGGCCAGTTCCCTTATTGATTTCTTAGTTCAATTGCAATTCGGATGAGTCCTTTGGACCGGGGCCTTTCTCCACTGAACCAGTGGTCTAGAGACTCTTTCTACTCCCGTGCAGGCCTTGCATGAGCCAAAATCTTGATGGAGGACCTCACTAGAATGGAGGAGCTTTTGGAGCAGGGAGCTCTATTGGCGGCAACGAGGTGGCTGTTCGAGTTTCCCTGCAAGTCGCGTGTTGAATGGGATCTAGAACTTGGGGAGAGGAGGTGTGTAGGATGATTGCCCAATTTGGGAGGGTGGCAATGAAAATGAATAGAAGGAGAATGGGGAGATAATTAGGCTTCTCAAGGTTAAAAGAGAGAGAGAGGATGGTGTTCATAGCTTGGTGTGGTGTTGGCGAGAATGAGGGATCCTTTTACAGTGTTGGGGCTACGATTTTAGGGCTAGACAAGCCTTGGTTGTAGCCATATCTACCGAAAAGAGAAGACGAGGGGAGGAGATTTCTGTGATTGCATTATAACACTTGAAACATCATCAAATCTGGGCTTTTTGAGTTTGAATTGGCGGGGTGAGCAATTTCGGTTGCTTTGATTTTTGAGACTGTGTCCATACGATCCAAATGCTCTTTGCCCCCCCCCTTTCCATTGATTTCTAGAGGTAGGGGAAGACCTCCTAACCAAAAGATCAGGGCCACGATCTATGTCTGGCTGATCCAAGGGCCGAGGTTCATCCCCTGCCTTAGGCCACTGATTGCTGACCTGGAAAAGGTCAGAAAAGGCAAATAAAAGGGGATTTTGAGCATATAACTTCCAAAATTCATAGAAAATCATAGGAATGTCCAAATGAAATGAAATTTGGATCATAGATTCACAAAGATATGTAGAAAATGTTTGAAAGACAAAATATGAAGTTTGATTGACCAATTTTCTTATGTGTACAAAGTGATGAATTAATCAAATTTAAGGTGTTATAATGTGTATAAAGTTCACATTGATTACCATATTTTGAATTTGAGTCTCAACATTGATTATGAAGCTAAGAAAAATGATTTGGGACCATAAGTGAGTATAATGAGGTCAAAAGAGTAATTACTTCATACTTATGCAAAATTCCACTTTGTCACAGTTAATTAACCCTAACTAGAGAAATTCCTTGTCAACTAAGCAATTAACACTAAGATTGGTTAAATAGAACTAAACTAGCATGAAACTAGGAAACTAGTGTCTTAAAAATGATAAGATTAGTGGGCCTTTTAAGGGTATGTTACTATTAAACAAATAAGGGGATATGATAGACATTCTACTAAACAAAACAAGAAGGGTTGATGAGGATTGAGAATCCTATCCTACTAGTTGGGCATGGGTGGCATAGGGTGTGAATGTATATCACCTCCTTTCCAACCTCACCATATGTACACCTAAATCAAGATAACTCTATTTTAGGTGTCTAATCATGGTTTTGCTCACCCACTTGGTGGCAAGGGGGTATAAGGGATAGGAAGAGGGTGCTTCACCCCTTATTATCCACTTTCCAACATTTAGGAATGATCTTAGCCAAGGGAGGGGGGATGTCCACACTTAGATACTTAGATATCCCACCTAGGGTTTGTAGAATAGAGGTATAGAAGGGAGGATGGAAGAACTAGATAAAGATACACAAGTAGAGTTAAGAGTTCTTCCCTTCCTAGCCACCAAATGACTCCTTTCCCTATAAGATAACTGGTATCATACATCAATTATTAAAGAATCAGGTAGGAATAGATAAAAATCATAACATATCATATTGCAATGAAGTGTAAGTGTTATACATGAAAATTTCTTCAACATGGTATCATAGTAACATATTTTCCCCCAAACGGCCCACAAGAGGGCTTACCTCAACATAAGCAAAGTAAATACAAAACAATACAATGAAGAACAGATGTGAGTCATGGACATGGATGAATGATCTCCTTTATTCAACTCCAAAAACATCAAACATCAACTGCTCCCCCACCAAGGAGTATATAATGGGAATTAGGGAGGTAAAATTCTCATAACCCATGAGAACTAGGGTTGTATGGTAGGTGGAGGTGAATGGGTGGAGTTGATGAAGTTGAAGGTGGTAGCTGGATGTTAGGAGCTTCAATGATTGGTAGTCTCTCCCCCCTATCCATGACTAGGCCTTTAATAGAGTCTATAGGATTTAGGGTTAAGTTGGGGTTAAAGGATAAACGTAGTGCATAGGAGCTTTAGTTTGAAGTCATATAACATTTGTTCTATAATTAACATGGACATGGTGATTGTGGGTTTAAGATTTATGTTATAGGGTGCAACAACCATTCTAGGTTCTGACATCTATTTTAGGTTAGAACACTCGTGGTGGCTAAAAATCACTTGAACTTGGTGAAAATAGCCAAAATAGCACAATCCTTATAGTACTAGAATGGATGTTATGTAGGAAAACAGAAATGACCGTTCCAGTAGAATGCCCATTTTGGCTGTGGAGGGAGGGGGTGAAATGGTAGTGAATGGTTGATTTGGCCAAAATAGCTAAACCACTATATGTATGGGCGGTGGTTGTGTGTGGGATTAGTGTATTTTGGATTATTTGGATAGGGAATGGTGGATTCTACGTCCTCAAAAAGGAACATTCCCAATGTGGAACGATCTTTCTATGGGGGTGTGAAGCTTAATTAAGTTTGATCTTGATTCATATATAGATCTTTTTCTTCAATGTTCTTTGGACAGTCATGGTAGGTTTGATTTGTTTTTGGTGACTCCTTTGGCTCATGCATGAACGGTGAAGTCCTTGATATCTTATCCTTCTCCTCTTGCATAAAGAAACATCAAAAGTACCTATAGAACACACAAAAAGCTTCCATAAGTGTATGTTACAATAATATGATATATTGAAGCAACCACTAGCCTTCTAATTATCTTAATGTAAATAATGGGCAAAGAGACACCCAATTAAGGGATGCATCATGCACTAGGATTTTCTGTTTCTTATTTTCCTTTAAGAATCAAAACTAAATTACATAAATAGTTTATCTATGTGATCTTTTATATTCAACATAGGTCTATGTTTGCATTTTTATATATCCTAAGTTAGAGAGTATTACGTAATGTCATAAGTCCACCCCTACTAATCTTAAAAACTTGATTACGAACCATAACCTCAACAAACATTATTACAATTCTCACTATTTTCATTATTCTTTTAATTACTTTATTTTATATTAATCTTTTCTTCTACGATATAAAGTGTGTCCATACTTGTAGAGAATGATAAGCACATGCACATAATTAAATTTTTAGTATTTGGTTTAGCTCTTATGTTCAGTTCATTTATAGTCCTTTGTGGAGAGAATCAATTGTCTCATGTCTATTAACCACATATAGCCTATATGAAGATTAGGGGTTAGGTGAATGATTGGATTTAGTTACCAAAATTGTTCAATCGTCCATGATAGGGAATTATATGATACTATATGTAGGTAAATAATCTAACTTATCATGATCATAGTGTCCACATTTGATATATGTGTTATGATTAAGGTGTACTCCATTACTTATCACTATAATTTCTTTTTATCTCATGGGGAAATAACCTATGTTTGTTAGGTTTAGCGTTGGTAATTTTCTTAACCTAGTTTCTAAGGTACAATTATCCATAGGATTACCTTCAAGAATAATTGGGCAAAGGTACATCATTTCAATTAATTAAATTTGAAGTCTTAACTAGAAACTTTCCTTGGTTATGTTCAACAACTTAGATAACCACAATTTAATCCTCAAAATTATACTTCTTCATCAACTAGGGTTCATAGGGTCCTCTTAGTAAGGTTTACTCATTTCCTTAATTAGGATGTAGATATATTTACTTGACATTAACATAAAGTTACTCAAGAGTTAGTTAATGTATTAATTGTTAAATCCATACATCCCTAAAATTGAAATATGTTCCTAAGGACCAAGGTGTAGGGGACTACCCCCTAGAAAGGACAAACCATAACCCAATAACCACCTACAAGAAATAACAATGGGTAAGTCAACTAAGTCATATAAATACAAAATTTCATAATCGAATGCTACTCTTAGGCGTATGATCTCAGGATTGACCTAACAAATCTGGGTTCATACGGTGATGACTTGGTTAAAAAAGCATCAGTTAATAGGATAATGAAAATAATTTTAAACACAAAAATGTTGTGATGTAAATATGAAAATGACACCAAAATTAATACAAGAAAAAGTCAAAGATTACAACATTTCAAACCTATATTAACTTCTCTACCATATTTTCATTCCACCAAGATATTAACATTATTTAAACATCTAGATGGAAAGAAAAAGTCATTTATAACTTACCAAATTCAATGGGGGAATATGGTTTACTATTTAATCATGGCAACTCCTACCATACCCCTACGAAGGGTGATTTTTGGAAAATGAAATTGAAGTAACTCCATGTTGTAGGAATGGTGTGCCTAACCCTAATGGAGTAAGTTCTGGTTAAAAAATAAGGAATATTACATCTACAACTTAATATATGGTTTAAGGGTCAGTATATAATAATGTCTTTCTTAGTGCATACAAATTAGAGAGCATACCTGAAGGACACCTACGTAGAGGTTCAAGGTTGAAGCTAGGCTTAACCTAGTTGAGGAAATAATGGTAGCCTACATTCTATAGTGGTTGAATTGAATTCCAATGAAGGCCCAATATACAAGAAAATCACCAAAAGTGTTAGCTCGTATCTAGGTAAAGTTCAAGCCACTAAGGAGAGGGAAGGGGTAATTAGTCATAGAATGTGTTGAGTCACACCCATTAAGTGGTCTACCAAACAAGAAGTACAAAGTTAAGTATAGATTTAAACTCTAATTGGTGTCACATGTCTCAACGGTTCAACAACCTCCAAAAGTTATCTATCTCCCACTCAAAGAATAGTCATAGCAATGAATTAGGATAGCTTGAAATAGTCAGATTCATCGATTGCTAAAGCTTATATACTCTACACACAAGGAGTAGGATCCAAGAGGGGATGCGTTCCTTAGTAAATTGTGACATAAAGGCTTATATTTCCAAACTTACTTATATGTATGATGTATAAGACATATATTATTTCACTAGAGTGTGAAACACAAAAATAAATATAATATAGAAGAAAAAAATTAAAATTTTATATTGACACAAAATATTTCTTACGATGTTCCTCACCAAAAGGGTAGTAAAAAATATAGATATACAACCTAAACAATAATAGCCATTTGCAGAGAGAAAACTATCCATCCCAAGCTATCCATAATGTCCAATGTATTGAACCAAGTTCATCTCAAGTTATCTTCCTGTAAAGCAACTATATCTGGGTTGGTTAGGAACAACACCCTAAAAGAGGAGACAAATGAAGACGTATGACTTTAGGGCTGTAAATCGATACGGGTAGACCCGCAGACCCACAACTCCGGACCCTTAAAAAACCCGTCACGGGTCTAATTTTTCATACATGCATACCCTTGGACCCGTATACCCTTGGACCCGCATATAAGTGCATCCAATAATGGGTATGCTTGGACCCAGACCCTCTAGACCCGTGTACCCGCTATACATAAGTAACTACTAAAATAATATGTTATATATCATACTTTACTAGTCTAATTAATATAATTATTGAGATTATATCCTACTCTAAGGTTGAGACTAGTCATATAACTAAGAATTAGCTATTCTAGTTACAATAACGAACATCATATGTAAAATTAAAATCAAAATGTCTACTAATCTACATTACTTTCTACATAAATTAAATGTTATGATCATGACTACAAATATGTATGCAATTACTCAATTAATTTTATTGTATAGAATATAACATTGTCTAATATAACTATTACATGTTAATATACTACATGATAATAATATCATGTTGTGTTAAATATATATAACATAGTCATTTCTCTTACGTAAACAATATGATGTTTTGTAGAACCGCTTACCCGCATACCTGCTATTATTGCGGGTACGTGTATGGTGCGGGTCCAGGTTTTGTATTATGTGGGTCTAGAACCGGAATCGGACCCGCTAAATTAGATGGGTATGGGTATGGGTATGGCCAGACCCGCACCATACCCGCACCATTTACACTTCTATATGACTTACATAAATTGGAATATGTGTAAATATTTAATACATAGAATTTATAGGATAAGGTATAACAAATAAGAATGTTCACATAAAAAAGGGCTAAAAGCAATTAAGCAAGTAAGTCAAAGAGAAAGTATTATAGAGGAATAAGATTGACTCAAAGTAATGAGCAATTCACATATAGGAGATAGCAGTAAGGATGAGGATCTTACATTTTTAAACAATTCCAAAATCATAATAAAAATAAATAATTCACGTAGATTATAACAAATAGTAGCATAATTTATAAAATAGGGCATAAACCCCTAAATTCAAAACCAAGGATCGGAGGCGTAAAAACTCAGTGCCAAATAAATATCACATGATAGGAGGATTAAAACATCAATGCCTCGAGGAGGAAAAAATTGGAAATGCCTGAATGTAAATTATTATAAGTGCACTAAAAGCTTAATTCATGGTTAGAGGCTAAAACCTTAATCCCTAAATATATGGTGTGTCTACATCTATATGTGACTAATTGAATCACACAAACACAGTAAAGTATGCAATATCTTAAGTTTAATCATGTATAAATCATTTTTAATTTCATTGGGGGTGAGAACATCCGAAATGTAAGAAGTTGGGGTCAAAGGAGTCATAACTAATGATTCCAAAAATTTCATTAACCAAGAGAGAGAAAATATCTCCAAATGACTTATCATTAACTATATTTTGAGGAGTTACATAAATGAGGATTATTTTAATGAGTCATCCCCATTAAGGTATCTTACAGTATGAAGTCATATAATGCCTAAAATAAAATAGAGAAGATGCACATACATTGAATTTAATACTATAAATTTCAAGTCAAACCTAGGTCCTCATCAAGGTACCAAAACACCTAGTAGTAAGTTCACATGAAATTAGGGTTAGTATTTTTCTTAACATAAAATCTAAAAAATTAACTTTTGAACCCACCAAGTCTAAATAACCCCACCAACTAATCGTTCCCAATAATATTATTAAAAATTTATTTTTCAAATTTTATGAATTATTAGTATTTAGTTATGAATTTTATAAGATAAAACCCTACTAGCACTAGAAAAAGAGTGTTTTGCACTACACGATGCGTCAAATGAAAAATGCATGACATGGTTTTTACTTCAAATTCCATACCTCAAGTGTGGATATCCTATTTTCAGATCCATAATAGAAATATGTATACTCTTCTTAATATGTGAATAGTTTAAATTAGAAAGTGGGCATTCATGGTATTCACAAACTAAGAACTAGCTCCACCATACCATTACTTTGGATCTCTTTATGACTACAACAACAAATCAATTGTAAATCTCGAAGGGCGATTGGAGCAAAAACCATAGGGCCCCGAATACAATCCAAAAAATAGAAAAAAGAAAAAAGCGAGTAGCTGGATAACACCACAACACCAATTTATTATAACCCAATTTGACAACATGAGTAGGAAACCAAAAGGAGAAACTCAAAAATACTTCAGAACAAGTTTTTCTAGAAATCTCAAAACATGTATGCAAATGTCACATCAATTCAATGATAAAAAACCATCACAAAATTTCAAAAATACATAACATACCTAGTTGTTTACACAACAAGTGGAAGACCAAATCAGAAGATGGAAGGCCAAAACCCTTTTCAAGACATGAAAATGTAAAGTGAAGATATTTTTGACACCTCCTATTTATTGAGGTCGAGGATATGTATAACCCCATGAAATACTTCCTCCTTTAAAGAGAAACAATTGAGCTTGGGGTAGTGCTTGGGTGTATATTAGTGAGTTCAGTTGCAAACTCTTGAGGTTCCATGGTTGGTATACGTGGAACCAATGACCACAAGGTGATCTATTTGAGAAATTCCTAGCTCTAAGGTTAGAGAATGAAGGTGGATGGAGATTGTGACTTTCCTATTATACAACACAACATGGCTCCATCTAGGATGTGACGTGCTTCAATTGATTTCCCAAAATCATTGTAGAAATAATTGCAAGGAGTTATTGAGAGAGAAGGGAGAAATGTTAATTTATTTTCATAGTAGTTGCTTCAATCACCTTCCTATTGTGAACGGAGGTAGAAGATGCTTATGTATCCACATGATTCTAAATCAATGCTATTTGATCATCTCCCAAGCAAATAGAAACATGTGAAACATATGAAATGTAGTGTACCCAAGGAAAGATAGAAGACTTTAGGGAATGAGAATTAAATGAAAAATAAATCTATTTAGGGTAGTTTTAGACTATTTTCTTTCCCATTTTATTCTAGAAAACATATTTTACTCATTCAATATGAAATTTGATACCTATCATAATTATTGCATGTAGAATCTAAAAGTATTCTTGTCTATTCAAGGAATTTTGTAGGGTCGTGTATTAAATTTCACTTGTTTTAGCATTATCGAATATATATTACTTCTTTTCAAAAATTTATACCATATTTGGTATCTAGACTACCTCATTTTATAATTAAAGAAGAAAAGTTTCACACACTTGAAATGCACATATATCCTTGTTCATCCAAATAGTCGTTCATTCATGTGATGAAGTTTTTCTTGTACAAAAACTCTAAATATTCCAACAAAAACTAAAAATCAAAATATTGTATATTTGTATTAATTTAAACATATCCCAATTGATAACTCATTTGTAATATCATTTATTAATATCCATGTGTTTTCCATTTATAAGTGTATTAGTTAAATATGCAACATATAGATTTATGTAACTATTATTATTAGAAGAGAGAATTAAATATTTTGTCATATAATATCTTCATGTCCTCTAAGGGTCACATTATTTATAGAAAGGTCTCATATTAAACTTGAATTTGGGGTTTGCATATAAATATATATTATATATCTAATATAGTTATATAAATGTATATTAAGTCTTTTTGTCTATGTTTATTTAATTTTTGGGATAACCATTATTCACTAACTCTATTCTTACTTATTTGTAGAAACATGGCTAGTTGTTCTAGGTTGTGGTATGTGACATATGAGATAAAGAGCAGAGTCTCTCCAGGGACGTCAAGATTTTGAATGCCCATCATCATGGATACTTCTATGCCTATGATGCAAGCTTCATTCCTTTTTATGTTTTTGGTGGCATTGAGTTATATTTGGTAATTGTAGGGATGTATACTCTTGTTGTTATGATGAGTATTTACCCCATGTTGTTTTCAAGATGATTTAATGCACTGTCAAATAACATGGTCCGTGTTTCATCAAGATCAAATGCAATATTTGTTCTGACATTGATTGCTAACATCAAGGAAAATAAAATTCCTTTCCTTCTGGATAAGACATGTGATTTTTTCTAGTTGATCTGCTAATTCCCAACTTTGATCTCCATCATTGGGATATATGTGATTCTTAATTTAGAGAGAAAAACCAATATTTGGCACGTCATTTGATTTATAACAAGCAATCAAATCGGTAGCATAATGAGTAATGACGTCCTATTTGGAGAAATGGAGTAGACATTAGATAACTAGTGTCTTATTAGCATGGACTAAAGTGTGTGCATGTTTCTCAATCAGGATGTATCTAGATTAAATTTCTATGAAAATCAAGGACATATTGTAGTTGGTGTGTTTGTATTCATTAGATTTCTATGTTAGGATCCCTCCCATTGATTCTTCCATTAGTGAGCGCCTCATGATCAACAAAAAACTTATAGTGATGGCATAAACATAGGCCATATGGATTCATGTTGTTTCAACTTGTTGATGGCATCTTGGCATTGATAATTCAAACTACCATTGGAATTCTTACGTAACAACATCAATAAGAGTTTACACTTAGTGTCAATTCATGATGAATCACTGATATACTAGAATTTTCTAAGTAGTCATCTAATATATTTTCCTATACAAGGATATATAAATCAACGATTTCTTGAACATTTCCTCAATCAACCAATATCCAATATTAGCTAATAATGCAGCCTAGTAGCTTGTCGAATGAGACATCAAATGTACATTTTTCTATATTTAGTGAAAGGACAAAAAAAATAGTATTTGGAACTACTTTTCCAAATAATCTATGTGGTGATGGTGGGGGTAGGGTTTGTGCATGGTGCGGGCGATTCTGGAGGTGGCGACGGAGACCACGGGCAGGGGGATCCAAAAGGCATGATGGAAGGGGAAGAGGAGATGGTGATGGATGGGGAGGTGATAGCAGACTGATAGGAGTGGAGACAATCCCTATGGAGATCGTGGGGCTGTAGGGCAACCCACTTATGCAGAATAAGATGTCAAAGATAAATGAAGAATGTGAGATTTTGAAGAGGCTGGGGCTATCTTTGAACATCATAACCTTTGTCAAAAGTTCTAAGAAAGGGGACAAGATGACGGAGTCAGGCTCCATGGATGTGGATCGGATATGTAGAGGAGGCTAGAAATTTCCATCTTTAGGATAAGGGAACCCACAAATTGATGGCCCTAAAGGTGTCTCCATGCAAGAAATAGTTCCATGCAAGATGGTGTCTTATAGAGACATAGCCAGCGGGGGGACTCAATTGGGAAACTTATAGAGAAATAGTTCCATGCAAGATGGTGCCAATGCAAAGTTCATTGTGGCATGGGTTCGCATCTCGAATCTCCCGATTTTTCTATACCAAAATCAGTTCCTTGAGGAGGTTGGGGATGCCATTGTCACAACCATATGGGTGGATACGAACACAGATCATAATAGAAGGGGTAAATTTTCTAGGATTACGGTGAAGTTGGATAACAACAAACCATTTACACCAGCTATCATCATGCAAGGGGAAAAGTACAAGACTAAATATGAGTGCATCATGAGTATATGTGTGTTCTGTGGAAGATAGGGCACACATAGCACACTTAAAGAGAGAAAGGAGTAGCTATAGAGGCTGAGGCGGTGACTGGGAAACAAGTCGAAGGGATGTCATAGGCACTGAATCCACTGGGAGAGTTTTTGGAGGCCATGCATGCTAAACCTATCCAGAGGAAACCTTGATGTATTGACAGTCAACCCAAGGAAAATATTGTCGACACACAAAATAAATTTGGTACGTTGAATTTGAATGAAGGGGAGAATGACATGAGGGTAGTAGATGGTATGGAGAAATTATTTTAGCTCGGTTTTGAGCTGAAAGAGTTGAAGTCTTGAAATAGGAAGAAAAGACCAAGTGAAGAAGGAGAGAAGGATAGTGTGGGAGAGTAGAAACAACATATGAATCATGTCAGAAAATAGGGGGAAAGAATCCCAAGGGGACCGAGCATGAAAATACAAAGGGCAACAACCATTGAATGGGATAAAACTATTATTATTCCTGATGAGGACCCACAAAATCCTGCGCATTTCTAGTTCCTAATGAGGAAGTCCATGACAATCCAAGGATATTCTCACAGTTTGTCCAAGAACCAGATGAAATTTGGAAATCAACATGGATACATCTAAGAAATAGGAAGGTGTTGAATACAAAGGACCTCTCTGGAAATGGTCCTAGAGAGAAAACTCACAAAGAAGACACTCAAGTAAGCAGCGGTCCACAACCAGGCAATGACAATCCAAGCCCTCAACATAAAAGTTGTTAATGATCATTGTTTTATGGAATGTACAAGGCATATGTGCCACATATATTCAAAACACAACCAAGGAGTTAGCTAATTTATACAAGGTGGATATTTTTTCTATTCCGGAGACACAAACCAGTGAAGAACAAGCACATGGGGTCGTTAGGAATTTAGGCTTTGACGCTTCCTTCAGAGTCGAGGCAATCAATTTTGTAGGAGGTATATGGGTGATGTGAAGAAGTCAGATTGGTAAAATGGAGATTATCACTGGCCATAATCAATTTTTCCATGGTATGATCAATGACAAGGTTCTGGTCACCTTTGTTTATGTGAGTACCAAGCAAGGAGGAAGATGTTTCTTATGGGAACATATGGAGACAATGGAAAACACATCTTCTTTACCATGGCTTGTCCTAGGAGACTTCAACACGGTCCTACATGTTGATGACAAAATACGAGGGGAACCAATACACCTAAATAGTTGAAGGGAATTTGAAATGGGGCTAGCATGCACTGGATTAGAAGATTTGGGATCATAGGGATCAAAGATGACTTTCAAGAAAGGTGGCTACTTGAGAGGCTTGATAGGACTACTGCTAATGAGACATGGTGGGAGGCGTTATCATCTGCCTCAGTACAAGTTCTCCCACAACTGAACTCCGACCATGTAGTGATACTGGTTTAAATAGAGTCGACCAAGAAACATTATGTTGTTCACCTTAAAATGAGTGTGGTTTGGACCACATGGGAATCCTTTCCATGATTCTTTCAGGATAATTTCTTGTCGGCAGGAAACTTCTATGAGGCCTTAACAAAACTGATGGAGCATTCTGTGAAATGGGATCATGAGGAAAGGAGGAAGGAGAGGGTGGAAAAGGATCAAATTTTGACCATGATATCTCAACTACAGTGACATGAAGCAGTGCCCTATGTCAGGGAGCAGGATCAGGAAATCCTTGAACTATAGACATAATTCAACAACATTAAGAATCAAGAATGTGACGAATGGAGTCAAAAGGCTAGATGTGATTGGATCAAAGATGGGGATGTGAATACACCCTTCTTCCAATCCATTATTAAAGCAGAGAGGAAAAGGAACATTATAACTAGGATGAAGGATAATGAAGGAAGATAGATTGATGATAAAAGTGAACTCAAGAGTTGGGTTTGAACCTTCTTTCTGAAACTCTTCTCAGAGGAGAGGTATATGGACATGACCAATGTGGCGTCTAAATATCTAGGTCACTTCCCAAGGTTGAAGGGTGATGATTCTAAAAGGATTGGAGACATACATCTACCGAAGGAAATTGTACATACTCTAGAGAAGATGAACCCTATCAAGGAGCCAGGGTCGAATGGCGTGGATTCGGGCTTCATGCTGAGGAACTGGCTGAGTGACTCTCTTTTGCTAACTAGATATTTTGTAGGGAATCCTATTCAGGAAAAAATCATTGACTCAACGCTAGTCTTGATTCCAAAGATGAGCACACCAGAATCATGCAACCACCTTTGACCGATTGCATTAAACAATGTCACTCTCAATCTAATATCTGAGATTCTAGTGGAACAAATCAAACTATTTTTCCTGAGTGGATTTCTCCTATGCAAATCAGCTTCATGCCCTGCGGACACATCACATACAACATCATCTTGGTTCATGAGTTGATCCATTTGATGAGGATGAAGATAGGGAGGCAAACAATGATGCCAATAAAATTAGACCTCTCAAAATCCTATGATAAGATGAGTTGGGCCTTCTTCCTTGACACCTTGTGATGAGCCTCACTCCCAAGTAATACTACAAATATGATCATGAACATCATCACTGCATGTGAAATATCCATCAACTAGAAAGGTGAAATGTTAAGTCCTTTTAAAGCATCATGAGGGGTTTGGCAGGGTGATCTATTATCACCCTACATTTTTGTTTTGTATATGGATAGGTTGAGCCAGGAAATTGCAGCGGAACAAGCAAACGGAAAATGGTAAGACATGAAGATTTCCCACTGTGGACCCCGGGTCTCCTACGTATGGTTCACAGACAATTTGATACTATTAAGCAAGGCCATGAAACAACAAGCAAGGTGTATGATGAAAACATTCAAATAGTTTGAACAAGCTTCAGATCACTTACCAGTTAAGGAGAATTCCTCTATATATTTTTTAAAAAACATGATACTTCCTTCCACCTTGCAATCACAAGGATCACATGCATACACTAACTAACAACTTGGGGAAACACCTTGGGGTGCCCATCATTCATGATCGTGATGAGAAGGAGATGTACCTAGATACTATCACCAAGATTGAATTTAAAATCTCGTCATGGGTCAAAAACTCCTTATCCTTGGCTAAGAGAGTGAACTTAATCAAGTCAGTACTGAATTCTACACTCATATATATTATGAAGAATACATAACTTCCGATATGTATTAGTGAAGGCATTGATCATGTTATAATTTTTGTGGAAGGGAGCATAACAAATAGGAGGGATCAATATCCTTGTGTGGGATAAAGTCACATAGAGTAAGAAAGATGGGGGTTATACATCAAACACGTTACATACCAGAATGAAGCTTTGCTACATTAGGTGGGATGGGACTTCTTATCACAAGAGGAAGGTAGTCTGGAAGGAGGCTATGATTAGCAAATATTCACTACGACGCAACTAGGGAGTGGCCAATGCATTTAAATTGTGGAAGTTTGTATCTAAGATGGTAAATCACCTCTCCTTGAACATGGGGAAGGCAATCCTATTGGGTACTAATATTAGTGTCTGGAGAGAGAAATGGGTTCATGAGAGTTTTGCAACTTAGTTGAGAAGTAATAAAGTTATCCTAGTCGAATTAGATGATCTTAAAGTTAAGTCTATGGTGGATTTCCAAGGTGGATGGGACTTAGCATTTCTTTAAGAGTGGTTTTAGGAAAACTTTGTCAATCTAATAAGATATATGCCTCCTCCGAGAGAGAATAAAGGACCTGATGAAATCACTTACCTACCAAATAGCAGCAGAAGTTTCTCTACCAAACAATTTTCAATAATCCTTTCACAGGCCCACACAACTAGAACGTCTGGTAAATGGAATGTGATATGGAGGATGAAAGTACCACCAAGGGTTAAAAATACCCTTTTTCAAGCCCTACGTGGTGACCTAATGACTAACCAGTCAAGAGAAAGGAGAGGTTTCACGAGCAATGACAAATGTCCTTGGCGTGGGGTTGAAGTAGAAACACCATCTTATGTTTTAAAGAGCTGCAATGATTGTGCACTGATGTGGACCCTTATCATACCAGCAGCCTAGAGTTCAATGATCAATGACCATCTATTTAGTTCTTGGATGACATCAAATATGAAAATGAGTAAACTGAACCCTGAGTGACCCATATGGTTTATAATCACCTTCTAGCAGTTGTGGAAGTTTTGTTGTAGACTAGTATTCTAAGGAACAAAGGATCCCCATAAAGACATGCCAGAATGCATTATCAAGGAGGTCAAGTGTTCCATTAATGTTTTCATATGAAAGGATAAAATGTTATAGATTCTGGAACCTTCCATATATGTTTGGTCATCACTGGAGGAAGGTTGGATCAAAATGAATGTAGATGCATCCATCAAAAGAAGTTGAATATCATGATTATTGATGTAACATCCCAGGTTTGAGGCCTAGGATAACATGATCTTAAAAGGAATGATTGGACTACCCATATCACCAAGGTGCACCTCCTTTTCCGGGAGCCCATCTCTAAAGAACTCCATAGTTAAGCGTGCTCAGCTTGGAGTAGTACTAGGATGGGTGACTAGTCAAGAAGTTGATCCTGGCTTGCGCGTCAGTGTGGACAAAGTGCGCAGTTAAGGCTAGTGGTGGTTTGTGGGGCCAGTCGTCATTCCTGAAACTCTACTAGAGCCTTGGGCAGTGGGCTCGGGCGTTACAAATGGTATCATAGCCATAACCCCTCCAGTAGGTGGGGCCCACATGGGCATGTGGCATGCCAGTCTTGAGCCGTGCGGTCCAGGCAAGTTGGAAAGGGCTATCCGTAGAGACGAGATGGAGCCGCCCTTGCGCTGGTAGCTGTGGACGGGAGCTGGGTGTCCATGGGCCATTATGGGTCTGCACTGAAATGGGGTCAGATTATGAGGCCATATATTTGAGCCTTGACGAGGACGTCAAGAGTCTAAGTGGGGGAGATTGTAACATCCCAGGTTTGAGGCCTAGGATAACATGATCTTAATAGGAATGATTGGACTACCCATATCACCAAGGTGCACTTCCTTTTCTGGGAGCCCATCTCTAAAGAACTCCATAGTTAAGCGTGCTCAGCTTGGAGTAGTACTAGGATGGGTGACCAGTCGGGAAGTTGATCCTGGCTTGCACGTCAGTGTGGACAAAGTGCGCAGTTAAGGCTAGTGGTGGTTTGTGGGGCCAGTCGTCATTCCTGAAACTCTACTAGAGCCTTGGGCAGTGGGCCCGGGCGTTACAATTGCCTTTGTTATAAGGGATAATATGGGATCCTAGATATGGGGTGGGTGCAAAAAAGATAAGGGGAAAGATGAAATGATGGTTGAGATGATAACTATTATGATGGGCTTGCAGGAATACTCGACAAGATATAGGAAGGTGATTGTTGGTCTGACAATCAATAAGGTGCGGTCCAGGCAAGTTGGAAAGGGCTATCCGTAGAGACGAGATGGAGCCGCCCTTGCGCTGGTAGCTGTGGACGGGAGCTGGGTGTCCATGGGCCATTATGGGTCTGCACTGAAATGGGGTCAGATTATGAGGCCATATATTTGAGCCTTGACGAGGACGTCAAGAGTCTAAGTGGGGGAGATTGTAACATCCCAGGTTTGAGGCCTAGGATAACATGATCTTAAAAGGAATGATTGGACTACCCATATCACCAAGGTGCACTTCCTTTTCTGGGAGCCCATCTCTAAAGAACTCCATAGTTAAGTGTGCTCAGCTTGGAGTAGTACTAGGATGGGTGACCAGTCGAGAAGTTGATCCTGGCTTGCACGTCAGTGTGGACAAAGTGCGCAGTTAAGGCTAGTGGTGGTTTGTGGGGCCAGTCGTCATTCCTGAAACTCTACTAGAGCCTTGGGCAGTGGGCCCGGGCGTTACAATTGCCTTTGTTATAAGGGATAATATGGGATCCTAGATATGGGGTGGGTGCAAAAAAGATAAGGGGAAAGATGAAATGATGGTTGAGATGATAACTATTATGATGGGCTTGCAGGAATACTCGACAAGATATAGGAAGGTGATTGTTGGTCTGACAATCAATAAGTGATTCGAATGATCACTAGAATGGAGGAATCCATCCAAATTCAAACCATGGAGACATCAGAATGTGTCTTATGTCAATATTTTTGAGTCTATTTAATTTCATTTTAGTAGGAGAAATAGTAATGAAGTAGTTGATTCAGTAGCCAAATGGGCCTTGATCATGGAGTCAGGCTCAAGTAGGTGGAGGTAGTGCCTTCAATTCATCTCTAAGATTGTAGTATATGAAGAAACCATGTGCCACAATCATGAATGTAGTCCAAGTAGGTCTGTAAGGGGAGTACAAGATGAATAAAAAGGTAGTTTAAAAAAAAGGTTGTGTGGTATTCCTCTTGAATTTATGTGGCAATTTTGTTTTTTAGGATAATTTTAACTCATTATGTATTAGGTCATGAAAAATAGCCTACATGGTTCTCTAATAAGTTGCACCTACAATTTTGAGTCAAAGTGAATTAAGTTTGTAGAAGAATATACCCCACCCTATCTCAAAGGCAATTTTCTCCATGTCTGGGTCATCATAATGTGATTGTATCCCCAACATATGTCCATAAGGCTGAGTAGTTCAAGTCCATATATATTTTACATAGGAGCATTGATGTGTGGCTAGGAGAAGTCATCTTTATGGTTTTACTTATTGAGGTCCCTCTACAAGTGGGCATTAGTTATTTTCTTTGGGATCAACATACTGTTGGCCAACCATGTCAGATACGACACAGGGTTTGCAAAACCTAAAGTATGCTTCTTCTCAACTTCTTCATGTATTTTTAGTCCCCATTTTGGTATGATGTGCTTGTCCTTTGGCTTAATAGGATGCATCCTTGGAATGGTCATGAGTCGATGTACGATGATCGATTCATAAAGTCATGGGACACAACTATTTCTCTAGGAAAAGACTTTGATATATTGACTAAGGAGCTCCATCAAAGCCACTAAATGTGTTTCCGACTTTATCAAATGGAATGAAATTTACTGGTGCCTATGGTCTATGTTTCATTTTTGACATAGAACATGTGATGTTCAATAGTTATGTGTTTGGTAATAACGTTATCTTCTAGTGGGTTTTCAATAAGGATTGTCAAAGTATCTTCAAACATTTTATGTTGGATTAGGTGCATGTGATGAAAGATTTTCAACTTTGTCTTATTAGGCTTTAGATGAATGTGCTTGCAACAATGATGAAATGCATTTCCTAGGCTCCAAGAGTTTGGAAAAAGAACTAGGATGGGAACTTTCTCTTTGGTCATTACACATTTGTTACAATTCAATTTTCAAAGAGTACATGATGGCTCAAACTTCTACGCACTAGTTGTTGAGAGTTTCTCCACCTTGCATATTCTTGATGTTTAATGTAGTTTCTTGAAGCCTATTGTCAATGACTAAAACATCTTTTGGGTGTTCACACTTGTCAATGATTGTGTAGGGTTGACCCCAGTAGACTCCATCAAAACCTTCATAATGCAAGTGTATGTACTCCCTTACATTATGGTACCCAAAGAAATAAGAGAGAGTTGGAAATGATGATGTAAACATTATTCCGCTTTTAGCAATAGATGTGAATCAGCAAGTCTTATGTGCTTAAAAGTATGAGAAACATAATGAATGTTCATACATGCATTTTTACTATTGAAATCAGATTAGAGAAATAAATGTTTAGATTCCCTTGTAAAGTTAGTTTATGTGGTTCAGTTGGAGAAAACAAAGAGTTTGAAAAAGAAGGAAAAAATTAAGGGTTATCTTTGTATTACGTTAAATCCTCAATTTATGCCCTAATCTCATTATTAGTGGTAATTGTGAGATCGGGGTGTAACAAAAATCCATGATCTCACCACACAATTCCCGATCAGTATGAGAGACAATGTAGAGATATAACAGTCAACTGCCATCAACAACATATAGTCAAGCTGAAAAGAAACAACTAGTCCAACCTTGGTGCAGGTCACAACACTAGAGAACATGCTCACACATGGGCATTTAAAAAAAGGCAATCACATAGTTACACTGCTTCCTTTCACAAATCGCATCACCACGAGGCATGACCGCGTAAGAGGACACCTTCATGATATGAGCCATGGATCCTCACAAATTCATTTTTAGGGACTTGTTGTGAGAGGACACTATCATGATATGGGTCGTGGCTCCTCTCAAATGTATTTTTAGGGACTGACCGTGAGTAGAAACTATCATGATATGGTCCTTGGCTCCTCCCAAAGCATTTTTAGAGGCTTGATATGAAAGGACATTGTCATGATATGAGTCGTGTCTCCTCACAAATTCATTTCCAAGGACTTTTTGTGAGAGGACATTGTCAAGACATGGGCCGAGGTTCCTTCCTAATGGATTTTCATAGACTTGTTATGAGAAGACACTATCATTATATTGACGTTGACACCTCGTAAATGCATTTTCATGGTCTTGTTGTGAGAGGAAATTTTCATGATATGGGCCCCAACTCCTCCCAAATGCATTTTCAAGGACTTGTTGTGAGGGGAATTTATCAAGATATGGACCCTAGATACTTCCTCATACATTTGCATGGACTTTTAATGAGAGAACATTGTCACGATACAAGTTGTGGCTCCTCGTATATGCATTTTTAGGGACTTGATGTGAGATGACATTTGTCGTGATATGGGCCATGAAACCTTCGTAATGCATTTTTAGGGACTTGTCGTCAGAGGACTCTATCATGATATGGGCCTTGGCTCCTCCTAAAAGCATTTTTTGGGAGTTGATGTGTGACTTCGCTTCCTCCGAGCATGCCTCCCTGATGCATGCCATTGTGGCATTAATTTTGGATAATGTTGCAGTCTTGATTTCATAGATTTTCTTTATTAATCGACTGACATGTAATAAAATAACTTCTATCACAAATAAATTGTAATTTGATCTTATCAATATTATTTGATTGAACTCTTATAATATTTTCCTCAATTTTTAGGAATGAATGAATATAAGAAGAGATGAAGGTAGGAGGCAATTCAGTTTCCCGCAATGCTGACTTAAATGCATACCTTGCACCAAAATTGGCATAACTCTCACATCCTAAGGCGGAATTTAATGTTCAAATATGATTTGGAAAGAGAATTCAAAGGCCTACAGGAAAATCATATTTTCGGGCGCACTTTAAATTCTCTGGAGAACGGAAATTCGCTCGAAATTGCTGCTGCGAGAATCTGCATTGAAGAAAGACAATCAATAGTTTGTTGACTAGATCTGAAAATTCAAAAGGATGGCTCCCTCTCTTTTTTCCCCCTCTTTTTTTTGGATAGCCTACCCCTCCTTCTCCTATAAAAGAAGGGCACTTCCTCCTCTCTGGGCATCTTGGATTTTCTTGTATCTTGGAATTCTGCAGTTATTAATCTTGTAATCGTTCTCTTATTATGCAATAAAGTAGGCTTTGGTTCAAGTACTTTTCTTTCAATATTGTTCTGGTCTTCTATCTCCGCTTTAATTTTTAATCCTCTTCCTTCCGTTCTTCAATTTTGGAGCAAGGAACAAAGAGCTAAGCCATTTCATCATCTCTAGCATAAGGATTAATTTCCTGATCTCTGGGCTAGACTATGGCTTCATCTCTTTCTTCCTCCGTCTCCTAATTCTCCATGTGTGAGTAGTCTCTTATCGGGGCAAGGGGAATAACCCCTTAGCCATGGTTTTAATGATTTCTTCTTAAACGACTACATGGTAATCGATTTTAATTGATTGATTGATCTTCGGATCGCATGTTAATCCAGATGGATATGACCATGGAAATCCGGATTTAGAACAATAAAATCGATTACAAATACGTTTTGATATGACCGTGGATTTTCGTCTCTTAGGATGATAAACTAGGAAGCATGAGCACCAAGACCAATGGGCTCATGTGGAGTTTCTCTTTTGTGAGTTTTTAATTCGCAAGCCTTCATCGAACCGTCGTTTAAGATTTAATTGTTATCACCTAGGCTAAGGTGGTGAAAACCCCTACGAGCCTCGATTTCTTTCTCTTGATTCAATCACTGCATCCTTCGTTTGCTTTGATTCTTAGTCTTCCATCCATATAGTTTGCTTTGTTAACAATCTTTTTATTATTCCCTTGTGCATGTTAATTCTTGTTAAGTGTTTCTTTTTTTTCCTTGCATTAGTGTAATCATTCAAACCCTCAAACTGGACTTTACTTTCTGTTCTAATAAAAAGAAAAATACCAAAAATAAATAATAAGTTCTTCAAATCTTTGGGTTCTAAGAACAATCTCTAATAGTTGTCTTGTGGGATCGACCCTTCTATACTTCCCTTAAAACCGGAAGTAAAAAAGGTGTAAAATCGATTACATAGACGTTTTGATATGACCGTGGATTTTCGTCTTTTAGGATGATAAACTAGGAAACATGAGCACCAGGACCAATGGGCTCATGTGGAGTTTATCTCTTGTGAGTTTTTAATTCGCAAACCTTCTTCGAATCGTTGTCTAAGAAGTAGTTGTTATCGCCTAGGCTAAGGTGGTGAAAACCCCTACGAGCCTCGATTTTTCATCTCTTGATTTCAATCACCGACTTTCTTGCTTGCCTTTGCTTTCTTTAATTTTTAGTCTTTTCAATTCATATAGTTCTTTTTGTGCTAACAATAATCTAAAATTTTCCTTGTGCAATTTTCTTTATTCTTGTTAGTGCATTTTCATTCATTCCTTAGTGTAATCACCAACCCCAAAACTCGATTTTTTTACATTCTCGTTCCAAATCTAAAAATACAAAAAAAATTAATAAAAGTTCTTCAAAAATTTTGTGTTCTAAGAACAATCTCCAAATAGTTGTCCTGTGGGATTGACCCTTCTATACTACCCTTAAAACCGGAAGTAAAAAATGTTTAAACTCTAGGATTAACCATCTTAGTGATTGCTAGTGCAAAATGACGATTATCACTCCCCCTCCTATTACGCTTCCTCCGCCCCCCTTTTGCTTCCTCTGTCCCCCTTTTGTGTCCTCCACGCCCCCTTGTTTGTTCTATTTTTATTTGAATAAGAGAGAAGAGTCAATATTCACATGAATTCCCTTTTTATTATAAAAAAATCCTAGATAATTACATATATAATGTCACATATATACACATATTATATAAATAAATATACATATATATTTATATATGTATATATATGTACATATATATGTATATATTCACACACACACAGATATATATATATATATATATATATATATATATTTATTTATTTATTGACATATGAGCAACTTGTTTTCCATCCATGAAGTCTTTCCATTTATTTGACATATAATCAATTTGAATAAAATTAAACCCAATTAAATATTTCTATAGTAGACTATCAAAAATATTAATATCCTTTGTAATTAATATAGGAAATTACTTGTAATTAATTGTTCTGGGAGAACCAATGAGAGAATATCCTAGATAATTACATATATAATGTTTTTCATGTATATACATATTATATATAAATATACAAATATTTTTATATATGTATATATATGTACTTATAGATAGGTGTACATATATATGTATACATTTATACACACACATTTGTGTGTGTATATATATATATACACACATATACATATATATAAATATAAATATATATATATATATATATATGTATATATACAAATACGCACATAGAGGGTTTTGCTAAACATGGTCAATTTAATGAATTTCAATTGGTTGAAGAAAGAGAGAGAACATGAGTCAACATGATTACAAATTAAGACATAAAAGAGGACTTGTAGCAAGAAAATGTGTCCTCAATATTTTTGACCCAATTAGAATAATATCAGACCAAATTAGATATTTCTATAGTAGACTATCACAAATATTTATATCCTTTTGTTATAAAAATAAGGAAACTAACAATGTTGAAGGAAATAACTTGGAATTGACTTTAATGCATTTCAATTGGTTGAAGAAAGAGATAGAATATGAGTCAACATGATTTCAAATTGAGACATAAAAGAAGACTTGTATCAAGAAAACATTTCCCCAATATTTTAGACCACCCACAATATAATTGTTATCATTAAATATTATGATATAAATATTTCCACATTTGCCATCCCAAATGCATTTTTAAGGACTTGCTGTGAGATAACATTTGTCATGAAATGGGCCCTGACACCTCCCAAATGCATTTTGATGGACTTGTTATGAGAGGACGTTGTCATGATATGGGCCTCGAAACCTCCCAAATGCATTTTCATAGGCTTGTTGTGAGAGGAAGTTGTCGTGATAGCAGTGCACTTTTTGATATGGGCCCAAACTTCACCCAAATATATTTTTAGGGGCTTATTATCAGAGGAAACTATCAATATACAGGTCATGTATCCTCCTTAATACATTTGAAAGGACATGTTGTGAAAGGACGCTATGATAATATGGTCGTGGAACCTCCCAAATGTATTTTTAGGGACTTGTTGTGAGATAATATTTGTTATGAAATTGGCCCTAACACCTCCCAAATGCATTTTGACAGACTTATTATGAGAGAATGTTGTCATGATATGGGCTCTGACACCTCCCAAATGCATTTTTATGAACTTATTATGAGAGGATGTTGTCATGATATGGGCCCTGACACCTCTGAAATGCATTTTCATAGACTTATTGTGAGAGGACATTGTTATGATATGGGACCTAACACCTCCCAAATGTATTTTTAAGTACTTATTGTGAGATGACATTGTGATCATATGCTCCATGACACCTCCCAAATGTATTTTCAAGGACTTAGTGTGAGAGGATGTTGGCATATATGGGCCCAAACTTCACCGAAAATATACCAAGAGTGTAAAAAAATTTATTAATTTAATTTATTATTAGATTTAAAATATAAATATAAAGATAAATGAAGAAAGATGTATATTTGTTCTTAAAAAAGAAAGAAAGAAAGATATATATCATAGTGAGAGTTTTTTTGAAAGATGATTGTAGGTTTGTAACTTAAATGTATATGGGACTAAGAAAGGTTGGGAGTAGAAGAAGCAAGACAAAAGTAGGAAAGTAAATGATTTTAAAGAAGGAGAGAGAGAGAGCAGTTAGTATTAAATGGATTTATATTGTTCCTTGTATGTTTCCTTTTTATTTCAACAAGAAAGACACAGGATTGGAGTCACGGTGTAATGAGCATACGAAAGCTTTTTTATTACAACCACAACTCCCACACAATATATAGAACAACCCTTATTGGCTATTCCTCTTTCAAAACAATCTTCTTCTTGAATTACATACCATTTAATCCATCACAATTTTCAAATACAACAAGCACGACTACAACTCACACACAATATATTAAACAACCATTATTGGATATTCACTTCCTAAACTAATATTGTTTTTGAATTACATCCCATTTAATCTAGGACATTCTTTTTGTTAAAATTTATCGCTCTAAATCCCCCACATTATTTGTTCTTCTATCATTTTTTTAAGGAATCATTATCGACCACATATATTATTTTACATAAACTTCCTTCAGCACACATAATACAAATCTTGCAATTAACAAATCAAATAGTAAATTTCACTTAATTTAGTTTATTACTAGATTTAGAATATGAATATACAAACTATTATATATTTTCATATTTTTCCAATTATTTAACCCTCCATTTCTAATCTAGTCCCTGATAATAAGCATGAAGCCCGGTCACCGCTAAATATTTCCAGATGTCTATGTCGTACTTCCCATGTCGCATTTCCCAAATGTCCACCCATGTTTCTCCTTCTCTACCCTATGCTTCCCACACTGCACATGTCTCCCAGAATGCGAAAAGGGCATCGTCAACCCCATATTCCTCTCCTAGTCATGCACCCCATCTCCTCCATGATCAAAATTGGCTCCATCAAGGCCCTAAAATCACCCTCAGTGAGTCAAAGAGTCCATCACCACTTTGTTATGAGTTGAGCAGTCCGTATTTCTTCTTGTGCATGCCCTAGCTCAGAATAAGAGAGTCAATGCCCTAGATTTGCTCTAGCATAAATGTCCTGAAAGGGTCTTCTTTCCCTCTTCTTCACTTTCCGCATTCTTAAAAGTTTCTGTTACTTAAAACTATTATCAATTTCATCCAGGATAGTGATGAGCAGCCACCATTTGTAGAGGGCAGCACCATCAATCACCATCTCCAACCGAGCCTAAGAGGGAAATAGTGGCGGAAGGTGAGATAAAGAGGACTATAGCAGGGAAAGAAGATATCTGAAGGCAACTGCTTCAACGACAACGAAAGGCATATTGTAGAAACTTGCTGGTAAACTTCTAGTTCATATTTTGCTTTTCAGGTTATTAGTTACTTGTATCCTACTGTTCTCATGGCATATTAGTCCATCTCTCAATATAATTTTCGTATCACCCCTCTCGCTGTAGTATATGAACTATCTAATTTGAATGGTGTTTCTATTGAACTCATATTGCATTCTCCACATAGAAGATGCTGCCTTCAACTAGTCATGAAGAAGATTGTCAGAAAAAAAATTATAGCAATAGGAAAACACATAGACACAGAATATTTTCCTATTGTAGCAGTGAGTAAATATGTCTGTGATAATAATAATAACTGCTTGTGGCATGGCAGGATGTCTATATAGAAGAATTGATCAGGTTAATAAGAGAACCAATAATATTGATGAAACATTTTCCTTGCCATCTAAACTAATTATATCTCATACAAAATGTACTTTATGACTAAAAAAGGTGAACTATAGAACCTGAGCCATCTAAACATTTTTCCTGCCATCTAAACATTTTCCTTGCCATCTAAATTAATAGAATTTCTTGAGTTTCCATCTGGTGCCTCATGTCTTGCCCCACTGACATCTAAGCTATATGACAGTGATTCAGTCACATAGACTGTAGTAGAGAACATAGATTTGGGCACAAAATATGTAGAAAGTAAGAAAAGAAAATTTGTTGTGATGTATGAGAAGAAAAAGATAGAGGGGGTAGTTGTTGAGGCCTGTGGTTTATTCAACATGAAACAATAGGTGATAGACCACCACTTGTATGATTACTAGCAGAATACACGTGCCATGCATGTGTAATACAACTAAATTAGCCCAATTTTTTTAGTATGGAAATAAAGTAAGACACTAATAAAATATATATCTTCCATTTAACTGTGCATTTTATAGGTGTGTAGTTTAGATTTTGGTTTTCAATGGAACAACATGAAACTCAATGAATTGAAACATATAGTTCAAAACAAAAATAATTTCCCAATGATGTTTACATATAGAATTTATATAAAAATGCAAAACACACACACACACACACACACACACACACACATATATATATATATATATATATATATATATGTGTG
This sequence comes from Alisma plantago-aquatica, assembly GCA_963693085.1. NCBI lineage: Eukaryota > Viridiplantae > Streptophyta > Magnoliopsida > Alismatales > Alismataceae > Alisma > Alisma plantago-aquatica. Next base: position 917,335,553 of record OY856409.1, read on the forward strand.
TGTGTGTGTGTGTGTGTGTGTGTGTGTGTTTGTACAAGAGAAAGCCATGACTGTGAAGGTGTTGGATGTCTTTATGGTTTGACAAATGCCAATCATCCATTGGAAGAAGGAAAATATGCTGACCTTGTTAAAGACACACACAAAAAGTCTCCATCTGTGGACATGAGAGCTCAAGGGGGAAGTGTTTGTCTTGATACAGTCTTAACAAGAAGTGGTCCTAGTGTAGAAAAGTGTAACAAAGGTCTGAATAGTAAACCTTGCACCTTGAACAGAGAACATATATTTTGGCATGAGAACAATCCTATGTCAAAAAGGGAGTTGAAGAATATGACACATAAAGAGGGTCCTGCAAATAATGGAAATACCGAGGTTAAGTACTTCGTACATGAATCAGATGGAAAGTATGGATCTACTTCACAAAGACTTCTCTCAGATAGGTCTTGTCCCTTAGTTGCATCGACACCGAAGTTGAAGAATTCCACTAATGAAGGAAGTCATCATACATTAGATACTAATAGTTCACAGAAGAGTGATCGGATGAATTCTTTATTTGTTTCAATTAGGGTTAATTTGGATCTTATATATGGTGATTCTCCAAATAATGAATAAGCAAAGGAAGTAAAGCAAAAGAGGGCTAGCCTAGACCAAATTGTGGGCTCCCTGTAAGCTTCTAGTCTGTGGAAGAATGCTCATACTGACACATTGAGGGGTACTTGGGCTCAATAAACTCTACATCAAAGATCTCTGAAGTTTTTATGAAGACATAATAATGGGATGCAACACATAAGGAGATCTCATGCAGATCAAAGCATAAATGACTTTATAATGTTAGTTTATGCATTGACCATTTATGATGATGAAGACCAATTGGGGCAGGAAGAAGAGTAAGAGCATCTACAAAAAGGTATATGATTCCTAAAAAGGAGAAAATGAAATGATTGCTTAATTAGGGAAAGGTAACAACAACCTCCATGTTGTTAGTAGTCCTTTTTTTATTTCATGCTATGTTATCAGTCTATTTTTCTACATTTCCTGTCGATTCTGCATGTAACTAAAATCATATCTTGATAGGTTGGATTGAGTTGCAATAACTATAATCATATCTTGGATGATAAATGTTATGGTAGTTGAAAAAAATTAAAATGTAATGTACTTTCCACCTAAAATAATTTAATCTCATAGATAATGTACTTTAGGAGCAAACAACGGTGTACGAGAGTAGTTGTCTCCTGACTGGTCATGTCATTACATACTCCAATGGTATCTGAGCTATATGATAAAGATTTTGTCACCTAGATTGCAGTAGTGAATAGAGATCTGGGTGTGAAATTTGTAGGAAGTAAGAGATTCTCCGCGATGTATGGGAAGAAAAAGATAGTTGGAGAATTTGTTGATGGACATGGTTTGTGCAATCTAAAACAATTGGCAATATCAGTTCTGAAAATTTTTAAAATACAACACCAACCATATGATGATATTAGTGATTAATTGATTGTTTTTCTAGATAATAAATTTTATATGGATGATAAAGGTTAAGGCAGTTGAAAAAAATCTAAAGAATCTAAGATGTGGATGCCAAATTTGAGAATATTGATGTGCTATTTTGTTTTGTAAGAGTACTTGATAAAATATAGTAATATCTTGTATGGTAGTCAATTATAGAAAAGACGTTGAGGGGAAGCTTGTGCACATGATCATTGGTTTGGGTGAGTTATAATCAGGTTAAGGAGAGGTGGAAGTGAGAGGGTGTGCGATTCTTTTAAAAGTTAATTATTTTTTAACTTGAACAAGATGAACTTTTCTGTTTATACCAACATTTTCTACATTACATATTGAATTTTTTTCTTACACTTTCTATCGTATCTTTATTTCTTATTTTACCGTAATAATGGTACACTTATTACTTTTTAAAAATAAGGTTACATGATTTATTTCAGGAGATATGGATAAAAATTGGATTAGTAGAGGAATATCTAAACATGACCGTTGCAAAAGTACATTCATGACAGGATTTACTTCCTTCTTAGATTTTGCTTTTAGGAATCATGTTGAGGTGAATTACCCATGTGTGAAATGTGAGATAAATTTTTCTATGACAAAAAAACAATACATTGGCATGTTATCAAATATGGATTTTTACCGACCTACACTAATTGGGTGTATCATGATGACATAGAAACTAATTGGGATAACCAACATGTTGATAAACCATTTGATGATATGGATGGCTTGATTAATGATGATTTCTATAATAATGTAGAAATTATTGAAGATGATGTTGGGAATGATGGTGAACACCCTCTAGACGATGATAACATATTTGACAAACTTTTAAAAGAAGCTTGTGAACCATTATATCCGGGTTGTGATAACTATTCAAAACTATCATTTATCGTTCACCTTTTTAGACACAAGTGTTTGAATAAAATTAGTAATAAAGCAATGTATGATTATCTGGAAATTCTTAATCAAGTATTATGTAAGGGACACAAGCTTCCAACAACATGGTACGAATGTAGAAAGATCATGTCTTCATTGGGATTGGATTGTCAGATCATCCATGCCTGCCCAATGATTGTGTATTATTTAGGGGTGATCACTTGGACTTGGATAGGTGCCCGAAGTGTAATACTTCTAGGTGGAATGATAGTTATAAGGGGAGAAGGATAAAGGTTAAGAAAAGGACCCCATGAAAAGTGCTTAGGTACTTTCCTTTAACTCCAAGACTTAAAAGATTATTTAACTCAACAAAGACGGCTCCTTCAATGATTTGGCATTCCACTAGTCCGACTAGTAAGGCAGGCAAAATGGCACATCCTAGAGATTTTGAGGCTTGGAAGAATTTTGATATGGCATGTGTAATCACCCATCATTTAGAAATGAGACACGCAATGTTAGACTTGGCTTAGCAATTGATGGTTTTAGTCCTTTCAATATTGCACTGGAAAGTAGCAGAAGCATATGGCCTGTAATCTTAATTTGCTATAATCTTCCCCCATGGCTTGCTATGCATCAATCATTTTTTATGTTGTCTCTTCTTATCGATGGGCCAAAATCACCTGGAAATGATATCGACCTATACCTACAACCATTAATTGATGAATTGAATATGGTATGGGATGGTGTCAACACTTTTGATGCTAATAAAGGAGAAGTATTTTGTATGAAAGCAATGCTTTTGTGGACCATTAGTGATTTTCCAGCATATAGTATGTTGTTTGGTTGGAGTACTAAAGGTTACAAGGCATGTACTTATTGCCATGTTAATCATTGTTCCATTTACCTCCCATATAGTCGAAAGTGTGTGTATCTAAGGCATCGTCGCTTTCTACCTATGGATCACCCATGGCGTGTTGATGAAAGGAGCTTGAACGAACATGAGGAAAATGGACATCCTCCACAACTTTTAGATGGAGAACAAATCCAATATTTATGGAAGGATTATGATAACATTGTCTTTGGAAAGTTTTCAAGTAATGATTCCCGAGGCCGACCTGAATTACCTGAACGGTGGAAAAAGCAAAGTATCTTTTTTGAACTTCCTTACTGGAGCTCATTGCTAGTATGACACAATCTGGATGTGATGCATATTGAAAAAAACATCAGTGAAAATATTTTACGATGGTTATTACAAAAAGATGGTAGTAGCAAGGACAATGTCAAAGCTCGTTTAGATTTGCAACACATGAAGATAAGAAAACCATTGTGGCCTAGAATTTCAAAATCTCGTAATACTAGGGAGCTTCCTCATGCAATTTATAGCTTGTCCAATGAAGAAAAAGAAAACCTATTGTCTACTTTGAAGGATATTAAACATCCAAAAGGCTTTTCCTCAAGTTTCTCACGTATGGTCCAACTCAAGGAAAAAACGTTAGTGGGTATGAAGAGTCATGATCACCGCATACTTCTACATCACCTTCTTCCTATAGCCATAATAAATGCATTGTCAAAGCCTGTGTGAAAAGTGATAATTGAATTCTGTGTTTTCTTCAAGGAATTATGTGCAAGGGTCATAACTATGAAGAGGATGGAGGAGTTAGACAAAAAAGTTCCTGTGATAATGTGCTCACTGGAAAGGATTTTTCCTCCCGTATTTTTTAATGTTATGGTCAATTTGGCTGTACATCTTGCAACTGAAGCAAAGCTTGCAGGACCAGTGCAATTTAGATGGAAGTATCCAATTGAAAGATATCTTTACACATTAAAAAACTACATCCTGCAATAAGAGCAGACCAGAAGGTTCTATTACTGAGGGGTACCTGGTCGAGGAAGCAAGCATATTCTGTGATATGTACTTGTATGATGTGGAAACCAAGATACACAAACCTATAAGGTACCTAGATAGTCCACTCGGTGCATCTTATTTAGTAAGCATTACTCATGAGGAATTGCATCAAGCTCAACGATTCATCTTTCTTAAGACTAAGGAAGTTCAACCTTATGTGAAGTGAGTATTAGGTTAACTAGTTTTAGTTAAATGCTACCTTTTGGAAAACCAAATCGAATTTCACATATTTGAATAGGACACATAACGATTATTTGAGGTGGCAACGCCATGATTGGGATGATTTCACACTATAATTGCATCATCATGAGACATTTGTAAGTGTGTGTGAAGATCACGTAAGACAATCCACTAGCTTGTTCAACATAATATTTTTTCTATCATTATTTATAATTTTGTTTACCCCCTTCTTTTTCCAGGTTTCTTCTTTACATAATTTTGATGTACTTGCTAAATCTGTCCAATATTTTCTTGACCATTGAAGATAGGTGTTTATTAATACAAAAGTTATTTCATGAATGGTTACATGTTTGATTGTTAAGATGTAGAAATAAATCATACCACACAAAATAGTGGCATTGCCACATATGGCCCCGATGGTGAATTATATTATGGGTTTTTAGAAAACATTTTTGAGATCCACTACCATAGAATGAAACCTTATTATCTTTTCAAATGTTCATGGTATAGTAATGATGAAGAAGTATTTTTAGTTGATGAGTTTAACGTTGCATATGTTGAGACAAGTAAGTAGAGCTTTAACGATGAGCCATTTATATACCCAGAACAAGATGAACATGTGTTTTACTCGATGGATACCATAAATGGGAATTGGAGTGTTGTGTGTCATTTGAAACCTAGAAATGTTTATAGTGAATAGGAGCACACTTTTGAACAAAGAGATGAACACTTGGGTAGAGGTTATGAGCCATTATTTCATTGTGGGTTAGATGATGCCCATGATGTCACATGGACCAGGTGTGATATACCTAGCATAGTAAAAGTATCTAAAAATGTAGTCAAAGAAATTCTACAACCTAATATGAGGAAGAGATCTGAGGTATTAATATTTGAAGGCTTGCTTTTTTTTCATTTTTTAGGATTGTTGAAGTTTATCTCATATTTATATGCAAATTGATTGCTTCATACATTTTTGAAGGGACATGCCTCCTAAGCTGATGTATAAGTTTGTTAATAAAATTATAGAAGAGGAAAATCATGGAGATGAAGTTTCAATAAGCAAACAAAGTTTGTTATGTTTTATATTTTATATGATTACACATTTCCCTTTATTTATTTTTTCCATACATTGTTTGACCTTTGCCATTATTGTTATTAGCTTTGGATCTTGAGAAGGCTACTAGAAGCATAAGGAAAATATCATATGGCATGTCTATTGAATCATCTATAGGTATAAATCATATTTTAAATGTACCAAATTATATAAATAGATCCTACAAGTTTTGAGATCTGCTCATATTGTATTTACCATATGAAATAGAGGCACTATCATCGTTGCTCAAAACTACAAATGGAATTCTCAAAGCAAAAATCACAACTACAACCTGCAATTAGGATCCATTTGAGCAACGCTTGATTGAGCTAAAGTCAAGTAAAATATGCATATTATTATTACAAATATATGTAATAATGTTGTCTACCACTGAATATAATTATTGGTAAAATTATTAGGAACAAAAAAGGCAACATGTTGTAATGTTCGTGATGATGAAATGCCAATCGATATGGCATTGAAAGGAATTCAAGATTTTGGTATTTAGCTGATTTACTGCATTCTATTTCATGTTTTCTATTACTAATTTTGTGTTTTCATTGTGTATTATTGATATGTTTAGGAAAGTCCATGTATGAGAAACCAACCTCAACTAATCCCAAGACAAACATAAACCTTAATCAGAAAATGAAGTCCATTCTAGGTGAATCTGCTGCATTGCTTCATTATTCATCTCAAAGGACAAAAGGCTTAGATATATTTATTATAAATACACCCACCCTCCCATTCTAATGTATGTTTTTGTAGATATGATTTTGTGCTATTATTGTTTATCATTTAATGTGTTTAGGTAAATCTGTTCATGGGAAATCTGTCTTAAATAGTGCCAAGACAGACAATTGTGTTAATGGAAAGATAAAATTTGCCCCCAATACTGTAAAGTCAAAGATGCATTTAAATCAAAAGCCGAAGTCTATTTTTGATGCCTCAAGTCATGGTGCATCTAGAAGAAATGAAGTTTTGGGTATTTTTATGAAAAATACACCCACCTTCATCTTATTTTGTTTTATAGAATTGATTTCCTTCTAATATGTGTCAATTAATGTCTTTAGACAACTCTATTTTTGGGAACTCTGCCCCAAATAGTGCCAACATTCATCTAAATGGCAAGAAAAAACATATTCAATTTGATTCTGATTCCCGTAGCCCAACATCAAGGACTGAATTATTAGGTATTTTGATTATAAATACACACACGCAGTCTAATTTGTATTTTCTAGAACTAATTTGTTTCTATTATGAATTATTGAATATGATTAGGTAAATCCATTCAAGAAAAATCCACATTAGATGCTACCAAGAAAAAGGAGCATTTGAATAAAAAAATAAACCCTTTCAATTCTGATTTTGATGTTGGGGGTCATGGCACATCCTCAAGGAATGAAGTTTTAGGTAGTGTGATTATAAGTACACTATCCTACCCATTATATTTTGTGTTTTGCAGAAGTGATTCTCATTTCTTAATGTACTTTATTAAATGTGTAGGGAGCTTTTTGCGTGGAAAGTCTATCTCAAACACCATGAAGACAAATACACATCTAAAACAAAGGACCATGTCTATTCAATGTCATTTAGATTCTTCACATCTTGGGGCATCATCAAGGAGTGATGTTTTGGGTATGTTAATTGTAACTACACCCAGCTGAACACATTCCATGAAACACACATATATGTAAATATTTTTTTGGAATTTGAACCATGTGTGTTTTATTGACTTATCATTCTATTAGTTATTATTTTTCATGATACATTGGAATAGGAAATATGCAATCCAATAAGAGGGTGTCTATCACTCCAAAAGAGATTGAAAAATATGGAGATATGTGTGAATGTCCCTTACTATATGTAATCGTTAACTTTATCTTTTCTCATTGCATCCCTTATTGCAAATTTTAATAATTGTTTGTATGTTGAAGATGATTTAAATATTCAAGGAACTTCATAAATTCGTGTTCCATGTATTATCATTAGAAGAACAATTTTTTGTTATGTAATTGATCCCTATAACTATGGATTTATGGCAGAATGTGAAGAAAATGAAGACCAACTACCAATTCATGGAGCTTCAGAAGTTCATCTTGCAGGTAATGATCTTAACATATTTTTATTATCAAGGCACACACCTCTGGGTGACTAGTCTTTCATGAGGTGGGGTTTGTTTTCTAGGTGGCTAGTTCATCTGTGTCGTGGTTATTTGCCTAGGTTATTTTCAAACATCTTGCATCTCACCCATTTATACAATGTCTAAACTGTACATAATAATAGAAGATGGTGGTAATCTTGAAGATAACTTGCATGCTGAAGAACAAGTGAGAGTTTATGAAGTAAATCAACAAGAACCAAGGCGTGAAGCAGGTAGGGAATTCCACTAATATGTACATTGGTACACTTGATGTTTACAATTGAAATTGTGAATGATTCAGAATCTGCTAAGAAAAAAATAAGGGGATGCACAAAATACAAAGTTGTTGCACCCCCAAAATGAAAAAATGGAAATACATAGTTGATCGTGATTTAAGAGTTCCCGTTGCACGTGAAGCTTCAAAGCTATCAGAATGGCTAGGCATACATGCTCTATGCATAAAATATTTTCCCATTGCAAAAAAATGGGGACAAAGACACAAAACAAGTTTTGTAGGTGTGATGGATGCTCTGAAGGTATGTGAATATAATTTCAATATTTCATAATGATTTTAGTGTGAGTTGATATCACATATATATTGTTATTCAATTTTTGAGTAGGATGATTTTGACTTTGTAATGGAGGACGAGCATAGCAAAGCTCTCGTGGATGGAGTTGTTTCATGGTGTAATTCAAGAGTTCAATGAGACATTAGAACATGGAGGCACAAATTGAAGAAGAAATATAATGAAGCGGACAAGTCCATAGAGGAACAACCTCAATCGAGCATGGATAAGAGGATTTCTGATAATCAATGGGAAGAACTGTTGCAGTACTGGGACAAACTAGAAACTAAGGTGATGATGCACTATAATATATTCAAATGCCATTGCATATATAGATTTTATTACTATATCAACCATTTTAGCTTCTAGCAACAAGAAACAAGGCGAGTAGATGTGTTACAGGGCCCACATGTACTGGCAGACCTATTTCAATTCCAATCCTGCGATACAATTTGGTATGCCTAGTCAGTATTAATGATCGTTTGTTTTTATCTTTCACAAGGATTCTATATAGTATTCTAATTGTTGCCCACAAATTGTTTAGAAATAAGAAGAAGGAGAAGAGTTTACAGAATACAAGGCATATTTTGGTGCTCATTTTGATTGGAATAATAACTTTCCAAATGAGATGATAGAAGTTTTACTTGTAAGTTGTAAAATGATCTTTATTGCTAAATCACTTTTTCACTTACTTTGATATATTGTTCTTTTTTTAATGTATATTAGAGACAAGTTGCTCAAACTTGTGTGGAACAAGGTGTTGATAAAACACAAGACCCATTAGTGTTTGGATCTGTTACGGATGGCGTTTATGGCCCACATCATGGAGGGTATGAAAGGGGATACAGTGCTGGAGTGTCTCGTAGAGATATGTAGAATCAAAAAGCCAAACAAGCTCTGCATTCAGCTGTTACTGATCTTCAACAGCAACTAGAAGATAAGAACAAAGAACTAGAGGATATGAATGAAGAACTTGTTGATGCTAAAGCTAAATAGTGACATTTGTATAATTTTACACCTTGCATGATCTTGCTTCAACTTATATAACCTCAATTTTTATTTACATATTACCAGGAGAGAAAACTTGGCAAGAGGTATGGGACAGAAAGAAGGGAGGCATTGTGTCAGAATATGCTCAACAGATCGATAAATGAAGTATTTTCATGTCTTCATATAAGAAATCATATTCATGAGTAAATATTAGAGTACAAGTTACATATATATCCACTTTTCAATTTGTAGGGTTTGTCTGCGCGCATATAGGGTTTGTCTGCATGCATGTTGCATGCTTCACCTCCATCACAAAATGAAGATTCATCTTGATTTTTAGAAACTTCATGATCTGTTTGGCATCCTTTTATGTCAAGTTTTATAGTTAGTCCATATATTTGAACGACTTATTAGTTAGAAATTTGCATATTTAAACATATGGTTGTATGTCATTTAGACAATCCTACATTATATTGTTAGCAATTTAGCTAATGAATAGATATTTTTTAGAAATGTCATCATGCAATTATTATTATACTTGGTTGTGGGCATGTTTCCAGATTGTTGAATGTGTAGCTTTCTAGAATGTGATATCCATACTTCCTTTAGATGATGTACATGAGCAAGATGAAACAATATGTTTGTGATTGACACAAAAATGTTATTGTGTGTTTCTGTGTCCTATTTGTGTTTTATTGTGCTTGAAACAGTGAGAATCACCACAAAAATCTTACCAATACCACATATATCGTCCTTTATCTTCTCTTCCTATCATCAGAATTTTAGGAAAATAGAGGTAAAAATGCTTGTGATTGTACTAAAACAGATTATCATTATATCTGGCATAGGTTTTTAGATAAGCCAAGTAGCGTGCACTTTTGATATCATTGTTTTCTTTCATTGTTTCAAGTTCCAACCCATTTAAACAACTCATCTTTGATAGGATTAAGGTGCTTTCTAACTTCAACACCCTTCATAGATGTAGTATATGTAACATCCCTGACCTGGGTTATGAATTAACCCTAGGTGTTTTGCTTAATAAAAGTGATTATATGTATGCTCTTATCTTTTGAAAAGTAATTAAGGCTCAAGAGGAACTTATATTATAATTTTAGTCCTTTTTGAATATTGTTGAAATCAATATTTTGCCTGTTTTGGACTAAAGTGCAAATTACCCGAGGGGTCTATTTGCAAATTGTGCATGATAATATATTCCTCATGTGTTAAAGCATCATGAGAGTGACTATGATGAAGAGGTATGGCTTGTGATACCCTAAATTCCAAGAAAGAGATGATTAAGCAATGGTTGTGCATGAAAACCTAGTTTTGGTGTAATGTGCAAATTACCCAAAACCTAGGCTGCAATATGTAAATTACCACTTCAATAAGGTCCCTAATGTTTCTTGGCATCATGTGGAGCAAGGAAAATGTGAGGGGCACATCATTTGAATTAAGTTGGAGGAGAGAGAATCTTGATATTAAAATAATCAATATTTAAGCATAATTGAAACATTAATGAAAAAATAAATAAAATAATTGAAGGGCCTTCAACCAAAATTAAAATGGTGGAATTCAGATGTGTGTGGACGTCCTTGGGATTTGCAAGGACCGAAAATATCTTAAGGAGGTGAAATTCCACTCACCTTATTATAAGGAAAAGAATTACCACTCAAAAATATATATTAGTATTATAAGGGATTAAGGTGCTTAATTTCTTTTCCCTTAATCCATGGATAATGGAAGGGAGCTCGGTGGGATAGAGTTTCCTTTGCATGAAATTAAACCAAGGAGGAAGAGGTGGCAATAATTTTGGAATTAAAGGATTTATATAAAACATTTTCTCTCTCATTGATTTTTCTTATAAAAGAGCCTTTTCCAACCCACCTAAGGATCTTTTCGGATTCCTTTCTTCTCCTTGCTTGAAAAATCAACCAAGAGATCTAAGAACAGCAGGAAGGACGCCCCCAACCTGTTGGTAAGTCTTTGACCTTCGTTCTTCTTGATTTCATGGTGAAAATCATAAAACAATGTATGATTCCTTCATTTGTTCACTCCATCTTCAACCCTAGTCGATCCTTTCACTCCAAAAGCTTGAGAAACGACCTCGAAAGGTTGCTAAACCACCATTGGAGCCATGAAGCTTGGATCTTGGTATCAGATTTGAAGGCGGGTTATATAACTTAAACCCTTAATCTTTGTCATTGAATTTGATTTCTCCATACAATTGATTTAATTGTTGTTATTGCAATAGCCTTACTTGATTAATGGAGTTGTCATGGAAATGGTAGTAGCTTTCATAAGTCTAAAGGTTGAAGATAATAGCCTGTTCATAAGCACAAATCTCAACCAAGAACATGAGCAAATGGTCTTGGACCTTTGGTCCAAACGGTTTCCCCAAATAGTTTGAGACCAAACGGTTTGCAAATCATTTGGTGAATTAGACTCCAAACCAAATGAAGGGGTTGACTGTTTTGTTTTATTGACCATTTGAGGTTTAAACTTATTTACATGTTGGATGATGATCCAATGGACTCAATTGGTTGATTCAATGTGTGTACAATCCTTCAAATGGAAACCCTAATCAAGTTGATTGAAGAATCCTTGATTGGTCCTAACAATTTCAAGACAACTTGGGTCAAACGGTCTTGAGACCGTTTGAGCCCAAATGGTCTTGAAACCGTTTAGGACCAAATGGTTTCAAAACTATTTGGTGGGTTAGTGTTTGATCTTTGACCCATGGATGATGATATAATGGTTTGGATTGATGAATCCTTTAATTGAATAACCAATAGTCAATTCAATGGTGCAATTGGAAATCGATTGGATTGATGGATGACTTAGTGAGCCCTTGTAGTTTTGGGACTAATTTGGCCCAAACAATCTTGAGATCATTTGAGACCTAATAGTCTTGAAACCGTTTGGGGGAAAATGGTTTCAAAATTGTTTGGGGTCACATGGTTTCAAAATTGTTTGGTGGGAAACGGTTTCAAAACCGTTTGGTGGTGAAACCTTCAAAACTAAATGGAGTTCAATGTGGTTCAATCACTTGGATATTGAAGGTAATGATAGTTCTAATAATCCAACGATGGTTAGTAATGATAATCAATGAAGGTACAAAGGTTAAACCCTAATAGTACCTAAGTGATTAGTGTCAATTAAGGGATGAACCCTAATTGCTTATAAGATTAATGACTTGGTACACTATGTCAATCATAGTTGTATGTACTTGACTAAAGGGGTTGATGTAACCTAATTAAGTTGAGGGGTGATAATATGGAATTCTTACATGAGTATGATTCATGTGGTGATTAAGGGTATGATCCTTAAGTAAAGAGATCATGAAACCCTAATCATGAACATAAACCCTAATTGACAAGAATGTTGAACCTTAACCCTAATTCAGGGCAATGATAGTTGAAACCCTAATCCAGGGTATGGATGTAACCCTAATCCAGGGTGATGATACAGGTGAATATAATTTAGGGTAATGTGATGCAAAACCCTAATTGAGATGAATAGTAAACTGTAGTTATGGGTAATGGGACATGAAACCCTAATTAGGATGAATAGTAAACCCTAGTTGTGGATTATTGAATATAGTTCCTATCATAGGGTGAATTTGATATGAATCCCTAACTGAGGATGGTTTCATGAGAAACCCTGATGTTTAATTCTATGTAATGCTTAACGAACCCTAATATTGGGCAATATAGTGATAAATCATATCTTTGATGTGATAATGGGATGATTATCCTCATATGACATGAAATGGGAAACCCTAACCCTAGTAAGGGAATAGTGGTGTTACCCATGAATAGTGAATTCATATTTGTTGTTCATGGTTCTGATAAGCAATTGATATCACTGTTATCATCGGTGCTAACCATGTAGGTATGTTGACATGATGATCATGGCCATGTATGAGCTATGATGTTTAATTCACTATTGTGATTGTGCCTTGAGTGTCATAATATACCTTGTTCCCTGGTAAGAGGTAACAAGAGAGTTAATGGGCCTCAAGTACCATGTGTGATGCTTGTAATAGAAAGTATCATGTTTGCCTTGGTCAATTGACCTGAAGGTGATGGTTACCTAGAAAAGGGGTAACAATGCTTAATGATGAATCAAGGGTTTAATTACCCAGGGCCATATGATTATGGTGATGAAATTGTGAAGGGATGATAATTCCTAGTTTTGAAATAAGGGATTGAGTTCCCAATATCTTTTAAAGACAGTTGAGTATTTGATGAAAATAGTACATGTTTCTTTATAGCATTGTCATAATAAGTTTTGTTTAAGAACTTGTTTGATGCTAAAAGAGTATGAAAATGTACTTAATTAATCAAGTGAAATCTATTCATGTAGTGCCCTGGCCATAGATCCATCATCGTCAGGAATTGGTGATGGTGAAACAGGTTTTCCTACATAATTCCTAGAATTCACATATTCTGAATATGTGAGGGTAAATGGGAGAAAATATCCTTACGTCCTTGTGAAGAGATTGAGGGTGGGTGAACATTAAACCTCTCAATGCTTCATGTGTTGGGATAGATGTAACATAAATCTCCTGATGGTTGGGATAGATGTATCATTAATATCCCAATGATATTTTATGTCGGGTCGATGGAGATAAGCATGAAAGCTCTCGATTGCCGATGAGAGTGCAATTGATGTTGTAACTCTATAGTGAAGTTCCAGTATACCCTGGAAAGATATTTTGAGCAGTCGATATAGTCCTGCTTGTGGTCCCGTGCTGATCGGGATGTGGGAGGTCATGGGAATCTGGCTCTTCCATTGACCTAATTATGGTACCGATTTCGATTCTAGAAATGGTCGGTTGGAGTATGAGTGGTATACCTCATCTCCTCAGAGCTTAAATATGTTTACAAAATATAATCAGCTGTGTAGTGTATTTGCATAGGATTGAAAAATGAGAACCACTGGTTGATGTTATACTGGTTAGCATGACCTTGATACATAAATGTTAATTATTTTCTTGTAATTCATATTGAATATGAGACATGCTGCCTAATCAAGTTATAGTTGTAATACTTGCATAAGAATGTTGCCCTAATCTGCATAGATGTTGATTCATCTTCTTCTGATTAATATTATCTCACTGCTCAGTTTATTTCTATTAAACTGCAAGAGAAAGCTCTCTCTGATCATCAGTCTCTGTCATTGCATTAATGTTTGAGTTGGTTTACCTAATAATTGGACTCGAGAAGAGATATTGGTAGTTGACATCCTTCTAGTTGAGGTCTTGAGTCATAGTAACTACATTTCTTCTATTCCATTCTATGAAAAATCTACTTGCCTCGGTGAGGTCACATTTCTCAGTGAATTGTTGAGAAGTTAGATTGGTGTTACAAAACAATATTGGCTAGTTGGTAGCGGGTGTTCGTTTTGCGTATTGTGTAGATTGACCCATACACTTAGATTTTTTTTTAATCTAGATGGGAAACCATCTTTGTGAACTAGAAGGCTGTAACCTGCAAGTAGTTGTGGATATTAGCCATCTACTTGACAAAGTTATGAACCATATTTGACATATATTCATATGAGCTTCTATATAAGAGACGTTGATTCTGATCTTTTGTTCTACAACCCTTGCTCTTCTTAGTTGGACTCTATCCCTACTAATGTTTCCTCCCTGTAAGTGTTAGAATCCTACCATCTACTCGCTATGAAAAAGTAAATTCATTTTTATTGAACCTCTCTCAGTCTAATTTTATTTTTCATACACCATTTTATCACATGATGTACTACATAAAACTATAGTTTCTTTTGTAATATATATAGATATTGTTGACTCAAGGTCAATTAGGTCAATGTTGACTCACGTCTAAATTGACTAAACCCGTGTTTTGATGATGACTAACCATTCCACATATTGGTGTCTAATGTCTCTACTTGAGTGATTTCAGATTAGGTATAGACACACTCCAAATGCCCTAACTTGCGCATATCAAATAGGCGAAAAGACAAGTCAAAGTCATACAAGTGCACGTTTTTGTAATATGATTTAAATCCATTAGAATCATGTTGTAAATCACTTGTAATGATTGTATGAATTGTAATTAAGCTTAGAAAAAATCAGGAGCACTTAGATAGAATATTAGAGCACTTTAGATGCAACTTTGAAAATTGATTACAAGAACTTTGTCGGTCGAGTTTCCCAGCCTGAAAACTCGATCATCCTTGATCAATTTTCTGGAGATTGCATCGGTCGAGTTGTGTTTACACAAAACTCGACCGATCAAGTAATTTACCATATCGATTCCTAATGGTCAGTCGAGTTTTGTCAGGAAAAACTCGACTGATCATTTGAGTATCGACCTTGTCGTTTACTTGATCGATCGAGTTACCCTTATAGAAACTCGACCGATTGCACTGTACGGAAAAGTGCAGAAAAGTGCTTCTAGATGTTATAGAGTTGCAACAAGTGAAAATATATCTGTTGCAAGCCACAAAATGGCTAGTTTTCATTCTCAAGTGTTCCCAAAGGCTAAAAGGCATCCCCAACTATAAATAGGACCCCTTGGGCTTCATTCCAAGGTTGAGCATTCATTGCAAAACTTTATGTGAGGTTCCTATTCTATAATTGAGTTCTTCCTACAACCTCATCTCTCTCTCTAAGCTTAATCACTTGCTACATCCATTAGAGTGAGTAGGAAATCTGTAAGATAACTTGTCCTATATGCATATCTCGTGAGGCTCTCACTTCCACCACCTCCCCATCTCTCATTCAATCATGAAGATGAAGTTTCTCTCTCTTTTCCAAGAGAGGTGAAGAAGAACAAGGGAAGGTGTCCCTTGGTGAAGATCAAGACTGAAGACTTGGAGCTAGAGTGGGTAAGCCCTTGGTGAAGGCAGAAGACTCCTTGCTCAAGTAGGTAAGTCCTTGGTGGAAGCTTCTCCGAGTGAAGGTGAAGTCAAAGGCAGAAGATCCAAGAAGAGTAGGCAACCCCTACAAGGATGAAGACTTATGCAAGAGTAGGTAAGTCTTTGGAAGAATACATAAGACTCCTTGCAAAGTGGGTAAGTCCTTGGTAAGGTTGAAGACTCTTTGTATTAGATAGGTAAGTCCTTTGTTTAGTCATGTATTGTAAGTCTTATGAATGAATATAAGAATGCAATGGTTAGGAAATCCTAGAGGCTGACCTCTCTATGTAAGTGGGCTGATATACGTCTAGTTTGAAGTGTGGAGCCGCTCTAAATAGATTATCTATTGGTGTATGTTCAATCTCTCTCATCCTTGTTGTGTATGTTTTCGTTGCACTCAAATTACCTATTTAGCAACCTTATCTTGTCATATATCTTGAAGGTCTAATGAATTTTTTTTAAGTGCATTCAGCTCTATTCACCCCCCCTCTAGAGCATCTAATCACTCATCTAGGATCCAACAATTGGTATCAGAGTGGATTTTCTCCAAGCATACTTCAATAAGTCAGAGAAGATGGGTGACTACAAAGGAGAAAGATACTCGATCAGCCTTCCAATCTTTAATGGGAGCAATTTCCTCTATTGGAGAAGAAGACTTCAATTCTACATCCAAGGATCAAGTATTGAGATGTGGTAAATGGTGAACAACCCATACATGCTACCAAAGACAAAGATTGAAGAATGGGATGAAGCTACCTTGAAGAAAGCAACCTTGAATGCTAGAGCCATGCACATCCTCTATGCATCCATGACCCCCACCAAGTTCAACCAGATTTCTTTGTGTGAAACAGCCCATGAGGTATGGAGAAAGCTTTGCATCACTTATGAAGGGAAAAATCAAGTGAAGGAAAGCAAAGTCTACATGCTCAAAGGGCTTCTTGAGAACTTTAAGATGGGAAAGGAGGAGAGGATAGCCAATATGTACTCAGAGCTCAATACCATTTTGAATGGTATTGTTGTTCTAGGACATCCTATGTCTAGTGGAGAGATCAACTCCCCAAGAAATGGGAACCCAAGGTAACTTCCATTGAAGAAGCAAGGTCTCTTAGGGATATTCCTATTGAAGAGCTCATTGGAAATCTACAAGCACATGAAGCTACACTTGACAAGAGGGAGGAAGTAGAAAGACAAGAAGAGAAAGAACTCAAGAGAATGAAGAAGGATGAAATGAAGGCTCAAATCAAGGCTATTGTTGATCAAGCCTCTCCAACATCTAAAGTTGAAGAAGATGCCATGTACTCCAAGGGTAAACTCTATAAAGGCAAGTCCTCCTCCATCATGTGCTTCACATGTGGAAAGAAGGGTCACTAAAAGGAAGATTGCCCACAAGGAAAAAAGACCCATCTTCACAAGAAGAAGGAGAAATGGCACTCAAGCTCAAGTGGCTCCTCCTACTCAAGCTCAAGTGAAGATTCAAGTGAAGGATCAAGCTCAAGCTCTAGTGATGAAGGAGAATGCCATTTTGCTATTATAGCATCAACAAGTGAGGACTCAAGTGAGGTAAATCTAAAATCTTTAGATAAAGAATCTTTGATTGATATTATTCATGATACTTGTGACTCTCTTAAGTCTTCTAAAAGGAAAAAGAAAAAGCTTGCTAGAATTGTTGATAATTTGCATGTAGAACTAGATGATCTTGAACATGCTAATTCTTCTTTGCTTGATGATAAAAATAATTGTCTTAGTCAAGTAGATTCTATTAAACTTGAAAATGCTAGTTTGCTTGATAAGGTTAGATTTCTAGAAGCTCAACCTCTTATGCCTAATTCAAATCAAGAGCATACTTTAATTGTTGATTCTCTCATGCATGATATCGATGTTCTTAAATCTAAAACCAACGACAAAGATTTTGTTTTGCAAAAATTAGAAACAAAAAAAGCCTCCTTGCTTGCTAAAATCAATGTGCATGAATCTTGTTCTAGTTCTACTAGTAGAGAGAATGATGTTGCTACTCTTCATATTGATATATATTCTTATTTAACTAAAGGTCTTTGCTTAGAAAATGATATTTTGCATGCTAGAAATAATATCAATCATTTGTCTTGTACTATTGCTTCTCTTAAGCATGATAATGACAGTTTGAGATCCTCTTTGCAAATATTCTTAGTTGGTAAGAAGAGCCTTAATGATATCCTACACCGTACTACTAAACATATTGGTAGACATGGTTTAGGGTATGATAGTAGTCAAAGGAACAATAAAGGTAAAGGACCTCCAATATTCCATGGAGAATCCTTTAGTTCCAAGACTATGGACACATGCAACTATTGCAATGAAATTGGTCATTATTCTACTTGTTGTCCTTTTAGGAAGCACCCAAGAGAAATAGGACTTGGGTTGCTAAGCTAACCCCTCCGGACCCAAAAACATGATTTGGGACCATTTCATCTTTCTTCTTGTAGGTACTTGCAAATGGATTGACTTGAGCTATTGAATTGCAAATTGACTTCTCAATCCACATGAAAGAAGAAAGGTGAGATGTGTAGAGGGTGACAACAAGTGGAAAAAGGAATGGTAAGAACAAAGGTAAATGTTTTATTGCTTATAACCTTTTCTAACTTGTTTTTGTCAAGTTAGTGTGCACTATACATATGTTTTTTGAGTCAAAAGTGGTAATTTGTGTTTATCTTCACACTCTTGCTCAAAAACTATTTCTAATGCTTCTATAGTGCATTACTAACTTGCTTAGACATGTTTGAATATGGTTTGTATTTTTAGCATGCCTTTAAATATGTTTTCATGAAATATATGTGCTTTTTAGAAGCTGATCTGTCGGTCGAGTTTGCCCTGTTTGAAACTCAACCGATTGGCACCAATGGGTGTTGCCAACAACTGTCATCGGTCGAGTTGTCAATGCATAGAACTCGACCGATAGACTGTGCAAAAAATACACAGTTGGCTTATTGAATGAGAATTTCCCTCTCAACTAGATTTTCTCAACCAATAGCCTTATTCTTTGGCACTCTCATTTGGTACCTTTATATATGCATATTTCCATGTTCTAAATTTCCTATCTTGCTTACAAATCTATCTCTCTAATTGCTCTAAATTGGTATATCTATATGTTGCAATTACATGCTTTGAGTTGTTTTGCAGATTTTGATGATGATCTCTTTGGATCTCTTGGTTGTGTCTAAAAATTGCTTCCATTTTACTCTAACTTGCTACATATATCTAGGTGTATATCTTATTTTGATACAACCTTGAGGTTCTTAGTTGTAATCATCTTATGGTAAGGATGCATATCCAATGAGTTATATCCTTTCATGCGTCTAAAATTGCATATCTCTTTGTTTAGATATATCTCTTCATCTAATCATAGCTTGCTTTATCTTGTGTATCTTTTGGTATCTCTTTCTATGATCTAGATCCTACTAGTAGTCCTAACTTGTGATAACATCTACTAGTAGTTCATATACCTGTAGTTCTAACCTTGTTTAAAATTGGCATCTTTGCTCATCTATATGCTATGCTTGTATCTTGTCTCATACATGCTCAAGCTTGTTCTTTGAATTGCATATCTACTACCTTGAGTTGCTTGCATAACATTGTGATGTAGGGTACATAGATCTACATTATATGTAGAAATTGGAGTATTTTTTGGATTTTATGTAGATTTTTCTCCAATTTCAGTTTTTGGTGCAAGACTAATGTTTTTCATGCAGAAACAACCTTCTGAGCAAGACTCATTGCTTCGCGCTAAGCTTTGATGGTTTTTGGTCAAAATCTGTCATCTTGAGGGTCAAAATTATGTTTTATTGTTTTTCTACAACACTTTATCTTGCTTTTTGGGTTGTTCAAGTATATGCTTTAACTTTCTTTTCTTTTTATGCCTAGACAAGCCCCTATCTGTTCTCTTCTACTCTCCTTATATATATTTGTGTTATCTCCTTTCTCTTTAACAAGTGATGTTTCTTATTTTTCTTCATAACCCCACTTTTTGAAATGACAAAGGGGGAGAAAGGTATGTCTTCTTTTAAAAGAGGAAGAAGGCATGTCTTACATGAAGACATAGTATTCTATAAATGTTATGAAAGCTAACCATGCAGGAGAAATAGCATCAATTGATGGGGAGTGTGAGAACTCCACTAGCATCAATTGAGGGGGAGAATATGAACTCAATTCCATTGAAACCCCTAGGTTTCTCTAAAGGTATGATTTTACTTAAAAGCTTTCAATAAATTTATGGAATGGTTTGTCATCTTCAAAAAGGGGGAGAATGTTGACTCAAGGTCAATTAGGTCAATGTTGACTCACGTCTAAATTGACTAAACCCGTGTTTTGATGATGACTAACCATTCCACATATTGGTGTCTTATGTCTCTACTTGAGTGATTTCAGATTAGGTATAGACACACTCCAAATGCCCTAACTTGTGCATATCAAATTGGAGAAAAGACAAGTCAAAGTCATTCAAGTGCACATTTTTGTAATATGATGTAAATCCATTAGAATCATGTTGTAAGTCACTCATAATGATTGTATGACTTGTAATTAAGATTAGAAAAAATCAAGAGCACTTAGATCGAATATTAGAGCACTTTAGATGCAACTTTGAAAATTGATTACAGGCACTTTGTCGGTCGAGTTTCCCATCCTGAAAACTCGACCAATCATCCTTGATCAATTTTCTGGAGATTCCATCGGTCGAGTTGTGTTTACACAGAACTCGACCGATCAAGTAACTGACCATTTCGATTCCTAATGGTCGGTCGAGTTTTGTCAGGACAAACTCGACCGATCATTTGAGTACCGGTCTTGTCGTTTACTTGATCGGTCGAGTTACCCTTATAGAAACTCGATTGATTGCATTGTATAGAAAAGTGCTTCTAGCCGTTGTAGATTTGCAACAAGTGAAAATATATCCGTTGCAAGCCACAAAATGGCTAGTTTTCATTCTCAAGTGTTCCCAAAGGCTAAGAGGCATCCCCAGCTGTAAATAGGACCCCTTGGGCTTCATTCCAAGGTTGAGCATTCATTGCAAAACTCTATGTGAGGTTCCTATTCTATAATTGAGTGCTTCCTACAACCTCCTCTCTCTCTCTCTAAGCTTAATCACTTGCTACATCCATTAGAGTGAGTAGGAAATCTGTAAGTGAAATAGTCCTATATGTATATCTTGTGAGGCTCTCACTTCCACCACCTCCCCATCTCTCATTCAATCATTAAGATGAAGGTTCTCTCTCTTATCCAAGAGAGGTGAAGAAGAACAAGGGAAGGTATCCCTAGGTGAAGATCAAGGCTAAAGACTTGGGGCTAGAGTGGGTAAGCCCTTGGTGAAGGCAGAAGACTCCTTTCTCAAGTAGGTAAGTCCTTGGTCGAAGCTTCTCCGAGTGAAGGTGAAGTCAAAGGCAGAAGATACAAGAAGAGTGGGTAATCCCTGAAAGGCTAAAGACTTGTGCAAGAGTAGGTAAGTCCTTGGAAGAAGGCGGAAGACTCCTTGCAAAGTGGGTAAGTCCTTGGTAAGGTTGAAGACTCTTTGTATTGGATAGGTAAGTCCTTTGTTTGGTCATGTACTGTAAGTCTTATGAATTAATATAAGAATGCAATGGTTAGGAAATCCTAGAGGCTGACCTCTCTAGGTAAGTGGACTGACATACTTCTAGTTTGAAGTGTGGAACCACTCTAAATAGCTTGTCAATTGGTGTATGTTCAATCTCTCTCATCCTTGCTATGTATGTTTTAGTTGCACTCAAATTACCTATTTAGCAACCTTATCTTATCGTATATCTTGAAGGTCTAATGAATTTTGTTTAAGTGCATTCAACTCTATTTGCCCCCCCCCTCTAGAGTATCTAATCACTCATCTAGGATCCAACAGATACAACACCTAATTTTTAGTAATCATTCCATTGATAACAACAACTAAATTTTATAGATTCAAAAGTTCATGTGTGAGGCACGTGTGGGTTTACTAGTATATATAAAGCTAACTGTGTTAGTTTGAAGCCAGAATATTGGCTCACTCCTAGTTAAATCTTGGATTCTTACCTTTAGGTTGCATGTGGATGTCTTAAGAGTGTTGACATCAGCAAGATACAAATTATAACCTATGTGTAACCTTGTGCTACCTATGTGCTTATGCTTGGAATTATCATTGGTGTATGTGTTATTTATACGTAACTCTTGGTGTGGGGGTCAAGTTTGTATGTGGCAGTGAGTTTGTATCTAGGAAGGAGAGTGATTTCATCCAAGGGTGTATCCACAGATGGGAAGGCCCAACAACTACTACTATATAGCATATTTGGCATGCTTGCTGGATTAGTTGGCTACCTGCCTGGACTAGGACGAGGATTCATTTTGGCTCTAATATTCTTGGAGTCGAGAATACAACCTCCAATGTCTAGTGTCATAGCTATGTTTTCAATGACATACTCATCCTTTATGTATTTCATAGAGTATTGTCTCCTGAGGTAATCTCTAATCCCGTATGCTATCTATATGGTTTGTGTGGCAACGATGGCTACCTGGGTGCAACAACATGTGGTGAGGAAGATCATTATTATTCTTGGAAGAATTTCTCTTATCATCATTTTATTATCTAGAACTATTATCATTTATGCTATATCACTGGGTTGATTTGGAATTTCTAATACGACTCACACTTTCAAGAATCACTAGATGGAGTTGGAATTTCTAATAGGATTTAGATGTTCAAGAATCATAGTACATTGGTTTTTGAGAACCTCTATAAGTAGAAGGTGTAGCTATAAGCTGATGCTACTCATTTTTAGTTCTGAAGTTGAGATTTGAATAAAGGAAGATAAGCATTGGTATATTTCCTTATGTGGCATTTATTACATTAGTTGGTGACTTAGCCTCTCATTCATATGCCCGTCCAAACAAAAAGCTCTTGTGTGTCTTGGCCTCAAGCACATGCCCCCCATACCATTATAACAATTTTTAACTTCATATGTTTAGTATCTAGTAGGACAACATTGTTGGATCCATTATGCTACAATTCGAATAAGTAGATTTGTACGCTTGTTCCTAATGTGAAAAAAGAAAAAGGAAAAATTAATGGGCTCTGTCCCATCTCACACCAGGAACGGTGGAGAAGCATGTGAGGAAAGAACCCTCCTATAACAATCATTAAAACTTGTATGGAAAATAGCTTCCACTCCACTAACACCTATCTTTGAGCACTTGCAATAGCTAAATGTGTCTTCCTCCACTTGTGTTCTTCTTGTTTTCCCACTTAACAACTTATCTCACACCTACTCGGAGAAGTCCAATCCTCACCCTACCTTCTGCTCGGAGTGTCCTACTTGACTTGTATCGGTCCATATAAGCTTAACTACGACGAGAGATGATTTGCTGCTACCAAATCTTTCACCTCAAATGAGAACAAAACTTTTACTTCAATAGATCTAACATGGTTAATAGTCCTTTTATATGGAGCCTTTATTTAAAATAGTTATCAATTCAGTACCATTGCCACTATTTCAGGATAGACAATCAAACTAATTTTTCTCGAATTGTGTTTAGCTGCTGTTTTGATTGTTGTTTACTGATGTATTGTTATGATCATTCATTGACTAACTACTGTCGGATGCATTTTTTATTAGAAAAGTATATATTTATTGCTTGCTTCTTCCCCTGTTGGTAGGTTTATTTCTTTCGATTCTATAACTAATTACAATAGAAGATAGATGTTCGTAGTTTATCTACTAAATGTGGGCACACAAAAATTCATATCCGGTCATCTCTATAATAGAGAAGTGTTGTCTGATTTGAAGAATGTCTGGGTCAAATTATAACTTAATGTCATTCCATTTTATTTTGTTATATTGTTGACTGCTTTTGTTTCTTTTGTGTGTTCAGATGGAGTCTGTTAAGATTGAAGTGACGTTGTTGTTGTACTTCAGAAATATGCAAAATTGCCAACTACCAGTCATCCAACATTGATTGCTTTTCTTGTGGTATCAAGTCAAAGAATGAAGATGGATAGTCAGTGTGTTGACAATAAAACATAAAATTCTCAATAGGAGTTGTTTTTGTTCCATAAATTGGTTCCTTGAATATATGCAATTTGGGAGTCATTCCATGTGTACTATTCAGTAAGTGTCGTTCAGGTCTATTCCAGTTTGCCCCTGCGGGTTCAACTTGTTTGGGTAGAGGGTTGTTGTGGTTCTTCTTGAACTTTAGATTCAAGTTATCGAGTTTTATGGTTGTGTGTCGGGTTGTTTTTGGGCCATATGTATGAGTGTTGGGTATGAATACATTAAACAAATGTGTGAGATTACTCACTACAAGAAATGAAATTGTTCTTTTTACATTTGTGTTGTTCTTATATATACAAACAACTTATAGCTTCACGATGAAAATGAGTTGTTATTTTGCTAAAAAGATGCGTGCATATATCTGATGTGATGGTGCAGAATGTAAAATTTCTTCTAATCAATTGTTGGCCATTATGTATCCATATATGTCGTGTATGTGTATTACCTATTAGTTGTTTGTCAGTCACTTTTTACCACATAGGTGACATACTTACATGTGATTTTTCTTAACATGTGTGATGCTTTGTTTTGTCACCTATTGTCAGGTTTTAGAATCTGAAAGCCCCCAATAGGTGATGTTCATTCCATATAGGTTACATTGCACAAAGGTTACCCTTAATAGGTGACATTCTCTTTACAGATGATGGGTAGTCATGTCACCATTTTTCATTAAGGTAACACACTTAAATGTCACATATACCTTATTTTTTAGTAGTGTAAGGTTTATATAACTAAAGTCCGATAATTGTAGGGTGGCGTAGCACGGGCGGAAATAGGTTGTATTGGCTGTTGGAGGAGAGGTTTCGGTAGAATAGAGTAAATTGTAAGTCACATAGACCGCATGCGTGGACGGAAACAAGTTCTTTCCCATTCATGCTTAGTATGGTAATAGTAGATCTATGTAGATGTGTGATATTTAGTTTTTTGAAATTGAATGGATATATCAATCGCGGACAGGGTAAGGAAGTCTTTTATACGTATGTTATTTCTACTTTTTCGCCCTTAGATTAAGGACATTCTACTATCTAAGGTCTGATTTATACAAAGATCACTAAGGTCATATTTATACAAAGATCACTAGTATCATGTCAAGTCCACAGGAGCCTTCGCCCATTGAATGCATGGGCTCAATCAACATAGCACTAGCTTCTTGTGATATTTAATACAACCAGATCAAATGATGGTAGTGTTGCGAATAGGAAAAGAATCCAGTTCATGCGTAATTGAATTTGGACTTTAGTAGGAGTTGTCTTGTGCTACGAATCTCAATAGGATTCAAATCTAAAAGGGAAGAAAGATGGCTCCATACTTGAAATATGGAGTTGGACTCGGAGTTAGACTCAGAGTTGGACAAAGATTCCTAGTTACAATCAGATATCATGGTGGTTTATAAATAGAGGCCCCGAGGAGGCTATTGAGATCATCCACCGGTTGAAGTGTGATCCCTCCAATTGTTTGTTGGTGCCTAATGTGGTAGAGGGTGTCAGAGAACAAGAACAACTAGAGGAGCTCTCTTGGTTGAATAAGAAAGGGTCAGTGACTTTGCCTTGAAGTAAAGTAGCGATTGACAGTCGGTGACACATTGAGTGTACTGACAGAGTAGCTCTCTTGGTTAATAAGAGAGGGCATACGACTTTGCCTTGAAGAAAAGTAGCGGTTGGTGGTTGTAGACGTAGTTTTGTCATAGTGGCAACGGTCCGGCCCAGTCAGCGATCACAGTGGCATCAAGAAGTTCCAGCAACGACAGTGGCCTTGTGAGGAGATCAAGTAAAGAGGGAGGTTTTGTACACACTGGGTGTGATTCTCATCTTCCTCGTCTTTGTACTTGTGTAAGGTGGGCTACCTAGATTTAGGAGTAATTAAATCCAGATAGTGTGAGTTGTAATCTTAATTACATAGTGCTTGTTGGCCGATATTTCCTGTAATTTTTCTCTCCTTGTCTTGGGGAGATGTTTCATGTTAAATCTGGTGTTTCTTTTTTGGGTTTATACACTTTTCGATAATGCTTCCACAATAAGTTTTTGTCACGTCCGGGACCGTATTAGTACAACATCCCCAAAAGATAGAACTAAAATTCTAAACTTCACCAATAGAGCAAATGGTTGTGACCAGTAATATTAGACATAATATTCTTCTTATAATCCCATTCATTTAGTCACATGATCATCAAAAAAATAGCAGAGATCTGAAAAATCGGGGAAGATGATGTTACATTAATCATTACAGCAGACCAACACATTGGATCACATGAGAACAACACAGATGTATTTAATTGAAAACAAAGTAGTCGGTACAACAGGGTAAATAAATCTAACAGGGGGGGGTCACTGAGGAGATAACCCATAAGTTCAAAGTATGAGATAATATGAGAAGGTAAGTTCCCCGTTAGTACAGACACATCACATAGTATCTGTTTGTGTGGTGGTCACTTTCTTGGGATGTAAGTTAAGTCGTCAACAAATTCAGTTAACAATATATTTTGTGCATCATTTTAAACAAAGTTAAGCTATTTACACCTTCTCACCCACCGGATCAGCCACCCTGTGGTTGGGAAGTATGATCAATGCTGATGTGGTAGGAAAAACAGACATACTATGAAAGAGAGAAAAATAAGAAAAAGAAAAATATTTTATTCATAACTTTTAGACAATAAGGTTTTTTGTAGATATAAAAAATATTATGTTTATTACAAATAAATACTTTCTAATAAGATCATTGTTGAAATACTTTAGAAAACATAATAATATGAAAAGTATACTAAAAGAGCAGAGAAGTATAAAAAGTACATTATTAACAAAATTTTAGATATTGTAAATCAAAACGGGAGTATCGTTGGTACAATACCTCCAAAATGAAACTAGTGTACCTCAAAATGTAGATATTATATCTCAAAATTATACTCAGATTGATCATTAAATAAAATATTGAAAATTAAACTTGGTACAGTAAACATTCGTAATACACTCGGTATAGTATTTGTATTTGGTTACAATATGTCAACAAGTAAAACTTTAGTATTGTACCTCCAAAAATGAGAGTAATGTACCTCAAAATAGTGAATTATAACCCCAATATATTGGTGATAAATCAAGTAGATAAATAAAAGGGACAAAACACGCTTGATTCAGGATACAATACTCCCATTTTAAGATACAATATGGATATTTATTCGCTAACTATACTCAAAACAAAGATATTATACCCAGAACATGTGTATCGTACTCCGGAATACGATATCTATGTTTTTTTATCATTTTTTTCAAAGTACATCAACACTAGTCTTGTTGAAAAGTATTTTTAAAAAGAGTTTAATAATTTTTATTTCATAAAAAATACACTCCGGATTGAAAGTTATGGACAAAATTATTTTCTCTTTCTCTGCTTTATTGTTACTGGCTATACAAGACAAAATATTCACTCCCATTTCTAAGAACTGGGTGAGTGGATGGGTGTATAGCTGACTATGTCAAGAATTTTCTTTTAACCAAATATGCAATACAAAATTCATCTGTAATAAATTAGCAGCTCATAACACAAAAATGATCAACAACTGCCCATTTATTATGAAGGTTATGTGATACCCTGATTGCTTTGTAGTGTCTGGTAAAGTGTTTGGTCAGTCATCGCTCTGGTACATTGAGATGGATCACGGTGTGATTTTTTTCTGATGAAAAAATTATATCTGCAAACGTTGTCCATCACTGCATTAGATGTAAAAACAATACAAATAGCCAGCGGTGGTCGACCTGACAATGGGTAACTGCATTTAAAAATTGGCAGTCCCTGTCCAACAATAATTAATCTTTGCCCGAACAATCGTCACCTCTTTATCAAACAAAGTGTTTGTGTACATCATTTACTTAAATTACGAAAAATATATTTTTTTACTGGGTAATAGTATAATAACGTCTTGGATGAAATAATAGAATTTGTAAACGTCCTGGTGGATGCAGAGAAAGATGACCTGCACATAAACAAGGATTCAGTCCAAATCTCTGCAGTAAAGGAAACCAAGGCAGCCAATATGGATGTCACTCCAGAGAGATCAGTAAGTAGGAGAGTTAAAGAAAGTGGCACAAAGATGAAGAGGCGAGGGATTGCGAGAAAGATTGAGACTAACAGAAGAAGTCCAAGACTAGAGGATATTTAGAATCTAGCAGCGACATCTGAAGTAGATCAAGGTTAAATCACACCAAAGCCGATCTGTACAACCTGAGGAATAAAAATAGAATTAATCAAGAGAATCATGTTGCAACTAATGCAGTTTAAGGTCTATAAGAGGCTATACAGATCGTTAATTCAGTCATTCACGCCTCCCTGCTATTGTTCTTTTAAGTCAGTGAAGACTAAATTGGCACGGGAAGCCATGCAAGTTCAATGGAGCTTGGTTAATCATCACCCTAAAACCCACTTCGTCTCTCAGATTCCTGAGAGGCTGATAGCCCTAAGGGTTATCCTTAGTTTAGAGGATAATTCTTGTAGTGGTACTGATAATACCATATTTTATCATGTTCATATTAGCTTGTTATCTGTAACCTCTCGTTGATGGAATAAAAGGTACGGTTGAGGTTTTTTTTTTAAACGTCTAATAATATGTAATAGTTCAATTTCCTGTAGCATTGTCTGCTGTTTTATGTAATACAGTACTTCGCCACCCGCATAAAATCAGTTACATGTAATTTACGTGTATTTTTTTGCTATAAAGTGGATGGGAAACGGAATCCAGTATAGTTTTTCCCCTCATGTTTGTCGTAACCACTACTCTTTCTACCATCTTTTCCCTTCTTCACCAAATAAATAGGTGAAGAAACCAATCCAACAGTGAGTTGCACGACCTCACCAACACTAATGGTTGGTTTTCTCAATGTGCACATACCTGTGGGGTTGCACCACTCAAACGGTCGGGTGAGCTATCGATTGCATGCTAATGAACGCCGACCACCAAGCACCTCCCTCGTGGTAAAGGGTTTTGGCCGGTGTTAGGGATAGGGTTCCCCTCCTCAGTCACTCACTCAACCAGTGGCGCCCGACGTGGCCGCAAGAGAAAATGTACCACTGTGCTCTGGTTGATGGTGCTGGATCCTGTCTGGAATATCAATCGTGAAGGATTGATCAAGGAAAGGGGCCTGCTCGTTGCCGGTCCGCCGATGAAATGTATCCCAAAGCAATAGTGGGGTTGTATAGCTATACATAGTAGCACATCGGCTTTTGCTTTTCTTTGGGGCAATCGGCTTTCGAAAGAAACTCCGGTGGAACGGGTAGGGTGCCGGAGAGTTGCAGAAAGGGTTGTATAGCTAAACATACCGGCCCGCTCGATCCATTACGATGCCTTTTCTGCACCACAGTTGCAAAAGAGGCTGGACATGCATGCATAAATTTCTAGAAGAACAACAGAGTGGATTCCATTACTGTGCTTGTGTGGGCGTCGATCAGAACCAAACGCGTTTAACCAGTCATTTAACTTTATATAGAAAAAATCTATGTATAACCGGTCACATTCCCGGGGAACACTGGCCTCCTGCTGCGCCAACTACCTGCTGTGCTAGCTCTCAGCAGCAAATAAAACAATAAAAGATGATAGAATAATAAGAGAGAGAAAATATTTTTGTCCATAACTTTCAATCTGGAGCGTATTTTTTGATGAAATAAATTGCATTAGAATCCTTGTAAAAAATATTTTCCAACGAGACTAGTGTTGATATATTCTTAAATAATGATAATACGCGAGAAATATAGTACAATATATTAGGATATCATACACATGTTCTGTGTACAGACGTACAATATTCGTGAGTAGTGTACTTTTGAATGAAGGAGGATCACCAGTACTCGTGAGTACTGTACTTATGGATGCATCTTATAGCTGATCTTTTGAGCTGATTTGTATTGTACTTTTCAGATCATTAAGAAGTAGGTGTTCAACTTATGTCTGCATTTTGAAATAAATATTTGTCTCCATGATCAATGTTGCTATGAGATTTTGTAGGTATTGTACTTATGCTTCTAGACCAGTTATATAATTATGCTTGATTTATAATTTGTTAGGTATTGTACTTATGTGTCAGTAACTGAGTTGAAATTAACATGTAGGTACAATACTTATGGTTGCATTTTATAGGTGATTTTTGATCTGATGTGTAGTATACTTTTGAGGTCATTAACAAGTAGGTACTCAACTTATATCTGCATTATATAAAAGAAATTGTCCAAATGACTAATGTTGCTATGCGATTCCGAAAGTACTCTACTTATACTTCTAGATCAGTTATACGATTATGCTTGGTTTTGTAATTTGGTAGGTACTATATGTATGCTTGAGTATTAACAACTGGATAAAATACTTATGGATCCATAAGTCTTGAGTATTATTGATCCTCCTTCATTCAAAAATATAGTACTCACGAGTACTATACGTCTGTACCCAGAACATGTGTATAATATCCTAATATATAGTAATATATTTCTCGCGTAATATCATTATTTCAAAATATGTCAACACTAGTATCGTTGGAAAGTATTTTCTACAAGGATTCTAATACAATTTATTTCGTCAAAAAATACATTCCGGATTGAAAGTTATGGATACAAATATTTTCTCTCTTCTACTTCGCTCATCTTTTATTGCTTTAATTGCTGATTCGTGGAACCTCAGAAACGTACTAGTCAGTTGTTAATCCACACCCAACCTGTGAACAGTGTCTCCAGTCCAAACACAACGGCTCTTGATCGAACACCACCAAGACGCGAACAAGAAGCAAAGAAGAGACAGTCAAAAGAAGAAAAAGGCGACCTCCTTCCGATATGTATCCGCTGACCGACTGACCACCCCACTCATATATCTAGTGGGAGTCGGATATGTTACGGATTGTAGTGGGAAAGTGACAGTGTTATGCAAAGTTAAAAGTGCAAAATTTAACTGAAAAATTCTTCCCAAAACGAGAAGAGAAAAATTATAGGAAAATACCGGCCAACAAACACTATATAATCAAGATTACAATTCACACCGTCCAGATTTAATCACCCTTAAATCCTGATAGCTCCTTCCATACGAGAACAAAAATAGGAAAAATATAATTACAACCAATTTGTACAAAAATGTCTCACTTATTTTTTTTCATCATGACACCTCTATCGTTGGGGATTTCACACACGGTTGTGCTCTTGTCTGTTGGCACTGCGATCGCTTATCGGGCCGCCTCTGCTCCTGACGAGGTCGTCTACCTTGCCATCAACCCGGATCTCTCTCCGCCTGAGAGAGCAGATGCACGTCTTCCGGTGAATGGACGAACTGTTGTCGTAGTCACTGCCGCAACACCAACATAGTGCCACCAACTGATGTGCTTCCTCCGATGATCGGATACATTGTCATTGTTGATGCACCACTAATGTGTTGTTGACGGTCATCCGCTACTTTGCTTCAAGGCAAAGTCATTGACCCTCTCTTACCACAAGAGAGCAGATGCAACACTTCAACGAAGAAGCTTGTGTAGAAGTCCAGCACCTCGCAGCACCACACCCCCAATTTAAAAACACAACACTGACTAGGGTTTCGGATTCCTCTGTGCCGCCTACGCCTTCTTCTGTGGACGACATGACCATTCATGGCAGACCTGGCGAATGGAGATAACCGGAACCTTGCTTTTGACCGACCTAGCTCGCCTTCTTCCAAGCACCGGATCCTTACTTTTGACCGACCTAGCTTGGCGGTGGCAGGCGGCAGGAAGCCTAGCGGCCGCTTGACCTGGCCAACCATGGCAGATCGAGGCAGCCTACTCGCATTTACTTCACGGGCGAGGTAGGCAAATGTGGATTCGTCACGGGCGAGGGAGAAGCCAGCAGCGTCGAAGCTAGCTGCGTCGGGAGCAGACAAGGGGGGAAAGCTGCTTCGCCAGGGAGAGAGGGAGAAAGATGCGAGGGACGAGGGATGCGAGGGACGCGATGGAGTAAACCGGGTTTGAGATTCCAAACCTGTCTCTACATGTACTGCGTCAAGCTCGAAAATGGGACTGACTAAACCCAAAACGGGGTCCGAACCAGTCTCATTGCCAAACGGAAACCCAACCCGAGCCGGACTGGTTTGGTCCTACGTGTCGCTACGCGACAGCGCCCAAACCCGGTCCACGCCCGAACCAAACAGGGGCTAAGAGCTAACTAATCTAATCTGTTAAAAATAAAGTCTATCTCTCCGTTTTACCGAGTTCTACTGTGACAGGGCCTGATACAATTATACAAATGATTGTGGTCATTTTGCACTTGTTCCTGAGGGGTGATGACCCCTCCTTTCTAGAGCGGCAATTTCATCAACTTTCTCGAATTCTCCAGAGATTGGAAAGCAGGTGCCGTGACCCCAGCAAGCTTCATTCAAGCAAAGCTTCCCAACGAACTATTCAGTAAGATAAACGACGACCGCAAAGAAAAGCGTAGAACATTTCTCGGACTGACAACCGCTCTCTAGGATCTCCTCCACGGCGCCCCTCCTCCCCTTGCCAATATTCCAAATGGCCTCGCCTCCTTATGCATCCTTACCTCCGGAAACGTCCTTCTCCGACTTCCCTGAGGACGTTCAGCTCAGCATCCTCTCCTATCTCCGCCCTTCAGATGTCTCGTCCTTCGCTTGCACCTCCCGTCACTCGGCCTCCCTCTGCGCGCAGCCCAAGTTTTGGTTCTGTATGTGCGAGCGCCGCTGGGGTTCCAAGACGGCGGTCAGCAGTTGGGCCGGCGGCGGCAGGGACGTCCCCTTCTCACGCGTGTACAGGGCCCTCGAGCGGTGGGAGAGCTTGATTGGGTTCTGGCGCCGGATCGCGCGTGGTGGGAATGACAGCTCCCCGCCGCTTGTCTTCTTCGAGTGGGGGCGATCCGGCATCTTGGCGTATAGGGTCACCCCTTCCGCCGATGCGGGGAGCTATGGCGTGCGCAAGGTTCCCTATTTGTGGATGGGGCTGTCATCACACGGTGAGCCTTTGAGCTTCGTCCTTGGACATAGGTATAAATCCAGTCGTTTGACGGCATTGGTGCGGAGGTCGGGGTTCTTGGATAAGGAACTGGTTCCTGTCATTGTGAGTGTTACGGAACAAGGGCATCTTGTTGTGGAGGAAAACTCCAGCTTTTACCCAAAGGCTATCTTTCCGGAGGATGAATCCTCTGTTTCAGGAGGCCTGTTGTCCGAAATCTATCGATATTTCTCCAGCCAAATTAACTCAGTTGGGGAGGGAGGAGCAGCTGCCGGGCCATTGGGTAAGCGAGAAAGGAATCTTTTTGGGAGGAGAATATGGGAGTCTGAGCATTTCATGAAAACCATCAACTGTTATCCCACGCCATCCCGACCACTGCAAGGTCTCTGGAAGGTATATTCTTTGACTGATTTACCTCGCTCAATTCATGGAACTTTGGAACAAATTCTCTACTGCTAAAAGACCTTCCTCTCTGCGATTCGCCAGCTGATTAGACCTCTCCCTTCAACAGGGAATCCGTGAGAACATGAGTCTGGATTTCTTTCTAGTGACCTATGACGATGCCGGAGGAATAACGTGCCGGCGAGTTGGGGATTCCGCAGATTCGTATTCTGGCTACTCCCCTGTCTTCTGGACTTCAAGCATGTCATATATGGAATTCCCGTTTCCAAGAGAGGAGGTGAATATCTACAGCCGGCGTGAGCATACCCTCCGCTCTATCCGTTAGCAGCTTCAGCGCACAGGGAGGAGTTGTATCACGCATAATCCGCATATGCTCCAGCTATGATCTGGTAATCCCGAGCTTGTCTGGTTCATCTGCTGATCTCCGGAATGTGGAAGGGAGGATATGGGAGTACGAGGATGGGAGTTTTGGGTTTGGGTTCCTTCGCAATGATTTCATCATCGACATGAAACGCGTTGCTATGGACGGATACCTCCTTGATTCCATGGATTGAGATGTTTAAAACGATTTTTCAGTCGGTATAGAACGGCTTGGCTGTGCGAATGAAACCTGTTGTAAGACATGACGCTACTGTATTGTGGATGGCTGAACAAATTAATGGATATTTATAACAAAAAAGACCCCTTCTCGTTCGAAAAAATCGTCAATTAGCCTCCAAAGTCTCTATTCCAACAAAAACAATAGTTGTTTGTTGATTGAGCCTCCAACGTCTCTATTCCAATGGTAACAATAACGACTAGTTTGGTCAACATTCATTTGAAAATATTTCCAGTGGTCATGATGTCTGCTTTAGAGAGTTGTCAACCAAGAACCTTAAAGTGGGGATTTTGTTCAGCTGATAAGGTTCTAGACTATGTCATAGACTTACAGACCAAGGGTCCGACCGAGATATCATCGTTCAGAAGTTTGTCAATCTGGACAATGCTCGGTCCAAAATTTTTCAACCAAAATTGACATTTTGAGTAATATTGTGCAGTGAGTATGAATGGGCTTACCTTAATCAACTTTGTTTATGAGAAAGGAACTTGGGGATACTAAATGTGCATAAAATTATTGAGCAAATAAATCAAAATAAAAATCTTCAAGAGGAATAATGCTTAAATTTTCTCTAGTCACTCTAAATTGTTCTGAAGTAAGGGGTTTTTTCAAAATGTCAACTAATTGATTTTCAGTATCAACATGATGAAGACATATATTGCTTTTAGAAATATGGTCATGGAGAAAATGATGTCTCACTTCAATATGATTAGTATGACTATGTAAAATAGAAATATGAGCCAATTAATTGCACTTGTGTTATCATAGAAAATTGGAGTTAAAAATAATGAAAATCCATAATCATTTAGATCTTCTGTAACCATAGATTTCATTTGTTTTTGTCTTGATTCAAGTGAAACTCTTTGAATATCTTGTCAAGTCAAAAGATCCTATATCAGAGATGCTTGTTTCAATCCCAAATTGAACTTTGTAGTTCATAGACACTATTTGCATTTTTTAAGTTAAAAAACCTTTTCGGTTGTGTCATGTACAGATCCTTTGATGTATTCCTTCTAAGGAATATGGTTTTATCTTCATATGCCAAATGTCGTAGTCTATTTTAACTACAACAACAAGCATGACAATTGGTAAAAGAATTTCTATCATGTTCAACAACTTGAATTGATTTGAAAAACTTATGCAACCAATATGTCCTTCTATGTTATCCATGTAGGTCTTTACCAAAAGACCCTATACACTTTTTAGGTATTACCCCTTAAGGTAGTGATATCAAGGTCCTACCTTACTAACTTAAATGAATCTCATAATGACCTTGAGCCTTTTCTCATATTATGGTACTTAATAGCTTCTAGTCAATTATTTGGCTCATCCTTAAATGACCAACCCACCTGAATTGTTGGATTCACAATTCTCCAATCTCAGACATGTTCTACTAGAACTATTTTATTCTATGTTACATGACAAACTCAAGATTCCACAACAAGTTCTTATTCTCTTAGTTCTCATTGTTCCTCTTTGCTAACCTCCAATACTTTGAGTTTTACTCTTACTCCCACGAATTCTTTAGGAACTCAGTTATCCTATCAACAAAACACATTTTATATTGGATTGGTATTAATAGTGGAATTCATCTATTATGGTTTGCGGATAAACATTTTCAAGAAACTACTTTATCAATGTAGGTTTTTATCCTTTAGACATATTGGGAAATTCCCAAATGATATCATATATGATGTCTTATAAACCATTCAGATAGTACATTATTTAGTTATAGATGTATGTTTACGAGGATAATAAGATTAGATTAATTGATAATTATATCATAACTCATAATGGTATAATTCCTTAATCTAACAAATCATCATGTCCAGATGGATTTGACTTGTGATACATTATTATAGTCCTTTCTTTGAAGGTACTCAAGGCATCGATGTTAAAAATTATTTCAACATTTAGTCTCATCAAAGTTTCTTAATACTTTCATCAAAGTCATACTTCATTTATAATCTCCTTGAAAAGTTCAAGAGATTTGTGTTTCTATTTTATTAAGTACATATCATCGCATTACCAATAATAGAAATGAAGTATAAGAAATTATCTATAGCATTCATTTAATGAGATCTTCATGCATCACATGTATGAGATCTAATAGAAGATTATCCTCCCACTACATCTAGTCAAGGATTTCATGTCACATTGTGTGTATATAAGGCTTTGCATATTTCCTTAGATTCATTAACCAAGGGAATCTAGATTTACATCAATATGTATTCTACACATGCATTTCTTATATAAACATCCAAGGTGACTATTCTTGATGATAGTCTTGAGTTATCAATTATATTCCTTTGGTATAAACATTATAAAAATCCATCTCAAAGTCTTTCATACAAAGATCATTATATGTTTGGGCATTGCCATGCAAGATCATATCATTTCATATAGAGACATCAACAACCTTTTATTGATTTATCATCCTTGTCATATAAGATGTATAAAATAAATGTTTCTAATAATGGAATAATGAAATAGAAGTTCAACTAACTCTATTACATGACCATTGGGATAAGATAAATTTAAATGTATAATAAAGCTTCCACAACACTTGCTCTGCCTTCGTCCATCTTTTCCCTTCCATGAAGACCTTTACTTCTTGTTAGATCCTGCACATTATTATGTCAGAACTCTATTTGGTATCTCATACCAAATGAAGAAGTAATCAAATTTATCTTAAAACATTTATACCTCTTACTTTCCAACATCCTGGCTGGTGACAATGGTGAGAATCGCCTCTTACTTTCTTCACACCTCCCTTTGCCTTGATATCTGAAGACTTGGGATTCTGGGTAGCTTTAAAACCCTTCTTAGCTTTTCCTTTGCCTCTAGACTTCCCCCATTTCCTTATTGATCATCATCACAGACTTGGGTTTGTCTTTCTTCGGTCATGTCTCAGTTGTTCTCATAATGCCTAACAACTCTATCAACAATTTGTCAAAGTTGTTCATGTTGTAGTTTATGACTAACTAATATTTGACTCTGAAAAAGACTATAGAATCACGTCAGCAGCCAACTCTTGATCCAAGGAGAATCCTAGTCTAGCTATTTTCTCCACATACCCAATGAGCTTGAGTACATGAGGACCTACTGGGTCACCTTTTGCCATGTTACATTTGAACAATGCCTTGGAGACACATATCTCTCATCTTGCCTAATCTTGGAACATGTTCTTGAGATGTGTGACCATCTCAATCACATCCGTGTTCTCATGTTTTCTATGCAACTCATAGTTCATGGATCATAGCATCAGACACTTGATAACATCTTCAATATGCTTCTTATAAGCATCCCATTAGCCCTTGGAGCATTTTGATGTGGCTCCTCTAGTTCTGGCATCTCCAGGACATAGAGCATGCGTTCCTATGTGAGAACTACTCTCAACATCTTGAACCAATCATAGAAGTTGTTCCTAGTTAGTTTGACCTACTTAAGGACTGATCATAGAGAAAAGTGATTGTGGTTCGTTGCCATTTGAATCTACAAAAGAATTTGCAACTTTGTCAAAAACTCATTTTTTGATTTGATTTGATTTTATTAAATTTGGGTAATAATCATTAGGTCTTTAATTCGTTATCATTCTCATTATTTTGTTCAAATTGACAACCCTCAAGTATAAATTTGGAAATTGTAGCGAATCGGTTTTCTAATGAGCCAAGATTCAAAATGATCCAATTATTACTCGTCCTACACCAATGTCCATAATAAACCATTAAGGTAGGGAATCATGCTAATTGCATCATACACAACTCTTGTATAGATGATATATGTAACTCCTTTCCATAATCATCTGCATGATTCTAGGCTTAGACTCTCTAAGAATCACCAATTAAGCCTGACCCAATAGACAATACGATAATAATGCACCCTGCTTTGGCGGCACCTACATTAATACCATCACACTTCTACGAGGTAGATGACACACCACACTTTGGCGTAACCTATGCTTGGCCGAATAAGTTTTTGATGTGTATTGCTATTGGAAAGCATCTTAGACTTAATATGTTTGACTGAAGAATTTTATATTTCATATATAAATACATGTATTGTATCCAATCACCTCATATATAGTACATATCATATACATTTTATATCCCACAACGTAAATATGTAATATAAAACAAAAAGTGATGCTTATGGCCATGTTTACTTGTAATTCCTTGGAGCCACAAGAAATTTCTACCACCTAGGTTAATCAACACATCACATGTATGAACCTACTGGTGGTGTAGACTTGTACTTGCCAATCTGGGTAGATCAGTTCAACCCTTGAATCGGTCATCTTGCCTCTTGAATGGTCAGTTGGTCCTCCTGTCCAAGTGATGTTTGGACTCCTTCCAAGTGGTTGGTTGGACCGCCAGGGATGGTTGTATAGCCTCCTATCCAAACAATGTTTGGACTCCTTCCAAACGGTCGATTGGGTTCACTAGGTGGTCGTCTGTTTTGTATCACTCTATCCTCCATTGTCATCTAGACGGTCGACTCGTCTCACAAACTGGTCATCTGTTTCTATCACTCTTATCACTAGGTGATGAACATCTTAAACATCATTGCAAGAAAGGAAACTATCCCATTGCTACTTTATTACAGTGATAAGAGAAACCTCGACTTACATTCCTTGGATCCACAAGGAATTACTACCACCTAGGTCAGTCATAACATTACATGTATGAACTTGTTGTTGGTGTAGACCTATGCTTCCCAATATGGGTAGATCGGTTCAACCCATGAACCTGTAGTCTCACCTTTTGGCCAGATGGTTGGTCAACACATACGGTCGTCTGGCCTCCAGTCCAACTGATGTTTGGACTCCATCCAAATGGTCAGTTGGGTCCACCAGGTAGTCTTTAGGCTTATCTCACAAATAGTCGACTCATCTCACAAACTGTTCGTCTCATCCACCGATGATCATCTTCCACATCATTGCAAGAAAAGAAACTATCATATGCTATTAAATTATTACATTTTAAAGAGAAATTGTGAGTTACATTCGAGGGGAGCAAAGGTAGGACATTAGGAAGAAGGATGTAGAGGTTCAGTATGCAGATTGAGATAAACAAGAGAAACCAAACCATCCAACCACACATAGATACTGGGTATTGGCTATAACCACACTACACATTAACCATGAAAATTTCTTTTAGGGTGACACATATAAATTGCAAATATATCATATCATATATATACATTAGTTTTAGATTATTTGGTCTTTGATTCGATACGCATATGAGACAGTTTAATTGTTCACATCGTAAGAAAAAAATAAATGATTAAATACAAATTTATGATCATATCAATTATCCTAAATCATAATAAATTGATGTGGCTCTGATACTACTTTGGGAAATATTGGCACAAAGTATAGCATCAGAAATAAAAAAATTATGTATATGTATTCCCATAATAGCAAGATTGTATCGACTACTATGAAATAGGAAGGATGGTTTAATGAGTTATACCTAGTCCTGGAGAAAGTCCAGTGATAAAACTCACTTCAATGCAACTGTCTATTAGTTGCTCTTGGACGGTGGTTTTGCAGCTCTTGCTCTTCACCATGAACAACGAACAAAACAACTTCTACAATGACTTCTATGGTCTTGCCACGGATTAGAGGCTGACATTTCTCTCCGAGCAGAAGCTGAAGGACTCCTGCCTCTAGAGTGGTCCACATGGACCAACTAGAACTCTCATCATTCAACTATAACAGACAAGAAAGAGTTGTCCCTCCCGTTGGCATACTAGTCACCAACTTGCTCTCCCACAACAACGATCCTTAGTTGTTCTCTCCCGTCGATATCCCTCCTTTGTCAGGTAGGACTTGTTTGGGCTCTCTCGGCTACCACAACTAGAGATGATAACAATTTTTAGAGTAATTGATTCTCAGTTGATATTGTTGTACTCTGGTATGCCCCTAATACCCCTCTATTTATAGGCGGGGTTCGGGTTAGGGTTCCCAACCTATATGGGATTGTGCGGGTTTGGATGTGACCAAAAGATTTTTGAATTTTCACAACCTCCAACCATCAAAATGGTCGTTTGGTAACCCAGATAGTCATATGGTCACACGAGAAAATTGTCTTGCACTACTAAACATCAGTTTGACAGTTTCCGAATCACACACAAATTTGACAATTTTGATTCCAATTAATATCACATATTAATTCCTTGCCCCACAAGTATTGTGCAATTGAAACAAGTTCTAGAAACATCCAGAACCTTCATTCGGCCCAAACGATATATGTCACCCATGTGAGACACCCGTCTCACTCACCCAGACAGCCTTGTGGTGAGTCTGAGTCAAGCTGGTTGGTTCAACAGATTGAACTGACATGTTCACTCCTCAATTTGGTTAGAACTTAGACCGTTCAAACTCTGATTAGCATGACCACCCAAATTGCCATCTCAACACTTGAGACACACATATGGCATGTCCAAACGACTATCTCAACACTTGAGATGGTTGTTTGGCGGTCGAGTCAACCAATTTGTCGATCTATTGTGTGAATTGAAAACCTAAATGCTTTAGTAATAAATCCAATCATCATATAAGATAAACTCCTCTTCTAGAGGAATTCCTATGTGTGTGACCCTATAGGTTGCATATCACATTGGCAATGACTCTCCATAACTAGCTTATGACATCACAAGCAAGGAGCGGTGCCTAATCACACATCTGTGCTACCAAGTGAATGGAAAGTTGGAGAACAACTTCAACCTACAATTTGTATAATGTGTTACAGTGATTGTATAATTCCTTTGTCATAGATATCTAGGATGAACTTGAGGCATGCAATCATAATCCTCTCAACATTCAGTCCATGTTCCTTGAACCAATAGCAATCAGTTGGATATAATGTGACATCAATATCGTATATTGATTCACATGTGCATGCACATACGTTTCTCAGTCTCACTTATCAAGTTGTCAGGATATCAAACCCCAATAGGAGGGAAAAATTCCATATCTATAACTCACAGTCTATCCCCATGTGTCAATGCCACCCAATCATCGCCTTTATAAAAACCCATGTTTCAGGATTGTGTTTGATGATATCAAAGTGTACCCAACGACATGTAATGACTGTAGTGATTTTAGGTCTAAGAATCATAATCACCACCTTCACTATGAGAGCTGACTATGACCACCAATGATGACTTCCATGTGTCACACTCAAGGTGGGTCTATTTGATACATTGTTCCATGACATGTATCTGTGTTCTTGGTTTGATATTGCCATATAATGACTAATAAGATTATGTCATCAACCAACCCACACTCTAGTCTTATGTGTTACCGGTGTCTATCTACCTTCTACAGTAACAACTGACTAGGGACATGACAAGAATGTACATACTCTTAACATTAATATGATTTCATCCTCCAATGCTAATAGTTGAAGACATACGTCATTGAGTATTGTCATTTCTTAGATATTCATAATATTTCCTCACTATCTCATAACTGAGTGAAACAAAATGAATTGGAAGCTTGCTTTTATAAGTATTAATCAAATCCTTTGTGGTTTATGCCTTGTCAATCATCACATGATTGGCTCTCTAGGAATACCTTACCAACAGATAACAAATTCAACATAGTGTTGTCATTTTGGCTTTAAGGGGAACGATGTGAAAAATACATTGATGAACAATGCCTATAATATAGACATGTGATGGAGGCTTCAACTCACGTGGAATTGCGTGCACCACTAAAAATCCTAATGATGGTAAGTCTTTAAGTTTAGCCTTGCTTATACTAGATTGAGAACTCCACCCACGTATGCTAAGATACGTGGAAGCCTTATTGTAGTATAGTTAAGGGTCGAATCCACGGGACAACGGTCTTGTTGTGAGCAACAAGATGAAAAACGTTAGAACTTCACTTAAACTCTTAATAGTTGGTATTTAAATCAAAATGTTGGTTTGGTTGTTTTTAAACTAAGAGCAAGTAAAGTAAAGCAAGTAAAATTAAAGGATGTTAAACAATGATAAGAAGTCACTAGGGTGTGATTGGTTTTCACTGCCACTACACATGGATCAAGACATGCAAAATAAAACATAACCGACAACAAGAGTATAGTCAGTTAGTATCTTTGTAGACTTAGTTTCCTTTCGGAGAACTAACTACGAGAAGTGTGGGAATGTTGCAAAGTCAGCCATCCCCGAATGAATGGTCAACTACTTTGCATCATTCTCTTCGCAAAGTGTGTTCCTCGACTCATTAAGGTTGTACTTTCATACGTCAACTGATTCCATTTCATAGTATGAAAGTGCAACGATGGAAGTGAGTTTACTCCACTTCTTGAGATACACTACTAGATACCGAAACAGATGCATGGTGGATACATGCACCAAGAACCAACATTCAAACGAGTTTCGAATCTAGCAGTACGAACATAGACAATTCATACTAAAAGATAAAAGATAACACAAGTTGGTGATCAAGCAACAAGCATTCATTAAATGTTTGATGTTGAACTGAAAAGATAGTAT
The DNA here is from genome assembly GCA_963693085.1 of Alisma plantago-aquatica. NCBI lineage: Eukaryota > Viridiplantae > Streptophyta > Magnoliopsida > Alismatales > Alismataceae > Alisma > Alisma plantago-aquatica. Next base: position 917,378,214 of record OY856409.1, read on the forward strand.
CTCTATATTGTAAATTATGGATTACATTACATGAAATGAAAACATGGGTAGCGGGGCTACTCCCTGCACCCTAGTGAGAGAGATTACTCGCTCATAGCTAGGACAAAGAAGGAGGCGATAAGAGAGAGAGAGAGAGCGTCAGCCCCACAAAGGAGAGAGGAAAGTCAACCCCTTAGAGAGAGATTGACGATCTTCAGTCTTCACAGGTTGCTTGATGATGAGATCTCCTCTTCCCACCTTCTTTGGTGGAGAGAGAGAAAGCAGCTTCAAGATGGAACGTGGATCTCAGACCGGCAGCCTTTGGACGGAGGATGGAAGTTGGAATAGCTCTGGAGTGATGGAGGCAGCCTCGAGGCGTCTAAAAAAAAACCTACTTTTTGGGAGGACCCCTTGGGTCTTATTTATAGGCCTCAAGTGAAGTCCAAACGGTTTGGTGAATTTTGGGTCCAAACAGTCTTGGAAACCATTTGGACTCTGAGACTGTTTGGAGTTTGAGACCATTTGGAGTCTGAGACCGTTTGGAGTCTGACACCATTTGACTCCATGTTGTCTTGAGATCGTATGACTCCATGCGGTCTTGAGACCATTTGGCTTCATGCGGTCTTGAGATTGGTTGGCTTCATGCGGTCTTGTGATCGTATGACTCCATGCGGTCTTGAGACCGGTTGGCTTCATGCGGTCTTGAGATCGTATGACTCCATGCGGTCTTGAGACCATTTGGCTTCATGCGGTCTTGAGACCGGTTGGCTTCATGCGGTCTTGGGACCGTTTGACTCCATGCAGTCTTGAGATCGTATGACTCCATGCGGTCTTGAGATCGTATGACTCCATGCGGTCTTGAGACTGTTTAAATCTTTTGTGATTTTTTTATGTCTTTTTCTGTAAGTAAAAAGGAGAAAAGTTAATCTAAGAGTATATCTACAATAAAAGAAAATAGTTAGAGATTTTGTCTACTTTATCTGAGAAAGAATGTGGAAAACTGAAGAATATTACTAAGATAACATCACAAAATTGGAGGTTATCACCCCCCCTAACTTAGAGTCTAGCTTGTCCTCGAGTTAGATAGAGCTGAGGCATGTAATGGCGAGGCGATTTTATTCAGTTAAGATTTCCATACTCTTGCTTCAGTTCTAAATTTGAGATCTCCTAAGGTTGTATCATAGCTTTCCTTAACTCCTTCAGGTATTGAGAGTTGCTTGGATCTCAGGTTTCTTCCATATCTTAGCCCACAATGGGACCCCTTTTTATTCGGTGCATGTCGTTGACTCTAATCAGTTTCATACTCCTCTGAGAATCCTACCGGAAACTAGAGTGGGTACGCGGGTTGGCTAAAGGCTTAGTGTGTAACTCCCCCTTCAAGTGGGGGAGGGGTTGTCTATTCTTTTAGGATCTCACTACCGGGCACGATACATCTGCCTTCTTGAGGGAAGCTGAATGTACCGGCCGGGTGAGTCCTTTATCAGCCTTTCATATATTTAGATACCTTAGGGTTTCACTACCGGGCACGACACATCTGCCTTCTTGAGGGAAGCTGAATGTACCGGACGAGCGAGACCTTTGTTGGTTCTTCATATATATCCTTATTTATGGCACAACTCTCATGGTTTTATTCAACACTCTAGCTTTTATTCGTAAACTCACAGGCTTGGGATTTGGATATTTAGGGATATTGATTTGGGAGGCCAAGCCTCTTTTATTTGGAGAGAAGAAAATTGTTCTTAGAGTTGTTCGACATGCACTTATTTGGTTTCTACTAGTGGTCCACTTGCAAGGCTTCATGATTTGGATGTCACCTGATGTCCCTCTCATCCTTGAGATTGTTTTGGCTTATAGTGGCCCTGATGTTGTCCTGTGGAGGGTCAGATGTAGAAATGGAACAAAAGCATGGAAATTGAGTGAAGATGATTTATTAATTTGCCATTACTTGTCTATGTGATGTTCTTGTTATTTCTCTTGAGGGCTATTGGATTCTAAAGTTAGTTGGGGATGACTTTGTTCCAAGTAGGTTTTATTAACAGCAAAGACACAATATGTGCGAAGAAAACTAAGAAAGAAAATTATATGGAATTGAGGAAAAAGATAGAAAGGGAATGATTTAGAACTGATACCTCGCCCTTGTCCAGTGTACTCCCACCTTAACTTATCACTCACTCTGTCCTCAAAGTTTCAAAGGGAATAGGCTGAGAGGTATAAGGACAAGGGCATCAGGCGTACGTTAGTCCTTTATTTGCGCCATGTGTGTGAAGGAGATTAGCAGTAAACTTTCCACGTAAGGCGTGGTAATCTACGTCTGTCGTATCCTCTTCTGGTTTTGTAAGGGCCATGATTGTGTACATCCAGTAGAGGACGTGGAAGCCACAGTCATTTGATTCCCGAATTTGTTGGGGGCATTTGTGGTTAAAAGATGGGCGATGAAAGTGTTCTTTGTCGTATGCCCTTGTGTGCTGACGTAGAACATCAATTAATCTGTCTGCACATTCCTTTGCCACTTCCTCTGTGGGCGTCTTTGGTGCCACTACGTATTTCTTCTGTCATGGATTGAACTGGATGTCAGAACTGTTATAGATAGTAGTTGTTGCTTCGGGTAGATTTGTTTCCAGAAGCAGCCAGTTCTCATGGTGAAGGAATGGTAGCATGATAAACTTCGGTGTTGTGTGTTGTAGGAAGGAGATTATTGATTTAGTTGTTCCGAAGTTCTTTAGCTTTAAGAGGTCGTCCTTCATGTATGTGGATGCCATATAGGTTGTAGGGTGATTCCGTCCTATAAGATATTGATAGGCAGCCATCAAGCTCATGGATAGAGACCCTTTGAACTGTACAGTTTCTCGTAAAGCGTCTTCCATTACTAAAATGTCACCGGACATGAAAACGAGATCATCTTTCTTGGCATAGAGTTGTGACATGATGAGACGTAGTTCATTGTCGGAGAGACTTTTACAAGCACTGAGGTCGAAATCCGGGAAGGTTGGTTCTATGGCAGAAAGGGGCACCATTTGTGATGGTGATCTCCTAATGGTTGCCCCTAATAAAAGATTTGTTTCCCCTTTATCCTGCGCCAGATGAAATTGGGAAGGGTCCCATTTTCTTTGCTCGGGAACTATGGCTGGCTGTTTGTTTTTCTCCAATTCTTTTAAGGTTTGTCAAAAAGGTGGTCGTTGTGGACGTTGGATTGCTGAAAAGAGGTAGCGCGGGACGTCGTCTGGTGCCATTGTCGGGTCCTTGAAGAACCTTCTATCACAAATATGCTCCATGGCGTAACACCCTCGCAGGGAGTGAAAATATTCAGCGATCAGCTCTGTAAAGGGGATTTCTTGGTTTAGCGCTTGAATGTGACAGATAGTGCAAAAAGCACAATCCCCAGATCCCTTAGTTGTTTGGACTTGCGGGTTTATTATTTGGAACCATGGTTGGCTCCAGTCCTGACGTAGGGACGGGCGTGCAGCCCAAACTAGCTTAAGGAGCCGGAAAGGTATACATCGTGCCTCTCCTACTTCTTCTCCAACAAAGTTTATTGTTCTAGCTGGTAGTTTAGTGGTGCAAAAATTGTACACCTTGGCGTCCCGAGCCTCGGTGTCCACAATCATAAATAACCAGTGATCGGAAATTTGAAATGGCATGGTAAGATAACGTGCCTTCCGTGCTAAACCAGTGCGCAGTCGCTCTATTGACTTTGCTCGTATGTCCTTGTATAGCAAGCCTATAGATAGGGCAGGTGAGGCATTAAAGACTGGTTGCTACCTCTTAGAGCTTCTGTAAACTTCTATTCAGTTGGTAAGTAGGACGCGGAAGATTGTCATTGACATCATTGACCATGGTCGCAGGATGTTGCGGAAATCTTCATGTGTTAACTTGCGATTAGTCTTTGTATTGTGGTAGATGATGTCTTCCCTCTCTTTGGCATCATCGAAAATAGTGTTTAGGATAAAGATGTCCTGAGCATATAGTGTAGAGATGGCTGCCATATCTAAATCATGCATCTTATGCGGTAGAGGTGGTGGCGGGGGAAGCTCCTCCGGAGGGGGTGAAGAAGTTTGTTCCAAATCATCGATATAGCCTTGCAGATCTTCATCTGAATCGGAAGCAGAATTGAGTTCTTCGTCTGTATCTAAATGGACTCGTTCTGATTCTTCCTGTTCGGGCGGAAATGGTACTGACTGGTCAGGTGCGGGAAAAAGGTGAGTGGCTGCTGTTGGTGGGTTTGTGCTGGTTCCTAAAATACATTGATGGAACTCAGCAAAGGCCACATCTTTCACAGACTCCTCTATATATCCCAAGGCAGAGTAATCGAGGAATTGGTCCCCATATGATATGTTTACATTTTCGTTGTGGGTGGGGGACTTGGGATGATTTCCACCTTCCTGGTGGTCTTTGACATATCTTTTCTGAGAAGGTGCTGCTTTTTGGCTTGGACCCTCCCCAGCATTGTATGGGGCATCAGATTTGTCATTTGAGGAATTTGTATCGTTGTTAGAATCTGTAGAGGAGTCGGAGTCATCTTTGTCTTCATCGTCGCCATCTTTGTCAGCTGCTGCTTTGTTTGTGAGCTTCTTATGTGCTCTCTTTTTGCACTACCGATGGATGGTTTGTAATTCTTCAAATGCCACTTGCACATGCTCGTGTGTTTCGAGCAGTGTGTCGTGTGTTTCCTTGAGATCTTTGTATCGGTCTTTGAAAGAGAGGAGTCACGTTGTTAGATCTGTTAGTGTAGCTCATAATTGTTGGATTTCAGTGGTCGTCGACTCCTCTTGGCTATTGCGGAATTGTGTGAGAGTGTTGCTGATGTTATCCAAGCGCGTGCTAAGATCTGTTTGTTGTTGTTTGAGCTCGCAGAAAGTCTCAGGCAGAGGATGAATCTGTGTAGAGATCTCATCGACTTGATTGGACATTGCTTCTTGTTGGCCTTTTACTCCAAGGATCAGCTCGGGCAAGTTGTTGTAGTGGTTATCGATGTGATCAACTTGCCTGGCCATTATATCTTGTCGTTGCTGAAAACCTTGGAGTATGCTTGGCAAGGCACGATTCTGCTCATCGATCTTGGCTACCTATTTAGATAGTCCCTGCACACAAGAAAAAATGGAATTCAAAATGTGAGAGGGGTCAGTGAGGAGGTTTCGGATGGTGTCAAATTGATGTCTGAATTCCTCATCGACATTTGTTAAGGGGACCCCAGTCATGGAAGGGTGGGATGGTTGGGGTCTGGATGGGAAAGATGTAGTGTCCTGCGGAAGAGATATTGTTGATGGTGCGGCGAACTGTGTGGTGATGATAGATGGTGTCACCAGTGGTGTTGGGGTGGTGGTGGATTGGAAAGGTGGTGATGTTGGTGGTGAAAATGGTGGGATTGATAGTGGTGGGGGAAAGACTGCGGGAATGGAGGCGAAGGTGGTGAAGTCAGGCATAGGGGTGGAGAAAGATGGAAGAGTGGTGGATTGTAGAAAGGTGGAGGGTGGTGAAGTGGTGGTGATAAGCTCAGCGGTTAGACTCAAAATGAAGGAGTCTAGAGATGAGGTGGTGAATTGTTCATCGAGGAGGGGGGTTTCTGTTTCTGGATGCGGTTTAGATGTTGGTGTTCCCGATAGATGTTGTTTCTGTGAAAGTCTTGTGGAGGGTCGTTTCACAAGAATTTTTGTCAACCTAGTTGTCAGGGCGGTGATGCTGAGTTTTGTTGATCCCGCTTGGGTTGGCATAGTTTGTGCTTTGATCAGAGCTAAGAGTTTGGTAATCTCTTCATCAGTGAAGAGAAATTTGTCTTTGTCATAGTCTGCTAGCTCCGGAAGTGGTAATAGGATTCTGGAAGATCAGACTGTTGGGCAGAAGATGTAATGTAGTTTTGCATCCTTCTCCTTGATAATGTAGGAGTTCTTCAAGGTTTGTTCATTTGTTAGGAAGTCGCCCTTGATCTTCATGCAGCGAGGGAGTAATCTGTCCATTTTGAGGTATTTAATAATGGAGGTTATGTGTCCTCCCATACAGATTTCTTTTCCTATGGCGTAGGTGGAGAATTTTTGTATCAAATGCCATCCGATGTTGACCGGATTTTCATGCAAGATAGACCATAGGATTAAAAGGTCGGCCGCAATAACGTTTCTTCCCTCTGATCTGAGGAACAACGCACTGGTGATGATTTTGTGAAGCGTGTGCACGAACCCTGATTGAATATTGGAGGCTTTGCATGTCTTTGCCTCATAACTGGGGATCCCTGTTAGTGATTTCCAGAAGGTTATGATTATTGAAAGGGTAGATCTATGTTCCTGTAGCTGCAACTTTTTTGAGCTGATCAGGATTGTTGATGAAGATTTCATTCAAAAGATTTTCTGTGATCACGATGTCATTGCCAAAAAGCTTGGTGACCAGCCGGCGGTCACCCCCATCCCTTGCTCTGTGCGCAATGTCCATCGTTTCTTTGGTAAGATGGGTAAAGAATTATGTGGTGGGTTCGACATATGAGATTTCAGGGACGAAACAAAGTCTAGATAAATTGGCGTTGTCGAGCATTGTGAGGATTTTGTTGTAGATCCCCATCTTGAGTAGTACGCTTGAGCAAACGTACTTTGTTGGTTTTAGTATTTTGTCGATGGATGGGATGGTGTGGATGTAAAGGTTTTCTGGTGGGGGCGCGGTGGTGGTGAGAATTGAGAAGATGGGGGTGGTAGTAGGAGTGGTGGTGGCAGGTGCTGCCAGGGTTTGTCCCCTAGTAGAGGCGGGGTGGACATGTTTTCGTGCGTGTTTCTTTGAGGGTTGTCCAGTTGCAATTTCCTGGACCTTTCATTTCCCCTTGGTTTTTTCAGGTGGTGATTCTTCCTCGGGGTTTGGCTCGTATTCAGAGCCTTCATCACTAGAGGAGATTTCTTGCACTTCTTCTTCAGGCTCCTCAGCTAGGAATTTGTTGAGGCCATCAATTTCACACATGATATCTATGATTTTGACCTTTGGTGGGGCTTGTCCAGTTGTGTTGTAGATATCTATGATCTTTTGGAGTTTATCTCGGTTTTCCAGTAATTGCTCCTTTGTCTAGAATGGAATGTCAGCAGTTCCTGTGGCTTCCTTAACTGGTGATGCCATTTCTGAAAATGAAAGATCATGAGTAAGAACAATATGCTTAGTATTAGAGAAAGATTTGGATTTTATTTGTGTTTATGTGGTTTTATGTTTTAACAAAACTTAAGTGATTGTGAGAGGCCAAACAGTTTCAAGACCATTTGAATCCAAACGGTTTCAAGACCGTTTGGCTCCAAACGGTTTCAAGACCATTTGGAAGCTGAAACGTCGGGAGCGCAGTGGACGGAAGAGAGGCGGAACCGGTGGCGAAGGCAAAGATGGCAGTGGTAAGGTCGTCGATGGCGATAGAAAAGGGGATCGCGACAGTGCCATAGATGGTGGTGATAGCAAGGATGGCAGATGTGCGCAGGTGATGGCGATAGAACATGTACTTGCGGCGGCGTTGCCGACGTCAGCGATGGTGACGTTCTTACCTTGCTGCTGAGGGTAGGGAAAACGACGGCGAGAGCATCGGAAATAGGGGTGCAAACGTCGTGAGGTTACATGGAACTAGGAAGGATGGATGGCAAAAGGAACTGGTGCTGTAGGTTGCACCGGAAACGGAAGGAGAGAAGGAACAGTAAACTGAGGGTTTTCGAAGGCTTTGAGAGTCGAAAGAAAGAAGAAGGAGGGGGTTATATTTATAGGATTCGGGGGGGGGGGGGTTGACCTTGCAAAACCCTTAGGTCAAACGGTTTAGCGACCATTTGGACTCCAAACAGTTTCAAGACCGTTTGGCTCCAAACGGTTTCAGGACCGTTTGGCTCCAAACGGTTTCAAGACTGTTTGGCTCCAAATGGTTTCAGGACCGTTTGGGAGGGTTAAGGTTATTTTGATTTTTATATTTTTATGTTTGTTTTGGTTAAATGAATTTTTGTATATTTTCTAAAGATAAATCTAAGGTAACCAAAAGAACGGAAGATAGAAAAAGATGTTCAAATCTTGGGTTGCCTCCCAAGTAGGGCCTGGTTTTTACGTCGCTGGCTCGACGAAGCTTTGATGTTGTTATGCTGATGTTGTGGTGTCTCTGATTGCAATGGTGTGTCTCGGCATTTTATCTGCTGGAGTGTAGTAATTTTTCAATCGATGGCCATTGACCGTCCTTTCTCCTCCGTTATCGTCGACAATTATGACAGCTCCAGTCAGGTATATATGCTTTACGGTGAAGGGCCCAGACCACTTTGTGCAGAGTTTTCCAGGGAATAATTTGAGCTTGGTGTTGAAAAGGAGTACTTTGTCACCGATGACAATGTCTTTCCTTTTAATATGACCGTCATGCCACATCTTAGTTTGTTCCTTTTAAATCCTGGCACTTTGATAAGCGGTCATTCGGAGCTCCTCTAGCTCTTGTAGCTGGAGTTGTCTATTTTCTCTGGCACTTTTGACATCGAAATTTAGTTGTTTGATGGCCCACCAAGCTTTGTGTTCCAGTTCCACTGGAAGATGACATGACTTCCCGTATACCAAACGGAACGGGGTTGTCCCGATTGGTGTTTTATAAGCTGTTCGGTAAGCCCAAAGGGCATCGGGAAGCTTGGTGGACCAGTCAGTGCGGTTTCTATTGACTGTTTTTTCTAGGATCGCCTTTAGTTGTCTATTTGATACCTCAATCTGACCACTGGTCTGTGGATGGTAAGGCGTGGCTACTTTACGATTGACTCTGTATTTTTTCAACAGGGCTTCAAAACTTCATTCCAGAAAATGGGTCCCGCCGTTTGATATGACAGTTCTGGGGACTCCAAATCTGGAGAAAATGATATCTTTAAACATTTTAATAACTGGTTTGGAATCGCTGGACACTGTGGGTATAGGTTTGACCCATTTCGAGACATAGTCTACCGCAACTAGGATGTAGGAGAAACCATAGGAAGAAGGAAAGGGGCCCATATAGTCTATCCCCCAAACGTCGAAAAGTTCAATTTCTTGCCACATTGTAAGGGGCATTTCATTCCTTTTAGATATGCTACCAGAAAATTGACATTTGTTGCAAGATTTCACAAAATCATAGGAGTCATTTGCTATGGTTGGCCAGAAGAAGCATGATTGCATAACTTTTATAGTGGTTTTCTTTACACTCATGTGCCCCCTGTGGGGCATGAATGGCAATGCTCTCGGACAGGGGTAATCTCTTCTTCCGATAAGTAGCGACGGAAAAGTCTGTCTGCGTATAGGTGAAAAAGGTAAGGTTCATCCCAATAATATTGCTTTATATCGTGGAGGAATTTCCTTTTGTCATGGTAGAAAGCGGAGGGGTGAATGATTCCTGTAGCTAGATAATTGACAATGTTCGCATACCAAGGGAATCCATGGGTAACCTTCATTAGTTGGTCATCTGGAAGAGAGTCTCGGATAGGGACTTTATCTTCATCTTCAACTTCAATACAATTGAGGTGGTCGGCTACGATGTTTTCCACTCCACTTTTGTCTTTAATTTCCAAATCGAATTCCTGAAGCATCAAGACCCAGCAGATAAGTCTGGGTTTTGCATCTTGGTTCTGAATTAAGTATTGTATGGCAGAGTGGTCAGTGTAGACAATGACCTTGGATCGAATCAAATAGGAGCGGAATTTCTCGAACGCGTAGATGATAGCCAGGAACTCTTTCTCTGTAGTAGTGTAGTTCTTTTGTTCTTCATTGAGCGTTTTAGATGCGTAGTAAATTACGTAAGGTTTCTTATCGATCCACTGTCCTAATACGACCCCTATGGCGTAATCGCTGGCGTCGTACATGATTTCAAATGATTGCGACCAATCTGGGGCTCTCAGTATAGGTGCAGAAATTAAAGCATTTTTGAGAGTTGAGAAACTTTCCAAGCATTCTTGGTTAAAAATGAACTCAGTGTCTTTGGTCAGGAGTTGGGTCATGGGTTTTGCTATTTTTGAGAAATCTTTGATAAATCTTTGATAAATCTTCTGTAAAACCCAGCATGACTCAAGAAAGCTCATACTCCTTTTATATCTTTTGGTGGCGACAACTTCGAGATAACATCAATTTTTGCCTTATCGACCTCAATCCCTCTGTCACTCACTCTATGCCCGAGGACGACACCTTCAGTTACCATGAAATGGCATTTTTTCCAATTCAGTATGAGGTTCGTTTCCTCACATCGTTGTAAAACTTGTCCAAGGTTGATTAGACAGTTATCGAAAGAATCTCCGTAAACTGAAAAATCATCCATGAACACCTCCATTATGGATTCTGTTAATCCCGCGAAAATGGCAGACATACACCTTTGGAATGTAGCGGGTGCATTACACAACCCGAAGGGCATTCTTCTAAAAGCATAGGTTCCAAAGGGGCAGGTGAAGGTAGTTTTCTCTTGGTCTTCCGGGTGTATGGGGATTTGGTAGAACCCGAAATAACCATCTAGATAGCAGAAGTATTTCTGATGGGCTAAGCATTCTAGGACTTCGTCGAGAAAGGGCAGAGGGCAGTGATCTTTCCGCGTAGATTTGTTTAATTTCCTATAGTCGATGCACATCCTCCACCCCATCACCGTCCTAGTGGATACTAACTCATTTTTGCCATTAAGTACGACTGTGGTGCCTCCCTTTTTAGGAACTACTTGGACGGGGTTGACCCATTAAGAGTCTGAGATCGGGTATATTATGCCGGCTTTCAGTAATTTGAGGACTTCAAGGCGAACCACTTCTTTGAGATTAGGGTTCAGCTTCCTCTGATGTTCACGTGATGGCTTAAATTCTTCGACCATGGGTAGTCTATGCATGCATAAGGTTGGGTTTATGCCCGTCAGGTCAGTTATCTTATACCCTATGGCCTTCTTGTGTTTCTTCAGGTCATCAAGAAGCCTTTCTTCCTAATTTTCTGTTAGGGTGGAACTGATGATAACCGTACATAATTTTTCCTCGTCTAAGAAGACATGTTTAAGTCCCATGGGTAGAGTCTTCATTTCAGGAGTCTTAGGTGGCTTTGTTGCTTCTAAAATGGTGACAACTTTGAGTTCTTCAAAGGTGGCCGTCGGTGTTTCTTTGGCCTTCTCTAAGTGTTGCAGACACTGTTGAACCAATTCATTTGCAGAGAATTCGACTTCTGGGTTGGTTAGAACATTCTCTAACTTGTCTGATGGCTCAGATGTTTCTAATTGTGACATTTGATGTATTGCGTCTAGGAGAAACACCTCCTCTTGAATGCTGGGGCCTTTCATGCTATTTAGAACTCGGAATTGAATTGCTTCTTTTCCGAGTCTTAGAATAATCGTGCCAGCTTCAGCATCGATAAGTGCCCTGGCTGTGGCGAGGAAAGGTCTGCCAAAAATTATCGGGTATCTCAGATCTTCCTTAATATCCATGATGACAAAATTGCACAGGACATGGGCATCTTTGCCTATCCTAACTGGAATATCTTCAATAATTCCCAGAGGTGCGGTGATGGTAGAGTCAGCTAACTGAATTGTCATTACTGTGGGTAGCAAGTCGGTGAAACCTAATCGTTTGCACATGGAATAGGGCATGATTGATATGCTGGCCCCTAGATCAGCTAATCCCTTTTTGTTTGATGCATTTCCAATGCAACATTGAATGCCGAAGGAACCTGGGTTCTTCTTTTTCTTTGGCATTTTATTGAGGATGATATCGGAGGTGGTTTGGGCCAATTTGACAGTTTCTTGTTCCTCAGTGATGTACTTCCTTGATAATAAAGTTTTTAAGTATTTAGCCCAAGCCGGTACTTCGGAGAGAGGATCAAGGAGCGGAATGTCGATATAGAGTTTCTTCATGGCCTCCTTAAATCTTTGGAACCTAGTGTCCATTTTTGTGTCGCGTAATCTCCCTAGATATGGTATCCTTGGTTTATACTGCAGGATTTCTGGCTCTTTGGAAGTTTGTTCTTTTTCTTTGTCTTTCGAGTTCTCTGCAGACTTCACAGTTCCTAAGTTTGGGGTTGCATTTGGAATAAGGACGGGTGTATCATCATCGTCAAGAGTGATTCTCGTAGTTTCGTGAAGGGTTCTCCCAGATCTTGTAGTAACTGCATTCAACTACTCAGGTCTATTCTGGTCGTGTCTAGGGTTAGACTCAGGTTGGCCTGCAAAGGTGCCTGCTGGAGGCTTTAATTGTGCAGCAATTTGTGCTAGTTGAGCTTCTACTGCCTTTTGTTGAGCTTGTTGATTAACGAGCATAGTTTGTTGGGACTGTAGCATCTACCTTATCAAAGTCATCGCATCTGCTGGCTGGGAGGGGGTATTTTTCTGAGCAAGTTGTTGTTGCCCTTGTTGTGGTTGTTGCGGAGGCAGCACCAACTGAGGTTGCTACAACTGAGGGTGCAGCTGTGGGTGTAGAGGAGGATGAGTGTATTGATAGTAGGCGGATGGATTTCTGGGGTAGTTGGATCTTGGGAAGTTATTTTTGGGGTTCCCTTGATTTTGATTGAAGTTGTTTTGGAACCCAGGGGGCAACCTATTAGAAGATCTGCCCTACGTCCGGTGTTGCGGATTTGCAGTCCCTGTAGGGTTCCCGTATTGAAATCCTGGGTGGTTTCTTGGTTGATTAGGATTATAATAGACTTGACTAGGAATGGAATGAATAGAATTGACTTATTCTGGCGATTGCTCTTCAGGCTGTTCCATGATTGGTTCGTACTGTTGTGGTGATGGATGCATATCCATCATCACATTGTAAAGCAAACCGCATGAAAGAGTTGGATGATCAGATGCGTGATAGGCTTCACAGGTTCCTGTGGCAACTTTGACCTGTTGGACCTGAGGGTTTTTCTTCTTGTCAAATTCTCCAAGAGAAGTTTCAAGAGCTTGTTGCTTATGAGCTATGGTCTTTAAGGCTTCAGCAATAGCCTTCATCTCCATTGATTCCTCAACTTTATAAACTTTGAGGACTCCTTTACCGGTTGATCGTCCCCAGTTGGACTGATTCTCAGCTCCAAGTGTGACTATTTTCCAGGCATCCTCGTAGTTCTTTCTCATAAAATTTCCTCCAGATGAGGAATCCAGAAATTGCTTGATGTCATCACTCACTCCCCTATAGAATGTTTCTAGTAATTGGTTTTGGGAGATGCCATGATGAGGACACTTTTGCAGAAGCTCTTCGAACCTTTCCCATGATTCCGCAATTGATTCTCTGGGAAGTTGGGCGAAGTGATTAATCTGCCCCCTAATTTCGTAAGTTAGTGAAGGGGGAAAAACTTCTCCATGAACTTTTCTTCTAGGGGAGCCCATGTGGTGATTATTGGCTCCCTGTCAAGCGAGTTATACCAACTCAGATCTCTCCCAAATAGAGTGAAGTGAAACAGATGTAGAATTATTGCGTCGAAGGCAACTCCGAACTATGGGACCAGTCAGCATAGTGCCTTGAACCTCTTCAGATGATCCATACAGTCATCTCCAGAACCTCCAGAGAATGAGATGCCCTGCATAATCTCAATCCATTGGGTCCGGATCTCAAAGTTGGGTATGTTGATGATCGGAGGTCAAACCGGATGGTTGTCTTCGTAGTTCTTAGGGACAACATAATCCCTCAACTGCTTGTTCCTTAGTTCTAACTGGGTAGCTTGGTTTGCTACCTCATTTTTGGCATGAATGTGGGCCTGTTCTTCCACTTGAATATCCGCTTGAATCTGAGCTCGGGTATCAGTGATAAGTTGTTCTCTTTGAGCGGCGATGGCAGTGTTGACCCTCTCCATTACTAGTGTAGCCTGGCATTGATCTTCAGCCATTTGCTTGTCTCTTTGGTGATTGAGTCTGATGCGGCGGTGGAAGCTTCTCTCTACCTCAAAGTCGTACTCTGGATCAGGGGAGAATCTGAGGTTATGCGATGATTGCATACACATCTTCTACCTGAGTAGAGAAAAGAAAACACCTTTTAGATGATGCTAGAGATATAATAAATTCAAGTAGATATGGATTAATGATTAAAAGAAAGTGTAAAACCCTAACCAACTAGAAATATATTAAATGAAATTAAAACGTTCCATTATCCCCGGCAACGACGCCAATTTTTGATGGAGGCTTCCACTTATGTGGAATTGCGTGCACCACTAAAAATCCTAAAGATAGTAAGTCTTTAAGTTTAGCCTTGCTTATACTAGATTGAGAACTCCACCCACGTATGCTAAGATACGTGGAAGCCTTATCATAGTATAGTTAATGGTCAAATCCACGAAACAACGGTCTTATTGTGAGCAACAAGATGAAAAACATTAGAACTTCACTTAAACTCTTAATAGTTGGTATTTAAATCAAAAGGTTGGTTTGGTTGTTTTTAAACTAAGAGCAATTAAAGTAAAGCAAGTAAATTAAAGGATGTTAAACAATGATAAGAAGTCACTAGGGTGTGATTAGTTTTCACCGCCACTACACATGGATCAAGAAATGCAAAATAAAACATAACCTGCAACAAGAGTATAGTCAGTATGTATCTTTGTAGACTTAGTTTCCTTTCAGAGAACTAACTACGAGAAGTGTGGGAATGTTGCAAAGTCAGACATCCCCGAACGAATGATCAACTACTTTGCATCATTCCCTTCACAAAGTGTGTTCCTCGACTCATCAAGGTTGTACTTTCATACGTCAACTGATTCCATTTCATAGTATGAAAGTACAACGATGGAAGTGAGTTTACTCCACTTCTTGAGATACACTCCAACATACTGAAACAGATGCATGGTGGATACATGCACCAAGAACCAACATTCAAATGAGTTTCGAATCTAGCAGTACGAACATAGACAATTCATACTAAAAGATAAAAGATAACACAAGTTGGTGATCAAGCATCAAGCATTCATTAAACGTTCGATGTTGAACTGAAAAGATAGTATCTCTATATTGCAAATTATGGATTACATTACATGAAATGAAAACATGGGTAGAGGGGCTACTCCCCGCACCCTAGCGAGAGAGACTACTCACTCATAGCTAGGACAAAGAAGGAGGCAAGAAGAGAGAGAGAGCGTCATCCCCACAAAGGAGAGAGGAAAGTCAACCCCTTAGAGAGAGAGATTGACGATCTTTAGTCTTCACAGGTTGCTTGATGATGAGATCTCCTCTTCCCACCTTCTTTGGCAGAGAGAGAGAAAGCAGCTTCAAGATGGAATGTGGATCTCAGACCGGCAGCCTTCGGACGGAGGATGGAAGTTGGAATAGCTCTGGAGTGATGGAGGCAGCCTCTGAGCATCTAAAAAAAACCTTCTTTTTGGGAGGACCCCTTGGGTCTTATTTATAGGCCTCAAGTGAACTCCAAACGGTTTGGTGAATTTTGGGTCCAAACGGTCTTGGAAACCATTTGGACTATGAGACCGTTTGGAGTCTGAGACCGTTTGGAGTCTGAGACCATTAGACTCCATGCGGTCTTGAGATCGTATGACTCCATGCGGTCTTGCGATCATTTGGCTTCATGCGGTCTTGAGATTGGTTGGCTTCATGTGGTTTTGAGATCTTATGACTCCATGCGGTCTTGAGACCGGTTGGCTTCATGCGGTCTTGAGATCGTATGACTCGATGCGGTCTTGAGACCGTTTGGCTTCATGCGGTCTTGAGACCGGTTGGCTTCATGCGGTCTTGGGACTATTTGACTCCATGCGGTCTCGAGATCGTATGACTCCATGCGGTCTTGAGATCATATGACGCCATGCGGTCTTGAGATCGTATGACTCCATGCGGTCTTGAGACCATTTAAGTCTTTTGTGATTTTTTTATGTCTTTTTATGTAAGTAAAAAGGAGAAAAGTTAATCTAACAGTATATCTGCAATAAAAGAAAATAGTTAGATATTTTGTCTACTTTATCTGAGAAAGAGTGTGGAAAACTGAAGAATATTACTAAGATAACATCACAAAATTGGAGGTTATCACCATGGCACTAGAAACAATATTCTACGAACATGAGCAGTTTGAAAAGGTTGTCTACCATTTTCATAGCTAACATCTAACGACATGCTCAAATATTAGAAGAAAGATTCCATATTCTTATGATTTATGTTGTAACCACATATGGGTCACAAGTCTACCATCCTTATTTATAGTGGGTTTCCATACTTCAAATCAATATAAAGACTAGAACTCTTGATAATTTGACATACCTAAATACTCTTTTTTTACATTCACATGCCTCATATATAATTTTTCTTTGATTGTTGAGTTTATAAAGGGGAACTCTTAATGATATAAACATGAAGTTCAAACAAGTGTCATTTTCTTACATTTCACCAAGTCAGATTATGTCCTCTTGTTTTGTAGAACACTAACATGTTTCATTATTTGGTATGTAACATACCATAGGATCCTAACTTTTAAAAGAAGGATCATACTATCCAGAACAAACATATCCAATATACACTTTTATCTAGGAATGATTATCTATGGAAACTAGTTATATACTAAAATTACCATTTACTCTCGGTGTTTAACGTAAGGTTATTTCCAACATCGTATATATCCTTATAATAAGTTATTAGACATGTCCAATAATTAAGTCCAACTTCTTTTTATAGCATTATGTTAATTACTACAAATAAACTTGGTACTTAACTTACTTTTGATAGAAAATTATACTTCTTTTATTTTTTAGATTCTATTAGCCCCATAATGATATTCAGGGGATTTGTATAAGGTATTACATATCAAGAATTATTCTTATTGGTAAAATGTCTTTCATAAGTAGATTTTAGAATCTTGCAAATCATATCGGTAATTTTCTTACCTTGTATGACTTCAATGTCATTATTGTAGCATGTAGAATCATGCAAATCCTATCATTTTTATTGGTGATGAACATAGTCAACAAATGTTTGTCTCATTCCAGTCCTATATATGACCATGCAATTCATTGATATTTAAACAAGGATGTTCGGTGAAAATTTTATTCACGATGAATAGCTAGATGTTAATGGATGATATGTGATAGGTGGAAATGAGGAAGCAATCTATTATGAAAAATGGTATTTGTTTCCATTTTGATATAACTATGCCATCAAGAGTTTGTGAACCATGCATGAGTTTGTTACATAAAATATACGTTTTAACATATTGTTGTTTACATTTGTGATTCAAAGTTTCATAGCTTGGACTTTGTTTATTTGTCCTCTAGTAAATGCACGTGATTTTCACATGTTATTTTTGTAAGTTAAATTTATGACCAAATATATTATTAAATAATTTTTCTCTCTCAAAAAACATGTATCTATCAATATATAGTTTTATTTTTATACGTTATTCTATATGAAATATGTTTATTTTTCTATTCCATCATTTTTCAAGATTTGGTTTTGTTTCTTAAAATTTTTTGATGAGCTAGGTTCACCCAAAAAAAACTATATATATATATATATATATATAAAGTAAAATAATTTTTTTCTTTTCATAAGCACAATTATTATAATATTGCAATATGTGTGTCTCTTAAATTTTAGTAGAAACACATCTTGCATAATGGATTTGTCTATAAAATTATTCTAGATATTTTTGTAATAGTATATCTATAATATTCATCCATTTTCATCTCCTCAGAGAAATGCATAAACTTTTGATGTCTAATTTTCCCTAAGATATGTTATCCATAGATTCATATCCTTAAAGACAAAATTTTCTTATAGTTATAAATTAAATTCTTAAATGGGTGTTATACATCAATTAATTATTATAT
Organism: Alisma plantago-aquatica; assembly: GCA_963693085.1. Taxonomy (NCBI): domain Eukaryota; kingdom Viridiplantae; phylum Streptophyta; class Magnoliopsida; order Alismatales; family Alismataceae; genus Alisma; species Alisma plantago-aquatica. The sequence goes on from OY856409.1 coordinate 917,395,860, forward strand.
TGCTTAAAATTTTGATTTTTTTAATTAATACATATTAAATATATGAATCTATTTCGTCCATGTTTATTACATGCCCTAATAAGCTATCTTAAGTGACAAATAGAAAACTTTTTAAGTCAATGATTAATATGGAACCATAGTTCATCAAAACATATGGAAGAATACTTACATATACGTGATGTTCTCATCATGTTGTTGCCATTTAAGAAAATAGTGATATTGGATTTTGTAATGATCTGTTTTCTTCATTTTTCACCTCGATTTTACTTTTTCTATGGTTGAAGTAAGAATATTACATTCATGTTTTATCATAAGATTGTTCTTTTGTATGGATAAACGTACTCTTGGAATTTAGTGATAATTTCCTTAATCTTATATATTTTCCAATGTTACATATTACACATGTAAAGATGATTTGTTTTTGGTTAGATTACTATTTATGTTCTGAACCGACTAACATATATGTGTTTCTTTTCCTATTTCAGTCCAATACTTTTCCAAAATGTGACAAGAACATTTATCATTTAGTTCACCATGAACCTTCATCACATGAATTCTATGTTGTATGAGTATTATAATAAAATATAGGTATATCTACTAATATACCATTTAGTAATATTATGTACATGATTTTTTTCATTTGTAATTACATAAACACTGTAGCATGTGGTAAATTTGACATTGATATTTTATTGAGATTTTGGTTTGAAATCAATGCGATAAATTATTTATGAACAATATACGTTGAAAGAAAAGAGTTTGAAGTTCATTCAAATGTGGAATATCAAATGAAAATCTATTGTCGTGAGAGAATCAATAATGGAAAACCAAGGGGTAGATGTACAACAACACATGATTCTCTGAGTATGATATATTTCAATATATGTATTGCAAGTTTGTAGCATGGAGGTGTCCCATGCATCCAAGCATCAAGCCCCATGACATGCAATACAATGATAAAGAACCTACCCCTCAAACAATGTCACCCCACTAAACCAGGTCACTAACACAAGACTTCCATGAGTAAAGCTAAGAAAAAATCACATGTGTGTATTAATGAAGATCACTTTCCTTCTATAATGCCAAAAATCATTTATGAGAATATATCCCTCTTGATGTTTTCAATAGAAAAAGTAAAAGTCATGAGTTCAACATTTTGATTAAATCAGAAGAAAAATCTTCATATTTTTATTTGATGCATACATATTCAACATTGTAGTGATTCTATGAACAAGATAAATCCAAATAAAGAAGATCAACACACAATATATAGGGATAGAAACATATATGCATCATAAAAAATGCTAAAAAAATATCCACTACTGGACAACGTGGTTCTTAATGTGATGTACAACACATATGTTATCACTAACTCAAGGTATCAAGTCCCCTTACTTGGTTCATGCTCCAAGGAGGCTAAAGTTTCCCATGCAAGCTTTTTTTCTATTATCAAACTTCTAATCTAAATCATAACATGATCATTCCCTTAAAGATATAGATCGGGCACACACTTTTGTTAGTTTGGACATACTGGCATTCTACAATTTGTAGATAATGACCTCATATATCTGTCATATAATGATAATTTCAATCATATCCACAAAGCTTCTGTTCAAGAATAGGTGATCAAACTTGTCTTCAAAGTTATTAGATAATACCCAAAGGTAAGTTGGTATCAAGTTCATCTTTTGTTTCATCCAACCTTATTTCTAACAATGGTAAAAGACCAATACTCCAAAATGGTTGTATAAAATTCATGTTGGATTAAACATTAATTGCAACCGATGTAGAAATACATATCCTAACCTCTAGTTGCATCTAACTACTTCCAATGTGTCCACCAAGGTTATAAGAACAAATTAATAACTTTATCATTGCAAGGTGAAAAGTTAGAAGGCCACCCACCTAGAAAGACAAAGTCGTAGATGACCTAACTACAAGGTGTTGGTATGTATGCCCAGAGAGTGAATCATATGATGATTGTGATGGCATATATGTACATGATTTAATTAATAATAAAGGCAATCTTCTGATCATTTTGTTTCACCCGATTACAAGATAATGAGAAATCATTTTGAATGTCTGAATAATATCATTACTCAATGACATATGTCTTCAAGTGCGTGACTTGAACAATGAGATCATACATATGTTAAGCGTATGTGCATTGTTTTTATGTCCCTAGTCAAATGTTATTGTGGAAGGTTGATAGACAATAATAACACATTAGACTAGAGTGTAAGTTGGTTGATGAAAAAATCTCATCAGTCAGGATATGTGTTATCAAACCAAGCACATAGATACTTGTTAGAGAACAGTGTATCTGATAAACCCACCTTGAGAGTGATACATGAAAACCATACTTGGTGGTTGTAGTCATCTCTCATAGTGAAGGTGGTGATTGTGGTTCTTAGATCTAAAATCACTACACTCATCACATATTGTTTGGTGTGTTTTTACATCATCCACCATGATCATTAATAAGGGTTGCCATAAAGGTGATGATTGGATACAGTGTGACACATGGCGATGACTATGAGTGATGTAGATGGGATTTGTCCCTCCTATTATATTTTGATATCTTGGCCACTTGGTAAGCGAGACTTAGAAAAGAATGTGCATGCACATGTAGATCAATTTATCATATTGAGGTCACATATATCTTTGATAGTCTGCTCCAGTTCAAGGTAAATGGATAGAACGTTGAAAGGATGGTGGTTCCATGCCTTGAGTTCAATCTGAATATCAATGACAAAAGAATTATACAATCACTGTAACACCTATCACAGACTGTAGGTTGAAGTTGTTCTCCAAGTTTCCATTTACTTGGGAAGAAATGATGTCTAGCTAGGCACCATTCTTTTCTTGTGATGTCATAAATGGGTTATGGACATACACTGCCAACATAATATGGAACCCAAAGGGTCACACACACATTGGAATTCACTTAGAATAGGAGTTTAATCATGAATGATACTTAAATTGACTACTAAAGTGTTTAGGTATTCAATTTAAACAACATTGGTTGAAAATTGATTGATTGGGTAGTTGAACCAATTGGTTCAGGTGTTGAACCGACCGTTCCAATATGTTAGGTGAATTGAACCAAGTTTGGCAATTCTGTACAGTGGTCGATCAGTTTAGGAACTAAATCGATCGACTCAGGTCCATGAATCTCCTGGCTCATGTTGTAAACTGAACGGTTGGTGGATCAATTTGATTGATTCAAGGATTTGTGTGAACGTCATGTTGTGCATTAAATCAAATATTAATTCTCAATACAATTTTCATTGGGAAACATGATGAAATGACCAGTTTACTGAGTGATCTTGCTGACTCACATGGTGAATGATTGGTTCACCTATGAACTGACCATTTTGTCACTCACAAGTTGCAAAAATATGTAAAACTCTGGTCCCTTTCATTCCCACACTAGACTGGGAACCCTGACCCCAACCCTCCTATAAATAGAGGGGTACTTGGAGCTTCTTAGACACAACTACATTGCCTCTAAATTTATTTTGTTTTCTTTGGTTGTGGTAATTGAGAGAATCTGAGCAAGTCCTACCCACTAAAGGGAGGGATATCATGGGACAATAATTGTGAGAGAGTAAACTGGTGACCACTACACCAATGTGAGGGGAGTACTCCATCTTGTTTGTTCTACTAGAATGATAAGAGTTCTTGGTAGTCCATGTGGATTACTCTAGAGGAGTGGATATATTTCCCGCTAGGAGAACATCGTCAACCCAATTTCTGTGGTGATTAACGAAGAGGGCGACACAGATGTTGTTCGAGCGAGACTTGAAGAAAGGGTGCTAGACCAAGATGCGGGATTAGTCGCTGAACTTGCTCCTGGATTAGGTATGACCTCACAAACCATCTTCTCAGTACATTGTTGTTAACATGATTCATTGGTTCAAGGGGAATATGGCAATTATTTTTTTTATTTCCGCTGCCTATTTTTCATTATATTTCCTTGCAGTGGTATCAGATCCATTTCAATCTACTATGGTTTGGGATAATCGATATGATCTAATTTTTGGTTTTCATCATTTATTTATTGCATACAATGCAAATAGTTAAAATGATTATATGCATATCTAATTAAAGACCACATATGATCCCAAAATTATATATATATATAATATGTATTCAATTTATGTGTGCCACCCTAAAAGTGAGTTTTTATGGTGGATATGTATCATGGTTATGGCCAATAAACAAGTATATGTTTCTGGGTGAATGGTTCATTTTATTCCTATTATATCCCAGTTTGCATAATGAGCCTCTACCTTCTGCTTCCCATGGTAAAAGTATTAATCTTTCCTACCTTTGCTCCCCTCAAATGTAATTCAAGGTTTCTCATTATCATGTAATAAGATTAATAGTAATAGGATAGTTTCTTTTCTTACAATGATGAAGATGATGATCAGTGTCAGGTGAACCGACCGTTTCACATGACTAGTCGACCGGCTGAATGACTGAGGAGGGAGGGCCGTAGGAGGAGAAAACTGACCAGATTGTGGACCCAACTGAATTTTTGGAGGTTTCCAAATATCGATTAGATAAGAGGCCAGAAGATCATTATAGACGACCAACCCACCGGCCAAGAGGTGAGCCCATCATTTCAAAGGTTGAAGCGATCAACCTGGATTGACATGCACAGATCTACACCAACAATAGGTTCATACATAATTTGTAGCCCTAGGTGGTAGAAATTCCTTTTGGCTCTAAGGAATTATAATAGTTTGACCATGACCATCGCTAATGTTTTATATTGCATGTTTACATTGTAGGATATAACATGTATATGATACATACTATATATATGTGGTGATTGGATAATGTATATGTATTTGTATATAAAATCCCTCAAGAAAAATATGAAGTCTTTAAGATGCTTTCCATTAGCATCACACATGAAAAATTTGATCGACTTAGCATGGACACCCCAAGGGAGGTGCATCATTTATCTCGTGGAAGTGTGATTGCAATAATATGATCCTTCCAAGAAGGGTGCATCATTATCGTGTTGACTTTTGGGTTTGGCTTAACTGAGTATCCTTAATGAGATTAAGAACTAGAGGCATGTAGATGACAATGGCAAGTATTTGTGCATACCATCTATCCAAGAATTACATAAGATGCAATTTGCAAACATTTCCTACCTTAATAATTGATTATGGATGTTGGCATTGGTAGGGTAATAATTGAATAATTTTGGATCTTGGCTCATTAACAAGTTGTTTGTTGTAATATTATGAATTGATAATTGAGGGTTATCAATTTGAACAAAATAATGAGTGATAGTTAATTAAAGGCCTAATAAACATCGTCAAATTTTATTCAAATAAAAAATGAGTTTTTGACAAAATTGCAAATTTCTCTTGTAGAATCGAATGGTAACACAAATATCACATTTTCTTTGCGATCAGCCCTTGACATGGAAAAGTTAAATGGAAATAACTTCTATGACTGGTTTAGGATCATGAGAATTGTTCTCACATAGGAGTGCAAGCTCATGGTCCTAAAAACCAGAGTCAGAAGAACCTCTCCCTAATGCACCTAAGGCTAATAGGGATGCTTACAAGAAGCAACCTGAAGATGTCATCGTGTCAAATGCCTAATGTTGTGCTACATGAACTATGAGTTGCAAAGACATCATGAGAAAATGGATGTTATTGAGATGGTCATTGATTAGGCTAGACATGAGAGATTTGATGCCTCTAAGGCATTGTTCAAATGTAACATGGAAGGAGATCCATTAGGTCCTCATGTACTCAAGCTCATTGAGTATGTGGAGAACCTTTCTAGACTGGGATTCCCCTTGGTATAAGAGATGTCCACTGATGTGAATTTGCAGTCTTTGAAGAGTAATACAGTCAGTTTGTTATGCACTAAAACATCAATGACTTTGACAATCCGTTGACAGAGTTATTTGGCATGTTGGAAACAACTGAGGCACAAAAGAAGAAAGACAAGACTAAGTTTATAAAGTTAATCAGAAAGACAAAAAGAAAGTATGAAGGCAAAGGTAAAGCTAAGAAGAGTTCTAAAGCTGGCCAGAAATCCAACTCTTCAACACTCAAGGCAAAGGGAGGAGTAAAGAAGGGAGGCAATTGTCACCATTGCCACCAGCCTAGACATTAGAAAAGGAATTTCCCTCTCTTTCTGTAGGAATTAAAGAATAATAAGGAAGGGGTAGATTCCTATACTTTAGGTATTAATGTTATATAAATAAATTTAATTACTTCTTCATCTTGGTATGCGATAACAGATGTACATCTGAAATACATTTATGCGTAAAATCTGATAAGAAGTAAAGCCTTTATCAAAGGGCAAGGATGGACTATGTGGAACAAGAGTTTTTGCAATTTTAGTCTACATTTAGAATTTAACTTAACCCATTAGGCATGCAATAGAGTTAGTTGAACTGCTATTTCATTATGCCAATAATAGAAACATTTTACTTTATACATCTTTTATGGATAAGGATGTTTATAAACAAAAGAGTTATTAATGCTTCTATTTCAAACATATGATCTTTTATGGAAATGCCCCAAACATCTTGTGATCTTTATGTGAAAGGATGAAAATATAACTATTTATAGAGTAAATAACTAAAAGATTAAAATTGATAATGCAAACAATGAATATCTATATAGCATTGTCATCTATAACATATGTATGAGAAACACATTTCTAGGACATGTTGATGTTTATCTATACTTTTTTGGTTATTGAACCAATATGAGACATGCAAGTCTTATATATGAGAAACATGACAAACCACCTCTCACTAGAAATAATGGGGGAGTAAGTACTCTATTAGGATATGCACATAATGATGTACAAGACCTTCAAAATAAATGTTGCAGATAGTTATGTATACTTCATTAAATTCACTGATGATATGGTGATATGTAAAATATAGATCTTTTGAATTGTTCTAGGAGATTAACTGTATGAAGTACACAACTTCCTTAAAGGTATTAAGATATTTTGATATGATCAATGTTGAAATACTTTACAAGAATAGTTTGAGGTCCTTCTAGAGAGACTGCGATAATGTCCACCTGAAGCATGATGATGTATCAAAAACAAGGAATCACAACATGAAGAGTCATGTGGTTATCATTTGATATAATCTTCTAATTTCTTTTTGGCATATGCTAGCACTAAAACAATGTACCGTCTAAAATTGGATTAGTATACAACATATGAGATATGATATGGCAATGTCACGATGTGTCTTAATGATTAAAACTTATACAAGAAAAAAGGATTCTTGGATAGATTTAATCACATAAATGTTAGTTTGTTTAACACCACTTATCTCAATCCAATAAAAAATGTTTGTTGCTAGGATGTGAATTCAAAGAGAAACAATAGGAATAAATTATAGCTCAAAAAGTTTGAGATCAATAATAAAACAATTGAACCTAAAGAGGTATAATGGGGATTTGGAGAATCACAAATTGTTGTGGAATCTAAAGTTCTACATGTAACAAAAAACTCATAGTTCTAGTAGAACACATCTAAGGTCAAAAGATTATAAATCATATAACTAAGATAAATTATGAGTTGGTCATAAGATGATGAGCCAACAATCAACTAAGAACTCTAGAGGAACCAAAGTCTGAGAAATGGCTTGACGCCATTATATCCAATATAGAATCCATGAACACCAACAAGACCTTTGTGGTGCCACCTGAAGGGGTAAAACCCATAAGGTGTACTTGGGTATTCATAGGGAAGACCAACATGGATGAAATAAGAGGAAAAATTGGTTGCAAAGGTTTTTAAACAAGTTCAAGGTGTTGAACATGATGAAATCCCTTCACCAATTGACATGCTTGTTTTGCAGTTTATTAAGACTATGTGATTTGGCAAATAGATATGAAGCCTCATTATTGAGAGAATGTGTACGTGACACAACCTAAAAGTTTTATAACTCTATTAATTAAAATAAAGTCTATACGCTACAAAGTTCAATCCAGAGATTTAAACAAGCATCTCAGATTTTGAATCTTTGATTTGACAAGATAGTCAAAGAGTTTGACTTGATTCAAGATAAAAGATGAAATATGTGATTATAAAAGATTTAATGGGAGCATATAAATATTCTATATTTTGATGAGGAACAACATCTCAATACCAAGTATTGAAACCTAGCATGAAAATCACCTTCAGTATGAAGAATTGGTTGAAACATCCTTTGAGATAGGAATTGAGATCTAGAGAGACAGTTTTGGAAAGTTTTTAAACATAAATATGAGCAAATATATTGGCCAGATACTGAAAGAGTTTGTCATAAAGGATTTAGTAAGAGAGAATATATTGATGTAGATGGGATCAGTTTCTTAGGAAAACAATGTTCCAATTCTTGTGAAGAATGGAAGAGATGCCATATGCATTCACATTTGGATTTATTTGCAACATAGTGTACTCATCCTATTATCTTGTATGTATTGAACATGACGAGATTATTTTAGTCAGATACAATGAAGGTTATTAGAATACCATAGAAAACATCTATTAGTACTTGAGAAGCATTAAAGGATCAGTTGTTTCACTATGGTAATAAGGAAGAGCTAGATGTAAAGGGTTACATTGATGCAAACTTCCAAAATGACATAGAATGATCGTAATATGAAACTATGTTTAGTTTTAAGAAGAGTTATAAGCTGGAAAGATTTTCAAACTATAGACCATTATTCTAATTCTATAATAGAAGCCAAATGTCCTTGTGTTATGAACACATGAATGATACTGTATGGATCTAAAAGTTCATATAGATGAACTTAAGAGATGTTCCAACCATTGATAAAATAGTAGAAACACTGTGACAACAATGGAGATATTGGTTATGCAAGGAATATCAGATATCATACTATGGCAATTCCATCTTATATGAAATTTCATACAATGAAGAAATGTGAAACATGTAGTATACCAACTAAAGGCAATTTGTTTCTAACCCGTTGGATTAGCACTTGCCTAGAAAAAACATGATGCACTTGTTTAGATCACTTAGAATGAGATTCATGGGTGATTGTCTCTAAGTGCAAGTGAGAGTTTGTTGGTATGTATGCCTAGAGAGACAATCATGCAATGATTGTGTTGGCATATCATGTAAAGGATTTGATTGATAATAAAAGAAATCTTCTGATTCATTATGTTTCACTCAGTTATGAGATAATGAGGAATCATAATGAATTTCTAAAGAATAACATTACTCAATTACGTATGTTTTCAAATGCATGATTTGAATAATGAGATCATACAAATGTTAAGAGTATGTACATTCTTGTTATGTCCCTAGTCAGATGTTATTGTGGAATGCCAATAGATTGAAATAACACGTAAGACTAGAGTGTGTGTTGGTTGATGACAAAATATCATCAATCATGATATGTGATATCAAACCAAGCATATAGATACTTGTTAGAGAACAATGTATCAGATATACCCACCTTGAGAGTGATACATGGAAATCATACTTGGTGGTCATAGTCATCTCTCATAGTGAAGATTGTGATTGTGGTTCTTAGACCTAAAATTACTACACTCATCACATATCATTCGATGTGTTTTGACATCATCCACCATGATCTTCAATCATGGTTTCCATAAAGGTAATGATCAGATACACTATAACACATGGGGATGATTGTGAGTGATGTAGATGGGATTTGTTCCTCCTACTAGATTTTGATATCTTGGCCACTTGATAAGCGAGACTAAGAAAAGCATGTGCATGCACATGTAAATCAATTTATGATATTGTGGTCATATATATCTCAGATAGTCTGCTCTAGTTCAAGGAACATGGATTGAACATTGAAAGGATGACGATTCCATGCCTCATGTGCAATCCGGATATTAGTGACAAAGGAATTATACAATCACTATAACACATATGACAGATTGTAGGTGGAAGTTGTTCTCCAACTTTCTATTTACTTGGATTGCAATGATGTGTGACTACGCACTACTCTTTGTTTGTGATGTCATAAATGAGTTAAAGACATTCATTGTCATCATAATATGAAACCTATAGGGTCACACACATATGAATTCATTTGGAATAGGATTTCAATCATGAATGATAATTTATTTGACTACTAAAGTGTTTAGGTTTTCAATTAAAACAACACTGATTGAAAATGAACTGATTGGATAGTTCAACTGATTGGTGCAAGTGTTGAACGGATCATTTCAGTGTGTAAGGTCAATTAAACGAAGTTTGTCAATTTTAGATAGTGAACCAATCAGTTCAGGAAGTGAACCGATTGGCTCAAGTCCATGAACTGGTTGGCTCAAGTTGTGAACCGAGCAGTTGGTGGATCAATTCGATTGATTCAAGTATTATTCTTGACATCATGTTGTGCATTAAATGGTATATTTATTGCCATACAATCATGATTGGGAAAAATGATGAACGACCAATTTATTGAGTGAACCGATCATCTCACCAATCATTTCACCTGTGAACTGACCATTTCGCCACTCGCAAGTTGTGAAAATTCATAAAATTTTGGCCCCTTCCGCTCCCATAGAGTCTGGGAACTCTGACCCTCCTATAAATAAAGGAGTAATGGGAGCTTCTCAGATACAATTCAATTACTTCTGACAATTATTTGTCTGCTCTGGTTGTGCTAATAGAGAGAACCCAAACAAGTCCTACCCGTTAAAGGGAGGGATATCAAGGGAGAAGAATTGTGGGAGAACAAGTTGGTGACTAGTACTCCAATATGAGGAGAGAATGTCTTCTTGTCTGTTCTAGTAGAACGACATGAGTTTCTGGTGGTCCGTGTGGACTTCTCTAGAGGCGTGGATATTTTTCCCACTAAGACATCATCAACCCACTATCCGTGGTGATCAACCAGGATTCTGACTTAGACGTTGTTCGAGGGCGACTTGCAGAAAGGGTACGAGACCACGACGAAGTAATAGTCATTGAACTTGTTCCAGGATCATGTATGACTTCGTAAACCATCCTTCTAACTACATAGTTGTTGGTGTGATTCATTGATTCAAGGGGAATGTGGAAGTTAAATTTTTATTTCCACTGTCTATTCTGTCACCATATTTTCCTACACAAAGTATATTAGAAAAATCTTTTTATGGTGTTGCACTTCATTACGATATGATTTCCCAAGGCTGCATCCAAAGCAGACTTAACAACTGGTTGATGCAGGGGATCGGCTACAATGTCTCCCATAAGATACAGCCGGACCATCACTTGGTTTACATCTTATAGACTAATAATGTCATCCTCGTCAAATACTTTTACTTGCCTTGATAAATGAGATCAGCTAGCAATGCCGCGCGGGTGCCTATATTAAGAAAAGCACATCAAACTAACCAAGCCAAAGTATCTAGGATGAACTCCGTGAGAGTGAATAGAGGACTTGCTGTCAATTATTGAATTGCATGTGCAAGGTTCACTCGGTGATGTAGAATTTTCCTAACGTGTGCCTATGAAAGAGTCAAAACAAAAATCCATGTGGCTAATGATTTGTGAGAGTGGGAGAATCTGACCTTGTGGGAAGAAGGTTTGGCCCTTATAAGATAATTACGGCGTGATGCATCTAGCAGCTATGGTGATCTCGCTCAAAGTTAGTGCTCGGAGAAGTTTTACTCTTGTATCCCTTCACGAAACTGAAACGCCTGGAAATGGCATCCCATGACCAGAGAAATAAGGTGCAGAACAGAATGATGGATGGAAAACCAATCTCTAAGTCAGGCAGTGGAAAGTATAAATCGACGGATTTCCCATTGAATATCATCAACAACATTGTATTACTACCAATGATCAGACTCGAATATTTTGCCGTAGGTCCTCTCTAGGCAACGGTTGTAATCACTAGTTTCTTACACCTTATTTCCTTAAAACTGAACGTTTGATGCCGCCACCGGCTACAAAACCTTAAGGAGAAACAGCAAGAACCTCCTCACGTAACACTACCGAAAAATATAGTATAGGTGACAGTCATGTAAAATGTTACATATTTTAGGTAACATGCTTGTACATCACTTATATTATGTATAAACATGTGTGAAATAGATGACATGCATTTTAACATTTTGAAAAAGTTACATACTTTAGGTGACATACATGTAAATCATCTATAATCTGTATAATCCTACGTAATCTAGGTGACATACATTTTATCATACATGAAAATGTTACATCAAATAGGTGACATACATTTGAATCACCTATGTTCAAATGGGGGTTTTCCATATAGGTGACATGTATATGAGTCACATGTGATCTATAAGGAGTATATGTTTAGGTGACATACATACAAGTCACCAAACTTTTAGGTGATACATATATTTGTCACATAAACTTTAGGTGATAGAAATGTCAGTCATTCAACATCTCCCAACTAATAATAAGCATCAACAATCTTCTCAATGCTGTTTCATGGGGATATATCAATACATTTATTGACAATTCATAAAGATATATGAGAGAGATTTTTGTTGAGAGTCTTTCTAAGTAATTTAGAGGGTCAATCATAGAGGGATATTGGCATAAATATCTTCCCGCAAACTCATATATGTATCTTTTGTGAACATTCTAAGGCTAATGGACATTTGTCTTGCGAGGCAAATTTCTCCTAGATAGCGGCTTGCGTAGACCACCCACCCCCAACAACATTTGCTGCAAAAAAGTAGTGGTTGTCGAAAGCACTCGAACAACCTTGCTCCCATCATCCCCAAACTCATACATATCTCTTTAATGAATAGTTAAGAGGACAACACATATATACCTGTCTCAAATCTAAGCATTTTCAAGGACTTGCTGTGAGAGGACACTATCATGATATGGCTCGTAGCTCCACCCAGAAGCATTTTCATAGACTTTCTATTGATGCACATTGTCATGATATGGACCATGACTCCTCACTAATACATTTTGGGAGATTATCATGAGAGGAGATTCTCATGAGAGGAGATTCTCATGATATGGGCCCAGTCTCCTCAAAATTGCATTTTTAGGAACTTATAGTGAGAGGACACTATCAAGATATGAAACACAAGTCATCAAAGCTGCATTTTAAGGAACTTGTTATGAGTGAACACTATCATGGTATGGTTCATGGATCCTCTCAAATGCATTTTCATGGGGATATATCAGTACATTTATTTGACAACTTGTAAAGGAGATGTGAGAAACATTGTTGTTGAGAGTCATTCTAAGTGATTCATAAAGGGATATTGGCATAAAAATAGTCACCAAACTCATACATGTTTCTTTAGAGATCATTCTAAAACCAATGGGCCTTTGTCTTATGAGGAAAATTTCTCCTTAGTAACATCTTACATTGACCTCCCACCCCTAACAACGATTCTTGTAGATGGGAGGTAGTTGCCATAAGCACAAAATCAACCAGGCTTCAATTGTCCCCAAACTCATAGATGTCTATTTATGAATAGTTAAAAGGACAATACATATATACACATCTCAAGGATTTTTCTATGAGAAGACAATGTCATGACATAGGCCCTAGCCCATCCTCGAAGCATTTTAATCGACTGGTCTGAGAGGACATTGTCATGTTATGGGTCATAGGTCCTCGCACATACATTTTGAGGGACTTTCCTGAGATAATTCTTATGATATGGGTCTGGATACTCCCATATGCAGTTTCAAGGACTTGTTGTGAGAGACCACTATCATGATATGGGCCCAAGATCCTCACAAATGCATGTCAAGGGACTTGTTGTGAGATGATACTATCATGATATGGGCCCAATATCCTCACAAATGCATTTCAAGGAACTTGTTGTGAGATGATATTGTCATGGTATGGGCCTTGGCTCCTCCTAAATGCATTTACGGACACTATCAATATATGGGCCCTGAAACCTCCTTAATGCATTTGAAGGGACATGTTGTGAAAGGACACTACAATGATATGGGTCGTGGCACCTCCCAAATGAATTTTTAGGGACGTCCTGTGAGATAACATTTGTTATGATATGGGCCCTGACACCTCTCAAATGCATTTTTATGGACTTGTTGTAAGAGGATGTTCTCATGATATGAGACCTGACACCTCTCAAATGCATTTTTAAGGACTTACTATGAGATGACATTATCTGTTACGACCCCACCTCCCGATAACCCCCAATTAAGGGAGACCGAGAGGTCGAAGCTGCACCCATGACTTTCGGATCAAGGTTCGGAAATTAACCAAGAATAATTATCAAATTTTAACATGCTAAACTGAAAAGCTGTAAGAAAATAAACTTTGCATACCTTTTGAAATTTTTGATTTCTAACTTCTATCCACTTAAGGATTCTACGCTAACTAATCCTCCTTGTATTTTTCTTCATGTAATTCACAATGTGACGATTTACTGTTTGTCCTTTTGGCTTGTTCCTAAAACGCCGACAAATAAAATGTCGGTCAGCCGAAGCTGGTATGTGGGGGAAACAATAATCATGTCAAATATGATAACAACGTAATCATTCAATTATTCATTTAACAACCAAGATTACATTTCAAATATAACTCTGTGATCCAAGAGTACCCTATCCTCTATGTTGTCCCCATTAAACCCCTCATGATCCACCTATAAGTGAATCAATTTCTAGGGTTGAGTCACATGGCACTACTCGTAAGTAGCCCACTCCTTAACTCATGGTAGGCTAATGAGTCTCATGGCACTACACGTAGGTAGCCCAGTTTCTAACTCTCGGTAACCTAAACCTTGCTCTAAGATTACCCCCTTTTTTTTAGCCTTTTCAAAGCAATAGAGGTGGACCAGGATCTAGCCAGTTATATACGCACATTTATAGTGATAATCATAGTCACTTTATAGTTGCATGAAATAAATAGACATCCAACAGTTATTTTCAAGAAACCGATTAAAACTTCGGGAATCGTCATGAAACTAGAGCGATTATTCATAAGCGTAACCACATACCTGATCTGATGATCCCACAAGTATTAAGCAAATCCAACCAAGCATGCAATCCAAGCAATTTAACAATCACATAATTCCTAAAAAGAATATGTGCTCTATTTATTACACACTTTATCAAGAACCTACTTTATTGGCTTGGATTCACTTTCTAGGGTTTCTGTATCCATTTTAGGATTTCGTTTTTCAAGTAGGGTTTCCCTTGATCTTTTACCATATTAAACCCTAATTTTATGCCATTACTCTTAAACCATAATTATCTCATCTATTCTTCAACATTAAGGTTATCTTAACAACATATAACCCGATTCTTGGATTTGAAGGCACCATTAATTTGATTCGGCTTCTTTTACATTGAAGCTACTAATTCATCCTTTTAATCCATAATAAGATCATTATCTGCATTTATCATTAATTACAAGTTCATTATAGTCCAATCTCATATAAACTTGATATATCATTAAATCCATCCTTTTATTCAAGAGAAAACCCTAATTACTACATTTAGGGTTTTTACCCATAATTAAGAACTTTTATACTCTAAATAGCTTAGATTTAGCATGTTTCAACTTTACTTATGAAATTAATCAATTATAGCCATTAACGGTCTCATTCACTAATATTAGGGTTTCAAGGCCCATTTAAGTACGTTAACATATCCAAACCCCAAATTAACCCATTTTAGCCCATGAATTAACTTCTTAGACATCCAAAGCATCTCTTCCTTAACACGAGTTAATATCCACATTAAACATCTCTATTCCATAGAATAATCGAGTTAGGGCTTTTCTCATTCTAAAGCATTTAAAGTTAGCAACTTTATCCCCTTTTCTAATTAGATTAGATTCAGGCTATAACAATATTTTTAATGGGTTCCTTGCATTTTTCTGATCAAAATGCATATATTATTTGTATTTATCTGACCTATGGTTTAAGAGATATGATTTTTGCAATAAAACACTTACTTTGGCCAACCAGAAGCCGCCACGTGTTCTTTCCATGCATCACGTTGTTGTTATAAAAACATAACTGAATGTCCGCTCTACCCTTGCACAAGTGGCTGGCGATGCATAGCAAGGAGGGGTAAAAACGTCAAAACGGGCCGATCTTCTTCAACCTCTGACTCAGGGCGTGGCCGCCGACTGCATCCAAAACGCAGGCGTGCCCCCCTCCTTTCTCGGGTCCGTCGACTCCCAGGGAGCACTCCTTCCCCTCCGAAGCTCCCCCACACACCTGGGGTCGCTTTGAATCTGCGACGAAAGCAGCCAGGTTGTGCTGGCCGGGCCTGCACCTCACGGCGGCCCTGCAGCCATGCTGTTGTGGCCACGCGCAATCCCGGGCACGAAACTGATGGAAAACCTCCCCCTGAGGTCGTGGGAGTAAGCCGCATCAAACAAGGTCGTCCCTTGGTCCCTCATTACTCCGTAGATGCGTTGTTATTCACGGTTAGGGTTTCATACGTAAAGAAGCAATGAGGAAGAGAGGAAGACATGGGTTTTCTCTCTGGATCTTGAGGCAGGTGTTCTACCCCTCTTATAGGGGTGGGTACTCGCACCTCAAGATGTTTCCTAGTGGAAACAAGTCCCCCCTCTCACAAGGGAACATATTCCTTTGATGAGAAGAAATCTTCTCACTCTCTTAACTTATTCTTTTAATATTCCTTTTTCAATCAATTCTAGGATTTTGAAAATTATCCCACTTATTCTCTTTGTTTCTTGTTTTTCAATCTTTAGGCATGGAATCCTATTTTCCTTTATAGAAAATATCATCCTTTTAAACAAAACCCCATAATTCATTAATAAAGAAACACATTATCCTCTTATTTTGCCTTTTTAGTATTTTCTCTTTCTTTCCTCTTTATTGGGACTCCTTGGATCCCAAGATACTCCATTATTTCAAAATTCTCTTTATTGGATACTTATTATCCTTCTAGATGCATCTAAATGCATTATTCTTCCTTATTCCTCATTATCTTGTTTATTTCTCATTAAAACATCTCTTTTTGAGGATTTATTTTTATTTCTCTTTTATTTTCATTATTGGCATTCCTTTTAATATTATCAACCTCATGGATACGAAATTTCCCCAAGAAATCTCATTTATACTTCCTTTCACTCATTTTCCACATTTTATCGTTATTTTCCAATTTCTTTCTTCATAAAGAAATACTTAATTAATCTTTTCTTTTCTTATTACTTTCTTTTTGCAACCTCGGACTCCTTGGTACCCAAGGAACCCAAGAGGCCGAAATCCTCTTTGGATTTGTCTTCTAGAGGTTTCTACATATTTTTTTCTTAAAAATTCAATTATCCATTTAGTAATTGAATTTCCTTGTTATTGGGCCCAATAGCCAATAAAGCCCCCAAAACAACCAGTCAAGGCTATTGTGAAGAGAATCCATTGATTCAAAACAAATCATATCATTAATTTTTCAATTATCTTTAATATGAGAAATTACATTTCTCACTATTTGAACACAAAAAATTGGGGTTATAACATCCTTCCCCTCTTATAGCAATTTTTTCCTCAAAATTCTATCAAGCAAACAAACAATTTAGGATAAGACCTTTCCCTATCCATCATTGGCCCCTATGTGGCTTTACCGTACTCATGGCACATCCAAAGAACCTTTATCATCACATATTCTTTTCTCTGAGTTCTTTCATCCTGGCGTCTATAAACTACACAGGTGACTTAGGCCATGTCAGCCTCCCTTGGGGCTCAATAGGTTCATTGCTCATCACATGGTCGGGGTACCTCACATAGTGCTCTAAATTGGAAACATGGAAAACATCCCACATTACTTTATCCTGAAGGTAGGGTCAAAACCTAACCATCTCCACCCATCCATCTCTAATGGACCCATGTATCGGGGACTCAACTCTCTTAGCTATAACTTAGAGGTGTCAAATTTTCATGTTACATATTCTCTCACAGTGAACTGCATGTCAGTCTACTTTGCATCAACTCACGACTCATGTCGTCTCTAGGCTCCTTTCATCCATTGTACGATCAAAGGGACTTCATCTACATACACTGTGGCCCTTTTCTGACCTTCACGAGGTCCATTCACCAACATCATCTTAATGAAGTAGTGACCGACACAACCTCCCTTTCAGAGCTCTTTAAATCCCGATACTGGCTATGGCGGTCATCATCACATCTTTCATAGAACAGTAACTGTCTCTAGCTATCACCCTGAACGATCACATATGCTCTCATCAGACCCTTTAGTCTGGATCGTACTAACCATTAGTTAGGGGTGACAAACTGCACTAACATCGAGTCCTTCATGCACCTACTTCCATCTTTTGGAAGGGAACTTTAGGTCAAACTCAAGAACCTTTAAACTCACTTCATAGTTGAACCATCTCTCTCTAATGGGTAGTTCAACCAGATATGTTCCTTGACAGAACTCTTTCTTTCTCATGTCATCTAGGTAAGGCGAACTACCATAACCCATATTGCATCTCGACTTTCCTTGATCCAGGGGAGACTTACAACACCCATTGTGATGAAATCCCTTTCTCTTCTGGGGACTTTTATCCTTTATAACAATGCACTGGGGTACTGGTGTTCGTCCTTTACCTTTGGCTTGCATAGCCATATACCACGTGCAACTTTATCTTAGGTATTTAAAGTACCACTATCACTTATTATCTTGGTAGTACCACGGTATATGGTGATCTTAAATCATAATCTCCTGTATTGTTATGATTCCTTAAGATAGATTCCTCAGAAACCCTAATTAAACCACTCTAGTTGGGGTTTCATCACCTTCTTTTCTGAAGAAGTGCACTTGAGGTTCTACCACCATCCTTTCCTCGTACTAAGGACTAGACTGGCTAACCAAACAACCCTTAACTTTTCAACGTATCTTATTACATCTGAGTGTTATCCAAACACCTCTCCTTTCCAAACTTAGGGATAGCCAAACAACCTCTTCTAGCTTCTAGTCAAACAAGTCAGATGTATCTCGACCGGAGCATCCATTACCACTTCACATCCGTAGGTATTAGGTAACATTGAAGACATACACTTCCATGTATTTCACTTATCATATTACCTCAAACTCTATGTTTATCTTCATTAAGAACACTCTCTGATTTCATCATCATGGCGATCAAACTCATCCTGGTATAACTTGTAAGTTCCATTTAGCTCGGGATAAAAACATCCTCATAAGGTGACTACCTCATTCCTCTTAGTGTTTGCAAACCATGTATCATTCTCTTTACCAGGGTAGGTTATCTTCTCTATTCCCATTTCTCGTGGCAACGTTCTAACCTACTTCATCTCTTATCCTTGGTGCATGGCATGTGTAATGTCCTATCTCTCACCCCCATAACAAGAGGAAATAAGCATTTGGCTGCAGTCCAAATACAAAGTTCTTCCTGTTCCAAGAGTAGAGATGGTACATCCCACCTTGTCAATACACCTTTACATCTAAGTTGCAACGTTCCACATATGTCTCTACGTCACAGACATCATGATATCAAAGTTACCTCCATGGAAAACTAACCTTGAACCTACTGAGGTTTATATCCTTGGTCATCTCCTCTAGGTCTATAGGGTATCGGCTCTTTTGGGGTCATCCTTCTTCCCTCATGCATCAAGAGAGTGCCCTACTCATCTGCCCTTTGGGTCCCATGAGTTCATGAAGGTGATCAATCTCCTAACCCATGGCCCTCTGACAATGATAGTTGTTACCTCCCGACCCTATGGTCATGTGCAACTTAGGGAATTAGGTAACTCCTACTTCCATCGGTCTTATCCCTACCTGACCCTAGGATAGACTTAGGATTCTCTTATAGTACCTCTCTAACTTAGAACCTTACCCAAGCCTTCATCATCTCTCTTTCTGCATTCACGGGCTGACTTTTATCCGTTCATAGGGATCATGGCAACCTACCTACCCTGGTCAATCCCCATACCGGTTACGTCCATGGTAACACATCCACATGCACTTAGAGATGGATATCCATGGGTCTACAGGTTCATTCTCATACCATGTACTTTTTCACTTAGCTTCTCAAGATCCTATGAGACCTTTTTAGGTTCCTCAACACCCACAAAACTGATATACACCCTACCAAAGGGGTCCGTCTCCCAGGATGGGAGGAAAACTATCTCTTGATAACAAGGTCACAAACACCCTTAGGTCTAGGGTTTACATCCATATGCTTAACCCTAGTAAGCTATTAAGGCACAAGAAGATCACTAAACCAGGCTAGGTCATCTGGGTTCTCATTCTTCAACCTTAGATCAAGTTCAGACCTTCCCGTGTCATCAACTGATCTGTGAGGGGTTCCTCAAACATACCTTTAATCTTAAGGGACTTCCCTTTTCCTATATACATGAGGAGTACCATACTCGAACTATAGTAACTTAATTCTCATCATGAGCATTAGGTATACCACTTCTGCTCCTAGGTCAGGAACTCTCAACTTCTCCTCATATCTCGGAGTCTAGGATTCCAACCTTCTTGCTGGGTTCCCTGCTCTCTCTCTAGAGCTAACCCTATAACTAACCTCACCATTAGAGGTCCTATCTTCGTGTAGGGTCAACCTCATAAGAATGCCCCTACCTGGAAGAAGCCTACGTTAAACTCATGTTCGCGCAAGGTTATCCATAGCCCCTTAGGCTTATTACATGAGCTATCCATCAAACTCTCCCGGTCAGGATTCAACCTATTTCTCATGCCACTGATGCTTACAGGGTTCCTATTATGCCATGCTCATATCAGCTCATGGGGTTCCATAGGTTCTTCTCTAACCTGAACAATGAAGGATCTATCCTTCACTCTAACATGCATGACCCTTCCTAGGGTTGGGTTGCCAGAGGTGTTAGGTCATCCAACCTCTCATGGCCCATATGTCATCTAAAGCATGTCCATCCAAACACCTGTTTTACTCATCATGCCATTTCTCTCTATAACCTTCACTTAGGGTTAGGGTTAACATCATCCTTAAGGATGTGCCAGGTCTCTACTTGCAATGGAGATCTCTATCTCCAAAACTGACTTATCCTCCTGACAAGAAGGTTTAGCCTCAGGTCTCTTCTGAGGACATGACAACTTATGTCATACGGCCTAAGCATGTATCTATTCTTTAGTTTGCGCTTAATCTATTAAGCTTATGTCCATGACATCTTATTTACATGCTTTTCATTAATTTGATGGAGGATTCCTTAGTCCTTATTAACCTTACACATACCTCAAGAGGGTGAGGAGAAGAAAGGAAACACTAATCCTTTAGGTCCTTATCAGAATTTTGTGATGAGAAGGGATGAATAAGATGAGAAGCCCTAAAGGTATCTTATTTCGATTCATACCCTAAGACTTTGGCCAGGTAGTCACACAGATCCGGGAGTCCTCGTATTCCGACTAGCGGTGCGGAGGAAAATATTGTCAGCCCCAGGTCGTGATCCTTTTCTAAACACCTCCGTCTTTCGGATAATCCTCTAATAACTCCCTTGGGTTCTATGGAATTTGTAAAATTTAATAATTATTAATGGTTAAATGAGGAACCAATGCTCTGATACCAAATGTTACGACCCCACCTCCCGATAACCCCCAATTAAGGGAGACCGAGAGGTTGAAGCCGCACCCATGACTTTCGGATCAAGGTTCGACAATTAACCAAGAATAATTATCAAATTTTAACATGCTAAACTGAAAAGCTGTAAGAAAATAAACTTTGCATACCTTTTGAAATTTTGGATTTCTAACTTCTATCCACTTAAGGATTCTACGCTAACTAATCCTCCTTGTATTTTTCTTCATGTAATTCACAATGTGACGATTTACTGTTTGTCCTTTTGGCTTGTTCCTAAAATGCCGACAAACAAAACATCGGTCAGCCGAAGCTGGTATGTGGGGGAAACAATAATCATGTCAAATATGATAACAACGTAATCATTCAATTATTCATTTAACAACCAAGATTACATTTTAAATATAACTCCATGATCCAAGAGTACCCTATCCTCTATTTTTTCCCCATTAAACCCCTCATGATCCACCTATAAGTGAATCAATTTCTAGGGTTGAGTCACATGGCACTACTCGTAAGTAGCCCACTCCTTAACTCATGGCAGGCTAATGAGTCTCATGGCACTACACGTAGGTAGCCCAATTTCTAACTCTCGGCAACCTAGACCTTGCTCTAGGATTACCCCCCTTTTTTTAGCCTTTTCAAAGCAATAGAGATGGACCCTGATCTAGCCAGTTATATACGCACATTTATAGTTATAATCATAGTCACTTTATAGTTGCATGAAATAAATAGACATCCAACAGTTATTTTCAAGCAACCGATTAAAACTTCGGGAATCGTCGTGAAACTAGAGCGATTATTCATAAGCGTAACCACATACCTAATATGATGATACCACAAGTATTAAGCAAATCCAACCAAGCATGCAATCCAAGCAATTTAACAATCACATAATTCCTGAAAAGAATATGTGCTCTATTTATTACACACTTTATCAAGAACCTACTTTATTGGCTTGGATTCACTTTCTAGGGATACTGTATCCATTTTAGGATTTCGTTTTTCAAGTAGGGTTTCCCTTGATCTTTTATCATATTAAACCCTAATTTTATGCCATTACTCTTAAACCTTAATTATCTCATCTATTCTTCAACATTAAGGTTATCTTAACAACATATAACCCTATTCTTGGATTTGAAGGTACCATTAATCTCATTAAGCTTCTTTTACATTGAATCTACTAATTCATCCTTTTAATCCATAATAAGATCATTATCTGCATTTATCATTAATTACAAGTTCATTATAGTCCAATCTCATATAAACTTGATATATCATTAAATCCATCCTTTTATTCAAGAGAAAACCCTAATTACAACATTTAGGGCTTTTACCCATAATTAAGAACTTTTATACTCTAAATAGCTTAGATTCAGCATGTTTCAACTTTACTTATGAAATTAATCAATTATAGCCATTAATGGTCTCATTCACTAATATTAGGGTTTCAAGGCCCATTTAAGTACGTTAACATATCCAAACCCCAAATTAACCCATTTTAGCCCATGAATTAACTTCTTAGACATCCAAAGCATCTCTTCCTTAACACAAGTTAATATCCACATTAAACATCTCTATTCCATAGAATCATCGAGTTAGGGCTTTTCTCATACTAAAGCATTTAAAGTCAGCAACTTTATCCCCTTTACGAATTATGATTAAATTCAGGCTATAAAAATATTTTTAATGGGTTCCTTGCATTTTTCTGATCAAAATACATATATTATTTGTATTTATCTGACCTATGTTTTAAGAGATATGATTTTTGCAATAAAACACTTACTTTGGCCAACCAGAAGCCGCCACGTGTTCTTTCCATGCATCACATTTCTATTATAAAAACATAACTGAATGTCCTCTCTACCCTTGCGCAAGTGGTTGGCGATGCATAGCGCAGAGGGGTAAAAACGTCAAAACGGGCCGATCTTCTTCAACCTCTGACTCAGGGCGTGGCCACCGACTGCAGCCAAAACGCATGCGTGCCCCCCCTCCTTTCTCGGGTCTGTCGACTCCCAGGGAGCACTCCTTCCCCTCTGAAGCTCCCCCACACACCTGGGATCTCTTTGAACCTGCGGCGAAAGCAGCCAGATTGTGTTGGCCGGGCCTGCACCTCACGGCGGCCCTGCAACCATGTTGTTGTGGGCACACGCGATCCCGGGCACAAAACTGATGGAAAACCTCCCCCTGAGGTCGTGGGAGTAAGCCACATCAAACAAGGTCGTCCCTTGGTCCCTCATTACTCTATAGATGCGTTGCTATTCACGGTTAGGGTTTCATATGTAAATAAGTAATGAGGAAGAGAGGAAGACTGGGGTTTTCTCTCTGGATCTCGAGGCAGGGGTTCTACCCCTCTTATAGGGGTGGGTACTCGCACCTCAAGATGTTTCCTAATGGAAACAAGTCCCCCCTCTCAAAAGGGAACATATTCCTTTGATGAGAAGAAATCTTCTCACTCTCTTAACTTATTCTTTTAATATTCCTTTTTCAATAAATTCTAGGATTTTGAAAATTATCCCACTTATTCTCTTTGTTTCTTGTTTTTCAATCTTTAGGCACGGATTCCTATTTTCCTTTATAGAAAATATCGTCCTTTTAAACAAAACCCCATAATTCATTAATAAAGCAACACATTATCCTCTTATTTTGCCTTTTTAGTATTTTCTCTTTCTTTCCTCTTTATTGGGACTCCTTCGATCCCAAGATACTCCATTATTTCGAAATTCTCTTTATTGGATACTTATTATCCTTCTAGATGCATCTAAATGCATTATTCTTCCTTATTCCTCGTTATCTTGTTTATTTCTCATTAAAACATCTCTTTTTGAGGATTTCTTTTTATTTCTCTTTTATTTTCATTATTGGCATTCCTTTTAATATTAGCAACCTCATGGATACGAAATTTCCCCAAGAAATCTCATTTATACTTCCTTCCACTCATTTTCCACATTTTATCGTTATTTTCCAATTTCTTTCTTCATAAAGAAATACTTAATTAATCTTTTCTTTTCTTATTGCTTTCTTTTTGCAACCTCGGACTCCTTGGTACCCAAGGAACCCAAGAGGCACTAAATCCTCTTTGGATTTGTCTTCTAGAGGTTTCTACATATTTCTTTTCTTTAAAATTCAATAATCCATTTAGTAATTGAATTTCCTTGTTATTGGGCCCAATAGCCAATAAAGCCCACAAAGCAACCAGTCAAGGCTATTGTGAAGAGAATCCATTGATTCAAAGCAAATCATATCATTAATTTTTCAATTATCTTTAATATGAGAAATTACATTTCTCACTATTTGAACCCAAAAAATTGGGGTTATAACATTATCATCATATGTGTCATGGCACCTCCCAAATGTATTTTCTAGGACTTGGCGTTAGAGGAGATTGTCATGATATGGGCCAAAACTTCACCCAAATGCATTTTTAGGGGCTTATTATGAGAGGAAACTGTCAGTATGAGCCATGTCTCCTCCTCAATGCCTTTGAAAGGACATGTTGTGAAAGGGCACTATCATCATATGGGTTGTGGAACCTCCCAAATATATTTTTAGGGACTTGCTGTGAGATAAGATTTGTCATGATATGGGCCCTGACACCTCCCAAGTGTATTTTGATGGACTAGTTATGAGAGGACGTTGTCATGATATGGGCCCTGACACCTCCCAAATGCATTTTTATAGACTTGTTGTGATAGGACGTTGTTGTGATATGGGACCTAATACCTCCCAAATGTATTTTTAAGGACTTACTGTGAGATGACATTGTGATCATATGCTCCATGGCACCTCCTAAATGTATTATTAAGGACTTCGAGTGAGAGGACGTTGTCATATATGGGCCCAAACTTCACTGAAATGCATTTTTAGAGACTTATTATGAGATGATGTTGTCAATATATGGGCCCTTGCTCCTCCTTAATGCATTTGAAGGGACATATTTTGAAAGGACATTATCATGATCTGGGCCATGACACCCACCAATTATATTTTTTGGGAGTTGATGTGATATAACATTTGACATGATATGGACCCTCACACCTAACAAATGCATTTTCATGGTCTTATTGTGAGAGGTCGTTGTCATGATATGAGACCTAACACCTCCCAAATGCATTTTTAAGGATTTACTATGAGATGACATTGACATCATATGCACTATGAAACCTCCCAAATATATTTTCAAGGACTTGGCATGAGAGGACATTGTCATGATATGGGCCCAAACTTCACCGAAATATATTTTTAGGGACTTATTATGAGAGGAAACTAGGAATATATGGGACATGTATCCTCTTTAATGCATTTGAAGGGACATGATGTGAAAGGATACTATCACGATATGGGTCGTGGTACCTATCAAATGCATTTTTAGGGACTTTATGTGAGATAACATTTGTCATGATATGGACCCTGATACTTCCCAAATGCATTTTAGCGGACTTGTTATGAGAGGACGTTGTCATGATATGGGACCTAACACCACCCATATATATTTTTAAGGACTTACTGTGAGATGACATTGTCTAAGCAATTCAGGTGTTTACAACTGAGTAGCAGAACATTTTATATTTTAAGAAGGAATATGAAGAACATGTATAACAATTACTTTCCCTTACCACATTATAATTTAAGAAATTAGTAGAAGAAATAAGGCAAAGGGTCATCCAATGTGAGTCGTGTTAAACCCTAAGAAATTATACAACACAGTTGTATTACATATTTTATTTTCCCTAAGGATTTTAGTTATACCACCCCCAAATCCAACTGATCGCTAAAGAGTTAAAATCAGTTTCATACAAGATCAATGGAAGAAAACTATTATGACCACATCTGAGCTTAATTGGTAAACTAGGGTTTATCTGGATGATTAGATGCTTAATTGGATTGATCATTGCTTAAATATAATTAATGATGATAATTAAATTATGATATTTTAAAACTAATAAGAACGTCAAGTGTTCTATTATTTGAGAAATTAGGGTTTGAGAAATAGAAACCCTAGGTGGCTGAAATTAGGGTTTTGATGGTACATGAGAATGGAATTTGATCAGGATAGTAGTGTGGTAAATGATTTTTCATATTTTTTACAAATTATATATTTAATTAAATTTTGGATATGATATGTATAACTGAATCTTTCATATTGGAGAAAATATTTAGAATATTTGAGTTTTTTTGAATGTGGTTCTCGATCGAACTATACTTCGACCAAAATGCTGACAGAGTGCTTTTCAGCAGTGTAGTGTTTTATTTTTATTTATTTATTGGTAACTCCAAATGATCTTAAATTTTCACTGAAGATTTATAAATCAATAGTAAACAACATGTAAAATTTTCATAATTTTTGGATGCGTTTAGACCTTATCAGTAGATGAATTACAATAACTGACATTTCTGCAGAATTCTAGATAACAATGCACTATTTTATTTTTATTTATTTAATAGAATCTTATAATGATCTCAAATTTTAACTAAATCTTTTTAACTCAATTATACACAACATTATAAATTATAATAATTTTTAGAGAATTTTTGATCTCTGAAATACACGAATTTACAAAAACCTTTTTATGATAGGAAAAATCTATTGAAATAAGAAAAAGCTTAGTGAGGGGTCAATGTGCAATTCACCCCAGCAGCTCAATTGCTCTATATGGTCAACCTAAATCACAAGGAGCTCTCATAATTCATGATTCAAACCAGAGAAATGAAATCCTAAAGAGAGAGGGAGAGTTAGGGTTTGAGAGGAGAAATTGATGGAGATGCTGACCTAGGGTTTTGCAGTCTGAGGAATGCTGAAATCATGTAAGTTTAGCTTCTTTGGATATAGTTTCAGGATGAATCTTCTCCCACATGTCAAAATTCCATACCTCCTTTGATTTGATCCAAAATGGTATCAAAACTTCCCCTTTCCTCACTCTTTCTTCATAATCTCTCATTTTTATGGTTTCTGAGTTGAAAGGAAGAACAATTGGGTGAATTGCTAGGGATTTGATATGGATTTGAGATTTTCAGATATGGGATACATTTTTAAGGTGTTTTCACACTTTAAGGTGAGTGGGAACTTCCTTTAAATAGTATATTGCATGAAAATTGGTTAATTCATCCATAATCTTTAATTGCTAGTATGTGACTACAAACCCTGAATTCTCTATTTATTCTAAGTTGTTGCAAAATGATATGAAATGGATTCTTCCTCTATTTGAATGAATTTCATATGATAAAATCATATTAGAAATGTGTACAATACATCCTAATGAGAATTCCCTAAGTATTCACAGAGGTTATAAGAGTGAACTGAAATATAGGGAATTTGTTTATGACTGAAATTTGTTGTATAAGTAAATATAGAAATTTGATAATCTAGATCCCCTTGGTTATGAATGATTGTCTATCTAAATTCATAGTACATATATGTCAGATAATATCTTGGATTTCTTTCAAAGTGAATAGTGTTTGTTTGATATCTCAATAAAGAGGGTGAAACCCTAGATGCGAGGAAAGTTGGATATTTGCGAATAGATATCATGAAATCCATTTGAAGGGATTTTCTTGACATGATAGACTTTATCTATTCAATGTTATTATTGATGCATGATATCCTACTGAATGGCATGGAAATCCAAATTCAGCTCAGTTCTAAAGTTTCACACATATATTGATTTTATATGATTTGTTGATAGTAGTCTTTATTTAGTGAATGTTTATGTCACATGAAATCTTTATGGAAGTCATGTGAATAAGTTGTTACCTAGTGAGAGGTGACAATATGTGTGATGGCTTTGTGAGCCATGAGAATACATGTACAATCAGTGAAATGAATGCCTTGATGTAAGGACCTAGAGGTAATGTTACCTGTTACAGAGGTAACAATGCTATGTGATGATCTAAGGGTTTGAATACCCAGATCCAGTAATCATGATAATGATGTGAAGGGATGAGAATTCCCAGTAATGTGATAAGGGATTGAGATCCCATGTATCATGTGTTTTAAGGATTTAAAAAGTATGTGATAGATGGATTACACCTTTCTTTGTAGCATTTGTTGTGATTAAATGAAACCCTAAGGGTAGGGTGCTCAATGAATCAAGTATTGTGATATCATTGTTCTTAGTTATTATTAATAATTCTTGTCATGATAAGTAATTAACTCTTAATTGAGTTATGAGATGCACAACTAAAGATTTGGGTTGATATGCACGATTCTAGTGTGTATGTGCCAAGTAGATATGTAATTTGTTTATTTAAGAATTTTAGCCTATCTGCTGGTATAGTTTGTTGATTACTCAGTATATTACAGTCTTTTGAATATACTTCTCTGCCAAGTTTAGAATGATATTCAAGTTGTGATTTGAATTGCAATTAAATAGACAAGATGCCATAGAAATGCCAGAGTCGAGTATAAGTAAGAAAAAGGTTCAACATAGTAAGAGTTTTCTAGGAAATAATAAAATTATAGATTTAAGGGCCCTGACACCATAGAACCTCTATGTGAGGTCTATGTCGTAGGGATGAAACGAACTAACCCATCGTCCAATATACGGGGGTCGGAACGTTCTATCAGGTGGCACGAGGGACGAAGCCCTAGTGGAAGTCTCTTTCAATTATAGTTTGTAGTATCCAACATCAACCAGAAGTTCTGGTGGCACTAGAGTACAGAAAAGCATGCCCAACATCAACCAAATGTCCTGGTGGCATGGCTTGACTCTCCGCCTGTGTGCTCAGGTTAGAGGAGGAGTCCAATTTATGACACAGTAGGAGTGTCGAGGCCGGAGAGCCAGTTTCTTTGTTACAGACCAGGAGAGTAGTCAGACTTAGCTATTCCGAGGCGTCAGCTAAGTCTTGTACGGTGGGATCGTAGTGTACTATGAGTCTTCATATGTAGAGTACACTACATATGATCAGGGCATAATAAAATGAATGAGAGGTTAAACAAGTGTGTGCATTTATTCAATTATTCTTGTATATTTCTGAATTATTAGTTCTCTTTATGAACAATCAAGCATTTCATATATTGATTCACTCTTATTGATATCTAGAGTATCTTACCATATTTATGATTTGTCAATTATTAGTCTCTTTAAAGTATACTATTGGTATAATTGATATCAGTTGCTCAAAAGTATATCTGTAATTATATTAGTGCTTTAGACTGTTTCTTTGAAGTACTCATTCACTGAGTGAGTAGGCTCACCCCTCTACTCAAAATTTTTAGGGAAATCACATGGACTTGAAGAAGATATCATTGCATCAGAGTAGATCTTCCACAAGAGTTAAGTCTGAGTATAGTCAAGTTAAGTCGGTCCTTGTCACTCTAGGTCCTTGTAAATCCTCATAAAAATCAGTGGGCTTCACTTCTTTTACTGATCCAAGTACTCTTAAGTCATCGCTCTAATGAGCGGGTGCCAGTATGGTGACCAATAAGTAAGATGATATCCCTTATGACTGAGTTGTTCCTTGTAGACGAGTCTCATCATATAATGTTTCTCCAGAATGGATACAAATTCTGCTATCACTTGGCATATACTTCCTATACATCATCCCAATTATAGGCCCTTGTGCTTTAGTTATTTGATAAAAAATTCATGATAATGTTGGATTAGAGAGTATAACCATAATTTACTTAGTGTGTAGTTAATCAATTTGGTCGACCATGAGTGGAAGCACATGACTAGATCTGCATACCTATGGGGAACAATGTTTCTGGTATGATGTCTTTGGTGACAATGTTGTCATACCTAAATTTTGAGGTAACATGTTTAGTGAGAAATGTATGACCTCATTCATGTGTATCCTTGGGTGTTGTAGAAAAGGGTTGAAGGAGACATTGATTTCCATGAAGGTCAATGTCTTCATTAATAGCTTTGGGTCCACTGTGATGCGTCATTGAACCTCACCCATGACTTCCTTAAGGGATCTATAAAAATCTACCACCATGATTCTCATAGCCTGATTTACTTGAACTAAATGTCATGTGTGATAAATGCCTTCAATGTGTAAACTTTGAGAATACATAATCATCAATACACCTGAGGATCACCATGTCTTTTGATCATTATATACAATTATGGGTTAGAATTTTGACCTACTAGGGTTTGTTTAGAGAAGACGATATCATTGACATGACAATTATAGATAGTGTGTCAACAAGTTGCTAAGGCTAGATATTATTCAACACAACAATCCCTATAGAATCATTAAGATATTTGATCATGTGTTTGTGAGCTTCAAAATAGGTGCCATATGGATTTGTTCATGTACTTCTTCATGTGCCTAAAATGTGATAGGATGGGTTGGATGTGGTAACCTCTAAATTTAACACAGTTGGTGCTATGATGCACCCTATCTTGATGATGTCTAAGAAAAAAAACTCAGGCAACATAGCCACTTGGTTGAATTTGTGTAGAATTGATATTTTAATAGGTTTATTAGCAACAAACACAATATATTCCAAATCGGCTAATTTATATGTTGAACATGAATCAATTCCCACATAAATGTAGTGGCCTTCATCTTTATCTTATCATCATGCAGTTCAATGTGAAATAGATCTCTAGATGACAATGAGTTGAAGAACGATCTATGTGTGTCATGCCATAATACAAATCCTTGATGTAGTATCTAATCAAGATGTATGTCCCACTAGATCCTACCAAGTTGTGAATGAAAATAGTTTCATAGATGGGAACCTCATGGTAATGTTGGTGTCATCAACTTTTGTATTTGGGTTGTCATTGGAATCTTGAGGTGGGAGATTTTTGGGATACACTTGTCAATGCTAGACTATTAAAGATTTGTTGTGGGAGTTGAAGCATGATATGCGGGTTCCATTCCATAATGTGTATCCGTGTTATAATAAGAAATTGGGATGGAGGTCCTACTAGAACCTTTCAAAGTGTAAATGGAAGAATTTTCATAGTCGGTAAATGAATGTCAATTTCAGTGGCATCCTCTATAATATTAATAAGTGTAATCACACCTTAAAGGGCCTGTGGGGATCTTTATTGTCTACTAAATTGATGATGTCCTCCTTTTAATGGGCACTTTTATGGCTCCAATACATGTATGTGGACTAAAATGATAATGTCTATTACTAGTCAAAGGCATATGGATTGTCTTATCTATATGAGATGTACACACTTTAAGGCCTTGCATTTGTTTGTGTTGTGGCATTCTATTTAGTGGAAGAAAAATATGGTGTGAGGGTTGTGGTTCTTTACTGGAAAAGGTGGAGGACCCATCAATTCTGTAAATTACAATAATTCAAATAATTTTCTAAGAACATCACGTTAGGAGTCCTTGAAGTACTCAACCCATTTTGGTACAATACTTTTTCTATGGAACTTTTAGCAGCTAGTGGGCCCGTGGTCATGAAGCTACCATTGAGTTCGAGACAACTACTACTTGGGGCATGAATCTACACATTTCCACACATTTTTTTCTCTTTCTTCATACTTAGTCTCTAGCATTTTGTGTATGTAGTCTATACGGAAAACATAAGGTCCTTTCATCCACTCTTATCAAAAGTCAAATCATGAACTTGAGATGTCCTTCAAATGATATAGGTCTAGTTCGTCCAAAATAGTTATCCTATGTCTATTCGAAAGAGAAGGAACACTTTTCTTTTCCGCATTCATTATATGGAACTTGGATCCTCCCTTTCTAGAGGGCAGCTGTAAAATGAGTGATTTTTGAGGCGTCTGATAGCTCCTCCAAAATCATCACAATAGTGTGTACTGTATCAAATTCAGGAGTCTTCTCCAATGTACTATCATCTATGAGGTCTTAAACATTAAGTGTCTTGGTGATCGATATTAATCAAAGTATGCATTCTAATCAAAGTTATCTCAGATAGGGTATTCAAGTGGCCACTATATCAAAGATTTGAGCATAGGGTATATCCTAGGGAATTATGAAACATAGGTGAACCAGAGAGGAGTGAATCTAGTTGGAATTTGTTAGGGTGAAGATCCATATCTAAAGGGGGTCCTTGGAGAACGTTCATATATTCAGTTGCCTAGTGTGGGGTCGTGGTTTTTATGTTTGGAGACATCATTTTTTACACGAGTTATTAGACCATATGGGTATATTTTGATCCATCTTAATCATTCAATAGAGGGAACTGCCACCCTCAATGGGATTGCATCAATATTTGTTTTTCTTAGCTTAGGATCGTTGATACAGGAGGATATAATACAAAAACTATGATTTTTGTATCTCATTATTTCCTACATGTGTTCAAAAGTTGGAAATAGGTGCACATGGGGATTACACATCCATCTTGTGGTGAGAGTTGGTGATAGTAATGGGGGTGAGTTTGATGTTCTTATAAACCCATTTCGGGATTGCAATTTCCACATGGGTCCCAACATGGATAAGATGTCAAATGATGTGTATAACTTGAACATCGACATTGTTCATAGTATTGTCAAAGCTAATTTAATGACAATATGGGTGACTTTCTTGTTGGTACGAGTATTTCTGATATTTTCAACTAACTCCCTCAATCTTCTAATGGACTAGTAAAATGATATCTTAGTCTTTTTTGTGAGCTCTTCGAGGTCATATTTGATTGACTGCTAGTCAATTATGGTGTGTAATAAAGAGGTGGTTTAACTCTTCCCAATACATCATCTTCTATTAAATTTTGTTGGTTGCCCATTCCATAGGTGGGCCTTCAAGTGATCATTAGAATTATTTCATCAAGAGTTCTAATTGAATTTCACTTAGAAGATGTGTGATTAGTATGTACATATATGGAGATCGGTATTCCCAAGATCCTTGTATTTCATGAACTCATGGACATTGATTTTTTGGGAAGGTGTGCCTCTAAGAAGTAGTAGAACGCATGCTAGACAAAGGAATGGGATATCCCAAATATTGAATGGGTGATTTGGTGGATAAGGTAGTATTCCAAACTACCACCCACTAAAGGAAACATGATTCTTAGGACTTTTTGTGGTAATGGCACCATCAACTTATCTAGTTTCCAAGATGATTGGGTAATCTTATAATATATATACAGTTTTCCTATTTAATTTTTCATATGTGATGTAAATTGAAGTAGGTACAGAAGAATATCCCCAAAGGTTGATGCCCATTTCTTATGAAGAATGTTTTCGTTGTATACCTTGAGAGCCAATTATATGATACTTGTAATGGGATAAATTGTGCTTGATTTTATTAATAATAAAGGTACTTTGGGTTTTTACATTTACTTAGTTATGATAGAATCATTGAACATAGTATTGTCTAAAAATGTTTTACTAAATGACATTATTTCTGGATTGAGGAACTGAACATATGATCCTATGTATGTTAAGAGTATTCTTATTTTCTAAGCCCTAGTCATATACTATTGCAAAAATTTGGGATGAAATTATACATTAGACTAGTATGTGTTTTGACTAATTACTACATTTCAACAGTCATGATATATGATATTGAGTAAAACACATAGATACTTATTAATGAACAAGTGTACTGGATAGACCCACTATAAGTACTATACATAAAATATGGAAATGGAAGTCAGAATCATCTATCAATGTAATCATAGTTACTCTAGTCCTTAGACCTAATGTCACTACAATGATTATGTGTTGGTCATTGTACTTTAACACAACTCAATGTTACCTCGATAAGAGTTTGCATACAAGTAGTGCTTGGGTGTACTATGACATATGTGGGTTATTGTGAGTGACATAGACGTAGTTTCCCCCCCTATTGGTGTTATATACCACCTACATAATGATTGAGACTATGAAACACATGTCCATGCTCATATGATCAAAATTTGGTATTCATCACACATGTATCACAAATAGTTTTCTCTTAATTTATGAACAAATATTGAATACTGGGAGGATGAAGATTCCATGACTGATATATATTTTAGACAAAGCAGTTACACATTAACTATAGCACTGGTCATAATATAATGTTGAGGTTGTTCTCCAACTTATCAAATTACATTGGTGAAATAATGTGTCTATATACCTATAGGATTCATGCATAGAATACCCATTGAAGAGGAGTATAATTGTGAGTAAAATTTGATTTGGTTATTAAATGGTTTAGGTAATCAGTTAGAATAATCATAGATTGTATGGGATCACATAAAATAAAATAGAAAAACCAGATGTAAGTCTACTTGATGAATTGGACAAGATAATTCAATTGATGATCAATTATAGAATTTTCTAAAATTGACTAGTAGATTGACTAGAGTGTCCATGAATGACCTCTTAAACATAGTTGTTGGATTTTTGTTTCTATTAAGAAACCTTATTCTCTGTTGCCACTAAAGGGGCATGACCACTATGATTTTGGTTGCATGCTTTGACAAATGAACCCAAGATGTCATAACCCCAAGTTTGAGGAGAAGGAGAAAAGTGTGCTTGTAGCATGTTGAAAAGCAAAAGGCTATAACTTTCAGACAATATCAAGAAATCTGATATGGAGTTCCCATCATTTGGGTGGACTATGTCTAGACTTTAGTTCCAAACATCTCCATTGAGTGGAAATTTTGTCAACTTCCATCTATGTATCACCATTAGAAACAAACATCAATGATAAGGAAAGTCAAAGGACTTGTTCCAAAATGAGATATATCTTGTACCACTCCTTCCAATGCACTATTATTTATGAGATCTACTCATGGGAGCATGGGAATCAATATGTTGTTTTTGTTGTGTTTATTGTTTCCATTTTCACAACAAAATAAGCTATTAACTATGGGGAACATGACATCCATATTGGGATTGGTCCTCCATAATTTATCATCCATGGAATTCAAATACGAACCCTATATATGATCATTCCAAGGGACAAAGAGAGGGAGAAAAAGAATTGTACTAACACATTGCCTAGGAAATGGTTATTACTTTGCATTGCCTTTAGAAGCACAACATGCATTACCATTTTTCATGTGGACTACGTAGAGACTCTAGTTCTATGAAATGACAATGGGTGGATATTACCAACCATAGTTTATGCACCACCATGAGAGACACACATCACTGCATGAGGAAAATGATTGGACTTTTTCAACAAGATGATATATTCTTGTTTTCATTCCAATACATATTGATGAGATTTGCTCACAGGGGTATGCAATTTTTTTGTTTCTTTCTTTGTGCTTATTCCCCCCATTTATTAATAAAATGGTGGCTTTGAAATAGAGTGTATGTGAAATCCCATGCACCACAAACAAGATTACTCAAAACCAAATTTTAAAAATATTACTAAGAAAGTGGATTACCAGAAAACATAGGTAATTAGAACTGGTTCCTATAAAGTGTCATAAGAAAAAATCTTAACCCATACGAGTCTACAAGCCTTCCACATGCAACACATACCATATCACATTGTGCTTGCATCACTGTAGATCATCATTCCTGTCATCAACATGTTACACAAGATACTGGTTCCATATATATACAAGTACAACTGTCATAACTATATAACCATGGCACACACTCCAAAACCTCAAATCGATCACATAACCACAAAACATCTCAAAACCATAACAAGGACCTTAGTGTACAAGGACAACTCTAGGAATCTAACACCAAAAGACCAGTAACACATCCAACCTTATCGGCTACTACTCTTGGTGTTGCAGGTGCTCTACCTCTTCGTGCATAGTTACTAAAAGACATGGAAACCCGCGGGGTGAGACCAAATGTCTCAGTGAGAGATATAACTCTCTACCAACATTATTAAAGAACATGCAAGCTAAGCAAGTAAAACTAAGCAGACAATTAACATAAGCTAGCTAGTGGAGTAGATTTATCTAAATGATATGTATTCAACAAATAAAGCAGATTAAGCAAGACTAGGTAGCTACTACTAAATATTAGATCAAGTTATTTTCTAAAAAGGAATATGAAAAACATGTATAAAATTTGTCTTCTCTTACCATCTTATAATTCAAGAAATTAGTAAAAAGATAAGGCAAAGGATCAACCAATTTGTGACGTATGTCAACATAAGCATATTTATTACATTGTAGTATTACGTCTTTTATTATGCCCCAATGATTTGAGTCATACCAGCCAAATCAATCTGACCATTACTAAGTTGAAATCAGTGCCATATAAGGTCAATGGAAGAGTCAAAACCCACAAGCTCTCCAATACCTCTTGGTTAGATCAAGAGAACACTGTAGAGGCATATCAGTCAACTACAAGATAGTGACATATAATCAACATAAGGATTATGTCACACATGGTCATCCATATATATAAACACCTAGCCCACCTTGGTATAGGTAACGATACTAGAAGAATAGGCTCTCGTTTGTTCGTTCCTAAAAGAAGGACTGGCTCAGGCATGGTCATCCATATCACAAAGTTATTATCTCATGCATGGTCGTCTCACCCCACCTATAATAAAGTATGCAAGGAGATATTCAACTTGCACCCCACATATACAATAATATGCGCTCTGAGTCAGACTCATTTCACCAATCCAACAAATTAAGTTGACACTATAATTGGATCTATGGCACACAGAAACCTACATGATTAGATTTCACTTGATTAGTTAGACAATTGGGTGACTTTTAGCATGAATCAAGTTACAACGTATAAGGCTAAAACAAACTCTACAAGAATAACGGTGTGTTGTTACTTCAAAAGATATAAAACATACAAGGTGTGAACTTGTCACACAATTCACATGGCCACCAAAGTCACATATCACCATGGGATAGCAATCCCTTAATTACATCACTTGAGGATATCACCACTTAATAGGCATCTAGACATCATCAGGTCATAAGACTATCACATTAAGCCATGCATATAATGCCTCATTGATGTGCATAAGCACCACCCTGTATCACATAATCACCACATAGCATACACAAGCCATGGAATACATATCTCCTGCAAGGTTAGGGACTTATAAACAAAAGAGAAAAAACATTCTACAATATGAACATTACATGAGAGAAAAAACAAACACATAATTCATTATTAGGGTTAGGGTTCCAATCTTTAGCCGATTTCAGATTTGTAGGTACATACAAGTACTAAACTCCAGATATAGCATCTCCCATATTCTTGGAATACTTAGGGTTAATAAGAATGATTAAGGTTAAGCCAGCAGCTAACCACATAGCACTACACGTGGGTCAAACATGGTTCATTCATTACTGATACAAGTGCATTGCTAAAGTGTTCAAGCTTGTGACAAAACCACCCATCACTCATGTATGTCATGACGACAACCATACATGGGTCATGGCCACCACCTTGCATGGGTCGCTGCCAACAACACCTATGGTGTCCCTACCGTGGCTGACCTCTTTCATGTTGGGACCATGACACACCAAGAGGAACATGCCTTGACCAAACTAGGGTTAGGGTTTAACCACCCAAGGGAGAGCATGTCACGACCTTAAAATAAGGACTCACCGCGACCCACGACAAGAACATGTCTTGACCTCAAGATCAAACCATGTCGTGACCAAATAAGGAAGAAGGAAATGTTCTGACCAAACCAATTTGTGTTTTGACCCTCAAGGAAGTAGATGTTGCAACCATCAAGGATAAGGATTTTGCGACCTCCACAAGGTCATCTACCTTGACCCAAAACCAACATGCTAAGAGATGTCACGACCCAAGACAAAAAAGGCATGGTGACCACCAAGGGTCAAGCCACCACTAAGACTAAGAACCAAGATCAAAACAAGTTCTAAATAGAGATAACCCATAATTAAAATAGGTGACACAACAAGGGAAAATCCATCATCACCATTGAGGAAAACCTCATGCAAAACGGTCGTCAAAGCCTAAAATAAACTTCATGGAACCGCCATGAAGAGGAACCTCAACAAGAGAGAGGAACCAAAATCATCACCACCAAAATCGAACCAAAACTTCATAGAACACATAAACACTCGACCTTCATGCATACACATGAAACCAAGGTCAAGAAAAGGAGGAAAACCAACCATGCACCTTAAACACCAAAAGTGGGTATAAAGGAAAATTAGGGTTTTGGATTACATCCAAACAAAGTACAATCTCTACATCATCCAAGCTCTAAGGTCTATCACCCTCTACTAGCATGTTAAGGAAACCTTTAGAGAGGGGAAAAAGTAACATGCAAGCATAAAGAGTGCAATAATAGTTGAAGTTATGACTTAAATAACCCGCCTTAAGGAAGATCATTCCAAAGAAGGAAAGCTCCAAGCACACGATCACCAAGGAATATCAAGCTCCACCAAAAGCTTTGATTTCAACCACAAGATCACATAAAGAAAGATTAAACACCAAGGTCAAAGGATGCCTCAAGAAAGAGGGCAAGAAGTTCAAGGTCAAACAAAAAGAAAGAAGGGGGAAAAGAGAAAAGACACTCCCTCTAACTTGGGTGTTGCCTTGTCAAAACATGGCCTATTAACCTTGTGATGAGGAGCTTATTCTCAAGAACGACCACCATGTAAAAACATGGTCTAGGGCCAAGAAAGAAGGAAAAAGATGGGGTAGAAGATCCAAAGAAAACATTAAATATTGAAGATAAACACTCACCAAGGTTGAAGATGACCAAGGATCACAAAAAACACTACATGTAAGGGTTGAACCACCTCCAACGCACCAAGAACAGATCCTTTTTGCTCCACCAAGCCCCAAGATTATCCAAGCAAGTAAGGAGAAAGGGGATGGCCAAAAAGTATCACTTGCATGGAGAGAAGAGGGTTTATATAGCAAAGGAGGAGAGAGGTAGGGAAAGGGATGATGTGTCAATGAAAGAAGGCCCCAAAGGGACACTTGTCCACTCAAGAAACTAGCATACAACAACATAAAGACCACATGTACAAGATGGTTATACACTCTAGGTTGGATCTCGACCATTGAGGCCACCCAACCCTCATGTCGCGACCGCAACACACCAAGGGAACCACCCATGGTCGCGACACACCACCAAGGACCACTAGGTCACGACACAAGGTCACCACAATCCCTAGGTTGAGACACTCTACACAAGAGCACCCATATTGACCCAAGACACCCAAGATCATCTAGGTCATGACAAACATACCTAGTTGAGGTGTCTCGATCATGACATCCTCCATCCATGCCCTAGGTTGGGACCTAGGTCAATACAAACCAACAAGGGTCACATGGTCAAGGCACACCAAACCCTAGAAAATCATATTCACCACTAAGTGTGATACCACTCAACCAAGGGTCCACCAAGGCACTCCAAAGCACCACACTCGTTCTCATGAAGCCAAGAGAGATAAGGAACACTCTAGAGGTGGAAAATTAAAATAGTACCCCTTTGAATGTGTAATCTGCAATTTGCACAAAAATAAGCACACAAAGCACAAACAACATCCAAACAAGATCAAACTGGAGTATTAAGCTCTTCACATTCCCTAAGATCGTCTTGAAGGATTAGAGCAAGGTTCTAAGAAAAACATTAAGCCAAAACAAATAGGGTTAATTCAAAACATAGGTCAGGGGTCTTACAAGCCATAAATCCCTAACATGGATTTTTCCCCTGAAATCCTAAGAGAAAAAGATAGGTACTTCTTCAACATCTCTTCTTCAGGATCCCACATGGCTTCCTCAATGCCACAATGATTCCACATAACCTTCACAAGCACTATGTCCTTCTTCTTCAACTTCTACACCCTCCTGTCAAGGATCAACATGGGCCCTTCAACATAGGACATGT
This sequence comes from Alisma plantago-aquatica, assembly GCA_963693085.1. NCBI lineage: Eukaryota > Viridiplantae > Streptophyta > Magnoliopsida > Alismatales > Alismataceae > Alisma > Alisma plantago-aquatica. Next base: position 917,436,059 of record OY856409.1, read on the forward strand.
CCTCATCAAGCTCAACCTCCACTTACTGTAAAACCAACTTGGTATCCGGGTGGGACTTCCTTATCATGGACACATGGAACATTGGATGTAATCTTTGCAACTCAGGCAGCAACTCTAACATGTAGGCCACCTTCCCAAAACATGCCACCACATGATAAGGTCCCATATACCAGGGAGCCAACTTTCCCTTCTCCCAATCCTAAAAACACCCTTTCAAGGAGATACATTGAGATACACCATGTCCCCAACTTGAAACTCCAAGGGTCTCTGGCGGTTATCAACATATGACTTTTGTTTATCCCGGGATGCTATTAACTATTGTTGAATCACTTTAATCTTCTCTATTGTCTACTACACCATCTCAAGACTAAGAAACTAATATTCACCTACCTCATTCCAGCATAACAGAGACCTATAATGTCTCCCATACAATGCCTCATATGGTGCCATGTCGATGCTCCTCTGATAAATATTATTATAGGAAAATTCTGTCAGACTAAGATGAATGTCCTAACTTTCCAAAAACTACTAGACACAAGCCCTCAGTAGGTCCTCCAATGTCTATAGGACCTCTCAGACTGACCATCTGTCTATGGCTAGAACGCAATGCTGAATCTCAACTACATTCACAAGGTTGTGTGTAATCACTCCCAAAAGTGACTCATGAACTGAGAACCTCTATTTGATACAATAGTAGCTAGGACATCATGCAAATGCACTACCTCATATATGTAGATATGAGTGAGCTTCTTTGTTGAATAGATTGTCTTCCCTGGCAAGAAGTGCACTGACTTTGTCAAATGATCAACTATCACCCAAATGGAATCATGTCCTTTGGTTATCCTAGGAAGACCAATCACAAAATTCATCATAACACGATCCCACTTCCATTGTGGTATGGGTAACAACTTTAATATCCCTATAGAATTCTAATGCTCTGCCTTGACTTGCTGTCACACTACGTACTTGGCCACAAACTTAGCTACATCCCGCTTCAAGCTAGGCCACCAATAAATGTCCTTAAGATTATGAAACATCTTTTGATACCTGGGTGCATTACATACATCAAAGAGTGAGCCTCTTCTAGAACCATCTTTCTCAAATTACCAACATCAAGAACTACAAGTCTATCATGGTAACATATTGTCTCATCATCTAACTCATGGAAACTATCACGCTTCTTGCTACCGAACTCTGATTGTATGGTGTGTCACAATATCACCCTGCTGTGCCTCTTTGATCTACTACTGCAAGCGGGCTTTACCTACAACTATGCCAACAACCCTACTAACATGGACACCTATGTCTTCACATTCATGTCATACAAGGAAACCAACATGTCTCTCTTATGACACACCAAGGAGTTCAATTTTGACTGCTCAGTGATGATGTTGAAGAAGACTTCCTTCTCACCGCATCTTCTATGACATTCACATTGCCTGGATGATAATCAATAGTACAATCATAGTCCTTGATTAATTCCATCCAGTGTCTCTATTACATGTTCAACTCTTGCTAGTGTAAGACTACACCCTCTTCCCTTATCGAACGACCATTGGCTTCTTAAAACCTCCCAATGTCTGCCCTTGAAATTGTGTTGGCCTCTTCTTGGAACTCTTTTCCCGCTTCTCAACCACTGACTATTCAATCTTCTGGATGGACTCTACAAACATTGCAAACTTCTCCTAATTCTCAAGTGCTACCACCGCAGTCGTCAACCACCATTCAGACCCTTCTTGAAACATTGAATCCTTTCATCATCTATCGATGTCATGTGAGGAAAAAGCCTCAGTAGCTCCATAAAATTTTCTTTGTACTCATTAATCGACATGGGTCCCTGTCGGATCCACTCAAATTGATTGATCTTCTCATCCAGATAGGTACGTGGAAAGTACATGCTGACAAACTCTCGTCTAATCACTTCCCAATTGATATTGACATCTGGTCATTTCTCCTCTTCAATGGACCACCAATGGCCAACACTCCCCTATAGGAAATACACTACGTGCTTCAACTTATCATATTTGGTGATATTAAGGATCATGAAAGCCTATTCCAACTGTGTTAGCCAAAGATCAACATCTGGTAGATCAACTGTACTAACATAATCCACATCACAAACATGTCTCACCCTCTCAAAGGTATTCCCCACTCCTAGAGATTCGGTACTAGGGAAAGCTGCCCTAGGATGAGGGGCAGACATCCTATCTACCATGTGCATCATTGTCTCCATTAACTACCCAAACAGAGACCAAAAGGCAAGGTTTTCTACAACAATTGGGTCAAATTGGGGCTCATCAGGCACCCAATCTTCTCTTGCTTGATCCCTCACACCACCATTGGGTGCAACAACACTTCTCTCTAGAATGTGTTCTTTGTGTTATTTACCCATCTTTTCTACTCTTCTTCTTCTTATGCATAAGTAGGAGTCACTATAAGACAGACTTGAGGACACTAGAAGAAAAGAAAACCCTAGTCCTAGGTCCATCTAGACTCAACAAACCTAAATCTCTGATACCAACCTTTAACTATGATGTCTCGACGTGCCACAAATGAGATTACTCAAAACCAAACATGAAAAATAACAATAGTAAGCAGATTCCAGAAAACACAGGTAATTAGAACCGATTCCATTAAAGCACCATAAGCCAAAAACTCATTCCATATGAGTCCACAAGTCTGCTAAATGCAACACATACCATATTACTTGGTGCTTACATCATTGTAGATCAATGTTCCTATCATCAACCTGTTACACATGATACTACTTGCATATATATACAAGTACAACTATCATAACTATACAACCATGGCACACAAGCCAAAACCTCATATCAATCACATACACCCCAAGGACCTGAGTGTATAGGGATGACTCTAGGACTCTAACACCAAAATACTAGCAGCACATCAAACCTTATCAACTACTGCTCTTTCTACTACTCTTCCTTAGTTGTACGACCTCTACCTCTTCATGTACAATCATGTAAAATATGTGGAAAGCCACGGGGTGAGAGCATATGTCCCAGAAAGAGATATAACTCTCCTCCAATGCTATCAAAGCACAAATATGCTAAGTAGGTAAAACTAAGTAGATAATTAACATAAGCTAGCAAGTTGAGCTGATTCAGCTAAATGATATGTATTCAAAAAATAAAGAAAATTAAGAAAGACTAGGAAGCTACTACTCAATAGTAGATCAAGTTATATTCTAACAAGGAATATGAAGAACATGTATAATAGTTGAATTTTTATCGTCTTATAATTCAAGAAATTAGTAAGAAGATAAGGCAAAGGATCAATCAATGTGAGCCGTATGCCACCGTAAGCATATATACTACATGAATGTATTACATCTTTTATTATGCCCCAAAGATTTGAGTCATACCACACAAATCCAACTGACCACTACTAGGTCACAATCAGTGCCATATAAGGTCCATGGAAGAGCCGGAATCGACGACCTCTCTAACACCTCTTGGTCAACTCAAGAGAACACCATAGAGACTTGTCAGTCAACTGCAAAAGAGTGACATATAGTTTGTATAAGGATTGTCTTACGCATGGCCGTCTATATATATAAACACCTAGCCCACCTTGGTACAGGTTACTACGCTTGAAGAACAGGCTCACATATGGCCATTCTTAAAAGAAGGATTGGCTCATGCATGGCCATCCATATCACAAAGAGATCGGCTCACACATGGCTGTCTCACACCATATATAATTAAGGACTCAAGGAGATACTCAACTTGCACCCCACATATTTAAAAATATGTGCTCTGAGTTAAATTTGTTTCACCAATCCAGAAAATAAAACTGATACTAGAATTAGATCTATGGCACATGGAAACCTACATGATTAGGTTTCACTTGATTAGTTAACCAATTGGGTGACCTTTAACATCAATCAAGTTACAACGTATAAGGCTAAAACAAACTCTATAAGAATAAGGGCGTGTTGCAACTTCAGAAGATATAAAATGTAAAAAGTGTGAACTTGTCATGCAATCACCACATGATACTCATTGCTCTGCCATTCACAAGGTCACCAAATTCACATATCACCATGGGATATCAATCCCTTAATCACATCACTTGAGGATATCACCTCTAAATAGACATCTAGCCATCATCAAGTCATAAAACCTATCACATTAATCCCTACATATTATGCCTCATTGTACATAAGCACCGCCTTGTATCACATAATCACCTCTGTACCATATACAAGCCATGTAATACATATCACCTACAAGGTTAGAGGCTTATAAACAAAAGAGAGAGAACATTCTACATGATGAACATTACATGAGAGAGAAAGAAAACAAATAATTTAGCATTAAGGTTATGGTTCCAAGCTTTAGTTGATTAGGGTTTTGTAGGTACATACAAGTACTAAACCTCAGATATAGCATCTCCCACATTCTTGGAATACATAGGATTAAGAAGCATGATTAAGGTTAAGCATACAACTATCCACATAGAAATACACATGGCTCAAACATAGTTCATTAATTAGTCATACAAGTGCATTGATGGTCTCCAAGCATGTGACCCAACCACCCATCACTCATGTATGTTGCAACCACCACCATACATGGGTCGCAGCCGCCACCTTGCATGGGTCCCGACCACCACCACCCATGGTGTCATGACCACAACCAACCTCTTTCATGTCGTGACCACGACATAGCAAGTGGAACATGTCTCGACCAAACTAGGGTCAGGGTTCAACCTCCCAAGGGAGAGCATGTCACAACCCAAAAACAAGGACTCACCACGACCCACGACAAGAACATGTCTTGACCTCAAGACCAACCATGTCGTTGCCAAGATACGAATAAGAAATGTATCAACCAAACCAAGGTGTGTTTAGATCCTCAAGGAAGTAGGTGTCATGACCATCAATGAGAAGGATGTCAGGACCTCCACAAGGTCAGCTACCTCAACCTGAAACCATCATGCCAAGAGATGTCATTATCTAGGTCAAAACAAGGCATAGTGACCACCAAGTATCAAGCCACCCCAAGACCAAGAACCAAGATCAAAACAAGATCAAAATAGAGATATCCCATTGCTCAAATAGGTGATACAAAAAGAGAAAACCCATCATCCTCATAAAGGAAAACCTCATGCGATCCAAGGAAAATCACCAACAAGAAAAGGAGAAAAAATCACCATGCACCTCAAACACCAAAATTGAGTACAATTGAAAATTAAGGTTTCAAATTACTTCCAAAAAAGCACGATCTCAACATCATCCAAGCTCTAAGTCTATCACCCTATACTAGCATGCCAATGAAACCTTTATAGAGAGAAAAAAGTAACATCCAAGCAGAAAGAGTGCAATAATAGAGGAGGTTAAGAGTTATATAACCCACCTTAAGGAAGATCACACTAAAGAAGGCAATTTCTAAGAACACAATCACCAAGGAAGATCAAGCTCTTTCAACCACAAGATCACCTCAAGAAAGACAAAACACCAAGGTCAAAGGATAGATTAAGAAAGATGACAAGAAGTTCAAGGCCGAACCAAAAGAAAGAAGGGGGAAAATAGAGAAGAAACTCCCTCTCACTTTTGTGTCACCTTGTCAAAACATGGCCTATTACCCTTGTGATGAGGATCTTACTCTCTAGAATGACCATCATGTGAAAACATGGTCTAGTGCCAAGAAGAATGGAAGAAGATGGGGTTGAAGATTTAAAGAAAATATTAATCAAGGAAGATAAACACTCACCAAGGTTGAAGATGACCAGGGATCACCACAAACACCACATGCAAGGGTTGAACCACCTCCAAAGCACCAAGAACATATACTTCTTTCTCTACCAAGCTCCAAGATCAGCCAAACAAGGAACGAGAAAGAGGATGGATGAAAAAGATCACTTACATGAAGAGAAGAGGTTGTATATAACAAAGGAGGAGAGAGGTAGGGAAAGGGATGAGGTGTCAACGAAAGAAGGCCCGAAAGGGACACTTGTCCACTCAAGAAACTAACATGAAATCACATAAAGCCCACATGCAAGTGATGGTGATACACTCTAGGTTGAATCTCGACCACCTAGACCACCCAACCTCATGTTGTGACCACAACACACCAAGGGAACCATCCATGGTTACGACACACCGCAAAGGACCACTAAGTCGTGACACATGGTCACCACAAACCCTAGGTTGAGACACTCTACACAAGAGCACCCATATCCACCCAAGACACCCAAGACCATCTCGGTTATGACACCCATACCTAGGGAGGTGTCTCAATCATGACCCCCTGCAAATAGGCTCTAGGTCACGACCTAGGCCCAAACAAAACAACAAGGGTCATATGGTCAAGGCACACCAAACCCTATAAAACCTAATCACCACTAAGGGGGATCCTACTTAACCAAGGGTTCACCAAGGAACCTCAAAGAACTACTTTGTCTCTAATGAATCCAAGAGAGAGAAGGAACACTCTAGAGGTGAACAAAAATACCCCTTTGAATGAGTAATTTACAATTTGCACCAAAACAAGCCCATGAAGCACAAACAACATCCAAGCAAGATAAAACTGGAGACTTAAGCTCTCTACATGATATAAGATCATCTCAAGGGATTAGAGAAAGGTTCTAAGAACAAATTAAGCCAAAACAAATAGGTTTAACCCAAAACACAGGTCAGGGGTGTTACTATGTAGAACCCTTTAAAATTACCCCTTACTTAGTATGGAGCAATGATATTGAAATACTTGAATCAAGAAATGATACGAAAAAAATACTAACTGACTCGTTCTCACTATTTTTGTTTGGGAGGACTGATGATAAAAGAAAAATAATTTAGTTCCTAATTTTGTTAGGGGTGGTTAGGGATGAAAATGTGTCATCAAGTAGTCTTGAATAGACCTGGTGACTTGTTGTGATATTTACCCTAGCAACAAACTCCAACAATTTTCCATATGGGTTACAACATGAGACTTTGAAAATTTAATTCTTATCATAATGAAGATTTAACATGGCACACTCATCCTCTCATGACTGGATATCGATATGGTAAGATTAAGTGAGTGATCATATGTAAATGACTTAATTGTGAGGTGAGGTTTCCTTTTAAGGAATCAGCCCCCCCCCCCCCCCCCCCTTACTTCCATTCTTTCTAGTAAATAATATGCGGAAGTGAAGATATTTCCTCATTTTAGGGGACTCAATGGTGTTGTAGGTAAAAATTAGGAATATGGAATCTTCCTTAAAATGAATTATGAAAGTACGAAAAGATGTTGCCTATTATATATCTTTTGTTGAACATGATAGAAATGTCTGGCCTCTTATCTTCATAAAAAGTTGGGGATCATTTATTTTGGCTTTGTACTTGAACTTGATTAGAGGATTTAATATTAGTCATAACATCATTTTTATGGGCTTATAAGTTGGTTTGTGTGCCTCTACATTAAGGTGTCCAATGAGTTCATCATAGGGGATTCAAGAAACTTAAAGTTTTAATTTTATCTAGGGGGTTAGTATCAAACATATAGAACTTTGTCATTATCTTATGAGTTATAAAAATTTTGTCTTTGAGATCAAGCTTTTATGTAGTAATAATGCAACCTTGGTTATGAAAAGGTTTATATAAAAAATGCAGAACTATAATGTACAACCTAATTGAATTTTACAAGCACGGGTTTACTTAAAACCTTACACAGGCTTGATGCAACTTTTCTTGTCAAAAGGATTTAGAAAATGGGAAAATTAGAATCTTCAACCTATTTAAGTTTGAAAAAAGGTGTTGTTATCAAGTGTCAAAATTATACCAACATTTTGGCACAATATGAAGTTATCAAAAAGAAAGGATTACTTAGGGGTCAAAGGTTTAACAACATCTAAACTCTGTGTTGGGTATTGAAGCATGCTTTACTAAAATTAACACCTTGCATAGACTAGATGTAGCTTGGGTTTTCCAAAAAGGTATTTCAAATGGGTTCAATGTTTGGGGGCATTTCGACACTATCATGGGTTTGGAAAAAGGGTTTAGAAAGGGTTTGAAAAGGTGGTAGTATTTCAATGCTCTCTTGGGTTTTGAGAAGGTACTTACCATGGAATTGTTGTTTTGGTGACACTTTGATGTTATTATGTTTGGAAATGGGAATATAGTATTTGAAAGTTCAATAACACTTTGAATCTATCTTTGGTTTTTAATAAGTGGTTTATCAAGGAGTAAAAATGTTCAGAAACTTGTTGATGCTATTTCAAGGATTCCAAATTCTAGCTACATTTCAAAATCATCTTGCATTTGAAAAAATGGGTTGATGAACTATTTGTATGTTCTTCATAAATCAATGATTATTCCATTTTAGCACACAAGAGCTTAAAAATATATTGCCAAATTCTCCAAACCGGTACTAGGACTAGTTGGGTGGATGTCTTAGCTCCACTAGTGGTACAATAAACTTGATCTACATAGATATCTGGTTCATCAGGCTAGGGAATTGGCCTCAATATATTGTATGATTATGTTGATTAATCAATTAAATTTACAAGGAAGTGAGACATTTTGGGCTAAAAGATATTCCAATTTCTCAATGTCTACCATTAGTGGTGTCCTATTGTCATTCATGGCATGAATTGTGGGTGTTGCACTTCTCTACTTGTCACTATATAAAAGGAGGGTTTGAAGTTTGGTGTGTTGATTTTTGAAACTAAAGCTCTTTTTTTAAAATAACAACGCAACATGGGATTGTTTGAAATTACAATACTTAATAAAAAGAAACTACACAAAAATATCAATGTAACTTCCTAAAAGAATTTCTACGAATATAATCATCCTAGAAAATAAAAACTAAATATAAAAACATTGAAGCACTAAATTTTTATATGAAACACAAACAACAATTACCCCATTGTCACCTTTTCAAAGGAAGCATGGATGGGGTTTACTCTTTATGTATGTAACAAAGTTCTTGTTATATATTTACTGTTTTATTCATTTTTAATATATGGTGTTGGTTAGAAATGCTATCAAAATTGGATCCTAAAAAAAGTTGAACATGAAAATAAAGGAAGTAAAATACTACAAGTAACCCTTCACATTTGCAAAATAGGAAACTTGAAGGCTATGAGAGGGAAGACACATAAGAAAGAAGTGATACCTTTAAGAAGAATAAAGATCTACTAGAGTTTCAGGAATGACGATTGGCCCCACATATCACCACTAACCTTAACTGGGTTCTTTTTCCTCACTCACACACAAGATAAGATAAACTTCCTAAATTTTCACCGATCCTAGTACTACTGTAGGCTAAGCACGCTTAACCACATAGTTCCTTAGTGATTTGATCCTTGAAAAGGAGGTGTGCCTTGGGAATATGGGTAGTCCAATCATTTCTTTAAAGATCATTTCATTTGAGACCTCAAATCCTGGGACTTTACAATCTCCCCCACTTACACTCTTGACATCCCCGTCAAGGCTCAACTACATGGCCTCATAATATTGCCCCATTTTATTGCATACCCAAAATGGCTAATGGACACCCATCTCCCAATCATGGAATACCAATGCAAGGGTGGCTACATCACCATGGACATTCCTTTACAACTTTGTTGGACTGTAGGACTCAAGATTGGTATGCCACATGCCCATGTGGGCCCCACCTATTGGAGGGGTTATGAATTTGATACCATTTGTAACACTCAGGACCACTACCAAAGATCCTACTAGAGTTTCAAGAATGACAATTGGCCCCATAGACCACTACTAGCCTTAGTTGTGCACTTTGTTACTCGTCAACCATCCTAGTTCTACTCAAGGCTGAGCATGCTTAAGTAAGAGATCTTTAGTGATGGGATCCTTGAAAAGGAGGTGGACCTTGGTGATATGGATAGTCCAAACATTCCTTTTAACATCATTTCATCCGAGGTCTCAAATCTTGGGAGGTGACAGCCTCAATGCCTATGTGTTCATATAACTACCCCCCTTTACCCAAACATTTATCATCTCTATTTATCATTGCCTCTCATAGTCTCCTATAAACATGCAACAAAAAAGGAGAATGGTTTAACTAGGATACTCCTTGAATGTGTAAATTGGCATGGATCCTTGGGGGTAGGTCATGGGATTACCAAATTGAAGTTCAGATTGTGGTTCCAATCTCTCCTCCTATGTACTAAGGTCTTACATCCAAGAATATGTTTGACAATAATATAAAGTCCTAGATAAAAAATAAAAGACCTCATAGGGAACACGAACAACCCATGTCCCATTCCCTAGGTCAAAAAATGCTTTGACAAAGAGTTAACCTTAGAACAAGTCATACAAGAGTGGGACACATATGCAGACATCATTGTCTATCTCCCAAAACAAAAAATATTGAAAATCAAAATAAATCCGAACTTTGTTGGGATCTCCAACAACTATGATGCTAAAGTTCTACACTAAAGTCTTCATTATGGTTTTGTGCATATTTTTGAGAAAAAAAATGAAATGGATGGGTAGACACTGATGGACAATTCTAGAAATGATAGAACTAGAATCATCATCATATTTATAGGTAGAAAATAAGGAAAACTATACAAATGCTTCAAAATGAAGGTTTATATGGCAATAGGCCAATCAAAGATCCAGTAAGTCACGAAGTTAATCCTGGGGAAGTGTTTGGCAGGCCAAAACACCCTTTCAGAAACTCAAATTCTGAAAAAGGTTTGTTAATGTTGTGTAGTGAATGGATCTTACGTGTATAAGTTGTTGCAAAATCATAATATCAATGATCATCAACCCTATCTTCACGTTCATGACACCACTAAAGTGTTGGAGAGGAGGAGGATTAATATATACATAGTTTTTAGGTGTGGACAACCTTTCTTATACGTCATTGAAGTTGGAATGGATAGTTTCACTCTTTCTTTCATTTTAGAGTTGGAAAGAGAGGATCGAAGTGTTTGGATCTCAAAAAAGGATAGCCTAAGGGTTTTGATAAGGTGCTAGCCCCTGTGAATGAGTTACCAATGAATATCTTTAATTGTGTTCAACTAGGATAGCCTAAGGGTTGATTGGAGATACCAATGATGATTATGACATTTAATTGAGTTCAACTAGGATGGACATCATGCGTGAAATCCTTTAAGATTATACATCCATTTAGTGATATGTAAAAATTTATATGGTTGAATAGTGACCCTTGGGATATATATATATATATATATATATATATATATATATATATACACACACACACACACACTAGTAACTACACGTGCTTTGTATGTGACTGCTACGTAAATAAAAAAATGAAATACTTAGTTTAAAAATAATTATGAAGATAATATTTATAAAGTGAAATAATTCATCAATTTATTCTCTCTATATATTTGTAAAATCTTCCACTAATATATCCAACGCCATTTATTTAGTTAGGTCTGGCTCGTTTTTGTTCTTCTCTATCACTTATCATTTTCTTATTTTTGTCATTTTTTTCGGTTGAACGATGCTATTATTCAATATGTTCATCTTAATGGCATAAATTATATTTTATTTCTTTCAGATCAATTTTGGTGGGAATATTTTCTTGGTTATGCTTCAACATTATCTATGCAGAGTACACCATGTTGGTTTACGCACAATAGTCAACATTATCGATTTGAATATTAAATTTGACCAATCGGTCCTACGAATAATTAAAACATGTATGAATGTATCTTGTTGCCCTTCTAATAGTATTATAGTGGCTAACTGAACACATACTTGAGAAAATCCATCTTTTATATAATAAAAAAGGGGTTTATAAGAGAAGATAATCGCCGCCCTTACCTATGGTGGAGGCCAAAAGCCTGGGAGGGTGGTAAATTCAACGCAACAATTGTGAATCAAACTCGAGTTCCTTCATGAGGGGATGACATGCATGACCACTTGAACCACTCCTTTCTAACTATTATATAATAACAAGCTTGAAAATAATTTCTAAATCCAATCACATTTTCGTCAAGAGTTCGATAACAATATAACTATAAATTTTGATTTTTTTCCTAGTTATAAATTTAATAAAAAAATGAGGAAGAAATAAATCTCCCATTTGGTTCATTATGGTTTGTTTCAAAAAATTTATATGCATCAAATATATGCAGTAGTCTAGGAAGGTCCTCCCCTCATCATCATTCATAGAAACCATTTAGTTGTTCTTATGGTCAAACTTAGGAAGGGTGTTAGCTAATTGCTATTGTTACTTCAAATAACTTTTTTTGCTTCTCTTTTAAAGTGAATATCATAGTGAATGCTAATGTACTCTTACAAAGAAATGCACCACACTTCCACATATTATTCCGTTTGATGTTTGTAAAATACATGAATTGATCACAGTAATATATATATCTCAAAGAATTTCATCATCACATTCATATTTGTTTTTCTTTAGCATATTGCATTTCCCACCTACTTTATCATTGTCAATGAAAGTTTCTTAAATCTCAGTTTACTTCCCATACTCTAATGCAATTATTTTCATGGTATAATTGATTCCAATGAATAAAATTTGAATAAGTCATAGGAAAACAAAGTTTATAATATTACATGGAAAGATATGTATATTGATATTATTATTTGTTCTCGATAATGTCCAAGTATAGTTATTAAAAGAAGAGAAAGACATAAGATCACAATTGAAAATGTAATTTGTGTATACTACAATTTATGCTTAGAATTAAGTCTTTTTAGTTGGTGGTGGTTTCCAATGTTAGGTTCCATTGTGAGAACACCATAAAAACCTACTTTAGTTATATCACTGAAGGCTAAAAAATTGAGTTTTATTGTTCCTATAAATTTATACCCAATGACATGAATGTAATTCTAACCCATATGGTTGACGCATTATAACAATTATCATTTGTGTGCATGTGTTATTTTATATATTAACACCTATGATATTATTAAATTTACATAAATATTTTCAAAATCAAGCTACAATAGTAGAACATAATTGTAGTCTGACCCAACATGTATGTGCTTTTGATAACAACAATATATATTTTATCATAACTCCAATTCACTGATGTTGTAGAAAGTCTAAAGTTTTTCAATATCAAGTTTGTGTATGTAATATGGAGTTTCAAACATTAACAATCCCAAAACATGACATTATTACATAAATCATAGATGTATACAATGTACACAACTAATAATGTTCAATCCAATTTACTAATGTTGTATAAAGTCAAATTCTTTTTAAAATTGATTTTGTGTATGTAATATGGAGTTTCAAAGATTAAAAACCCCAAAACATGAAATTATTTTTTAGATGTAATAATGTCAAATCATGCCATTATTGCATCTATGATAGATGCATACAATGTGAACAAATAATAATGTTCAATGGGACTAATAAATATGTTTCTCATAAATTTAAAAATAATAGTGGTCAACATAATCACAACTCAAGTTTTACTATTCTCACTAAAGTGGTACCCTCACATAATGGTGGATTAAAAAAATACAATATGAGGGGCAGAATTAAATGAACTTAGTATTCTTTGTAATATGAGGGGATAAGATAAATGAATTCGTACAAATTTGTTGAGAGTAGGACTTGAACATAGGACACCTGACTAAGAAGAAGACACAAATGTTAATCTAATTAAATATTTCTTTGATATTATGTATAAAAATCGTATATGTAGAATATTTGACTATGTTATAGATGTATACATACATATTCTTCGATTTGGGTTGGGTTATAGCCCTAGTTTTCCCTCCTCTAGTTGTTCTATGCCTTCACAGGAGTATAAGAAAACCCTTCTGATTGAATTCATGAATTTATATCAAATTGTGCTTATTTTCTTTTGGTTATTTTAAATTAACATCAATATTTATAAAATTGGTAGTAATATTTACTGAGTTGAAAATGTCAAGCTATGTATTCCTTCTTTCAATTACCACAATACATTAACTTTGTCAAATATTTGACTGCACTATTCAACAATAAAATATATGTTCATATGAAGTATTAAAAAAATACAACACCAGCCAATTAACTTGTGAATGAGCCACACATATTTAAGATGATAATTTTTTCACATAATTAAATCGTGAGTGAAGAAAAGATTACTTAACACAAATAATAGTATAGGTTTCACAACTGTTTTATCTATTTTAAAAGAACACACTTCTCTTATCTTGCAAAGAAATTAACAATAAATCACTTTTCAATTTTTCCTTACAATATTCATTATCTCTATCATTTCTTCAATTTAGTAGTCAATGGTTTAGGGTGTGTGCAAAGAAATAACATATCCAATAGTCATGATCTGGGTAATAAAAAAAATTGAACATCACCCTTGTATGATTATGTATTTTTTATGAATTATGTGCCATGAACGGATTCCTTTGATAAATAGCCTTGTGTGTTTGATTTCGTGGGCCTTGTTGGCTATTGGGCCCAATAACAAGAAAAAGGAAATAAAAATGAAAAGGAATCAATTAATAAAGCAATTGGTATGATAATGTCTTGTTGGGATATTGCATAATTGAAATATAAAATGATATGCGAAGGTTCCAAAAGAAAAAAAATGCATGATGTTTAAATAATTAAAGGAATACTTGGAGGAAAAGTATGGATTTATGTGGGAACCTATTTAATATCTTGTCCTACTTTTCCATGTGTGCTCTGTATCAAGCATAAGAAAGAAAAGATGGGAGATCGAATAATATCCTTCCTAGTTGGTATCAAATTGTTGCAATAACATAGAAAGAAGTAATTGTATAACAATGTCAAAATAGTATCTAACCTTTTGGTTTCCTTAAACCCCAAGGAGAAAAAGAAAGAAAGAAGGAAAACAAGACAGGAAAGGGAAAAGGGAGCATCTATATATATATTTTCCACATGGTACATGATTGAAAACAACCATTTTCCCCTCATCCCTCCCTCTTATTCCATCATTGTACAACACCATAATATGACACCAAAGGGTTGTTGAGGTCGTGGAATCGATCAACAGGGATGGGAACATCATCCTAGATTGACGAATCAACGTATGATGACCTCCCTGACACCTAATCTTACTCCCCATCTTTCTGTGGGTGAGAGAGGGCACTAGCACACCCTGTCGTGGATGCCACCTTCCATGGACACCAGTTGTCATATTGAACCCTAGCCTTGGCTGTCACAACCTGTGGTTGTGGAGAGAAGGTAGGGCAATGAAACTGTGCCTAGTTGTGGGGACGAGAAGGATGATGGAGAGAGAGTGGCAGATATGTCATCTTCAACATGGCTTGTGCACATGGAAGCACGGTTGTGCAGTGGTGTCTACATCACAACGCTGGGTGCTGGTGGTTGGACCTTGGAAGTTGGAGTTGGGTCTAGTAATGCAAGGATGACCATAGGAAGCCACTGTGCCATTGTGATGGTGATTCAAGAGTAAAGGGATGTAGGAGAGGTGTTTGGTGATGCTACTTCAGGGTGTGGAGGCCATGCCGGCCCAGCCGGCATACAGACAGAAGCACTAGAGGAGGAGTCTTACCGCTGCGTGAGTAGTTGAGTGCAACTACATAATGGTGATGGAGGAAGGCTCGACGTCGTAGGAGATAGTTGTAGCACCCTATCCGTGATAGGGGAGGAATTTGGCGAGCCGCACCCAAGAGGCCATTGATGTCACTAGGCATGCACGTGAGGCTGGATTTGGGATGAGGGGGGTGGGTGTGACGGTTCTTTCTCGCAGTTGATAGGGAGGGAGACACGCTCATGTGAGGAGGAACCAAGGAAGCGAGCGGGGAGCCTATGTGGTCGTTGAGTCATCATCATCAGTAGTCAGAGTCGGCGGGGTTGCAGTTGTAGCTTGATCTTGGCCAGTTGTGGCTCTGGTAGCGATGGCGGACAACATGGTCACGCACAAGAAAATGCGAGCCACATGGATCGCGTGAAGGAGAAGGGAGAGATAGATCTGGGTTGCCCATTAAGTGGTCTTCATCTCAGACCCGCAAGAAAGAGGAAAAATAAAGGTAATACGAGATGTTAATTTTGATGATCTGGCTACTGGTGATTGGTCTGATTATGCATAACTTGAAATAAACCTAGAAAATAATGTGTAGGTTGGAATATGTCAAAATTACATATGGTTTTGATCGGGAAAATGATAAGAACACAAAAAAATATAATTGATATCTAATTATACTTTTTAGTCCAAAAAATACATTAACATATGGTAAAGTGGTGATTAGCACATGGAAACCCTAGTTTTGGGTATTATAATGTTGAAACCATTGAAAGTCTTTCTTTTGTTCTATTAAATGATCTTGTTGAGCATAATGGTAATTAATGTGATAATGGAAATAATGATAAGGTTATTAGGGTTTCTAATGTGAACCAACATGCATAGGATGATTTAGAGTTCAAAGATCATAACTTTCTATGTTGTTAATGAACATATTTGATCTAAGAGATCTTAAGGAAAGGATAAGATGGATATAGCAATTTGGGTTCACCTAATGATAAATATGTGATAGAATTAGGTTTTGTACCCTTATTCCTTAACCAAAACCTAAAACCCTAGATTAGGACCAAATAGGGTTTTAATGTGATCAATGTGATGGTGACACTTTAGAAATTACATAATGCAAATTAATGATGATTTCTTGATTACCAACTTGATTGGATAATATGATTAGAGAATTTTTTGATATTCTAGATGGCTCACCATCCATCTTGGTGGTTATTTATGAATAATTGATTCACTTTCGCAATGTTTCCCAAACATTTTATCGATTGGATGCAAACTAAATTGTTGGATGTTTAAATTATGGAATCCTATAAAGTCCCTATGATTATCACAATTAAGTATATATATATGTATTCTCAAACCTACATGCCACCCTGATGTACGTTGCATGACCAAGCCCTAGAGGGAAGGTCTATTTGGTCAAGCCCTGAAGGGAAGACCATTGGGCACCTTGAGACGTGATCCCATGCACCAAGATTAGGATGGAGAAGGTGTCCTTATGTCCTTTGCAAGGACAAAACCCTAAGAGAGGATAATACAGTGTTTAGGGCAAAAGCGGTTGAGAATGTCACATTGAAAATGTAATTTGGATTGTTAATAACTTTTTTTTGATAATTATGTTGTTAGAAATTATTTGTGAAATTGTGATTGTTCCCACATACCGGTATAGAAATATACTGACCGACGTTTTGTTTTTTGGCATTTTAGGAATAATCACTAAAAAGGGCAGATAGTAAATTGAAACATTGATAAGGTACAAATAATCAATTCAAGGAGGATTTGATAGATAGACTCCAATTGTAAATAGAAGTCTAGAAATCCAAAAATTTTACAAGGTATCAAGAGATTTATTTTATTCCAGCTTTTCAATTTTGTTTTAGTAGAATTTGATAATTATTATTGATTAATTGTTGAACCACTTATCTGGAAATATTGGGATAACGTCTCTGACCTTTTTGTCTCCCTTAATTGGGGGTTACCGGGAGGCGGGGTCGTTACATTTGGTATCAGAGCCAATGATTTCTCATTTAATCATTAGTAATTATTAAATTTTACAAACTCTTTAGAACCCGAGGGAGTTATTAGAGAATTTTCTAATGACAAAGGTGTCTTGAAAAGGATCATGGTCCAGAGGCTGGCAATATTTTCCTCTGCCCTGCTAGTTGGTCATGAGGACTCCCAGAAGCGGTGTGACTGCCTGGCCAAAGTCTAAGGTTTTGACTCGAAATAAGATACCTTTAGGACTCTCTCATCTATTTTGTCCCTTCTCAACCCTTATTCAGTTAAGGTTCTAAGGTTTAGGGTTTTTCTCTCTCTTCCTAACCCACTTGAGGTCAGGGTAAGTACGATAAGGATTAAGGAATCCTCCACCAAATCAATAAAAACCTTGTAAATAAGATGTTATGGATGTAAGTTTCATAGTTTTGGAGTAAACTAAAGATTAGTAACATGATTCAGTTCCATGGCGTGTGTTGTTGTGCCCTCAGGAGAGCACTGAGGTTACAACTTCTTGTTAGGAGGATGAGGAGAGAGTTAGTGTGACACCCCACCATCACACAGAAAGAGAGATGACACGCAAAAATGTGCGGAACCACAAATTACCGAAAACACGGGTTAATTAAAACTGAATGCGGAAAACACACATAAGAGAAACTTTTGCATCCAGATCCTGCAGAGAAACATGTTATAAAAATATTACACGCTTTGATATATGTCCACATCTTATCAGAACTAGCTGTACTATCAGCACCATAGTTCATCACCTGTTTATACATACATAATGGGCCATGTAAGGCCAGCAGCAGGATATATTAGATTACAACAACTAGTCATCATGAAACGTCATCAAACACCTCAAAGGACCGAAGAGTACAGGGATGACTCTAGAACGCTACTACAAAACCATCAAAATAGCAGCATGTCTATCTCTTGCCTTCTACTGCTCTTCCTCTTGCTTCTCGGGCACAACCTCATGACCACCACCACGTATAGCGTGACCACCTAAAAACGTTGTAAACCAGCAGGGAGAGACACACGGTCCCACAAGAAACATAACTCCCCGCCAAAACTATAAAACCTTAGAAGGTTTAAAGTAGATAACTGGTAAAGACATATAATAAGAGTAGCATACTGAGCAAGACTATTATTACCATC
Organism: Alisma plantago-aquatica; assembly: GCA_963693085.1. Lineage (NCBI taxonomy): Eukaryota > Viridiplantae > Streptophyta > Magnoliopsida > Alismatales > Alismataceae > Alisma > Alisma plantago-aquatica. Next base: position 917,454,665 of record OY856409.1, read on the forward strand.
AATCTTACCAAGATATCCAGGAGGCATATAACCAAGTATTTCTTTATGGAACTTGATTGACAAGATAAGATTTATAAGAACTTATCACAAAATATAAGGAACATACACATAACTGCAAGGTATAACTAGATCAGTTATATAAGCAAGGCCTCAATCAATGTTCTGTGTTTTGTTCTAAGCAATATATACTATTCAACTGGAATAAGTTTTATTATGCCCTGAGGAAGTGAGTTGTCCCTGCTCAAATCCAACCTTTGGTTGTGAAGCCCAAAAACCGGTGCCATACAAGGTCAATGGGAGATTCAGACTCCATGACCTCACCTTCTCATGGTTAGTGCACAAAAACCAAAGTAGGATCACAGTCTCATGCTTATATGGCCTCAGCCTCAGGGTCAGCTCCGTAAGCTACCCATATCTCTAGCTCACCTTGACATAGGTGCTAGTATACTTTTAAGCCACGGGCCTGATCACTGTGCTCCTGAGCCATGAATGCATTCATACTCTAACTCATTAAGTCATGGGCTTGTTCACCATGCTTTTTACCATACGGAGTCTACAACCACAGTTGCACTCTAACCCTCCTATTTTCGGCTAGGAGAAAACCCCGCATATTCAACAATATGTGCTCTAGGTAATCCTGCATGATAAACCTATTTCACCATCACCAAATTCTAATGATGATGGATCCATGGCCTGGGCAAACTACATGATGTGTTCTACTGTAATTATTTAGTATATTTTAAGGGAGTTGTTGAGGCAACCCAGTTACACAACATCGAGTTACATTATCATTGTCACTATTATGGAATCTCAATCTCTCCTCATAGATTGCTACTGCCTCTCAAGGCATCAACATCCTGGGATAGCAATCCCTTATCTCATCATCAGAGGATAACACCTCAACTAGGCACTCAACCTTTATCAGGTCCTCAGACCCATCTCATCATACTGGAGATGCATGTTATCTCATCAACAAATATTATCATCATGATTACAGTGTTAATAAAACACATATGCCTCATAGCTCTTACCTGGCTATGAATTCATCTAACACACCTGCATGGTTAGTATGCACATCAAGAGAGATAAATTAAAATCACCAGACATAGCTCTTACTGATTATCATGTTATTAGGGTTTGCAGATGTACATGTCATGATCATAACTGTATGAAGCATACATTGTATCAGTTATATTATTGCTATCAAATCATGGGCATACATCTATGATTTTTACCTTATAAACATGAGCAAGCATCTTATCATCTTAATTGGCATTATCTTTAAACATCCAACATAGAATAGGTTTGCAAACTAACATCCATACTTCATTATCAACAAAGATGTGATTACATGATAAAGGACAACTAGGTAGGGTGTTCGTGTCAGACATGACCCTCACCAAAGGTGCCCACTACCCACACTAGAAGTGTGACGGGTAGGGAAACCCTTACAACATGTGGTACCGGGCAGGGTAACAACCCTCACCAAAGGCTCTATCGACTAGAGCATCCAACCCTAAGGTGTTATTCCGCCATATTGGCCATCATCATGTCGTGCACCTATGTATAAAGGATGATGAGCAGACCACCACCCATGGTATCATGCAAACTGGTTCAAGAACTGTGTCGTGCAGCCAGGTGCTAAGGGATGTGTCAGGCATCACAACTACCCAACGTCCAAGAACTCTATCGCCCATCAAGGGTTAAGGTTTCATGTCGGGCAACCCACATCACTTCATCATCTAAGGGTCATATCGACCAGGAGCATGGCACCCAAGACCAAACCCTAACACCCAACCAACATACAATATCGTCCAAGACATCATGTTGTCCAAGGCACCCTATTGTCCATGGGCAAGGTGACCACTAAGGCACCATATCGGCCAACTCAACTTAGGGTGTGTCGTGCAACCACAAACCCCATGCCCGACACAAGGTTTACCCATCATACTCATATCGTTCAAGGAAGAGGCTAGGGTGTCACCCACCTATAACAAAAAATACTAAGGCACCACAAGAAGGCCTATCCTCCATCTAGGTCAAGAACCTTATATCGGCCACCACTAAGTCACCTATTAGGGTTTCACCATGTAACCACCATATCAGGAAACTCAAGACCAAACTATGTCACCCAAAATAGAGATAACTTACTAGACACCATGTTGGCCAAGGGAACATCCAAAGAAAGGAAATCATCTCAGCCAAAGCATATCATCCAAAGATACTAACTAGGTGAAAAGGTCATATCGGGCACAAAGCCAATAGGGTTTCACTGAACATATCGGCCAAGCTAAAACCCACAAAATGGTGTATCGTGCAAGGACACAAGAACCTCACCAAGATGGTCATCTTCAACCTCAAACTCCTTAGCAACAAACCCTAATTGATCAAGATAGTTGGCTCAAATCACAACAACCAAGTGAGAGGTGTTTTGCTCAACCTCCATCACAAATCGGGAAATAAGGTGGATCATCTCCAACTTAGGTCATCACTCACCCAAAGGCTCACCTCTCAAATCCATGGTCAGAGGAGGGTGTTTCCCAAGCAACTAAATCATAGACTCACCTATCAACAACTAATCAAGAGAGGAGTTTTGCCTACATCACTAGAGCTCAAGCTCACTTATGAAAACCAAGTAGAGAAAGGGGTATTGCCCCAAAGGAAACCCTAATCTATGGGTTCGGCCAACTAGGTCCAAAGGTACACAAGAAACAACAACATCACCAAAAACATGATCACTATGTCCACCAGATTAAAGGTACATGCTAGAGCAAGAAACATATCTAACAACATGCATGGCCGATCATGATCGTATATGAACATGCAACATAAAAGAAAGTAGTATAGTTAGGGTAAGAAGTTTTGTAGCCCGCCTTAAACAAGCTCTTCAAGCTCCAATGCTCCAAGCTTTAAGCTCCTAGCTCCAAGGTACACCACCTATGGTCCGACCACCAAGCTAGAGGAAGAAGAAGAGAACTCCTTCAAAGGGATCGGCCACCAAGTACACCATGGGAAGGTGTATCGTTCACCAAGGAAGAGGGAGGCAACAAATAACTAAAGGGATCCTAAGCAAGTAAAAGGGAAGGTATATATAGAAGAGGATGAAGGGGGAAACAAGGCAAGGTGTCATCCCACTTAGGGACACTTGTCCAATGTCTTTCCACCTTGCAAACCACATGTGCATGTCATGCCACCCACTATCAAAGGATAGCCACTTGTCCAAGGTATGGTGACACAACCAAAGCTAGGTCACATGGACGTCACACCCTCTTGGACGATACACTCCTGGGAGACACACTTCTTGTCCGACACAACTCATGGTCGATACAAAGCTTCAAACATCTCCTTCCCTGATACAAGGTCCAACAAGGCAAGACATAGCCCAAACAAGGCAAAATAAGGCCCATGGATACTCAAGCAATGAGCCCAACCCATCATCTCAACCCTAGAGGATGCAAGGAGAGAGAGCATCTCTCAAGGTGAAAAACTTGCTCATCAACCCTAAAACATGGGTTGTTTGCAAGTAGCACCTCCAACCCTCAACGAAGCACAAATGAACCCTAATCACCATTAAAGGATAAGCCCAAAACAGAGGTCAGGGTCCTTACAAGCCATAAACCTCTACAAAGGGATTTCATCCCCAAAATCCGAAGAGCAAAGTGAGGGATACTTCCTCCTCATCTTTTCCTCCAACTCCCACATGGCTTCCTCAACACCATGATGATGCCAAAGAACTTTCACAAGAACCAGGTCTCTCCTTTTTAACTTCTTTACTCTTCTGTCAAGTATCATCACTGGACCTTCCTTAAAGGTCACATCTTCCTTGAACTCAACCTCAACTGGTTGTATCATTGTCCCTGTGTCTGGATGACTTTTCTTTAGCATGTTGACAGGGAACACCGGATGTAACCTATGCAACTCTGGCGGTAGTTCTAACTTGTAAGAGACCTTGCCAACACATGCTATTATCGGGTATGGCCCCATATACCTAGGTGCCAATTTGCCCTTCTAGCCAAACATTCACATGCCTTTCCATGGTGAGACCCTGAGATACACTTTGTCTCCCACTTGGAACTCTAAAGGTTGTCGGCGATTATCTGCATACGACTTCTGTCTGTCTTGTGTCGCTTTCAACTTTTGTTGTATCACTCTGATCTTCTCTATTTTCTACTGCACTAACTCAGGACCTAAAAGCTGATACTCACCAGACTCATACCAACATAGAGGAGATCTACACTTCCTACCATATAGAGCTTCATAAGGAGCCATGTCGATGCTCCACTGGTAACTATTGTTGTAAGTGAACTCTATCAAACTGAGATGCACTCCCAACTGCCTATGAAGGGCAAAACTCATGCTCAGAGAAGATCCTCCAAAGTCTGAATAGTCCTTTCAGACTATCCATCCGTCTGTGGGTGGAAGGTAGTGTTGAACCTCAACTGTGTTCCCAAAGCTTTGTGGAGTTGTTCCCAGAAATGACTCATGAACTGAGGACCTCTGTCAAAAACTATCATTGCTAGTACACTATGCAAACACACTATCTCATCTACATACACCCGAGCAAGCTTATCTCCTATATACGTTGTCTTTACCAGTATGAAGTGCGCAGACTTTGTCAATCTGTCCACTATCACCCAAATAGAATCATGATTCTTAGTTGTCCTTGGCATACCAACTATGAAATCCATGGTTCTATGATCCCATTTCCACTGCGATATTGGCATGGGTTGTAACATACCTGCCGGATATCTCAGATCATCAACATCAGGGACCACCATCCTACCATGATAGCAAACTAGTCCATCCTCAGACTCATGGAACCCATCATGCTTTTTACTGCCAAACTCTGACCTAATCGACTCAATCGAAGCATCTTCCTGTTGTGCATCTTTGATATTTTGTCTCAACATAGGCTTTACTTGCATCTGTGCCAACAGTCCTGCCAACAAGAAAACTTCTAACTATACATTCATCTGTTGCAAGGAGAAGAACATGTCCCATATATGGCATACCAAAGAACTCAACTGTGCTTTCTTCGTGGGAAGAGAAGAAGACTTCCTGCTAAGCGCATCAGCTACCACGTTTGCCTTACCATGATGATACTCAATGGTGCAATCGTAATCATCGATCATCTCCATCCAGCGACCATGTCGCATGTTCATCTCACTCTGTGAAAAGATGTACTTCAAGTTTTTATGATCTGTAAAGATCTGACACACATCCCCAAAAAGATAGTGTCTCTAAATCTTTAATGCATGCACCACCACTGCCAACTCTAAATCATGTGTCGGGTAGTTCTCCTCATGTTTCTTAAGTTGTCACAAAGCAAAAGAAACCACATGATCCTCCTACATCAACACACAACCTAAGCCTTTCTTGGAAGCATCACAGAAAACAACATAGCCCTTCCCAGGCTCTGGCAGCACCAACACTGGAGCACTAGTTACTATCTCCTTCAAACTTTGGAAAGCTTTCTGACAATGATCACCCCAAACAAAGGGTACATGTTTCCTGGTCAATGTTTTCAATGGAAAAGCGATCATGCTGAAGTCCTTTATAAACCTACGGTAGTATCCTGCTAGACCCAGAAAACTACAAACTTCTATTGGTGTCTTTGGTTGCTCCAAATCTGCAACTGACTCTACCTTCATGGGGTCCACTCTAACTCCTTCAGCAGATATCACGTGACCCAAGAAAGTCACTGCTTTCAACAAGAACTTGCACTTACTAAACTTGGCATACAACTGATGTTGGTGAAGAAGAGTCAACACTTGTCAAAGATGCTATTCATGCTCTTGACTGTCCCGACTGTAGATCAAGATGTCATCTATGAAAACTACAACAAACTGACCTAGAAACGGACGGAGCACCCTATTTTTCAGATCCATGAAAGCAACAGGTGCATTGGTTAGCCCAAACGACATAACCACAAACTCATAGTGACCATACCTCATCCTAAAAGATGACTTTGGTATGTCATCATCCTTAATACACAACTGGTGATACCCAGACCGTAGATCGATCTTTGAGAACACTATAGCGCCACACAACTGATCAAACATACAATATATCCTCAGCAACATGTACTTGTTCTTGATCGTGACTTTGTTCAACTGTCAGTAATCTATACACAATCGCATCGATCCATCCTTCTTTAAGAACATGACCGGAGCACCCCAAGGTGATGTGCTTGGTCGGATGAAGCCTTTATCCAACAACTCCTGTAACTATATCTTCAGTTATGCCATCTTGGTTGGAGCCATCCTGTATGACGTCTGAGTAGCTGGATGTGTTCCTGGTACCCGATTGATCTCAATGTCAATCTCTCGAGGTGGGGGAACACCAAGAAATCATCGGGAAACACATCCGCAAATTCTCAGACAACAGGCACCTCCTCAAGGATAGGACCTTTTGCCTTGGTATCTACAACATGACCCAAGAACGCCTTACATCCTTGCTGCAACAAATTTTCTACCACCATTGCTGACACTAAACACGTCGGAAGAATCTTCCTATCTCCTTGGAAGATCCACTTCTTACCATTGTCCACAAACACTGCTTGCTTGGAACCACAGTCCAACACAACCTTGTACTTATCTAGGGTATCCATCCCAAGGATTACATTGAATCCATGTATATCAAGTGGTATAAGATCCACTTGTATACTGTATCCCGAAAAAGATAGAACACAAGATGGGCACTCCTCTCGAAGCATTGAGGAACCATCAAGAGGGGTTTCTAACAACATGCTATCTTTCTTACAGCTAATAGGTAACATATATTTATCAAGCATAGAATGCATGATAAAAGAGTGCATAGCACCTGGGTTAACCAGAACAGATATAAAGAAAGAAGAAGACAAATCAGAATGAAATAACTCCATCTGACCTACCACCAATCATGGGTTGACTATCGCCTCTGGCTGACTCATAGCATAGAATCGAGTCATTGCTTGTTGTCCACATCCTCTACTTACTTTATAAGATGATCTCGCTTGTGATGCTTGATCGTGTCCTCACCTTATACTACTACTGGGTTTCTGTCTATCTGACCCTTGTTGATTCTGCCTTGGCTGTTGTGTTATGTTGACATCTCTCTTTGGGCAATTTGACCTCAAGTACCCAGTCTGTCCATAGTGGTAACATGACTTGCTTTCTATCTGCGGCCTAGATGGCTCTGTCACTTCCACTAAAGCTATACTATGTGCCTTCAACGGCGAAGAAACATAACCTTTTCCCTTACTCAGGGACCATTGTGATGGTACACGAGAACTCTGCATCGTGGAAGGTGCTGAAAACCTTGGCTTCTTGAAGCCACAAGATCTCTGTCTCTTGAATTGAGCAAGCCTTTTCCTGGTCATGGATTCCATTTTCTCCCTAACAGACCATTCAATCCTACAGACAGACTCCACGAACATGGCAAACCGCTCCTGATTTTCCAAAGCAGCAGTAGGTGTCGACAACTCGGCACACAAACCTTTCTCAAATTGCCTGATTTGTTCATCATTTGTTGTCGCCATGTGAGGAAAAAACCTCATCAAGTCCATAAACTTGGCTTCATACTCAGTGATGCTCATCGATCCTTGGCGGAGATGCTCAAACTGGTTGATCTTCTCATCTAGGTACATCTTCAGGAAGTATCTACTGATGAACTCTCACTGGAAGACCTCCCAACCGATCACCTCACCGGGTCGCTTCTCCTCCTCGATGGCCCACCAGTGGCCAGCACTACCTTTTAGAAGGTAGACAACGTGCTTGACTTTGTCTGCTTCAGGGATGTCGAGCATCCAAAAGGCCTTCTCAAAACCTGTCAGCCATAGATCTGCATCCATTAGATCAGCTGTTCCAGCATAATCTGAAGCTCCGACTCGACGAAGCCGCTCAAAAGTCTTCTTAATGCCTGATGGTTCACCATGGGGAGCCTATGCTCTTGGCAGAGGCACTGGCACTCTTTCCACCATGTGATTCATCGTAGCCATCAACTGCTCCATAAGGTGCTGATAGGCAGGGCCTTCAATAATGGTTGGGTCAAGTTGGGGGACCTTAGGCACCCGATCTTCATGTGTCTGCAATCTTGCTCCAACAACTTATGCAGCATCGCTACTCTCATCAACATGTTCTTCATGAAAAATGATTGAAAAGATAAGCTTTATAAGAACTTATCACAAAATATAAGGATCGTACACATAACTTAAAGGTATAACTAGATCATCTATATAATCAAGGCCTCAATCAATATTCCATGTTTTGCTCTAAGCAATATATACTGTTTGGCTAGATTACATTTTATTATGCCCTGAGGAAGTGAGTTTTCCCTGCTTAAATCCAACCTTTGGATGTGAAGCCCAAAAACTAGTGCCATACAAGGTCAATGGGAGAGTCAGCCTCCATGACCTCACCTCCTCATGGTCAGTGCACGAAAACCAAAGTAGGACTGTAGTCTCATTCTTATATGGCCTCAGTCTCAGGGTCAGCTCTGCCAGCTACCCATATCTCTAGCTCACCTTAACACAGGTGCTAGTATACTTTTGAGCCACGAGCCTGATCATCATGCTATTGAGCCATGAATGCATTCATGCTCTAACTCATTGAGTCATGGGCTTGTTCACCATTCTTTTTACCATACATAGTCTACAACCACAGTTCCACTCTAACCCTCCTATTTTTGTATAGGAGAAAACCCCGCATATTCAAAAATATGCTCTCCAGGTAATCCCGCATGATAAACCTATTTCACCATCACCAAATTATGATGATGATGGATCTATGGCCAGGGCAAACTACATGATGTGTTCTACTGTAATTATTTAGTATATTTTAAGGGAGTTGTTGAGGCAACCAAGTTACACAGCATCGAGTTACATTATCACTGTCACTATTATGGGATCTCAATCCCTCCTCACAGATTGCTACTGCCTCTCAAGGCATCAACATCCTGCATCAACATCCTGGGATAGCAATCCCTTATCTCATCATCACAGGATAACACCTCAACTAGGCACTCATCATTTATCAGGTCCTTAGACCAATCTCATCATACCGGTGATGCATGTTATCTCATCAACAAATATTATCATCATGATTACACTGTTAATCAAACACCTATGCCTCATAGCTCTTACCTGGCTATGAATTCATCTGATACACCTGCATGGTTAGTATGCACATCAAGAGAGATAACTTAAAATCACCAGACATAGCTCTTACTGATTATCATGTTATTAGGGTTTGCAGATGCACATGTCATGATCATAATCGTATGAAGCATACACTATATGAATTATATTATTGCTATCAAATCATGGGCATCCATCTATGCTTTTTACCTAATAAACATGAGAAAGCATATTATCATCTTAATTGGCATTATATGTAAACATCCAACATAGCATAGGTTTGCAAACTAACATCAATACTTCATTATCAATAAAGATGTGATTACATGATAAAGGACAATTAGGTATGGTGTCTGGGTCAGACATGACCCTCACCAAAGGTGCCCACTACCCTCACTAGAAGTGTGACGGGTAGGGCAACCCTTACAACATGTGGTACCAGGTAGGGTAAAACCCCTCACCAACAGCTCTATCGACTAGGGCATCCAACCCTAAGGTGTTCTGCCACCATATTGGCCATCATCATGTCGTGCACTTATGTATAGAGGGTGATGAACAGACCAACACCCAGGGTATCGTGCAATCTGGTTCAAGAACTGTGTTGTGCAGCCATATGCTAAGGGATGTGTCGGTCATCACACCTACCCAACGGCCAAGAACTCTATCTCCCATCTAGGGTTAGGGTTGCATGTCGGGCAGCCCACATCACTTCAACAGCTAAGGGTCTTATCGACTAGGAGCATGGCACCCAAGACCAAACCCTAATGCCCAACCAACATACCATAGAGTCCAGGACAACATGTTGTCCAAGGCAACCTATAATCCATGGGCAAGGTGGCCACTAAGGCACCATATCAGCCAACTCAACTTAGGGTGTGTCGTGCAACCACAAACCCCATGCCTAACGCAAGGTTTAGCCATCATACTCATATCGGTCAAGGAAGAGGCTAGGGTGTCACCCACCTATAACAAACAATACTAAGGCACCACAAGAAGGCTTATCCTCCATCTAGGTCAAGCACCTTATATCGGCCACCACTGAGGCACCTATTAGGGTTTCACCATGAAACCACCATATCGGGCAACTCAAGACCAAACTATGTCGCCCAAAATAGAGATAACATACTAGACACCATGTCGACCAAGGGAACATCCAAAGCAAGGAAATCATCTCAGCCAAAGCATATCATCCAAAGATACTAACAAGGTGAAAGGGTCATATTGAGCACAAAGCCAATAGGGTTTCACTGACCATATCGGCCAAGCTAAAACCCACAAAAGGGTGTATCGTGCAAGGGCACAATAACCTCACCAAGATGGTCATCTTCAACCTCAAACTCCTTAACAACAAACCCTAATTGATCAATATAGTTGGCTCACCTCTCAAAAACCAAGTGAGAGGGGTTTTGCTCAACCTCCATCACAAATCGGGCAACAAGGTGGATCATCTCCAACATAGGTCATCACTCATCCAAAGGCTCACCTCTCAAATCCATGGTGAGAGGAGGGTGTTGCCCAAGAAACTAGATCATAGAGTCACCTCTCAATGACTAAGGAAGAGATGGGGTTTTCCTACATCACTAGAGCTCACACTCACTTCTAAAAGCCAAGGAGAGAAAGGGGTATTCCCCAAAGGAAACCCTAATCTATGGGTTCAGACAACTAGGTCCAAAGGTACACAAGAAACAACAACATCACCAACAACATGATCACTATGTCCATAAGATTAAAGGTACATGATAAAGAAAGAAACATATCTAACAACATGCATGGACGATCATGATCGTATATGAACATGCAACATAAAAGAAGGTAGTATAGTTAGGGTTAGAAGTTATGTAACCCACCTTAAACAAGCTCCTCAAGCTCCAAAGCTCCAAGCTTTAAGCTCCTAGCTCTAAGGCACACCACCTATGGTCCTGCCACCAAGCTAGAGGAAGAAGAAGATAACTCCTTTAAAGGGATCAACCACCAAGTACACCAAGGTAAGGTGTATTGTGCACTAAGGAAGAGGGAGGCAACAAAGAACTAAACGGATCCTAAGCAAGTGAAAGGGAAGGTATATATAGAAGAGGATGACGGGGGAAACAAGGCAAGATGTCATCAACCTTAGGTACACTTGTCCAATGTCATGCCACCTTGCAAACCACATGTGCATGTCATGCTACCCACTATCAAAGGATAGCCACTTGTCTAAGGTATGGTGACACAACCAAAGCTAGGTCACATGGATGACACACCCTCTTGGACGATACACTTATGGGTGACACACTTCTTGGCCAACACAACTCATGGCCGATATAAAGCTTCAAACACCTCCTTGCCTGATACAAGGTCCAACAAGGCAAGACAGAGTTGAAACAAGGAAAAATAAGGCCCAAGGCTACTCAATCAACAAGCCCAACCCATCATCTCAACCCTAGAGGATGCAAGGAGAGAGAGAGCATCTCTCAAGGTGACAAACTTGCTCATCAACCCTAAAACTTGGGTTATTTGCAAGTAGCACCTCCAACCCTTAATGAGGCACAAACGAACCCTAGTCACCATTAAAGGTGATTAGCAAGCAATTAAACACAAGGGTTACATAAAGCAAACAAGATAAGCCCAAAACAGAGGTCAGGGTCTTTATAGTTATCCTTGGAGGTAGATGCCTCTAGGAAGAGGTAGAGACCTAACACATCCTATGAGGATGACGCTAAACCTAAACCCTAATGAGGTTATTAGACAGAGATGATGTGATGAGTTAGATATCATGGTCAACCATATACGTGGGTTGACATGCTTTTTGGTATGGAGTACCTATGAGAAGCATGAGCTAGGTGAGGTTGGTTGACCTAGCGTGTCTTTTGGGCGACCCAAATGTAGAAGGGTCATTCCTGTTAGGGTGAAGGATAGCTCCTTCATTGAAGAGGATAGTGGTTACCATAGAGAAAACCTTATGGGCTTATATGAGTATGGAAGAGCACACACCCATGTAGGAGAGTACGACAATAGTGTTGTCAATATATTGAGATCTAGACCAAAAGGGTATGTTGGATAGCTTACAAGATAAGCATGGAGAGCTTTGGATAATCTTGATTGAACATAGGTTTGGATCATATGTTTCACCCGTATAGGTGTATGCATATATCCTTAAGATATTGGTCCACCTTCTTAGAGAAAGAACCTCCAATGGTAAGGTTGGTTGTAGGGTTAGCTCTAGAGAGAGAGAGCAAGACCCAAGCAAGAAGGTTGGAAGCTTAGACTCTGAGATATAAGGAACCATGAGAAGTTAGGTATGTTATGACCTAGAATGGACAACCTAAGTGGATGATTGTGGTTGCCTCGTGCATGATCCTTGGAGGCTTGTGGTATCTTGGTTGCCTTTAGAGGAACAAAACCTTAGATAAGGGAAGAGGCTTCTTTAGTTGATATACATGAGTTGTAGGTGCCTACCTTACCTGATAGGTGTAGAAAGGAGAGTTCCTAAGACCCTGATGAGGTATAGTATCAAGTTGTGAGGCCTCACACCTAGTTATTTGTCCTGGTGTACAACTCTCAGGTGTTTCTCAGGTGGAAGAATAGTAGGAAGTTCATGATATACCTTGTACCTATTTGGTTTGTGGATGAAAAGATGAGCATGTAGTTAGACAACTGATGCATAAAAGTGAACCTAGAGTTCCTAGACCTAAGAGGGGAAGTAGTAGTACCTGGTGCACCCGATGCTCATGATGAGGTTTGAGTTTCTATACTTTCAAGAATAGAACCCCTCAGGTTTAGAGGAAAAGGACACCCCTTGGACTAAGGTATATGTTTGATGAACCCCTCACACATAGGTTGGTGACATATGCATGTATGATGTTGGTCCAATGTGGAGGAATAGGAGAAAGTATGACATCCTAAGGAACCTGGAGTGGCTTAGTGGGTGGTATTCTTGTGATCTACATTCCTAAGTAGCATGATAGGGCTAAGCATGCACATGATGGTTTAAACCCTGGATGAATGGACGTTTGTGACCTTTATTTCTATCAGGAGATAGTTTTCTCCCATCCAGGAAAGTGACCCTTTGGTAGGGTGAGTACCATCTTTGGTTTAGGTTTGAGGTAACCTAAAGAGGGTTCTCATAGGAGATTGATGAGCTAAGTGAAGAACACATGGTATGAGAATGAACCTATAGACCCTAGTGTGACCATCTCTAAGGGCATGTGGATGTGTTGCCAAGGAGGTAACCGGTATGGGGCCTGATTGAGGTAGGTTGGTCACCATGATCCCTATGAAAGGATGTAAGTCTGACCATGTATGCCCAGAGAGATGATGGAGACTTGGGTAAGGTTTCAAAGTTGATATGTACCATGAGAATCCTAAGTTAATACTTAGGTCAGGTGGGGATATGACCGATGGGAGTAGGAGTTGCCTAATTCCCTAGCTGCACAAGACCATAGGGTGGAGAAGTAACAACTATCGTGTCTGAGGACCATGGGTTAGGAGATTGAATACCTTCATGAGCTCATGGAGTCTAAAGGTAATTGAGGTGGGCTCTTCCTAGTTTCATAAGGGAAGATGGATGACCCTAAAAGTATTGACACCCTACAAACCTCAAGGAGATAACAAAGAATTATGTGTATAAGTGTGGTATGTCGACCCAAGAGTGCTTGGGAACAATTTTCCATATATGTAAACCTGATATGTTTGTGATGTGAAGACATGTGATGCACGTTTCAGCTTAGTTTGGAAGGTGTATTGGCGATGTGGGATGCACAATCTCTACTCTTGGAATGGGAAGAACTATGTATTTGGATTGCAGCCAAATGCTTATTTCCTCTCATTATGGGGGTGGGAGATAGGGTAATATGCATTCCATACACTAAGGATAAGGATGATGTGAGTTGAAACATTGCTATGATGTATGAGGATAGAGATAATAGCATACCTTTGTGGAGAGTACGATACATAGATGGCTTACAAACATGAAGAGAACTAAGGTAGTCATCATGAGGATGTTTGATCAAGAGCAGTATGGAATTTATGAGTTATATAAGTTTGAGTTTGGTAACCAAGATGATGAGCTCAAAGTTTTCTTGACTCAGTTAGACCTAAATCTGAGATGAGGATGTTGAGTGATGTATAGGAAGGTTTATGTCTTCACCACATGGGGATGTAAGGTGGTAATGATGCTCTAGTTGAGACGTAGCTATCTGTTTATCCAGTAGAGTGTCTAGAAGACGTTGTTGGGTGAACCCTAAGTTTGTGAGACATATAGGAATAACCCTTAGATACATCCAGACCTATTAGTTGAGTTGGAGGTTGCTTGGTTAGCCAGCCTAGAGCTTGATGCAATAGAGGGATGGTTGTATGAACCTCAGACACACCTCTCAGGAAAGGATGATGATGAAACCCATGACTAGAGTGATTTAGGGTTCTGAGGAGTCAACCTTGAGGAATCATGTCATAATAAGAGATCATTATTATAAGAACACCGTACACCATTGTACTACTAAGATGCATAAAGTTTGCAGTAGTGCTTTGAATACCTGAGATAAAGAAGTAGATAGAGTTGCATGTCACTTGTCACCATGCATGCCAGTGGGTGAAGGTCGAACACCAGTAACCCAACAAGTTGCTATAGAGGATGAAGAGTCCCCGAGAGAGAATGGGAGTAGATCACTATAGACGTTGTGGGACGTTGTGGTGTGTCTCTGCTGGATCAAGAGAAGTCATGATGCAATATGGGTTATCGTAGATTGCCTTACCAAGTTGACCTAATCACTTCCTAAGAGAGAGGACAGTCAATGTGATAGATCTGGTTGAACTATATATAAATATATATATATATATATGTATATATATATATATGTATATATATATACATGAGAGAGAGATAGTTCAACTACACCGTGATTTGAGTTCAATATCTGAGGCCTGACCTCAAATTCACTTCCATGCAAAGGAAGTAAGTACATGAAGAACTCGATACTAATTTGAATTTTAGCATAGATTATCACCCCTAACTGATAGAGTATGATCCAGACTATAGGGTCTGATGAGAGCGTGTGTGTTCGTTCAGGGTGATACATGGGGACGGTTCTTATCCTATGAGAGTTTGTGATGATAGCCACCATAGTGAATACTGGGATGTAAGAAGCTCTATAAAGGGGGTTGTGTCAGTCACCACTTCATTATGATGATGTTGGTGAAAGGACCTTGTAAAGGTTAGAGAGACCATAGTGTGTGTAGATGAAGTTTCTTTGATCATGCAATGGCTGAGAAAGCCCAGAGGCAACATGAGTCATGAGCTGATGTAAAGCAGACTAACATGCAGTTCACTATGGGAGAATATGTGTTATGAAAATCCGACCCATCTGAGCTATAGATGAGAAAGATGAATCCCTGATGCATGGATCCATTTGAGATGGATCGGTGGAGATGCTTATGTGTAGCCTTACCCCTTAGGATAACATGATGTGTTATGTGTTCCATGTGTATGATTTAGAGCACTATGTGATGTATCCTAACCATGTGCTGAGCCATGAACCTATTGAGCTTCTAGGGAGGATAAAATATCCTGAGTCACCTATGTGGGTACGAGATACCAAGGTGAGAGAGAACTCAGTTGTAAGCATATAAGATGATGAAGGTTCTTCAGAAGTACCATGGAGAGGATGAGGCCACATGGGAGCCAATGATGGACATGGAAAAGTTTTATCCTGAATTGTTTGTATGTTTAATGGAATTTTAGGGGAAAAATTCCTATAAGAGGGGAAGGATGTTACAACCCCAATTTTTTTGGGTTCATATAGTGGGAAATGCAATTTTCCCAATAAATGTATGATTATGTATTTTGTATGAATTATGTGCCCTGAACAAATTCCTTTGATAAATAGCCTTGTGTGTTTGATTTCATGGGCCTTGTTGGCTATTTGGCCCAATAACCAGAAAAAGGAAATAAAAAGGAAAAGGAATCAATTAATAAAGGAATTGGTATGATAATGGCTAGTTTGGATATTGCATAATTAAAATATAAGATGATATGCGAAGGTTCCAAAAGAAAATAAAATGCATGATGTTTAAATAATTAAAGGAATACTTCAAGGACAAGTATGAATTTGTGTGGAAACCTATTAAATATCTTGTCCTACTTTTCCATGTGTGCTCTATATCAAGCATAAGAAAGAAAAGATGGGGGATCGAATAATATCCTTCCTAGTTGGTATCAAATTGTTGTGATAATATAGAAAGAAGTAATTCTATAACAATGCCAAA
This sequence comes from Alisma plantago-aquatica, assembly GCA_963693085.1. NCBI lineage: Eukaryota > Viridiplantae > Streptophyta > Magnoliopsida > Alismatales > Alismataceae > Alisma > Alisma plantago-aquatica. Next base: position 917,471,019 of record OY856409.1, read on the forward strand.
ATAATATCTAGCCTTTTGGTTTCCTTAAACCCCAAGGAGAAAAAGAAAGAAAGAAGGAAAATGAGATAGGAAAGGGAAAAGGAAGCATCTATATATATGGTCCACATGGTACACGATTGAAAACAACCCTTTTTCCCTCATCCCTCCCTCTTATTCCACCATTGTACAACACCATCACACGACACCAAAGGGCTGTTGAGGTTGTGGACTCGATCAACAGGGATGGCATCATTGTCCTAAATTGAGGAATATATGTCTCATGACCTCCCCGACACCTAATCCTCCTCTGCATCTTTCTATGGGTGAGAGAGGGCACCAGCACACCCTGTCGTGGATGTCGCCTGCCATGGATATCAATTGTCATCCTGAACCCTAGCCTTGGCTGTCACAACCTGTGGCTGTAAAGAGAAGGTAGGGCAATGAAACTTTCCTAGCCATGGGGACGAAAAGGGCAATGGAGAGAGAGCGGCAGATATGGCGTCTTCGACACAACTTGTGTGCACAAAAGCACAACTGTGCGGTGGTGTCTGCATCACAATGTTGGGTGCTGGTGGTTGGACCTTGGAAGTTGGAGTTGGGTCTGGTAATGCAAGGATGACCACAGGCAGCTGTTGTGCCATCGTGGTGGTGATTTTGTAGTAAAGGGGTGTAGGAGAGGTGTTTGGCAATGCTGCTTCAGGGCGTGGAGGCCATGCTGGCCCAGCCGACGTACGGATAGAAGCACTCAAGGAGGAGTCGTACCACTATGTGAGAAGTTGAGTGTAGCTACGTAATGGTGATGGAGGAAGGCTCAGCGTCATAGGAGATAGTGGCGGCATCCTATCCACGATGGGGGAGGAACTCGGCAAGCCGCACCTGAGAGGCCACCGTCATCACTAGGTATGCATGTACATGTAGATCAGGGATGAAGGGGGGTGCGACGATTCTCTCTCGTAGTCGCTAGGGTAGGAGATGTGCTCGTGTGAGGAGGAACCAAGGCTATGAGCGGGGAACCTATGTGGTTACAAAATCATCATCATCAATAGTCAGAGTCAGTGGGGTAGTAGTTGTAGCTTGATCTCGGCAGGTTGTGGCTCTGGTAGTGACGGCGATCAGCATGGTCGCGCACAAGCAAATGCGAGCCACATGGATCGGGTGAAGGAGAAGGGAGAGTCAAATCTGGGTTGCCCATTAAGAGAATCTTCGTCTCAAACCCGCAAGCCAGAGGAAAAATAAAGGTAATATGAGATGTTATTTTTGATGACGTGGTTGTTGGTGATTTTTCTGATTATGCATAACTTTAAATAAACCTAGAAAATAACATGTAGGTCAGAATATATCAAAATTACATATGGTTTTGATGGGGAAAATGATAAGAAAACAAAGAAAATATAATTGAGATCTGATTAGACTTTTTGTTCCAAAAAATAGGGTAACATATGGTAAAGTGGTGACTAGCACATGGAAACCCTAGTTTTGGGTATTATAATGTTGAAACCATTAAAAGTCTTTCTTTTGTTCTATTACATGATCTTGTTGAGAATAATGGTAATTAATGTGATAATGGAAATATTGATAAGGTAATTAGGGTTTCTAATGTGAACCAACATGCATAGGATGATTTAGAGTTCAAAGATCCTAACTTGATATGTAGTTAATGAACATATTTGATCTAAGAGATCTTAAGGAAAGGATAAGATCAATATAGCAATTTGGGTTCAACTAATGATAAATATGTGACAGAATTTGGGTTTTTACCCTTATTCCTTAACCAAAACCTAAAATCCTAGATTAGGACCGAATAGGGTTTTAATGTGATCAATGTGATGGTGACACTTTAGAAATTACATAATGCAGATTAATGATGATTGCTTGATTACCTGCTTGATTGGATAATATGGTTAGAGAATGTTTTGATATTCTGCATGGCTCACCATCCAGGTATGTGGTTATTTATGAATAACCGATTTAGTTATGTGGTGTTTCCCGAACGTTTTATCGATTGGATGTAACCTATATTGTTGGATGTTTAAATTATGCAATCCTATAAAGTCCTTATGATTATCACAATTAAGTGTATATGTGTATTCTCAAGCCTACATGCCACCCTAATGTACGTTGCATGACCAAGCCCTGGAGGGAAGGTCTATTCGGTCAAGCCCCAGAGGGAAGACCATTGGGCACTTTGAGACGTGACTCTAGGCACCAAGCTCAAGATGGAGAAGGTGGCCTTATGTCCCTTGCAAGGACAAAACCCTAAGAGAGGATAATCCAAGGTTTAGGGCAAAAGTAGTTGAGAATGTCACATTGAAAATGTAATTTGGATTGTTAATAACTTATTTGTGATAATTAGGTTGTTAGCAATTATTTGTGAAATTGTGATTGTCCCCACATACCGGTATAGAAATATATTGACCGACGTTTTGTTTGTCGGCATTTTAGTAACTATCATTGAAAAGGACATACAATAAACTGAAACATTGTAAAGGTATGAATAATCAATTCAAGGAGGATTTGATAGATAGACTACAATTGTGGATAGAAGTCTAGAAATCCAAAATTTTCACAAGGTACAAGAGATTTGTTTTATTCCATCTTTTAAATTTAGTTTTAGTACAATTTGATAATTATTATTGATTAAATGTCAAACCACTGATCCGGAAATATTGGGATAACGTCTCTGACCTTTTGGTCTCCCTTAATTGGGGGTTACCAGGAAGTGGGGTCATTAAATTTGGTATCAGAGCCAATGGTTTCTCATTTAATCCTTAGTAATTATTAAATTTTACAAACTCTTTAGAACCTGAGGGAGTTATTAGAGGATTTCTAATGACGGAGGTGTCTAGAAAAGGATCATGGTCTGGGGGCTGGCAATATTTTCTCTGCCCCGCTATTCAGTCATGAGGAATCCCAGATGCGGTGTGACTGCCTGGCTAAAGTCTGAGGTTTTGGATCAAAATAAGATACCTTTAGGACTCTCTCATCTATTTCATCCCATCTCAACCCTAATTCAATTAAGGTTCTAAGGTTTAAGGTTTTTCTCTCCCTTCCTCACCCACTTGAGGTCAGGGAAAGTATGATAAGTATTAAGTAATCCTCCACCAAATCAATAAAAATCATGTAAACAAGATGTCATGGACGTAAGTTTAATAGTTTAAGTGTAAACTAAAGATTAGTAACATGATTAGGTTGCATGGTGTGTGTTGCCGTGCTCTCAGGAGAGCATTGATGTTAGACCTTCTTGTAAATAGGATAAGGAGAGAGTTATCCTTCGAGGTAGAGGCCTCCATGAAGAGTTAGAGACCTGACGCATCCTATGGGGATGTTGCTAACCCTAAACCCTAAATAGGTTGTTAGAAAGAGATGATGTGATGATTTAGATATCATGGTCGACCATATACATGGGTGGACATGCTTTTTGGTTTGGAGTTCCTGTGAGAAGCATGAGCTAGGTGAGGTTGGTTGACCTAGTGCCTTTTGGGCGACCCAACCTTAGAAGGGTCGTGCCTGTTAGGGTGAAGGATAGCTCCTTCATTGAAGAGTATAGTAGTGACCATAGAGAAACCCTTATGGGCTTATATGAGTATGGAAGGGCATACACCCATGTAGGAGAGTACGACAACAATGCTGGTAGTAGGTTGAGACCTAGACCAGAAGGGCATGCTGGATAGCATACTAGATAAGCATGTAGACCTTTGGATAATCTTGATCGAACATAGGTTTGGATCATACACTTCACCCATATAGGTGTATGCATGTATCCTTAAGATCTTGGTGCACCTTGTCAGAGAAAAAACCTCCAGTGGTAAGGTTGGTTGTAGGGTTAGTTGTAGAGAGAGAGAGAGCAAGACCCAAGCAAGAATGTTTGAAGCTTAGACTCTGAGATATAAGGAACCATGAGAAGTCGTGTATGTTATGACCTTGAATGGACGACCTAAGTGGATGGTTGTGGTTGCCTCATGCATGATCCTTGGAGGCTTGTGGTATCTTGGTTTCCTATAGAGGAACAAAACCTTATATAAGGGAAGAGGCTTCTTGAGTTGATGTACATGAGTTGTAGGTGCCTACCTTACCTTATAGGTGTACAAAGGAGAGTTCCTTAGACCCTGATGAGGTATAGTATTAAGTTGTGAGGCATCACACCAAGTTGGTTGTCTTGGTGTAGGACTTTCAGCTGTTGCTCAGGTGGAAGAATAGTAGGAAGTGCATGTTATACCTTGTACCTATTTGGTTCATGGATGAAAAGCTGAGCATGTAGTTAGAAAGCTGATGCATAAAAGTGAGCCTAGAGTTCCTAGACCTAAGAGGGGAAGTAGTAGTACTTGGTGCACCCAATGCTCATGATGAGGTTTGAGTTTCTATAGGTTCGAGCATGGAACCCCAAGGTTTAGAGGAAAACGACACCCCTTGGACTAAGGTATATGTTTGATGAACCCCTCGCACATAGGTTGGTGAGATATGCATGTATGATGTTGGTCTGATGTGGAGGAATAGGAGCATGTATGACATCCTAAGGAACCTAGAGTGGCTTAGTGGGTGGTCTTCTTGCAAGCTACATGCCTAAGTAGCATGATAGGGCTAAGCATGCACATGATGGTGTAAACCCTAGATGTAAGGATGTTTGTGACCTTTGTTTCTATTAGGAGATTGTTTTCTCCCATCCTAGGAAGTGATCCTTCAGTAGGGTGAGTACCAACTTTGGTTTAATTTTAAGGTAACCTAAATAGGGTTCTCATAGGAGCTTGATGAGCTAAGTGAAGAACACATGGTATGAGAACAAACCTATAGACCCTGGTGTGACCATATCTAAGGTCATGTGGATGTGTTTCCAAGGAGGTAACCTGTATGGGGCCTGACCTAGGTAGGTAGGTTGCCATGATCCCTATGAAAGGATGTAAGTCTGACCACATATGCCCAGAGAGATGATGGAGACTTGCATATGGTTTCAAAGTTGAGATGTACCATGAGAATCCTAAGTTAATATTGAGGTTAGGCGGGGATAAGACCAATGGGAGTAGGAGTTGCCTAATTCCCTAGCTGCACAAGACCATAGGGTCAGGAGGTAACAGCTATCGTGTCTGAGGACGATTGGTTAGGAGATTGAACAACTTCATGAGCTCATGGATCCCAAATGAAATTTGAGGTGGTCACTCCCTGGTTGCATAAGGGAAGAGGGATGACCCCAAAAGTATCGGCACCCTACAAACCTCGAGGAGATGACTAAGGATTATGTGTGTAAGAGTGGCATGTCGAGCCAAGAGTGCCTGGGAACAATTTTCCATATATGTAAACCTGATAAATGAGATGTTCATAATGTGAAGGCATGTGATGCACGTTTCAATTTAGTTTTGAAGGTGTATTGGCGATGTGGGATTCACAATCTCTACTCTTAGAACAAGAAGAACTCAGTATTTGGACTGCAACCAAATGCTTATTTCCTCTCGTTATGGAGGTGGGCGATAGGGAAATACACATGCCATACACTAAGGATAAGGATTATGTGTGTTGAAACATTGCTACGATGTATGAGGATAGAGATAACATTGTACCTTTGTGGAGATTACGATACATGTATGGTTTACAAACATGAAGAGAACTAAGCTAGTCATCATGAGGATGTTTGATCAAGAGCTATATGGAATTTATGAGTTATATAAGTTTGAGTTTGATAACCAAGATGACGATCTCAGAGTTTTGTTGACTCAGGTAGACCTAAATCTGAGATGAGGATGTTGAGTGGTGTATAGGAAGGTTTATGTCTTCACCACATGGGGATGTAAGGTGGTAATCGATGCTCTAGTTGAGACGTAGCTATCTGTTTAGCCTGTAGAGTGGCTAGAAGAGGTTGTTGAGTGAACCCTTAGTTTGTGAGACATATAGGGCTAACCCTCAGATACATCCAAACCCATTGGTTGAGTTTAAGGTTGCTTGGTTAGCCAACCTAGAGCTTGATGTGATAGATAGATGGTTGTATGAACCTCAGATACACCTCTCAGGAAAGGAAGGTGATGAAACCCACAACTAGAGTGTTTTAGGGTTATGAGGAGTTGGCCTTGAGGAATCATGTCATAATAATAGCTCATTATTATAAGAACATCATACACCATGGTACTACTAAGATGCATAAAGTTTGCAGTAGTGCTTTGAATACCTGATATAAAGAAGTAGATAGAGTTGCATGTGGCTTATCGCCATGCATGCCAGTGGGTGAAGGTCGAACACTAGTCACCCAATGAGTTGATACAGAGGATGAAGAGTCCCCTAGAGAGAATGGGAGTAGATCATAATAGAAATTGTGGTTCATTGTGGTGGGTCTACTCTGGACCAATAGAGATGATGATGCAATATGGGTTATGGTAGATCGCCTTACCAAGTTGACCTAATCACTGCCTGAGAGAGAGGACAGTCAATGTGATAGATCTGGTTGAACTATATATATACATGAGAGAGAGATAGTTCAACTACACCATGATTCAATTTCAATATCTGAGGCCTGACCTCAAGTTCACTTCCATGCGTAGGAAGTAAGTACATGAAGAACTCGATACTAGTTTGAAGTTTAGCACAGCATATCGCCCCTAACTGATAGAGTATGATCCAGACTAGAGGGTTTGGTGAGAGTGTGTGTGCTCGTTTAGGGTGATAAATGGGGACAATTCTTATCCGATGAGAGTTTGTTATGATAGCCACCATACCCAATATCGGGATGTAAGAAGCATTATAATTGGGGTTGTATCGGTCAACAATTCATTAGGATGATGTCGGTGAAAGGACCTTGTAAAGGTTAGAGAGACCATAGTGTGTGCAGATAAAGTCACTTTGATCGTGCAATGGCTGAGAAAGCCCAGGGGTAACATGAATCGTGAGCTGATGCAAAGCAGACTGACATGCAGTTCACTGTGGGAGAATATGTGTTATGAAAATCCGACCCCTATGAGCTATAGATGAGAAAAATGAATCCCTGATGCATGGATCCATTTGAGACGGATTGGTGGAGATTCTTATGTGTAGCCTTACCTCTCAGGATAACATGATGGGTGATGTGTTCCATGTGTCCGATCTTGATCACTATGTGATGTATCCTAACCATGTGTTGAGACATGAACCTATTGAGCTTCTAGGGAGGCTAAAATATCCTAAGTCACCTATGAGGGTATGAGATACCAAGGTGAGAGAGAAATCATATGTAAGAATATAAGATGATGAAGGTTCTTTGGAAGTACCATGGAGAGGATGAGGACTCATGGAAGCCAATGATGGACATGGAAAAGTTTTATCTTGAATTGTTTGTATGTTTAATGGAATTTTGGGGGGAAAATTCCTATAAGAGGGGAAGAATGTCACAACCCCAATTTTTTTGGGTTCATATAGGGGGAAATGCAATTTTCCCAATAAATGTATGATTATGCATTTTGTATGAATTATGTGCCCTGAACAGATACCTTTGATAAATAGCCTTCTGTGTTTGATTTCGTGGGCCTTGTTGGCTATTGGGCCCAATAACAAGAAAAAGGAAATAAAAAGGAAAAGGAATCAATTAATAAAGGAATTGGTACAATAATGGCGTGTTGGGATATTGAATAATTGAAATATAAGATGGTATGTGAAGGTTCCAAAAGAAAATAAAATGTGTGATGTTTAAATAATTAAAGTAATAATTAAAGGACAAGTATGGATTTATGTGGCAACCTATTTAATATAGTGTCCTACTTTTCCATACGTGCTTTGTATCAAGCATAAGAAAGAAAATATGGGAGATCAAATAATATTCTTCCTAGTTGGTATCAAATTGTTGCGATAATATAGAAAGAAGTAATTGTATAAAAATTCCAAAATAGTATCTAGCCTTTTGGTTTCCTTAAACCCCAAGGAGAAAAAGAAAGAAAGAAGGAAAATGAGATAGGAAAGGGAAAAAGGAGCATCTATATACATATGGTCCACATGGTATACGATTGAAAACAACCGTTTTTCCCTCATCCATCCCTCTTATTCAATCGTTGTAAAACACCATAACATGACACCAATGGGTTGTTGAGGTTGTGGACTCGATCAACATGGATGGTATCAGTGTCCCCGATCGAGGAATCAATGTACGATGACCTACCCGACACCTAATCCTCCTCCCTATCTTTCTATGGGAGAGAGGGGGCACCAGCACACCCTGTCGTGGATGTCGCCTGCCATGGACATCAGTTGTCATCTTGAACCCTAGCATTGGACATCGCAACCTGTGGTGGTGGAGAGAAGGTAGGGCAATGAAACTTTTCCCAGTCGTGGGGATGAGAAGTGTGATGGAGAGAGAATGGCGGATATGGCGTCTTCGACATGTCTTGTGTGCATGGAAGCACGGCTGTGCGGTGGTGTCTGCATCACGACGTTGGGTGTTGGTGGTAGGACCTTGGAAGTTGGAGTCGGGTCTGGTAATGCAATGACGACCATAGGCAACAACTGTGCCATCATTGTGGTGATTCTGGAGTAAAGGGGTGGAGGAGAGGTGTTTGGTGATGCTGCTTCAGGGTGTGGAGGCCATGTTGGCCCAATCGGCATACAGAAAGAAGCACTCAAGGAGGAGTCTTACCGTTGCGTGAGAAGTCGAGTGTAGCTAGGTAATGGTGATGGAGGAAGGCTTGATGTCATAGGAGATAGTGGTGGCACCCTATCCGCAACGGGGGAGGAACTCGGTGACCCACACCCGAGAGGCCACCAACGTCACTAGGTATACATGTTCCACTGGATCAGGGATGAAGGGGGGTGTGACGGTTCTCTCTCGCAGTCGCTAGGGCGGGAGACGCGCTCATGTGAGAAGGAACCAAGGCTATGAGCGGGGAGCCTAGGTGGTCGCAGAATCATCATCATCAGTATTTAGAGTCGGTGGGGTTGTAGTTGCAGCTTGATCTCAGCCAGTTGTGGCTCTAGCAGCGAAGATGAACAAGATGGTTGCGCACAAGCAAACGCGAGCCACACAGATCATGTGACGTCCCCGGATTTTCTAAAACTTAATCTAATGTGTGACGTCCAAATTGAAACCTCACCTCAGTCAGAATCCCAATTTGAGCACCACACACTAGGCTAAGAAGAAGAAAATCAGAGGAAGTCATAAGGAAACAATCATTAGTACATGCACATGAACAATAATAAAACCATACAAACATATTCACCATTCAACATATAATTACAAGATGAATTGTTACAACATTTGATATTACATATTGAACCACAAACTTATACATATACATGTACTACCACTAAACTACAGGATCTTAAGACAATAGGTCCACCTATACATCAGCTCGCCACACAACTCTCACTATCCTGGATCTTTAGATCATAACCACAACCCAAAAAAAAGATTACATGCAGTACACGTCAGCACAATATTCAAGAATATTGTACTGAGTACGCCTATGTGTCTTTTATATACCTCTCATCATATCTTGGCAATAAGATAAAACTAATATACTTGGCAGTAACTGAAGAATATAAGAAATGCATATACTTGCACAAAGATATTCATTAGCAAAAGAGAACACATATTTTAAGCACATTTTCCCTTATATATTTATGCATTTTCCACCAGAGGGAATAATGCATCATCTCTTCTACCAAAGAGAATGAGATGTAAGGCCTTATGATCTACTACCAAATAGTTAGATCATTGTACAATGTGATCTGCTACCAAAGAGAATGATCACTTTCCAGCACTATGCTACCAAAGAGAATTAGTGCTTTCATATAATGGAACATATATATTATGTTTGATGTTCTCATAGCAATAACTATGGAGAATCAAGCAACATAGCATACAAGAACAACCATTTCAATCAATACCATATGCCAAGTATTTACTACCATATAGCACAAGCGTATTGTATAATAAGCCAAGTAAGAGGTAATGGCGTACCTTCCAAAGAGATATCCTAATCACATATTCCTCATGTCATCTATATCCTTGGTCAACCCTGATTAAGACAAGATTACATATACTATCAGGTTCGCATCATCATACATCTCATCTTAACCCTAATCATGTTCATTAGGGTTTCTCTTAGTTCATTAGGATATGTGTATCATTACTTGTATTCATATCTTATGATTATCTCAATGATGCCATTTTCCATATTACATGTCATTATTAAAGTTCATCATCTACACATTAGGTTCCATATCCTTTTTGTGCACATATTAACCCTAAGTTACATGTACTGACCTAAATTAGGGTTGTATAACATGTATTAAGATTCATCTTCATATACCATGGATTATGTTCATCATTATGATCTCGTACTTAAAACTGAGGTTTCATATACTGATATGAGCTTACGCTGTGAATTTCATCATTTATTGAGCATGTGTGCATTTATTGTATTTTATTTAGGGTTAAAAGCCCTAAATAGCCATATGGCGTAAATTACATGATTTCATGCATCATCATCATAATCACTAACATTCACTGGATTATAAGCATGAATATTGATTTACTGACATATTCTCATAATTTTAGGCCAACGTTTGATATTTATTATCTATAAATTAAGCATTTCACAACTAACAAGATATCATTGATATTCTTGCATCAAAATCCTGATATTTTTCTTTAATTGTGTTCTACTCATTTTTTTGAGAAGTTTGGTATATTATACTTATTTTTCTAATGCTCGAGCAATTTTCTATGATTTATCTAAGAACTAGATGATTTGAGGTAATTTACCTTTTTGGACGAATTGTGTGCTGCCACGTGGCATTCAAGGGCGCACATCTTCTCTCCTGGACCCCCTGGTTCACCTTTGGGCCGACCGATCCTTGATTTGGCTGCTTTGGGATTTGTTCAGTTCACGTGTGATTTCTGGCCGATTCAAGCCCCCCCTCTCTCCTTCTCGTGTGAACGTCAGGACGCCCAACGTGATCCTTCCCGTTCTACGTCCATTGACTACCGCCACCGCCAAGGTCTCCTGTCTGCTTCTCTGGTGTGGTACGTATGGTGGTGGCTTCTCCTCTGTTCTTGCATGATTGGACTCTCCCTCTCCTCGCATGATCTGCTTCCATGCGATCCACGCTTGCTGCCACGAGAGCATCGTTCTCAGGCCCGACTGCCATCTCTCTCCCTTGCACAACCCACCACTGTGGTTGGGTCTCCATTTCAAGGATCTCTATTCTTCTACACATAAATGCTTTCTTCCGTATGGAAACTCGATAACTCTCACTCGTCTCTTGCGGCTGTGCCTCCGAGACCCCATCACCATGGGCATTCCGCCACAGAGTTGCGGCCGTCGCAGCGCTGCACCCACCGCGTGTGTGGATGATCTCCGACGTGAGAACCTGCACCGTATGCTCCTCCATCTCTTCTCCTTGTGCCGCATAGGGCTGCACAGCTGGATCACCTCCTCGAGTTTGCTTGGAAGTTCGACTGTGCCTCCACGACGCCACCACCGCAGGCTTGCCACCGGCCTAGTACCCCCCTCCAGTTCATGCCGCCTCTAGGCTACTCCCGACGAGAAACTAACAGAGCCAAGGTGCTCCTCTTCATGGATGTAAGTGCTAATGCTCATCTTCTCTCAAGTGCCACCGACCTGATCTCGACTGTTGTCATGCTCCAGACTTGGAGTTGGACTACCAGACCACGGCGAGGAGTCCCTACATCCTTGGTCTTCAAATTAGTTATGTTGGCAACCATTTGCGAGCCAGGTAACATAAGACATTAAAAGATGGGCCGAGGACAACTTACTCTATTAGCTATGCTCATCACATCTCATGCATGGCGTGGGATCGTGGGTCTGTCAGTTTCACCAGCCTTACGATCAAACATCTCGGAGATGTGGGAGCTTCCTACTCTAATGCAATATAACTATTACGAGGACGGCCATCTTCTTAGCCATTCGATGTATTCAAGATCTGAGAAAAGAGTCTTGCTAGGCCAATCCATGGATCCTCAAACCTATGGTTTCAGCTTCTACCAAACTAGTCACCAAAAATAGGATTGAAGCATATATTTATCATAAACTCTGTTCCAAAACACACACTTACATACATTATTTCATGATATTTACACCTAAATAACTTCTTCTAAGTACCTTCAACCATTATGAAATTTTCACCATAATTTTATCATGACTCAGGTTTCATTCCCTATGATTTTAGTACCAAAAAGTCACTATTTGGCCAGTCAATTAAATACCTCGAGAAGGCATAAACTTAATGATCTTAATCATGATGTGAGCATCAACACACCTACTTTGTCAAGAGCTTGGAACCCTCAATCTATCTCAACCTTATGCTTTCACGTAAGTCATTGGACATTTAAGGATTTCAAAAGTCCACTCCATCACATACTACACACCTTAAAAGATGTTTCATCCTCGAAATTAAGCCAAAATCTAGTCTTTCACATCATATACATCTTAAAAGAAATTTCATCCTCGAAATTAAACCATACCATTACTTCAAGGAAAACCAAAAAGATTTTATCCATACGTAGGAAACCACTCTAGATGCAACATGTACACAAAAGAAGCTCCATGATCATATCCAAACCACTATTAGGAGGTTTTAAAACATCTAGAGTGAAATACCCCTTCATAAAAGATTGAAACAAGGGTTTAGAAACTTTAGTTATGTTATGGCATATCTCACATGTTAGGGTTGCATCCTTATCTTTACCCATGCATTAGTGTTGCCGCATCATATTACCATTTTTCAAAGGAGTTAGTTAAAGTTAACCCATTATATCAAGGTGTCATCAACATTTTATTGATATAACTGTTAGAACATGTTCAACATTAACATATGCCTTTTAGGAGGGCGTTAACTATAACCAACCCACTTTATCCATCTAGATCACATTAAGGTATCATAATTGTTATGTTGTGCTAACTGTCAAACTATATTTTTCATCTTCATTAAGCACTAAGATTAATATATACCTCATGTAACATGTTTCATTCATATAATCTTATTTCATTGCTCATAACAAATTACAACATTTACTAGTGATTTCATCACAAGATTAACCAACACTATCACATTATCATCATTATTAAAGAATATGGTTAACCATTTGTGTTGATATCTATTAAACCTTCTTAGGTTTCCATTGTATCATATCCATGTATCATATCTCAAGATCAGATTACATCCTTATATATATAATATCATGGTTGTGCTAACCAAACTTATATCAGTGGCTAATCAAACATATATGAAAACTTCATCTAGCCCAACTGAGGTTCTCATGACCCATATCATGAAGTTAGTGCATTGCTCGGTCTCTCTGAGCTAAATCAACTCTATGAGTATCACATATGCATATACTTTATCCTTCCTCTCTTAGTCTAGGGTTCTCGGATTACCTCATTGGTACTAGTGATAGCTTAAAGCTCCAACCACATAGGCATAAACCAAAACATGCTACAACATACTCTTCATAGGTCTCTACCCACGAGACATCTTACCCAAATCTCTCTCTCTTATATACACCACTAGATTCCTATGTGGGAAACCACCAACCCGAGCATGAGGCTTCACAGAAACTAACATAACTACCTCCTCCAGGGTCTTGGGCTCTCTTCCTCACCTAGATGGTAGGTATTCATATTCATATCCTCATATACACATATAACGAGCCTCTCTCTATCTTTAGGGTTAGGTCCTCCCAAGGACATCTAGGGTTCAGCAAGACTATAGGAATCATGCATAAAGCAACACAACTCATTCACTCAAAAGTAGTCTAGTTTAGGACATATCATATCACATATCATAGAATTCTCATATCTTGGAGTTTAGGTTCTCTAACCTTCTTCCAATGGGTCTCACTCTCTCTAGAGTTAACCCCGAAACTGGTCTTAACACTAGAGGTCCTCCTTCATAAAAGAGATTGAGGCTCATACTGACTCACAACCTTGTCTTAATGTAACATATCTTATATCATAAAAGCATATTTACTTGCATCATCAAAACTTATATCAAATCCTAAAAACTGAACTTACATCCTCAAAGACAAACATAGATCATCACAAACTATCTTATATAATCTATATAAGACTTAAATCATATCATCAAACTTATTTCATCTATTCCATCTATCACATATACCAACAAGGCTCTTGACATCTAATCTAGAACTACTCTCTCTTTTAGACTGTTGTCATTCACTTTCACTTAGGTTTCATGGTCACCTCCTACTCGTACATGTGTGGGGACACATTTTGTAATACATATACATAATAAAATATTCATAGTTTTTCTCCGATAAAACAAGTGTCAGAGAAAACTATCGAGGTTCAATCTGTTTGGAATCAAAAATCAAATCCTAAAAATGAGTGTTCCACACATAGTAGAGAGTATAGTGTCATGAAAACTAGTGAAAAGGCAGAGAACAAGGGGTAGACTAGTGTAGCTACTCTAGACAACGTGCACAATATGTCTAGGGCTTCTCTTCCCTTGATGCACGTTATTTCCAAATAGTGCAACGTCCCATACCACTGCACTACGAGGAAAGAAAGACATCTAAGGACTTTCTATGCAACAAGCACCAGTCTAGACCTAGTTCTCAGACATCTAGGTACTAACCTAGAGGCTAGGTCAGATCTAGTCTCTAAAAGATGACTAATCTAACTCTAAAGATTATTAAGGTTCAAGGTTCTTTAGTTTTGAGTTGCATAATGACTAAATGTCAGGATTTTCTATTGTTCATGATCTGATACCACCTGTGACGTCCTTGAATTTTCTAAAACTTAATCTAATGTGTGATGTCCAAATTGAAACCTCACCTCAGCGAGAATCCCAATTTGAGCACCACACACTAGGCTAAGAAGAAGAAAACCAGAGGAAGTCATAAGGAAACAATCAGTAGTACATGCACATGAACAATAATAAAACAATACACACATGTTCACCATTCAACATATAATTACAACATGAATTGTTACAACATTTGATATTACATATTGAATAGCAAACTTACACATATATATGTACTACCACTAAACTACGGGATCTTAAGACAACAGGTCCACCTATACATTAGCACGCCACACAACTCAAACTATCCTAGATCTTTGGAGCATAACCAAAACCTAAACAAAAGATTACATGCAGTACACGTCAGCACAATATTCAAGAATATTGTACTGAGTACGCTACGTGTCTTTTATATACCTCTCATCATATCTTGGCAATAAGATAAAACTAATATACTTGGCAGTAATAGAAGAATATAAGAAAAGTGTATACTTGCAAAAAGATATTCATTAGCAAAAGAGAACACATATTTTAAGCACATTTTCCATTATATATCTATGCATTTGCCACCCAAGGGAATAATGCATCATCTCTTCTACCAAAGAGAATGAGATGTAAGGCCTTATAATATACTACCAAAGAGTTAGATCATTGTACAATGTGATCTTCTACCAAAGAGAATGATCACTTTCCAACACTATGCTACCAAAGAGAATTAGTGATTCATATAATGTAACATATATATTATGTTTGATGTGTTCATAGCAATAAGTATGGAGAATCAAGCAACATAGCATACAAGAACAATCATTTCAATTAATGCCATATTCTAAGTATTTACTACCATATAGCGCAAGTATATTGTATAATAAGCCAACTAAGAGGTAATGGCGTACCTTCCAAAGAGATATCCTAATCACGTATTCCTCATGTCATCTATATCCTTGGTCAACCCTGATTAAGACAAGATTACATATATTATCAGGTTCTCATCATCATACATCTCATCTTAACCCTAATCGTGTTCATTAGGGTTTCTCTTAGTTCATTAGGATATGTGTATCACTACTTGTATTCATATCTTATGATTATCTCACTGATGCCATTTTCTAGATTACATCTCATTATCAAAGTTCATCATATGGACATTAGGTTCCATATCCTTTTTGTGCACATATTAACCCTATGTTACATGTACTAACCTAAATTATGGTTGTATAACATGTATTAAGATTCATCTTAATATACCATGGATTCTGCTCATCATTATGATGTCATAATTAAAACTGAGGTTTCATATACTGATATGAGCTTACTCTGTGAATTTCATCATTTATTGAGCATGTGTGCATTTATTGCATTTTATTTAGGGTTAAAAGCCGTAAATAGCCATATGGAGTAAATTACATGATTTCGTGCATCATCATCATAATCACTGACATCCACAGGATTATAAGCATGAATATTTATTTACTCACATATTCTCATAATTTTAGGCCAACGTTTGATATTTATTATCTATCAATTAAGCATTTCACAACTATCAAGATATCACTAATATTCGTGCATCAAAAGCCTGATATTTTGCTTTAATTTTGTTCTACTCATTTTTCTGAGAAGTTTCGTATACTATACTTATTTTTCTGATGCTTGAGCTATTTTCTATGATTTATCTAAGAACTAGATGATTTGAGGTAATTTACCTTTTTGGACGAATTGTGTGCTGCCACATGGCATTCAAGGGCACACAACTTCTCTCCTGGACCCTCCTGGTTCGCCTTTGGGCTGACCGATCCTTGATTTGGATGCTTTGGGATTTTTTCGATTCACGTGTGGTTTCTGGCCTATTCATGCCCACCTCTCTCCTTCTCGCGTGAACGTCGGGACACCCATCGTGATCCTTCTCGTTCTGTATCCATGAACTACCGCCACTGCCAAGGGATCCAGTCTTCTTCTCTGGGGTGGTACGTATGGTGGTGGTTTCTCCTCTGTTCTTGCATGACTGGACTCTCCCTCTCCTCGCACGATCTGCTTCCACGCGATCCACGCTTGCCACCATGAGAGCATTGACATGATTAAACCGTGTGTCAAACGCAAGTATACACGTCAATGTAGTATAGGCCTTTGTGAGGCCCAAGTCGAACTCATGACACTAAACTGATTAATAGAGTTTGAGAGTTGTTGTCAAAATAAAAGAAAATAAAACAAAGTAAAGCAATTGATTAAGGGTTTAGTTTAATTAATTCAAGTGGAGATCTTTAGGGTTGCGGTTTCATCGTGGGTTTTCATTGTATGAATTTCCATATAATAATTTAGGTTCATCTCTCGATCCAGGTAGTGGCATGTAGTCAGAATTGCCCACTGTTGTGGTACAATTCACTACCTATGTCTAGGTTAGTTCCACTGTCATAGTAACCTATACCCTAAACTAGGTGCATTAAAATCGACCTCTGGGTTTCCACCATTAACCTTACATCACCTTGTTCAAGGGATTTGTTAATTAATGTGAATTTCATCTCTTTTCAACCGTTAATTCTTCTTTCAAAGTAATTAAGGGCATTAAATTATCATTATGGTGATCAAGCATAACAATATAATTGAGAAAATGAAATTATACCACGGATTTAAGAGATAAATGATGAATTACTATCATAAAAATGTCATACAATGCTTCTCCGGGCTACTCCCGGTCCTAAAGACAAAGGGGATTAGCCCTGCATGTTCATCTCAAAGAAAAACATGGTAGAGAAAAGGGGAAACATGGAGAAAAATGTGAATAAGTGATGAAACCCCTTGAACGGAGAAGATCCAAGCATTCCTCGGCGTAGAATGCATGATCTATAGCCTTTCGGCGGTGGAAAACATCTTCTTCGGCTTTCAGAATGGTTGGGGCGTGCTTCTAGGCTTCGTTCTTCTCTCCACACCTTCTCGAGATGTGTGCAGCGGTTAATGACGTGATAGATTGCTCATGACCGCCGTCATTAGGTATAATCAGTGAGTTAGGTTGCAAAAATATCACAACCATCAGATTTAGATCGATCTGAAATAAACTTGCATCTGACGGTGTCAATACCATCGACGCGATTCGATGGTATCGACCCTGCGCGATATCGACAATTCTTCTTTTCTTTTCTTCGTTGCGCCTGATGCTAACTCGATACCATCGATAAGGGTCGATGGTATCGACTCTCTTAGGCGTCGCTTTTTGTCCTCTTCCATCACTGAAGCTTCTGGGGTCGATAGTATCAACTCTATGGTCGATAGTATCGACTATCTTCTCGCCAGCAACCTGATAGTAACTCGATACCATCGATACAAGGGTCGATTGTATCGACTTTATACTGCTCCTTGCGGCTGGCTACATGTAGCTGTGTCGATGGTATCAACAACCGTCGATAGTATCGACAGCTGTAGATATGCATTTCTCCTAAAATTACAACACAAAAACACATAAGCCGAAATAAAACATATTATTGTAATCATTTATGCTCAAAACAATAAAATAAGGGAGATTTGACACTGAGAAGGATCATAGACTAATGTAAATGAATTATGCAATATTAACCACTAAAATGACCAATAAATGCATAAAACACAAGTAAGACAAGTCTATAAATGCGACTCAAAATCATCGCATCAAACTCCCCTAAGCTTGAACATTGCTCGCCCTCGAGCAACAAAACCTTAGAATAGAATTGCGAGGGTCAACTTAAGAACATATTATCACAACAAACATCACCATATGATCCCCACCAGACATTCACAAATCGGCCCTCACTAACCACAGAATGATAATTACCCTAAAGGCGACAATAATCATCCATAAAAGATATCTACCTCAAAATTGATGAACACTATCATATAAGGCAGTTAACATAATGAAATTCTCCGATTCAGGCTCGGTGCGTCTTGTGATCTTCTATTCTACGTTGCTCACCCTAACTACCATCTACATGGAAGTAGCTCTCCTGATATTAATGAATGAGGAGAAAATCATGGTGGCCTACCAATTCGAGCAACAGGTGGATGGAATGGGTGGCTCATGGAAGAAATGGAAGAATTATACGATTCTAACATGCAGAAAGCAAGAATGGGATAAATGATGCATATGCAAATGAAAATGCCCTAATGCCTACATTTGGGTGGAATGATGCATGCACTTTCATTCCATCTCAAAATGAGATGGAATATCTAAGAGAACTACATCATGTACCCATTCTTCTTAGTATGTAAGTGAGAACATGTTCCTTTCTCCCTCTCATTACTACTTACTTCTCAATTCTTTTTTCTTAAATAAGCCCTTATTTCCACAACTGACAATGAATTGTTTGTCGGGCTCACTTATTGCTACATGACGTATACATTTGAAGCATTCAAAAGGTATGGAACAAGTTCATCACCCTTAACGTTTCATAAGAAATAAGATGCATGATGTACTATGTGCACAAAAATGTGAATGAAGCTACAAAATAGTGATTATGCAACTAAATGGCACGCACCTAAGGATAATGTGCATGTATAACTCATATATATATATATATATATTTATTTTATGCAAAGTATGTGAAAATAGCTGCAATGCAAGACCTATCTACACGGAATGCAATCAAAGAATTTAAAACCGTAATGTACTTCTAATTCTTATGGTGGAGTATGAAAACAATGGGGTGGATAGATCACAAGACTAATTGACGGAACCTTTGAAAGTTATTATGTGTCCCTCCTTATTGACTTGTGTAGTAATTAAGAGGTTTCTCTGTCTTACTTCAAATAAGAGTCTCATTATCATTTGATCAGTTTGGGCTCAAACAACCAGTTCCGTCCACTTTTCATGAATCCTAGGAATGTACAGTTGTGATTTAATGTTTTATAGTTGACAAACCCAATCATTTCCTTAAGTTATATGCTCAAAGTTGAACAATGCAAGCTTGCAGAACACTAAACTTTTTTAAATTTTCCCTTGATTCCCATGTACAAGCAACGAGATGACACATGCCTTGAGATATCCACAATTACACTAGATAGAGCGTGGATCCTATAAACAAACTAATAACTAATAAAAGCAAATGACAAAAGACAAAACAATAAAAACTAAGAACTGAGAAAACTAAAGGATAGAGCTGTTCCAACTCCCCCCCAAGCTTGAATTCGACTATGGCCTCATAGTCAAAAGCAGACTTAAAAGGTGGAACAGTGATACCGATCATTCTTCCGGAGGAGGCGGGTATTGCGGGGCCGTGGGGTCCCAAGATGGGTACTGCCCCTGAAAACTCGGATCATACTGGGGCATAGGCAGAGGTTGTGGATACCCCCCCCAAAGTAATTCTAGCTCCAGTAATGATCATATAAGGGTTTTTGTTGCATCTCCATCCTATGCAACCTGTCGTGGATGTGTTCTTGGTTGTCGAGGAGGAGATGCTCATTTTCAAAAATTGCCCTCTGGTTGTCAAGCAATCGTTTCGTCGTATCATGAATACCGGCGTATAAAGTTGTATGTTGTTGCTGCATCTGATGAATATCTTGCAACATTGCATATATTCCTTGCATGGAATAGACATCCTCTCCTTGAGGAGAGGGCTGGCGTGGCGAAGGTTGTGAAGATGAAGATGCACCCAGATGCATACAGGGATGCTTCTGGGGTGCTACTCGTGCCTGAAGAGGAGTGAAAGCCTCCTCTTCCTCTTCATTCTCGTCACCGTCATTGTCGTTGTCGTCGTTTCCGCTATCTTCATCCGAGCTCTCGATGGCGATGACATGCCATCAAAAATGTTGAGCACCCTCGATGTTGAAGACGGGGTCTGGAAGTGAACACTCCTGATAGGCGTGATTAACATGGCAATGTGCATATGTCAGGCCATCATGAAGCAGGATGAGGCTAGAGCGATGCAGATGTTGCAGGTTGACTTTGCTCTAGTTGGAGAGGGGAGTAAGCTGGGAGAAATTTAACCCAGGATAGTGGGCTAATGGTGTGATGAGCCCTCCAAAGTGGATTGGAGCCTTCCGTGTACTCCTCTTTACAACCAACATGCGTGTCCAGAAAAATGCGCCCCAATTACATTCTTTTCGCTTCAGCAACTTGTGTAGGAAAAACAAGTCTGTCTCTTGAAACTTCCTAAGAGACAGATCACCATGAGCGAACAAGGTGGTGCAGAGCATGTGGTGAAGAATCCGCATGAACAGATGTTCGAAATCCGCCACCGCCGCATTGTGGTAGATCACGGATTTGTCGGGCGGCGCAGTCACTAACTCAGTGAAAATGCCATCGTAGTCTGTCCTGATGTCTGGCCGCCGGTACTGATCTCACCTATGATTCCAGTTGTAGATGGAATTGAACTTTCGTAGGGTGAGAGTGTAATCGTTGTTGTACAGCCGAAAAGAAATGTGGCCCTTGATCCATTCCTGATCAGTTGCGATAACATTGTTTGGAACGACACATATGTCCAGCGACGCCATGAACTCTGCCACTAGCTCCTTGTATGTCAGCCATTCACCGAAGAATGGCTGGATGTCGGCGTGGAATTCTATCTCATCGGGCCTCCTGCCCGTATGCCTTGCCTGCCCCTTGAGAACGTAGGCAAGATTGGGCTCGAACCCAAGATAATGAACCATGTCCCGATCGACATAGCACACGGGCTCGATCTTTCTCTTCATCAATTCCTCATAGACCTTCTTGACCTCTGCGGAAGGATGGACAATTCGCAGATGCGGAATAGATGCAGTCGGTGGAGGAATGAACATTGGGATCTCCATTGGTGTCGTGCGTGACGAAGATGCGTCGGCGGTATGCACCATTGTCGAAGAAGAAGGGATAGAAGATGGAGCTTGGTGAGGGTCAGAGAAGACAATCTCCGCTCGGTGAAGGCTCGGGGAAGAACACACTCCTTGGATGCTCGTAGTCGGGCTTTGAACGCTCAACAAGATGCTCGGCACAAGTGGGGGAAGAAAGCTCTGAAGGTGTGACGTCATATAATGACAATCCATCCCTTTTATAACCGTGGCCGGTGCTGCTGTATGACTGTCGATACCATCGACACGAGTCGATGGTATCGACTCATGTAGCATAATCCATATTCTGCTAGTATCGACGGTTGTCGATAGCCTGATTTGGGGGCCCGGATCAATGACGTGTCGATACCATCGACGGGTGTCGATAGTATCGACCCATCCCACGGATCGACTCTCTTGATGCAGCGATCATCGTTGATTTCCTCTCGCGGATCAGTGATATGTCACGTCGATACCATCAACGCAAGTCGATAGTATCGACTCTTTTTAGGGAAAACACCCTCACGAGGCCCGGCCGCTTCTTTCTGCCTGTAATTGGGTCGATACCATCGACAGGCCCGTCGATGGTATCGACTTCACTGAGACAATTTTCGTCTGAATATCTCCAGAGATCTCGCGAGTATCGACGCCCGTGTCGATACTATCGACCTCATTTTGGAAAGCAACCTGATGGTATGTTGATACTATCGACGAGGTTGTCGATAGTATCGACTCAGTGGGATTTTTGCAGCTGCCTACCTGTGCCTATCTCGATACTGTCGACACAAGGGTCGATGGTATCGACCTTGCCTCAGTCTTGCACATTCAACAAACTATCAAGGTATCATTTTTACACTAAAAACAAAATCAAATCAAAACAAAGTACAAATGTGAAAGAAACTAAATGAAGCTACCGATGGTTGGGTTGCCTCCCAATAAGCGCCCTTATTTAACGTCTTAGGCTAGACGAAATCAAGCCTCATCACTTTGGAGCTTTGGAGAGTGTGCCCAGGGGATCATGTGGCAGTTTGAACTCAACTCAATCCTCGCCAATCCCCAACATCAAAGTACCTCTCCTAATGGTAGTAACAACATTGGTCGTTGCTTGAAACGGCCTACCTAATAGCATCTCACAACCTTTAAGTTGTGGCATGTCCATGACAATGAAATCCATCGAAAAGATAAACTTGTCTACTTTGACAAGTACATCGTCGCACACTCTGTATGGTTTCACAATGGACCCATCCACCAACTCGATAGTCATACTAGACTTCTTTAGTTCCTTCAATCCAAGCTTGTGAAATGTGGACAGTGGCATAAGATTAATGCTGGCCCCTGAATCACATTGTGCTTGTGGAAAATTTTGACCACCTATAGAACATGGGATGTAGAAACCTCCCGGATCTTTCATCTTCTGTGGTACGCTCCCATGGATTATTGAGCTCACCATCTCATTCACCCGACAAACGTCTGTGTCTGGGATCTACCTTTTCTTGGTGATGATTTCTTTGATAAACCTTTCGTAAGATGGAATCTGCTCTATCATTTCCACTAACAGAATATTGATGTGGAGTTTCCTGAACATCTCCAGGAACTTCTTGTAGTGTCGATGCTCTTTCTTCGGCCTCAGGCTGTCCGGAAAAGATACAACTGCCTCTTTTAGACGCTTATGAGGTGGCACATATGGGTTTTTTGGGGTCTCCTCCCCTAAGCTTGCTTCAATGTCACCCTCTGTGTAGACTTGGGTACATCATTTACAACATGTATAACTTGTGGCGGTTCCTCTCTCGCAGTGAATGTAGTTTCACCATGACGCATGGCCTTCACCTACTCTTCTTGCATAGGTGCGGGCACGACCGTGATGGGCTCTTGGTGGGTTTTTCTGAATAGTACATATCCGCCTAGTCGACCATAATGACTGCGAGGATACGATATTTTCGGTGTAGCCTCTGTATCAAAAATCATTTTGCCTTTATCCTAGACCTCCACCACCGGGGGCTCTGCCTCAGTAATCACAGATATGTACTTTACTTGATGATGTGCTTGAACAACATCTGCACTCCCAGCCTATCTTTGTTGATTTTTAAGCTTTAAGGCCGCCACTTCATTAGAAATTTGGGTCACAGTCATCTCTAATGCCCTCATCTGCGCTCCATGGCTTTGCAATGTCTGCCCAAATTTATTCAAGATCTCACCTTGAGATTGCAGCTGCTTACTAAACATGCTCATCATCTCCTGATTTTGCTGCACCACTTGACTAAGCAACACGGTGCTTTTATCTTCTGCCGTAGACTGTGGCTTTGCATCTGGATCTTGTAGGAAGTTGTTTGGATCTTTCCATGATAATTTTCTATCCTTCCTCCAAGCATAATCATTATTTCTATAGCCCTGTTGTTGCATAAATTTGACCTGGGCTTCCTCATCGGATTCTGCATCTTCTTTGGCAAGTAATTTCTTGGCTAAAAGATCTAATTTATCATTCATATCCTTAATGGCCCTGGACTCACCTGCAACTTTAACTTGTTCAGGTGCCTCCCTATCGCCCCAAGATTGCTTCTTTGTGATATTTTTTAGAATCTCCCAACACCTAGTGCCAGTGTTGTTTAAGAAAAACCTGGATCCTGTGGATTCCAGATTGCTTCTATCATGCTCAGAAAGAGAAAAATAGAAAATCTTGACCTGCTTCTCCTTGTCCAAACCATGGTGTGGGCACCTTCTCAGCATTATTTGGAATCGCTCCCATGTCTCAGAGTAGGTTTCACCTGCCTTTTGACTGAAATTGTGAATTTTTATGATCAGATCGTTTGTCTTCTCGGGTGGAAAGAATCTTTCAAAGAATACTTCCACCATGTGGTTCCATGATTCCACATATTCATCGTCAAGATTGCGCAACCATTCTCGTGCATTTCCCGCTAGAGAGCTCGGAAACAACTTCAGGTACAGTGTCTCCTACGGGAACCTGTCTATTTTATCATATCACAGTTCTCCACGAACTGACTAATGTGAGTCACCGGGTGTTCGTTCTTTAGCCCATGGAATGCATTTGACTTGACCAAGTTGATCAATGCAGGATCAATCTTGTAAGTCAGAATGTTGATTGCCTGCTTCTTTATTGGCCCCTTTGAAGAGGATGAGGAAGAAGCCTTTATCTTCTCCCATTTCGTCTGCTCTTCTGCCATGGCTTCTTGTTCTGAGTCAGAATCTATATCTTCCAGTTGGTCTTGATTGTAATCCTCCTTGTCGTTAGGTCCCGGCAGTGGAACCTCTGGTGCTTGTTGCGTGTAGCTGGTGCTACACATTTGCACCATGCATTGGTACCTGCAAAAAATGGTAATTTCAGTTCAGTACCGTGCCAGACGATTGCTGAATATGAAAGATAAACTATGAATTTAAAAAATGATTACAAAATAATAAAAATTAAAAAGTGGCCTAGAATGGCCACTTGCAACACTCGTAGTGCTGACAATTGTCGTGTCCCCGAAAACGGCGCCAAAAATTTGACACGATTAAATCGTGCGTCAAACGCAAGTATACGTGTCAATTTAGTATAGGCCTTTGTGAGGCCCGAGTCGATCTCAGGGACACTAAATTATCGGTAGACTACTACTAACTGGTTGCGATCAGTTAAACCGATTAAAAGAGTTTGAGAGTTTTTGTCAAAATAAACGAAAATAAAACAAAGTAAATCAATCGATTAAGGGTTTAGTTTAATCAATTCAAGTGGAGATCTTTAGGGTTGCAGTTTCACCATGGGTTTTCATTGTATGAATTTCCATATAATAATTCAGGTTCATCTCTCGATCCGGGTAGTGGCCTGTAGTCAGAATTGCCCACTGTCGTGGTACAATTCACTACCTATGTCTAGGTCGGTTCCACCGTCGTAGTAACCTATACCCTAAATTAGGTGCATTAAAATTGACCTCTGGGTTTCCACCATTAACCTTACATCACCTTGTTCAAGGGATTTGTTAATTAATGTGAATTTCGTCTCTTTTCAACCATTAATTCTTCTTTCAAAGTAAGTAAGGGCATTAAATTATCATTATGGTGATCAAGCATAATAATATAATTGAGAAAATGAAATTATACCACGGATTTAAGAGATAAATGATGAATTACTATCATAAAAATATCATACAATGCTTCCCCGAGCTACTCCCGGTCCTAAAGACAAAGGGGACTAGCCCTGCATGTTCATCTCAAAGTAAAACATTGTAGAGAAAAGGGGAAACATGGAGAAAAACGTGAATAAGTGATGAAACCCCTTGAACGGAGAATATCCAAGCGTTCCTCGGCATAGAATGCACGATCTAAAGCCTTTCGGCGGTGGAAAACATCTTCTTCGGCTTCTGGAATGGCTGGGGCATGCTTCTGGACTACGTTCTTCTCTCCACACCTTCTCGGGACGTGTGCAGCAGCTAATGATGTGATAGATTTCTCATAGCCACCGTCATTAGGTATAATCACCGAGTTAGGTTACAAAAATATCACATCCGTCAGATTTAGATTGATCTGAAACAAACTTGCATCTGACAGTGTCGATACCATCGACGCGAGTCGATGGTATCGACCCTGCGCGATATCGACAATTCTTCTTTTCTTTTCTTCGTTGCGCCTGATGCTAACTCGATACCATCGACAAGGGTCGATGGTATTGACTCTCTTAGGCATTTCTTTTTATCCTCTTCCATCGCTGAAGCTTCTGGGGTCGATAGTATCGACTCTATCGTCGATAGTATCGACTATCTTCTCTCCAGCAACCTGATAGTAACTCGATACCATCGACACAAGGGTCGATGGTATCAACTTTATGCTTCTCCTTGCGGCTGGCTTCCTGTAGCTGTGTCGATGGTATGACAGCCGTCGATAGTATCGACAGCTGCAGATATGCATTTTTCCTGAAATTACAGCACAAAACCACATAAGCCAAAATAAAACATATTATTGTAATCATTTATGCTCAAAACAATAAAATAAGGGAGATTTGACATTGAGAAGGATCATAGACTAAAGTAAATGAATTATGCACTATTAACCACTAAAATGACCAATAAATGCATAAAACACAAGTAAAACAACTCTATAAATGCAACTCAAAATCATCGCATTAAGCATCATTCTCAGGCCCGACCGCCGTCTCTCTCCCTTGCACAGCCCACCACTGTGGTTGGGTCTCCATTTCAAGGATCTCTATTCTTCTATAGGTAGCTTCTTTCTTCCGTAGGTAAACTCGATTACTCTTACTCGTCTCTTGTGGTTGCGCCTCCGAGACCCCATCACCGTGGGCTTGCCGTCGTAGTGTTGCAACCGCCGCATGTGTGGATGATCTCCGACGTGAGATCCTGCACCGTATGCTCCTCCATCTCTTCTCCTACTACCGCACAGAGCCGCACAGCTGGTTCACCTCCTCGAGTCTTCTTGGAAGTCCAACTGTGCCTCCATGACGCCACCACCGCAGGGTCACCGCCAGCCTAGCACCTCCCTCCAGTTCATGCCGCCTCTAGGCTACTCCCTATGAGAAACTAACAGAGCCAAGGTGCTCCTCTTTGTGGATGCAAGCGCTAACGCGCATCTGCTCTAAAGTGTCGCCGACCTGATCTCGAGCATTGCCGTGCTCCAGACTTGGAGTTGGACTACCAGACCACAGTGAGGAGTCCCTAAATCCTTGGTCTTCTTGTCAGTTCTGTTGGCAACAATTTGCAAGTAGGGTATCATAAGACGTTAACAGATGGGCTGAGGACAACTTACTCTATCAGCTATGCTAATCACGTCTCATGCATGGTGTGGGATTGTGGGTCTGTGTTAGTTCCACCAGCCCCGTGATCAGACATCTCAGAGATGTGGGAGCTTAATATTCTAATGCAATATAACTGTTACGAGGACGACCATCTTCTTAGCCATCCAATGTATTCAAGATCTGAGAAAAGAGTCTCTCTAGGCCAATCCATGGCTCCTCAAACCTATGGTTTCAGCTTCTACCAAATTGGTCACAAAAAATAGGACTGAAGCATATATTTATCATAAACTCTATTCCAAAACACACACTTACACACATTATTTCATGATATTTACACCTAAATAACTTCGTCTAAGTACCTTCAACCATTATGAAATTTTAACCATAATTTTATCATGACTAGGGTTTCATTCCCTATGATTTCAGTACCAAAAAGTCACTATTTAGCCATCCAATTAAATACCTCGAGAAGGCATAAACTTAAGGATCTTAATCATGATGTGAGCATCAACACACCTACTTTGTCAAGAGCTTGGAACCCTCAATCTATCTCAACCTTATGCTTTCACTTAAGTCATTGGACATTTAAGGATTTCAAAAGTCCACTCCATCACATATCATGTGAAGGAGAATGAAGAGACAGATCCCAGTTGCCCATTAAGTAGATCTTCATCTCAGACCCGCGAGCCATTGGAAAAATGAAGGTAATACGAGATGCTAATTTTGATGGCGTGGTTGCTGGTGATTGGTCTGATTATGCATAACTTGAAATAAACCTAGAAAATAACATGTAGGCCAGAATATATCAAAATTACATATGGTTTTGATCAGGAAAATGATAAGAACACAAAGAAAATATAATTGAGATCTGATTAGACTTTTTGTTCCCAATAATAGGTTAAAATATGGTAAAGTGGTGATTATCACATGGAAACCCTAGTTTTGGGTATTATAATGTTGAAACCATTAAAAGTCTTTCTTTTGTTCTATTACATGATCTTGTTGAGCATAATGGTAATTAATGTTATAATGGCAATAATGATAAGGTAATTAGGGTTTCTAATGTGAACCAAAATGCATAGGATGATAAATGTGATGGTGAAACTTTAGAAATTACATAATGCAGATTAATGATGATTGCTTGATTATCTACTTGATTGGATAATATGGTTAGAGAATGTTTTGATATTCTGCATTGCTCACCATCTAGGTATGTGGTTATTTATTAATAATCGATTTAGTTTCATGGCATTTCCTGAACATTTTATTGATTGGATGCAACCTAAATGATTGGATGTTTAAATTCTGCAATCCTACAAAGTCCCTATGATTATCACAATTAAGTATATATGTGTATTCTCGAACCTACATGCCACCCTGATGTACGTTGCATGACCAAGACCCAGAGGGAAGGTCTATTCAGTCAAGCCCCAGAGGGAAGACCATTGGGCACCTTGAGAGGTGACCCCAGGCACTAATCTCAGGATGGAGAAGGTGGCCTTATGTCCCTTGCAAGGACAAAACCCTAAGAGAGGATAATCCAGGGTTTAGGGCAAAAGCGGTTGAGAATGTCACATTGAAAATGTGATTTGGATTGTTAATAAATTATTTGTGATAATTAGGTTGTTAACAATTATTTGTGAAATTTTGATTGTCCCCACATACCGATTTAGAAATATATTGACCGAAGTTTTGTTTGTTGGCATTTTAGGAACAATCATTGAAAAGGACAAATAGTAAACTGAAACATTGTGAAGGTACAAATAATCAATTCAAGGAGGATTTGATAGATAGACTCCAACTTTGGATAGAAGTCTAGAACTCCGAAATTTTTACAAGGTATCAAGAGATTTATTTTATTCCAACTTTTCAATTTAGTTTGAGTAGAATTTGATAAATATTATTGATTAAATGTCAAACCACTAATCCAGAAATATTGGGATAACATATATGACCTTTTGGTCTCCCTTAATTTGGGGTTACCGGGAGGCGGGGTCGTTACAACCCTCATAAGAATATTGATTATCAATTAATCATCTGTTTCTGCTAAGTCATCACTACAAAGTTGTATTTCATATTTGGCAAGAGCTGATACTTTAAGTAAATAAAAAAATCATATGATGAAAATACATTAAAAATATGCTACTACTCATAGTTACAATTATGTATTCTAATTAGCGAAACAAAATTTCTAATCGAGATATATATGACTCAAGAAAAAAGTGCTTTACCCCTGTGAGTGCCAACTATTTCCATATATGTTTAATATTTTGATGATATTTTTGGTCCATAAACAATAGCATCAATTGTCAATGCCCTCTACCATATCATTAACTCTAGTAACAACTCCAAGTTTGTGGATGAACTTCTTAATCTATATATCTTTATGTACATATCTGATGCAGAAATATATTTCACATATATGCTTAGAATTATCTATTGTTGGAAAACTATGGATTCCACATTTCAAAATCATGTTGGTAGGTACCCTCTAAAAGCTTTTTATTAAAAAGGAATGCTCAAACTTTGTGAGGAAATTAGTTCTAAGAAAAAAATATAGAGCTAGTATATACATTAACCCTCCACCTAACAATGATCACCATGTTAAAGAAAAAATATTCCAATCATCATTATGAGCATAAAACAAAGACAAGCAAGGGAGATACCATCCAATTTGAAGATAAATGATGAGGGAAAACCATATAGAGATCGAATATATCAATTGGATTTAGGAAACATAATAGTATATGAAAGAACATATAAAATGGTGAAGAAATTGTTATAAAAGTCAAATCAGATATATAAACATGTTAGCTTTTAATAATACACATTTGTATGAGGCCTAAAATGACCTACTTAATTGAATAGAAATATGTGTATTGTTAGACCTTTTTATATAATTTAATTGATGTACTTTTTATATTCCATATACATTACACATATTGAATATCTTCAATCTTGGCTTTAAATGCATAGTTTTCAATTTATAGTATGCATATAACTAAGCATATTATTCAAGGGACCTAGTTTTAGTAAATTGTGAGCTTGAGGAAACATCTATGACTCTATAGAATATGTTTAGTTAAACATATATGACACTTATTAGAACACACACTAGGAGTGGCACAAAAAACTACATAGAAAACATTACCCACACAAATTAGAAGTTCGTCAAGATCATTCTAATTATACTTTTTTGTTTGTCCTTGTTGTGAATGTTATTGATAATGATATGTAATATGAATTTAACTTATCTAGATATTCATATGTATTTTGAATGTTCATTGCTCCTACATATAGATGTACTTGATGGTGGGGGATAATAGGCTAGATGAGATTACAAAAGAGAAATGTGGTACTCTAAAAGTGGAGTCCATGCATGGAGTAGTTGATATACTCATTGTGCACTAACTCATGTAGCAATCAATTATGGATGAATTGTTTAAATGATAGAAGAATAGGTTATGACTCTGTAACTTATTGTACTATAGACCATAGCAATGAATTTAGAAACATTCTCACGACATCATGATCTCCTAAAGATTACATGTCTTTTTACATTGTCCTATCTTACAAGTAGTTGACATGTATGGTGTATTTTTCCATTATGTAAGGGAATAAGTAGATCACTCATTTCACCCTTTTATCTTTTTATATAATATGATCAATTTCTTTCAACATGCTTATATATTTTCACAAATATTTTAGTAATAACCAATGCTATTATGATTTCCATGAGTTTTTGATGGTGTCAAGAAGTGGAGTGCATACATTATGGTTTAACATTTGGAAATTAAGTATGAAACATAAGGAAAATAATTTCTAGTTGAAACCTTGTTTACTACCACTGGAATTAGCAAAACAAAAAGGTGGGGAATACCTCAAGATACATATGAAACTCAAAATGATTCTTCCATGCTATAATGTTCTAACCAATTATTTATTCAATAAGTTATCAAAGAAAATGTCATGTTGTCAATAGATTTAAAGGTCTTTTAAAGAAGTGATATGGTTATGGATTTTTTTATTGAGAAGCTTGAAATAATCATGTAGTTGTAGATTTCACAACATGAAGAAGAATAACTAATATGTGAAAGGGTGATTCATAAAAAATAGGTAGAATCAATGAGTCAACACGTAAAAGAAGGGAACATGATTTATAAAGGTAGCATATGAGAAAAGAAAACATAGATGATTTGCATGTTATCAAAAGAAAAATAAAACACAAAGTTGATATTATTGAAAAGGGTGTTCTAATAAGATGGTTTACATGTGTCCATAGGAAGTACATAGCCGGTAACTTATAAATATTTAAACAAAGCTCGACATGTGTTAATCCTTTGACAATAATACAATCTAAGCTGATCAAATTGTAAGTACTAAAATGGAATCATGGAAGGAAGAAAATTCAATAAGCCAAGAAAATCTATTTAATAAAGATATGATCATAGTCAAAATTATTTTGTAGTGTAGGAATTTGATAGAAAAGAAGATACCTCATAGAGATGCAGTCTTATTGACCCACCCTATGATCTTGAATAAGAAAACTTTTAGGGGCATCTCATCATTCAAGACATTGTGTCCCACATGCGTCCATTGTTGTCTAACCTTTTATAGAAATGAAATAAATAAATACCAAGTACAAAATTTAGAAATCAATTTTTTGTTGTGGTACTCATTGTGTAGAAACCAATTTTAGATCATAGAATGTGAATATTATGATGAACATAAGATTTTATATGAATTTTTAATAACAAAAATGATGTATTATGCTAATGGTAAGTAGATATGCATTACTATACTAAGGCAACTACAATTATCCAATAAAGATAAAAATTTATGAAACATTCATACATATATTCTATTGATAAATTAAGAACTAAACGTCTTTTCACATATGTAAAAAAAAAAGATGTTCTTAGAGTACAATATTGATATGCAATAAATCTTGTGTGTATAATATGCCCTGAATGTTTTCTATCATTGCTACATAAATATTGAACTAACATGTTATATTAAAATGTAAATTACATTCATAAACCGAACTCAATGAAATGTGACGTGTTACAGAGTTCCTATATAATTAACCCACAAAACAATATTGTTGCCATTCTTTTAAGATTTATAAACCCATCATAGTCATAGGATATGATTGAAATATAATGGATAAAAGAGAAGAAAAAGTATTAGTTAATTATCATCTGAATTTATTTGCCAGTAATGCAAATCAAGAAACAACAAAGTATCACAAATATAGAACATAGAATTAAATGGGAATTGCAATCACACCTCAAGTGAAAAGATAAATGACAACCTTTGTCAAGAAACCATAATAGCATTCAGAAAAAATATTATTGTCAAAAGGATAGGCGGCTTGCCATCGGAGCTCAACTATATGCAAGTCCTTAGACATCCATAATCATGTATTAATACGATACATACTAAAGAAACTCCATAAATAGTAATCACTTTTTACTATATGATTCTTAGAAGTTTCATGTGATCTGCTTGACTGCAGTTATTTATTTCTTAATAAACATTACATCTTCTTTATGCCTCAAGATGAATTTCTCTACTATCTTCTTAATTGCTCAAGAATTTAAGATTGAATCAATACCAATAAAATATCGATTGAGTAGGTTCAAGACGTTATGTAGAGTTTGAATTTGCCTACAGTTTATTATAATAAGAAATCGGTTTATCACTTGACAGGGTAACTACATTTTGGCTTTACAAATGACTATTTAAATCAAATACAAAACTATAATTTGTATTACTTACATAAATAAATTAATTCTCAGAGCTGCATGTTTGGTTTGTGGCAGCGAAGACTATACCCGAACACATTTCTACAATCCTGAGAGTAGAATTACTATTAGCAGTAACCCCTATCTTTTGCAGTTCAATTGGAGGATAAAGATTGAGTAGTAGTAATATCTTGAGGACAATGCCATTGTCAATCTCATTGATCATGATCCTTATAGTTGGTGTACCACTTCTAGAGTGGGGTCCTAGCAGACCACCAATAGTATCTTCAGGTTGTGCACAGTGTCATCGTGGTAATCCAAGTAACTGTTGATTTCATCAAATTTGCAGGTCTAGCTTCTCTGGATGAGGAATAGTGAGACGAAAACGTTATCCTCTTCATCATCTACCTCCCTTTGTAACTATATGGTTCTTGTTCCATAGGTCGTAGCGTAGCCGACTTAATTAGTCGGACTAATACTTGTTGAAGATTCAAATTTTGTAGTGTTTACCTTTCATCTGTTGTGTCACACATCGACTAACATTGAAGCATCAGATGGGGGCGGTGGGGGTCAGGTGAGGGTTGTATTATATACATGTGGATAAGATAAATTAGGGCTTGTGGTTGAGGGTGAACAGGATGTTCACAGATAGTAGATGATAATACATGATGTTTTAGGGTAGGTGGAAATAGAGACCTGACTTCATACACCACCAACAGGAAGGAAACGAGTCCTGATGTTTAGATTGATAAAATAGTAGGTATATATATATATATAAATGACCACGATGATCGTAGTGAACTTGTTTGATGAAGAATTGAGGATTGATTGATCTGTATTCAAGGTTTTCACAACTATTTATAAGATTATGAAAGAATTATTTGACGATACGATCAAGAATTGTGGTATCAAACTTGTCTAGAAACTAGATTACTTTCGAAGGAGCCAATTCTTACATTTTATGTCATATGGCTTAGCCACTTGAAAATTACCTAGACTTGAATATTATATGTATAATACATGAAGTGTGATTAATGTATGTGAGTCTTTCTACCACACTGAAAACCAGACCACAAATGTTTTGAATGTAGATGTGGTCAAACCATATTAACCTCGTCCGTCACCTCCACAAAGAAGGGAGCATTAAATTGACTCCAACTAGGAAATATATGTAACGAGACTCAACCAAAAACTCAGATCTAATAATAGTTTTGATTATAGGAAACTCATCGCCTGGTTTATGAGAGACTGATGAACCCAACGACCCCTGGCTTTGAGAATATGGGTAGGGAGAGGGAGTTTAACCCGAACCTTATACTCCTCTCTTCATTGCTGGGATTGGAGCCACAACATCCATCCAATGGTGTATTCATCAGATGTCGTGAATATACGAGCATGAACAATGGTGCTAGGAGCGAGTAGCTCTCTGATTAGAAGCATAGGTCAGTCTAATGACTAGTCGTATACCAGTCATAGAAGTCAAAGAAGAAAGCTGATGGATATCTATCGTTCAGTCTCATTTATGCCGGTGTCAGGCATCACAACTTCAACTTCACAAACTAGGGTTGGAAAGCCCTAGAGATCATCCCATGCATTCCTCTCACCAACTGCAATGATGTCATCACAACATAGGAGGTTCTAGTGAGCAACTAGAAGGACCAAAGTAGGTCCTGACTACATTCCATTCCTCGCTGCTTTTGTCCTGGGCGGCGACACTTCCATGGCATTCAGAGGGTGTGCTTGGAGAACACGGAGAGGCGGGAGCCCATCTCAGTTCAGTAAGAAGAAAATCCGACCCAATCATTCAATCTAAGAAGAGCTACTCTGTCGCAGCCACGTCTTGTGTCTCGCACATGGGGAAGATTGCAGGGGACATTGTGGCGATGAATGGGAGAATGGGGATGGTGATATGGGTCAGATTCAGAATGCTGGTTCAATCTAGTAGTAGCTCAGTTTAGGACTGATGTAGAAAAGGACAGTGGACCCCTTGTTGATGATGTGGAGACCATCTACAGCCTGACCACATTTATCAAATGGCCAGTACTTTTCCCCACTAAGGTAAATGAGTTTTAAATCTTAGAAATATAAGTAAGCTTAGAAAATGTGTTATAAATAGCTCCTTTGGCTTATAAACTTCACAAAAATAACCCTGGAATCAGAAAATTGTGTACATTGTTATGAATCTACTAGGTTAGACTTTTGAAGCAATAATATTGGTAGTTTATAATTTACAAGATAATGCTCTAATATGATTTATTTAAATGTTATAATTAGCACTTTATGGATATTAAATCTGAGAAAAATAGCGATGAACCCTCATATCATTTAGAGGCTACATATTTACCCTTCCATGAATTACTATGCCAATATATTAGGTATTTCCTCATTAATTACTAATTAGATGGTTTAAACCTCACTTTAACTCTAGAAAATAGATCAGTTATCAGAAAAATATAAAAATCGGCCAGACCCTTATTACGATCTCCTGATTAGTAGAAAAATAATAGAAACATGTTTTGGATTAGTTAGACCTAGGTTTGTTTAAACCCTAATTTTAGACCTAAATAACTATAACAATGTTGAATCTTGTATTAATGATAATTAATTGTTATTTATTAGGTGATGACCAATGGAATAGATGAACTTGGACGTATAAGAAATCTCTAAACTCAAGTATGTGTGTTTTATTAAATATAAGACTATTTTTTATGAATGCATAATGACATGATGTACTTTGGATGC
Source organism: Alisma plantago-aquatica (assembly GCA_963693085.1). Lineage (NCBI taxonomy): Eukaryota > Viridiplantae > Streptophyta > Magnoliopsida > Alismatales > Alismataceae > Alisma > Alisma plantago-aquatica. Next base: position 917,506,722 of record OY856409.1, read on the forward strand.
TTGTATTTGCATATAAATTTTTGGATGCATATTAGTAGTATATGATTCACCAAAATTAAAGGATCATAAAAGAACTTATGATGAGTTGTAACTACTAAGGTAAGAATAAATGGGAAATGGCCTAGTATGGATGTATGACATATTACCTAGTATGGATGTATGATGAATTGCCCATGCTAGATGTATGATAAAGTAATTTGCCCATACTGGATGTATGATAAAGTGCTGATATAAATAGTAGTATATCTGGATCTAAAGATATGGCCAAAATATGTGTTAACCTGATTATCACATTAAATAATTTTTCTTTTACCTTTTCTTCTTTCTCAAAATTTTCAAGTATGCAAGCACAATATATATGTATCTTTCACTGACGTACACAACACATTGTGTTGATTTACTATTTCACGTATGTTTTAAGTTTAGAGCTAGCATAAGAGAAAAGATATAAAGTGAGAAATTGTACATGTTTACCTATTGTGTTAAGATCCAAGCATACATGATCAGACCTATGTGGAAATATCCTTTAAGTATGTAATTGTAATCCATGTTTTATAATATTTTATTATATATATAAATATGAAAATGTGTCCCTCACATAGGAGAGTAGGAGGTGTTCATGCTACCTAAGTGAAAGGGAGTGACATCAGTCTAGAAGAGAGAGTAGATCTAGATTAGACATCTATATCCTTATTGAATATATGACAGTTGGAGTAGATGATCTATTTATATATGAAATAATCATGTGTATTCTAATCTGAGTTTGATCTCTGATGGTGTAAGAATCTTTATATAGGTTTAAGTTGTATATGAGAGGAATCATATTTTAAAGAATCTAAGCTAAGTCCTGATGATGAAAGTACATACTATTTTCTTACTTAAGATGAACTAGGTTAAAAAAAGTTGAATATGCATGAGCCTCAAGATCTTTTACGAAGGAGGACCTCCAGTGTTGGGATAAAATACGTAGTGAACTTTAGAGAGAGTCAGACCCACAAGGAGAGGGTCATAGGACCTACCCTACAATACATGAAAAATATGAGATATGTGCAAAATGATGTGTCCTAAACTATATCACTCCTGAGTAAATTAGTTGAGTCCTTATGCATGATTCACATATATGATCTAAGTTTTATATGAGAGAGAGAGAGAGTTGGGTAAACAAAATGATGGGTAGACAACTTATAATGAGAAAGTCAATCCTTTTGATTGAGTTAGGTCCTAGATTGAGTGACATATGTTTGTGAATCTCATCATTAGCTGCAAGTGAGGTCATATATGTAATTTTGATTCCGGTTCTGAGAGTAAGATGCATTGTGCATAAAGTACTCACACATATTGTTCCTTCCACTTCTCTTTTTAAAAATATGATGCTAGATACCTCACTTGAGCTATATATATGTGATTTATATATGAGGAGTCACTCGTATAAGCTTGACATATTCTATATTCCCATCCTATATTGTACATGTAATATCCAAGTTTGAAATCATGATAAGATTGGCTTAGTATATTCTCTTTCCCTCTATATCATTCATGAAAGATATAAGTTTAAAATATGAGCTAAAAAAAAGATATCCTTGGATCATAGGTTACATGATCACAAAATGTAGTTCTTAACCTCAATATTTCTCAATCTTTGCTTCTAAGTTTGAGCATAACCCTCACACAATAGGGAGAAACCCTAATAGGTAAATACAAAAAGTTAAGCCTTTTTCTAATGATGAAATACTAGTATGATGTGATCATAAATTGAAATAGTGATGTTTAGTGTGATAACTCTATTGTACAATGACATGAAATCTTCCTACCACCTTGCACACATTAGTGGGATGAAATATTAGACCTTGCATAATATCTTCTCAAGTCATGTGTGTGATCAAACCCTAATTCTTAGGGAAATAAGGGGTGTAGCCCATACATACTAGAATGTCAAGTTATGACTAAACTACATAAATGATGCTTCCATCTACATAAGCTAGGGTACACCCTAGATTCTCTAAAATCCAAAGATGACAACTTAGGGTCCATATAGAACTATGATGCCTTAACACCTAGAAGTAGTGGCCTAGCGATGGTAGAGACTCCTTGATATCACCTTAAGTATGAGAATAGTTAAAAATTTTGAGGACAAAATTCCATATAAGGTGGGGTGAATGTGATAACCCATATTTTAGGATTTTGATATGATAACACACATTTTATGGCTTCTAGAGCTTATATTTTATTATCAAAATAGACTCCAAACCTAACTTCATCTTTGTTTTATTTTATTTATTGTGAATAAATTATGCCCACTATGCACCTAACAATATTTCACATCTTTTGCAGGGTTTTTCCTATTCTTCCACAAGAAAAGAAGCACCAATGGGCCCTTCAGGCCCATCAACAACAAACTCCACATTCCAGTCCAGTAGCATGCAAGGCTGACATGCCCTCTTACCTGTCATGGTCACAGCCTGACACGACTAGCAACTCGATGCGGGCGTGTCGTGCAAGAGTCCCTATCCGTTGCACCTCTCTACCTGATATGGAGCCTAACTTGTCATGATTCATAAACCGACGAGGTCATTACCCAACATGGACACTCGTTGGCATTGTAGCCTAACAAGACTCCAACCCACCACATATGTACGTGATATGCTCATTTCTCGACACACACATGGCCCGACACGCGTTACAGGAGATAGTCGTATCGACCCCCCTGAAGCCTTAAGAATGGAGCCACAGATGAAAGACATGTGGGCCAATAAAAATCACAAACTCCCATCAACTTGCTGCCTATAAATAGTAGCTACAAGCCTATGATGGGACGGGCCATACCCTGTGAGAGCTAACACCTAGAGTAAAGAAGCTAGTGCATCGAGTCCTAAGGAGCCTGTCGAGCGATAACTAGGTGAGCACACCCCCATCCCGAGAGGAATGGGAGGAGTTCACTTAGATATTGTTCTTGTAATTACCGTCATCAAAACGATAACCAAATCATTACTAATTTTGCAAAATTACCATAAACAATGGATTAACAATTTTCACTAAAATTTAAAACCATTTTGCAAGGAGATCCTTGATCAGAAAACTTTTACTGAAAGATCCAAAACCCATATATATCATGATTTACATTGTACAATATTGTTTCATCTCATCTCAAGGAAAACATATAATAGTTGCTCTATCAAAACATATATAGAAGGAACATAAAACCTTGAGGCATACATGCCAAAATCTCATATTGTTCATAAGTTCTTTTACGAACCAACTCCATGGACCTGAGAGTACAAAGACGACATATAGGACTTCTATCTACAAGACACGAAAGACAGTACACTCAACATGAGCTGTTACTCCTACCTCAGCTATTGTTCCTCCTCTGTAGAAAGGTCTCCACTGCTTCATGGTTGTCCACCTAAAAATTGTGGATCCCACATGGTGAAACTATAATGACCACATTTGTGCTTAATTGGTAAACTAGGATTTACCTGAATGATTACACACTTGATTAGATTAAACATCATTTAGACTTGATTAATGATAGTATATCAATTGTTATGTTTCAAACCTAAAAAGAAACTCTAACTATGTTTTTATTTTGAAGAATTAGGGTTTGAGAAATGTAAACCCTAATCGGCAAAAATTAGGGTTTTGATAGTACATGAATATGGAATTTGATCAGGATAGCAGTGTGGTAAATTGTTTTTTCATATTTTCTACAAATTTTTTATTTAATTGAATTTTGGATATCATATGGATAACTCAATCATGCATATTGGAGAAAAATTTTAGAATATTTGAGTGTTCTTTGAATGTGGCTCTCAGTCAAACTATACTTCGACCAAAATGTCGACCGAGTTCTTTTTAGTAGTGTAGTGTTTTATTTTTATTTATTTATTGCTAATTCCAAATGATCTAATAATTTAACTGAAGATCTGAAACTCAGTCATAAACAAAATATAAAATTTTCATAATTTTTGGATACGTTAGACCTTACTAGTAGATGAGTTACAGTAATATTTTTATGATAGAAACTCCAGCTGAAATAAGAGAAAGTATAGTGAGGGGTCAATGTGCAATTGACCCAAGCAGCTCAGTTTCTCTATATGGTCAACCTAACACACAAGGATCTCTCATAATTCTTGATTCAATCCAGAGAAATGAAATCCTACAGAGAGAGGGAGAGTTAGGGTTTTAGAGGAGAAAGTGATGGAGATGTTGACCTAGGGTTTTGTGGTCTAAGGAATTTATGAAATCATGTAAGTTTAGCTTATTTGCATAGACTTTAATGGTGAATCTTCACTCACATGTCAAGATTCCATCCCTCCTCTGATTTGATCCAAAATGGTGTCAAAACTTCCCCTTTTCTCACTCTTTCTTCATAATCCCTCATTTTTAAGGTTTTCGAGTTGAAAGGAAGAAGAATCAGGTGAATTGCTAGGGATTTGATATGAGTTCGAGATTTTCAAGGATGAACTACATTTTTAAGGTGTTTTCACACCTTAGGGTGAGTGGGAACTTCCTATAAACAGTATATTTCACGAAAATTGGTTAAATCATCCATAATCTTTAATTGCTTAGTATGCGACTACAAACCTTGAATTGTGTGTTTGATCTAAGTTGCTGCAAAATGATATGAAACAAATTCTTCCTCTGTTTGGATGAATTTCAAATGATAAAATCATATTAGAAATGTATACAATACATCCTAATGATAATTCCCTAAGTATTCGCAGAGGTTATAAGAGTAAACTGAAATATAGGGAATTTGTCTATGACTGAAATTGTTGTATAATTAAATAGAAAAATTTGTTTATTTGTATCCCCTTGGTTATTAATGATTGTTTATATGAATTCATAGTACATATATGTCAGATGCTATCTTGGATTTCATTTAAGGTGAATAGTGTTTGCTTAATATCTCATTAAAGAGGGTGAAATCCTAGATGTGAGGAAAGTTTGATATTTACGAATAGATACCGTGAAACCCATTTGAACAGATTTTCTTGATATGAGAGACTTTATTTATTCAATTTTATTATTGATGCATGTTATCTCAATGAATGCCATGGAAACCCAAATCTAGCTCTGTTCCAAGGTTTCATACATATATTGATTTTATATGATTTGTTGATAATAGTATTTATTCATTGAATGTTTATGTCGCATGAAATCCTTATGAGAGCCATGTGATATGTGAATGAGGTAAATGAAACCCTAAGGATAGGGTGTTTAATGAATCAAGTATTTTGATATCAATGTTCTTAGTATGAGATGTGGTGATGCACAACTCAAGATTTGGGTTGAGGTGCATGTTTTCCAAGAAAGTACAAACAATTTACAGGTGCAAATGATGATTACTTGTATGTCAAGTAATTAACTCTTATCAGTGTATTAAGAAGTTCAATTGCATGATTCTAGTGCATAAAGTATCAAGTGGACATGTATTCTGCTATTTAAGAATTTTATTCTGCCTTTAGGTATAAAATGTTCATTTCTCAGTATATTACAGTGTTTTGAGTATATTGTTCTTCCAAGTTTAGAATGATATACATGTTGTGTTATAAACTTCAAATAAATAGACACAGTACCATAGAGATACTAGAGTAAAGTATAAATAAGGGAAAAGATACAATATAGTAAGAGCTTTCCAAGAATAATAAAATAATAGACTTAAGAGACCTGAACACCATAGATTCCCTATGGATGCCTGCACTGTAGGGAGGAAATGATCCACCCTGGCAGCGACTAGTATACGGGGATCAGATCGCACCTACAGAGTGTGCAGGGAGACGAAGCCCTTGAATACATCTCCTAAGAAAAGATAGGTTACCCAACATGAACTGGAGATCCCGATGGTAACCCAGAGGTACCCATAGAGTGTACCAAGATGAGGCCCATAGAGCATCGCAGACCCTCTGCTTGTGTACTCAGCCTAGAAGGAGAGGTCCAATTAAAGGCCAGTTGTTTCTCCGCCTTAGTCAGACATGACGGTTCAAGTCAAGCAGACATGGATTTAGTTCTAGGCTTAGCTTTCTGAGTTTTAAGCTAAGTCTTGTACGATGAGATCGTAGTTCGCTACGAGTCTTCATATGTAGAGTACACTGCATATGATTAGGGCATAAGCTAAAATATGATCAAATAGATTTGAAGAGTTTCTTATAAGTAAGAAAGGGTAAGAAAGATTCGAGTACAGTTTCCCAACAATTATTCTTTGTATGTTTTTGAATTTATAGTTCCCTTTGAAATTAATCAAGCATGTTCATATATTGATTTTCTCTTGTTGATATCTTGAATATCCTGCCATATTTATGATTGTCAGTGATCAACCTCTTAAAAGCTTACTGTTGTTATAATTGATATCAGTTGCTCAAAAGTATATCTGTAATTATATTAGTGCTTTAGACTATATCTTTGAAGTACTCATTCACTGAACGAGTAGGCTCACTCCTCTACTCACAATTTTTAGGGATATCACAATGACTTGAAGAAGGTCATTGCATCAGAGTAGATCTGCCACAAGAGTTATGTCTTAGTATAGTTAAGTTCAGTCGGTCCCTGTCACTCTAGGTCCTTGTATAGATGTGAGAGAGTTATAAATGATGTTTGTATATTTGTTTCCTTAATAAGAGAGAATGCAAATGATTTTCATGTTGTATGTACATGGAAGTGTGAGAAACATAATGAATGTACAAATGTGTATCATTAATGTTGAGATCATATTAGAGAAATAAAAGTTTAATTCTCTTGTAAAGTTTGTTTATGTGATTGGATACAAGAAAGCAAAGAGTTTGAAAAAGAAGAAAAAGTTAAGGGTGATCTTTTTATTACATTAAATCCTCAATTTATGCCCTAATCTCACGATTAATGGTAATTGTGAGATCGGGGTGTAACAACTTGGTATCAGAGCTTAGGCTGGGTTGTCAGGGACCATTAAGTTAGTAAGTTACAGTCATAAGTGTGGAAGATAGGAGATGTTATGATGTTAGCTCTGGGGATTTGAGTATTTGGATATCCTGGCCCGATATCTGAGTACTTGGATCAACCATTATCAAACTACTTTGTCTATTCTTTCATGTATACCCTGGCCAGGTATATAGTGGAAGGATGGTCTTGAGAGGAACCCTAGAAATATTAGGATTAGAAATGAGATAAGTAACATGAATTAAGAGCATAAATATAAATTGAGATAGAACTTTCATTTCATATTGTTGTTTTATTGGAGATGAATAGAAAATCTCTTATTTGTTTGAATTCAGATATTCAATATTTTGAAATATATATGGGTCTTTAAGATTTGTTTTACACTATGCAGTTGTAGCATTTATTGATTACATTCTTTGTATCAAGTAGACTAGAAATGATCTTTGAATGAGATTTCTTCCACACATTTGAGATGAACAGGAGTTGAGTAATCCTGAGTTGCTCTTGGGTTCAGGACTGCAGGTTTGGCCTGGTCCATCTGGCAGGATGCATTACTGTGATCTAATGACTCCTATTAGTAACATAACAAGAGGAAATTCTACATATATTGGATCCAAATTCTAGTATGAATGTATATACTCTAAGATTTTGAAGTATAAGGGAAAGACTGGGATAACTAAGAATCAGTTGGAACTGATATATTAGATCCAACTTTGGGGCCTCATATGAGAAACCCTTAATTGGAAATAAAGGAACATGACATAAGGTTCAGATTAAGTTTAATTATTAGTATTATATGAACTCTAAATATGAGATATGGAAAAGATATGAGAAAAGTATGTAAGGGGCCAAGATTGTAAGAATCAATCATGAGGAACGGATTATATAACCGAGGATAATGTTTTTATGTACTTCAAAGTAAAGGTAAAATAAAATAAAAGAGCTAAGTATACAATAAGTACATAGAAGTGAAGAGTCTTCAGAAGAGTTAAAGTAAAGAGAACTAGATGAGCATGTATATCATAAAACTAGGATAAGAAACTTCGTTGAAACAAAGAGAAATGTTAGAAATAATGAGGTTGATTAAGGAATGAGGGTTATGATATAATTGAGAGCATGGAATGTATACCCTTATTTATAAGTTTAATACATTCATACTTACTGCCTTTGGATTCTAATTCTCTATAGAACAACAAACTAGTTTCTAAAAGAAGAACAAAAGAGTAGCTAAATAAATGAATAAGTCATACAAAGGAAGACTATATTCAGGAAGGAAAAACTTGATTGAAAGCAAAACTATGTTTCACCCATGCATGAGCCATTTGATTTAAAATGAAGGATATGTAATGTATTAAACATGAGGTGATACTAGTAGAGATATTATTGATTTCGAATTTCAACTTCACATTAGTAGAAGGATAAAAAGAAATATATGCAACATGGTATACATGATCATACACATAAAAGAAACAACATGATCATCAGAGAAAACTAGAAGTTAAAGATGACATGTGGAATAGTAGTATATGGAAAGGAGATTATGGAAAGTAAAGAAGGGTTTGAAACATAATGGAGTAATATAGATTATAAAAGAAAGAGGTTGTGAGATTCAAGAAAGTGCTAATTAGTCAAGTATCCTTGTTGATAATTAATTAAACCTACATATGAGAAATGTATTATTGAATGTTTGAAGATAAGAATTCTATGTCTCAAAATCATCTTCACTTTCATATCTTCCATAATGAGAGAAATGTGGGAATGAAGTGATAAGAAAATGAATCATATATGATGCATAACCACCGTGGTAGAGACATCTAGTGAATGTAATAATGACTTACAATATGATTATGAAACCCTAGAAGGGTAATTGAGAATGTAATATTTCTGAATGGCCAAGTAAGAGAAAAGAAATTCAATTGATAAGATAAAGAAGACTTTAGTAAAACCTGTGAAATTCAAAGTTTGAATTTCGAATTAAGGGAGCAAGGTCACATCACAATAATGTCACGCTACTGATAAGGACCAAACCCTAGAATGTTTAGAGTTGTAGTAGTTCAAGGGATGTCACTAATGATTTGACCTTGAATACTAGCATCTCTATAAAAAAAGATCATGTGATTTGCACTACGAGAAGTAAACTAGAACTTATAGTAATCCTAGATAATCTGAAAGGTTGATGAACAATATGAAAATGATTCAGAGAATAGGGTAAGAAATAAATTTGAAACGTAACAAGTGTGTTTTGAACAAAAGGAGAAGTACAAGATGAGCAAAGTGTAATAAAAAACAAATTCTTGCAATGATATCAAGAATGATGAATAATCTATTCTTAGCTTGTATGTTTCAATTTTAGGGATGTTTATTCTATATGATCAAAATGAGAAAATAATGTCTTTTAGTAATATGTGAATTTGTTTTTATAAGTGTGATTTGTTGAAGGTATAATAAGGGATGTAAATTGGTTCTACGTATGATTTTAGTGTACATGTGCAAGCAATATGTTAATTAAAGGTGTCTGATAGTTGTAGTCATTCATACCAGTAATCCATCTTAGTATTGTACAATTGTGGTATGGTGATATGGGTTGAATAATGATGGAATAAATGAAGGGTTACCCTGAATATGGTATTCTTACCTATTCACTCATATGAATAGAAGGGATGATAACCATATTGTATTGATATGTAACCCTAATGAGGTATAGCTTGTTATACCTAGCTTTACTATAACTAAGTGATGGTAATTGGGTATGAATAGTCCTTAAATCACTAATACAATCATAGAGTACTCTTTTACTGTTGTTGAAACCCTAGTATGCTATAACCCGATGGTTACACCTTGAATTATGTGTGGGTTCATACTTGAGAATAGTATGGAATGTGATGGTTATGCTTCACCTTATGCATCCATGATCCAATGGGGATTTCGTGAGTAGTATTGTACAATTTTTGTTGAATCTAGTCTTCCAACTCAAGATGATTTTGCTATTTGAGTAGCACAATAGTAAAATTCAAAATAACATGGTGAACTCTCTTTTGTGACTTAGAGGTAATACATAACAATAGTACATATTGAGTCGTATGAATTGAGCTAGTTGGATCAGATTATCAATGTTGAGGTAACACCTCAAGAGAATGAAAATATTGAAATGGTTGTTTCTCTCTCTATCCTATGATTTATTGTGGCATTGAGAATTTGTTTGTTATCATTGAGAACTATTTTAACATGTTGTGATTAGAAAATAAATAAAGGACTTAATGTTGAAAACTACATTCAAGTATAAAATACAAGAATTTAATGACATGTAAGATTTCAGAAGCATAAAATAAACTTTTAATATACTTTGTTTGTGTATTTATGTTTTGGGGACGAAAATTTTTAAGGGGGTACCACATTTGTGCTTAATTGGTAAACTAGGGTTTACCTGAATGATTACATGCTTGATTAGATTGAACATCGTTTAGACTTGATTAATGATAGTAGATCTATTGTGATGTTTCAAACCTAAGAATAAACTCTAACTATGATTTTAGTTTGAAGAATTAGGGTTTAAGAAATGTAAACCCTAATCGGCAAAAATTAGGGTTTTGATAGTACATGAACATGGAATTTGATCAGGATAGTAGTGTGGTAAATGATTTTTCATATTTTCTAAATTTTTTTATTTAATTTAATTTTGGATATGATATGGATAACTCAATCATGCATATTGGAGAAAGATTTCAGAATATTTGATTGTTCTTTGAATGTGGTTCTTGGTCAAACAATACTTCGACCAAAATGTTGACATAGTGCTTTTTAGAAGTGTAGTGTTTTATTTTTATTTATTTATTGGTAAATCCAAATAATCGTAAATTTTAAATGGAGATCTTAAACTCAATATTAAAGAACATATAAAATTTGCAGAATTTTTGGATGCATTTAGACCTTATCAGTAGACAAATTATAGTAATATTTTTATGATATAAAATTCAGCGGAAATAAGAGAAAGTATAATGAGGGGTCAATGTACAATTGACCCAATCAGCTCAATTGCTCTATATGGTCAACCTAACACACAAGGAGCTCTCATAATTCTTGATTCAATCCAGAGAAACGAAATCCTAGAGAGAGAGGGAGAGTTAGGGTTTGAGAGGAGAATGTGATGGAGATGCTGACCTAAGGTTTTGCGGCCCGAGGAATGATGAAATCATATAAGTTTAGATTTTTTGCATAGACTTTAATGGTGAATCTTCTCTCACATGTCAATATTCTGTCACTCCTCTAATTTGATCCAAAATGGTGTCAAAACTTTCCCTTTTCTCACTCTTTCTTCATAATCCCTCATTTTTAAGGTTTTCGAGTTGAAAGGAAGAAGAATCGGGTGAATTGCTAGGGATTTGATATGAGATCGAAATTTTCAAGGATGAACTGCATTTTTAAGGTGCTTTCGCACCTTAGGGTGAGTGGGAACTTCCTTTAAACAGTATATTGCATTAAAATTGGTTAAATCATCCATAATATTTAATTGCTTAGTATGCGACTACAAACCCTGAATTGTGTGTTTGAGCTAAGTTGTTGCAAAATGATATGAAATGGATTAATGGTAAATCCTCAATTTATTCCCTAATCTCGTGATTAATGGTAATTGTGAGATAGGGGTGTAATAGAGACAATTGTCCCAATGAGAGATATAACTCTCCACCGACCATATTATTGTTTCAGATAAACATTATAAAAATTGAGAAGGGGTTCCTTTTATATTAACATGCAGGATTAATTATTGTATGAACAGAATAGGATAATCTCCTTTCTTAAGGAGAAAATTGTATCTACCCATGGTAGAGTTATAAATCATCTATCTGTTTTGCAAGGAATGAAAGGAAACATAAATAATATCTATCAACTAAGATGTATAACTGAATTGCACATCAATCAATGTTTTTTTGTATTCGATCCTGAAGCAGATATTGTAACATCCCTGACCTGGGTTATGAGTTAACCCTAGGTGTTTTGCCTAATTATGTAATTAAGATACTGGTAATTATCTTTTTGCATGTAATTAAGTTCCTGAGGAACATACTTTTCCTTTTCTGTCCCTTTTAAACAATGTTGAATTGATTGTTTTGTAATATAGGGACCTATGTGCAATTTACCCAGTTAGAAGGGTTAACTTGCAATTTGCACATGTTGAGATGTTCCTCTGATGTTGAGACATCATAAGAATGATTATGGTAAAGTTTGAGGGATTTCCCAAGTTTGAGCACCAAGGTGCAGCTGTGGAAGCAATCCCTGTGCTTGAAACCCTAAATTGGAGTAAAGTGCAATTTACCCAATTTGAGGGGTGCAACTTGTAAAATACACCATCTAAAATATCTTGTAAGACTCTTTTCATCATTTAGAGAAGAAATTATGAAGAAGTCACTTCAATTGAATAATCATATAATGAAAAACACCTTTATGATTGAATAATCAAGGTGTAAGTACTATAGCCTTTTATGTGTGTGCTTTAGTAATAGGTTAATCTTCTTTGCCTTCATTTCTTGACCTTATAAGAAGGTTGTCCTTAGAAATAAGAAGAAGGTACGAGAAAAGAAGAAAGGAGGGACTTAGTTGAAAGTGAGGAAAACCTATGTGCCTATGTTGAAATTCCATCCCATGTATATAAGCCCTTTTCCTCACTTAGCAAAGGAATGTTTCTTTCGTTTCCTTCACTATTCCCCTTGCTCAAACCGACTAAGGAGAGATCTGGAGCTCAGGAGGACGACCAGGGGAGTGCAAGGTAGGTTTAGATCCTTTCTTTTTCTTAAATTCTTGGATGAAACTCGAATTCAAGGTCAAATTCATGGCTAGCTCACTTAGCTCTATCTTTCTAGCCATCTCTTCTCAACTTTTCTTGGAGGATTCACCTTGGCCGACCTGTGGAGCTTCTAGGACGCCATTAAAGGCTTGGAGCTCAAAAGCTTGGAGCTCAAGGAGAAAGCTTTAGGCGGGTTTTATAACTCTAAACCTATGCTTTGTTATATACATCTTTTCTATGCTTTTAGTTGCTAGTTCTTCTTCTTCCCTATCTTCCCTTGCTTCCTTGCAAGCAAATCCGTGAGGATCTGTTGCTGTTCTTGAGCTAGAAGATGAGGGCGTTATTTACTATGCTTATCCACGGTTTTCCACTTTACCATACGACCTTAACCAATTGCCCATACGGTTTGCAAAACCGTTTGATGGGCAAACGGTTTCAAGGTCGTATGAAGGCATACAGTGTCAAGACCGTATGGCCGTGTTGACCAAGCCTGGAAAGTATGGGAATCCTGTTCAAAATTATGTAGGTTAATCACCCACAAAATTTGAGAGGTTAACTCCAAAGGAATCGTGATATATAGGCAAAACAATTAGCAAATTCAATTGAATTTAGTTCTGATTTTCAATCTGCTTAATTTGCCCTTTTTGGGCAAACGGTCTCAAGACCGTATAAGATGGTTGACTAAGCACTGAACGTATGAGATTACTGTTAAAAATGATGTTAGTTAATGACTCACCATATTTTATGGACTAATTCCAAACGAATTAAGAGTGGAAGGTTGATTACTAGGGCAAACCCTAATTGAAATCAGTGCTAAAATCACAATGAGCTAGTTTGAGATTTTGGGTTGATTAGCCCAAACGGTCTCAAGACCGTTTGGGGAATCATCCAAATGGTCTCAATACTGTTTGGGGAGCACCCAAGACCGATGGAGGTCTGGGTTCAAGTATAGTTGACCAATTGAGGGTACAAAGATACCAAATTACATTGCAATTAAGTATTGATGTAATGATCGACTCAATAAATCAAAACTTGATGAATTTTTCACTAGAGTCCAAAGGATGGATGGTCAAACGGTCTCAAGACCATTTGGAACTCATCAAAACGGTCTCAAGACCGTTTGGTGACAACCCAAGACCGTTTGGAGGTCTAGGGTTAAGGTAATTTGATTAATTGAGGGCCCAATTACAATGGGTTATTGAAATAATCAAATTGCTGATTTGTGACTTAATTAAGGTTCAACCCCTATCAAATCAATCTCGATTTTGATGAATTCTTGGGCAAACGGTCTCAAGACCGTTTGGAGTATATCCAAACGATCCCAAGACCGTTTGGGCCAAGTTTGAGCCCAATTGGAGGTCCATTGATGGGTTCAACTTCGATTTGATTCACATTGTTGAGTGTTGATGGTTGAACGCTTATAGACCTTAATTGAACCAACTCCAACCCTAATTGCATATCAATTGAGGGTCAATTGAGTGACCAATTGGTTAAGGCTAACCCTAATTGTCTCAATTGATAAGTGGTTAGCAAGCTTGAGATCAATTGAAGGCTTCAACATAGGAAACCCTAATCGAGTTTACCCTTTGAACCACCTTGGAGGTCCATACGATCTTGAGCTTTTGAGGTCATTCGACCTCAAGACCGTATAAGGTCATTCGACCTCAAGACCGTATAAGTTCATTCGACCTCAAGACCATATAAGGTCATTCGACCTCAAGACCGTATAAGGTCATTCGACCTCAAGACCGTATAAGGTCATTCGACCTCAAAACTGTATAAGGTCATTCGACCTCAAGATCGTATAAGGTCATTCGACCTCAAACCGTATGAGGTCATTCGATCTCAAATTGTATGAGGGCATTTGACCTCAAGATCGAATGAGGGTATTCGACCTCAAGATCGAATGAGGGTATACGACCTCAAGATCGAATGAGGGCATACGACCTCAAGATCGTATGAAGGTTGAAGGTGTGAAACCTATTGAAGACTTTTGAAGTTAAGTCTGCCTAATGCCTTGAAGGCTTAAATGATTTAATAGTTGTTCAACCTAAACCCTAACGATACCAAAAGACATTAAGGGTCAAGTGGTTAGTAAATTAAACCATGATGATGATCAATGTGTAATTTACCATAATACCCTTGAAAGGTTCAATTGAGTGAAACCTTGTTCTAATCAAACCCTAATCACTCAATAGTGGTGATTTGGTCTATGTTAATCAAAGTGGACTTAACTCAACCTGATCTAGATTGGTGTTATCACCATCTACAAGTATTAGGAGAGAGAAAGTATCTTAAGAAAGAGAAAGTACCCTTTTATGATGGAAAATAAAGTAAAGTACCTTCAATACACATGAATGTGTATGATTAGGGTATGATCCACCTATGTGAGATCATGGAACCCTAATTATGATAAATAATGAATCTTAAACTAATCTGATAGCATCAATGATAATGTTCCTCATACCTAATGATGTTATGAGTTCAATTCACCATAATGTGAATAGTAAACCCTAATTCAAGGGTGATGACATGTAATGTGAATAGTAAACCCTAATTCAAGGGTGATGACATGCAATATGAGTAGCAAACTCTAATTGATGAGAATCAGAGAACTTAGCTCTTATGACAAGAGTGGAAAGTATATTCTTGTTTTGAATTACCTTTATCAGTTGAATTAACCATTTAGGTTCTGATATGAAGGTGATCATATCCAGGTATGGATGATGATACTATATTCATTGAAAGCATGTTGTTAACCTTATGAATAGTAAAATATCTTGATGCCTTGTCAGTGGCATCTTATGTTTCAATGGGCTGTAAGAGCCATGAATACCATCAAGTTCATGCTTTAGAGATGACTTATGATGAGTATACTGAGAAATGATGATTCATGTGAGTTAGGTTTGTTACATTTAGTATTCTACTTTCATAGTTGTTATGCTACTGTTATTGTTTGAAGAACAATGTATGATGTAAAAGAATACTGAATGTACCTAACTAATCAAGTGAAATGTAGAGCCCTGATCATAGATCCATCATTGTCAGAGATCAAATGATGGTGAAATAGGTTTTCCTAAGGGAACTCCTGGATCACATACTTTTGAGTATCTGGGGTATATGGATGTGTAGAACCTTACATCCTAGTGTAGGTGTTTGATGTAGATGGATAATCCATCAATCCTTCACTATAATCCCATACCGTATCAGTGGATGGTAAACATGAAACCTCTTGATGACGAAGAAAGTACAGATATCCGTATCAGTGGAAGATAAACATGAAATCTCCTGATGACGAAGAGAGTACAGAACGCCACTGTAACTCTAAAATAGCGAAGGACCAGATTACCCTGGTGAGCTATTATAGTAGAGACACGAGATGTCCTACAAGTGATCCTCTTACTGACTGAGGAAGGTGAAGGTCATGAGAATCCGGCTCTTTCGATGACCTAGTATGATACCGAGGCACTTAGCAGTGATTGGTTGGAGTATGAGTGGTAAACCTCATCTCCACATGGCATAAAAGTAATGTTTGAAAAACATACTCTACATCGTAGTATACCTGTTAGATATAACTATGAGTTAGTTGATTGATGTTACACTGTATAGTGCATATGTTCTTCATGCTTGATAAATGTTGAACTCTTGTTTACAACTGCATCTGCTATTGAATACTTTGTAAGCTTTTACTGCTTAAGTTATTCTTTGATGATATAATAAAGCTTCTGGCGGAGAGTTATAACTCTCTCTGGGACAATTATGTACAATTGTCTCACCCCGTAGACTTCAACTTTTTAGGTGGACGTCGAGGACGGAGGAACAGGTCTACAGGTGACCAGTCCCAGCAGCAGCATCACCAGGAGCAGCAGTAAATCTCAGGTGGAGATTTAGCCTGCCATGTGGTGTAGTTAGAGTCAGTCCTATGTGTCCTCTGTACTCTCAGGTCTTGGAGTCTTTTGGTTATGAGTTCTTGAGATTTTGTATCTTGTTGTATATAATTACTCAAGATGTAATTATCATGATATGTAAACAGTTTATCTCCTTTTATGAATGAAGCTTTATGGATTCAAGCTCTTGTCTCGAAAAGTTTTAATTTCCCGTGATTTTCGTCTTCCGCTGTTAATCGATTCGCTTCCGCTAAGTTTAAATCGTGTTTATATCATGGTTTGGAGATCAGAGCCCATAATTAGTGGTACCAGAGCTCTAGGTCCGTTGAGTCTATAGAGGCATAAGACTTAGGATGTCGAGTCTATCTTTAGTACTCCTTCCTTATCTAATAGAATCTTCTGCTCCTCAGGAGAAGAAGATACATAAGGATGGCAGAGCCACATGATGAGTACGTGGCAGAGAGTAGTGCTAGTGCACCTCGAGGTGGTGCAAGGGTTCTAGAAATAGAACAGCCTGCACTTGAGCCACCCCAGTTTGACCCAGCTGATATGGGTAACCCAACTGTTCAGACGATGTTTGGGCAGTTTATGACTGCCATGACACACATAACCGACAGGATGCCCATGTCTGCACCTAGGGCACCTGTCCAACTTGAAGGATAAGGTATCGGTAAGACGTTCGAGCGACTTCGTCGTGTCAGAGCTACCGAGTACTTTGGGACTGCCGACCCCGCAGATGCTGACCTATGGTTAACAGAGTTGGAGAAGGCCTTCAAGATTCTTATTATCCCGGAGGCTGAGAAAGTTAGACATGATGTCTATCTTCTCAAAGGCAGTGCTGGTCACTGGTGGAACATGGAAGAGCAGAAGAGACCTGGAATAGAGTTCTCGTGGGAAGAGTTTCGTCAGGAATTTATCAATAGATATTTTCCAAAGACCTTCCTAGATGAGAAGATCTCTCAGTTTGAGAGATTGAGGCAGGGCATGATGAACATTAGCGAGTATGAAGATAAGTTCATGGAATTGCTACAGTTCTATCCGCACATGGCTGCCACAGATGAGGAAAGAATCAGGAGATTCGAGAAGGGTTTGAATGCTGATATGTCAACCCCTGTGTCCGCCTTAGAAAACCGAGAGAGATTCTCTACCTTCGTTGAGTCAGTCCGAAGGATAGAGAGATCTGTGGTTGAGAAGAGGCAAACCCAGAAAAGATATCCACAGTTCCAGGGTTCTTCATCTAGGGATTTCAAGAAACCTAGATTCTCTGCACCTAATCGTCCACCACCTAGATCGAGTTCTCAAACTCAATGGTCACCAAGCAGAGGTGGAGGACGGAGTCAACCGCTTCAAGGGACTCACAGTTCTGCATCGATGTCAGTTACTGGACCACCCCGACCACAACAACAGGATAAGAGATGCTACAACTGTGGTAAGGTGGGACACTTGATGAAGGATTGTCGTTCTAGGCCTGTCAGTGTGACACAGCCTCCGAGACAGAATCAACAAGGATCTCAGAGAATGCAATCTCAAGGAGCAGCTCGAGGACGTGGACAAGCGTCTCAAGCTGGATCATCAGCACCACCTCAACACCAGGCGACAACGAGGTTCTATGCTATGAACCCACCAGATGCAGTGGTCAATCCACGGGTAGTGGCAGGTCAGATGGAACTTTTATATCCTGATATGACTACATCCTGTGTTGTATCTGTTCTGATTGACCCGAGTGCTACGCACTCTTTCATCACTCATAGAGTGATTCGTAACTGCAATATGACAGTTAGTCATAGGGCAGATAGTTTGTTGTTGGAGACTCTGTTGAGTGGGTCTGCCGTTTTGCAGGAGGTATGCTCTCCCTGCATCCTCTTCTTTTCTGACCATCGCATTCAAGTGGATCTTATACCGCTTGATATGCAAGGATTTGATATAATCCTCGGGATGGATACCTTAGAGAGGTATAGAGTTGTCTTGGATTGTGAGTCCAAGTTGGCTGTGTTTGCTGATGAAAGCAACACACGGATCTTTCAAGGTGAAAGAAAGATTCTGCCCACCTGTCTTGTGTCAGCTATGGTTGCTGATAAGCTGTTGAGGCAAGGATGTTATGCATTCTTGGCCCATGTGGTAGATGTTACCAAGGAAAGTTCCAATCCTGCCGAAGTTTCCATAGTCAGGGAATTCGAGGATGTGTTTCCTAAAGAACTTCCTGGTATACCACCACCTCGGGAGATTGATTTTGAAATCAATCTGATTCCAGATACGAAACCCATAACCCAGACTCCGTATAGGATGGCGCCTGCCAAGATGGCAAAACTCAAGAAACAGCTTCAAGAGTTACTTGAGAAGGGTTTTATCCGACCGAGTACTTCACCTTGGGGTGCTCTGGTCTTGTTTGTTAAAAAGCAAGATGGGTCAATGTGGTTGTGCATTGACTATAGACAACTCAATAAAGTAACAATAAAGAACAAGTACCCTCTGCCGAGGATTGATGATCTCTTTGACCAGTTGTGTGGTGCAACAGTCTTTTCAAAGATAGACTTGAGGTCTGGATATCATCAACTTCGTATTAAGGATAGTGACATATCCAAGTCTGCCTTTAGGACAAGGTATGGTCACTATGAGTTCACGGTTATGTCGTTTGGACTAACCAATGCACCAGCTGCATTTATGGAGCTCATGAATAGAGTTTTCCGACCTTTCCTTGATCAGTGTGTTGTCGTCTTCATAGATGACATTCTGATCTATAGTAAGGATGCTCAGCAGCATGAGCAGCATCTTCACCAAGCTTTGACCTTGCTAAGAGAACACAAGCTGTATGCTAAGTTTAGCAAGTGTGAGTTCTGGCTGCCGGAGGTATCTTTTCTAGGACATGTGATATCTGCCTCGGGAATTTGTGTTGACCCTACAAAGGTAGAATATGTTCTACAGTGGGAACAACTGAAGACACCGACGGAGATTCGAAGTTTCTTGGGGTTAGTTGGCTATTATCGAAGGTTCATTAAGAACTTTAGTTCTATAGCCTTACCCTTGACCAAGTTAACCCGGAAAGATATTCCTTTTTCTTGGAGTGATAAGTGTCAACAGTCTTTCCAGTTGTTGAAGGAGAGGTTGACAAGTGCACCTGTGCTTGTGCTACCTGAACAAGGAAAAGGATATGTAGTCTTCTGTGATGCCTCCAAGAATGGACTTGGATGTGTGTTGATGCAGGATAAACAAGTGATTTCTTTTGCTTCTCGACAGCTTAAGAAACACAAGGAGAATTATCCGACACACGATCTGGAGTTAGCTGTTGTGGTTCATGCCTTGAAGATCTGGAGGCATTATCTCTACGGAGAGACATTCCAGATTTTCACAGACCACAAGAACCTTAAGTATATCTTCTCTCAGCATGAGCTTAACATGAGGCAACGTCGTTGGATGGAGTTAATCAAGGATTACAACTGTACAATTGATTACCATCCAGGCAAGGCCAATGTTGTTGTAGATGCCTTGAGTAGGAAATCAGCAACATCAACCATGGAAAGAGCACAACTAAACTCTTTAGTATGCTCTAAGAGAGATATGCTGATCTCTTTAAGGCAAGACAATGTACAGTTGAAGGTGTCATTGTTAGCCGGGTTGTTGGCTGAGATGCATATTAAACCTACCCTAAGAGAGCAGATTAAGGAAGCACAGCAAGATGATGTTGCAGTTCAGCAGATCAGATCAGAGTATGGAAATAAGAAGCAAGATGGTTTCCATGACTCGGATGATCATGTAGCTTGTTATCATGAGAGGATGATAGTGCCAGATGTGGATAACTTAAGGAAGTTAGTCCTGGAAGAAGCTCATTCTTCGATGTATGCTATGCATCCAGGGAGCACCAAGATGTATCATAATTTAAAGGAACTGTATTGGTGGCCTGGAATGAAGAAGGATGTTGCAGAGTTTGTTCTGAGGTGTCCTGTGTGTCAGTAAGTTAAAGATGAACACCAGAAGCCTGCAGGAACAATGCAACCTTTACCCATACCACAGTGGAAATGGGATCATGTTACCATGGACTTTGTTGCTAGCCTACCCAGGACAAACAAAGGACATGATTCCATTTGGGTAGTTGTAGATAGGTTGACTAAGACAACGCATTTCTTACCTGTCAAAACAACCTATTCTGCTGAAAGGTTATCACAATTGTATGTATAAGAGATAGTGCGTTTGCACGGAGTTCCTGTCATAATAGTTTCTGACAGAGGTCCTCAGTTTACAAGTCATTTTTAGGAACAGTTACACAGAGCATTAGGCACCAAGATAAGGTTTAGTACGGCCTTTCATCCGCAGACTGATGGACAGTCGGAAAGAACTATACAAACCTTAGAAGACCTGTTGAGAGCATGTGTTCTCCAATTTACCGGAAGTTGGGATCTACACCTAAGCTTGATAGAGTTTGCCTATAACAATAGCTATCAACATAGTATTGATATGGCACCTTATGAAGCCTTGTATGGTAGACATTGTAGATCACCTTTGTGTTGGTTTGAGACTGGTGAGCATCAGTTGTTAGGTCCTGATCTTGTGCAGCAGACCACAGAGAAGATTAAAGTAATACAACAACAGATTAAGACTGCACAGGATAGGTAGAAATCTTACGCTGACAAACGTCGTAGACCCTTAGAATTCCAGGTTGGAGACAGAGTGTATCTCAAGGTCTCGCCTTGGAAAGGAGTCCTTTGTTTTGGAAGGAAAGGGAAGTTAGCTCCTATATTTATGGGGCCTTATCCAATCATTGAACAGATTGGACAAGTAGCCTATAAACTAGAGCTGCCACCAGAGTTACAGAGGTTACATCCTGTGTTTCACATTTCTATGCTAAAGAAATGTCACCCCGATACTGAGTCAATTCTACAACCTATGGAGGTAGAATTGAATGATGATATATCTTATGAGGAAGGACCGGTGTCAATCCTTGATAACAGAATTAAAAAGTTAAAGAAGAAAGATATAAGCCTTGTGAAAGTCCTCTGGAACCACCGTGGTATTGAAGAAGCCACTTGGGAACTAGAGGATGAGATGAGAAGGAAGTATCATGCCCTTTTCTCTTAATATGTTTTATCGATTTCGGGGACGAAATCCTTGTAAGGGGTGGATAATTTGTAACATCCCTGACCTGGGTTATGAGTTAACCCTAGGTGTTTTGCCTAATTATGTAATTAAGATACTGGTGATTATCGTTTTGCATGTAATTAAGTTCCTGAGGAACATACTTTTCCTTTTCTGTCCCTTTTAAACAATGTTGAATTGATTGTTTTGTAATACAAGGACCTATGTGCAATTTACCCAGTTAGAAGGGTTAACTTGAAATTTGCACATGTTGAGATGTTCCTCTGATGTTGAGACATCATAAGAATGATTATGGTAAAGTTTGAGGGATTTCCCAAGCTTGAGCACCAAGGTGCAGCTGTGGAAGCAATCCTTGTGCTTGAAACCCTAAATTGGAGTAAAGTGCAATTTACCCAATTTGAGGGGTGCAACTTGTAAAATACACCATATAAAATATCTTGTAAGACTCTTGTCATCATTTAGAGAAGAAATGATGAAGAAGTCACTTCAATTGAATAATCATATAATGAAAAACACCTTTATGATTGAATAATCAAGGTGTAAGTACTATATCCTTTTATATGTGTGCTTTAGTAATAGGTTAATCTTCTTTGCCTTCATTTCTTGACCTTAGAAGAAGGTTGTCCTTAGAAATAATAAGAAGGGACGAGCAAAGAAGAAAGGAGGGACTTAGTTGAAAGTGAGGAAAACCTATGTGCCTATGTTGAAATTCCACCCCAAGTATATAAGCCCTTTTCCTCACTTAGCAAAGGAATGTTTCTTTTGTTTCCTTCACTGTTCCCCTTGCTCAAACCGACTAAGGAGAGCTCTAGAGCTCAGGAGGACGACCAGGGGAGTGCAAGGTAGGTTTGGATCCTTTCTTTTTCTTAAATTCTTGGATGAAACTCGAATTCAAGGTCAAATTCATGGCTAGCTCACTTAGCTCTATCTTTCTAGCCATCTCTTCTCAACTTTTCTTGGAGGATTCACCTTGGCCGACCTGTGGAGATTCTAGGACGCCATTAAAGGCTTGGATCTCGAAAGCTTGGAGCTCAAGGAGCAAGCTTTAGGTGGGTTTTATAACTCTAAACCTATGCTTTGTTATATACATCTTTTCTATGCTTTTAGTTGCTAGTTCTTCTTCTTCCCTATCTTCCCTTGCTTCCTTGCAAGCAAATCCATGAGGAGCTGTTGATGTTCTTGAGCTAGACGATGAGGGCGTTATTTCCTATGCTTATCCACGGTTTTCCACTTTACCATACGGCCTTAACCAATTGCCCATACGGTTTGCAAAACCGTTTGATGGGCAAACGGTTTCAAGGTCGTATGAAGGCATACGGTCTCAAGACCATATGGCCGCGTTGACCAAGCGTTGACCGTATGTGAATCCTGTTCAAAATTATGTAGGTTAATCACCCACAAAATTTGAGAGGTTAACTCCAAAGGAATCGTGAGATATAGGCAAAACAATTAGCAAATTCAATTGAATTTAGTTCTGATTTTCAATCTGCTTAATTTGCCCTTTTTGGGAAAACGGTCTCAAGACCGTATAAGTTGGTTGACGAAGCATTGACCGAATGAGATTACTGTTCAAAATGATTTTAATTAATGACTCACCAAATTTGATAGACTAATTCCAAACGAGTTAAGAGTTGAAGGTTGATTACTAGGGAAAACCCTAATTGAAATCAGTGCTGAAATCACAATGAGCTAATTTGAGATTTTGGGTTGATTAGCCCAAACGGTCTCAAGACCGTTTGGGGAATCATCCAAACGGTCTCAAGACCGTTTGGGGAGCACCCAAGACCGTATGGAGGTCTGGGGTCAAGTATAGTTGACCAATTGAGGGTACAAAGATACCAAATTACATTGCAATTAAGTATTGATGTAATGATCGACTCAATAAATCAAAACTTGATGAATTTTTCACTAGAGTCCAAAGGATGGATGGGCAAACGGTCTCAAGACCGTTTGGAACTCATCCAAACGGTCTCAAGACCGTTTGGTGACAACCCAAGACCGTTTGGAGGTCTAGGGTTAAGGTAATTTGATCAATTGAGGGCCCAATTACAATGGGTTATTGAAATAATCAAATTGCTGATTTGTGACTTAATTAAGGTTCAACCCCTATCAAATCAATCTAGATTTTGATGAATTCTTGGGCAAACGGTCTCAAGACCGTTTGGAGTATATCCAAACGATCCCAAGACCGTTTGGGCCAAGTTTGAGCCCAATTGGAGGTCAATTGTTGGGTTCAACTTCGATTTGATTCACATTGTTGAGTGTTGATGGTTGAACGCTTATAGACCTTAATTGAACCAACTCCAACCCTAATTGGATATCAATTGAGGGTCAATTGAGTGACCAATTGGTTAAGACTAACCCTAATTGTCTCAATTGATAAGTGGTTAGCAAGCTTGAGATCAATTGAAGGCTTCAACATAGGAAACCCTAATCGAGTTTACCCTTTGAACCACCTTGGAGGTCCATACGATCTTGAGCTTTTGAGGTCATTCGACCTCAAGACCGTATAAGGTCATTCGACCTCAAGACCGTATAAGGTCATTCGACCTCAAGACCGCATAAGGTCATTTGACCTCAAGACCGTATAAGGTCATTCGACCTCAAGACCGTATAAGGTCATTCGACCTCAAAACCGTATAAGGTCATTCGACCTCAAGATCGTATAAGGTCATTTGACCTCAAACCGTATGAGGTCATTCGATCTCAAACCGTATGAGGGCATTCGACCTCAAGATCGAATGAGGGTATTCGACCTCAAGATCGAATGAGGGTATATGACCTCAAGATCAAATGAGGGCATACGACCTCAAGATCGTATGAAGGTTGAAGGTGTGAAACCTATTGAAGACTTTTGAAGTTAAGTCTGCCTAATGCCTTGAAGGCTTAAATGATTTAATAGTTGTTCAACCTAAACCCTAACGATACCAAAAGACATTAAGGGTCAAGTGGTTAGTAAATTAAACCATGATGATGATCAATGTGTAATTTACCATAATACCCTTGAAAGGTTCAATTGAGTGAAACCTTGTTCTAATCAAACCCTAATCACTCAATAGTGGTGATTTGGTCTATGTTAATCAAAGTGGACTTAACCCAACCTGATCTAGATTGGTGTTATCACCATCTACAAGTATTAGGAGAGAGAAAGTATCTTAAGAAAGATAAATTACCCTTTTATGATGGAAATTTAAGTAAAGTACCTTCAATACATATGAATGTGCATGATTAGGGTATGATCCACCTATGTGAGATCATGGAACCCTAATTATGATAAATAATGAATCTTAAACTAATCTGAGAGCATCAATGATAATGTTCCTCATACCTAATGATGTTATGAGTTCAATTCACCATAATGTGAATAGTAAACCCTAATTCAAGGGTGATGACATGTAATGTGAATAGTAAACCCTAATTCAAGGGTGATGACATGCAATATGAGTAGCAAACTCTAATTGATGAGAATCAGAGAACTTAGCTCTTATGACAAGAGTGGAAAGTATATTCTTGTTTTGAATTACCTTTATCAGTTGAATTAACCATGCAGGTTCTGATATGAAGGTGATCATATCCAGGTATGGATGATGATACTATATTCATTGAAAGCATGTTGTTAACCTTATGAATAGTAAAATATCTTGATGCCTTGTCAGTGGCATCCTATGTTTTAATGGGCTGTAAGAGCCATGAATACCATCAAGGTCATGCTTTAGAGATGACTTATGATGAGTATACTGAGAAATGATGATTGATGTGAGTTAGGTTTGTTACATTTAGTATTCTACTTTCTTAGCTGTTATGCTACTGTTATTGTTTGAAGAACAATGTATGATGTAAAAGAATACTGAATGTACCTAACTAATCAAGTGAAATGTAGAGCCCTGATCATAGATCCATCATTGTTAGAGATCAAATGATGGTAAAACAGGTTTTCCTAAGGGAACTCCTGGATCACATACTTTTGAGTATGTGGGGTATATGGATGTGTAGAACCTTACATCCTAGTGTAGGTGTTTGATGTAGATGTATAATCTGTCAATCCTTCACTATAATCCCATACCGTATCAGTGGATGGTAAACATGAAACCTCCTGATGACGAAGAAAGTATAGATATCCATATCAGTGGAAGATAAACATGAAATCTCCTGATGACGAAGAGAGTACAGAACGCCACTGTAACTCTAAAATAGCGAAGGACCAGATTACCCTGGTGAGCTATTATAGTAGAGACACGAGATGTCCTACAAGTGATCCTCTTACTGACTGAGGAAGGTGAAGGTCATGAGAATCTGGCTCTTTCGATGACCTAGTATGATACCGAGGCACTTAGCAGTGATTGGTTGGAGTATGAGTGGTAAACCTCATCTCCACAGGGCATAAAAGTAATGTTTGAAAAACATACTCTATAGCGTAGTATACCTGTTAGAGATAACTATGAGTTAGTTGATTGATGTTACACTGTATAGTGCATATGTTCTTCATGCTTGATAAATGTTGAACTCTTGTTTACAACTGCATCTGCTATTGAATACTTTGTAAGCTTTTACTGCTTAAGTTATTCTTTGATGATATAATAAAGTTTCTGGCGGAGAGTTATAACTCTCGCTGGGACAATTATGTACAATTGTCTCACCCCATATACTTCAACTTTTTAGGTGGACGTCGAGGACGGAGGAACAGGTCTACAGGTGACCAGTCCCAGCAGCAGCACCAGGAGCAGCAGTAAATCTCAGGTGGAGATTTAGCCTGCCATGTGGTGTAGTTAGAGCCAGTCCTATGTGTCCTCTGTACTCTCAGGTCTTGGAGTCTTTTGGTTATGAGTTCTTGAGATTTTGTATCTTGTTGTATATAATTACTCAAGATGTAATTATCATGAGATGTAAACAGTTTATCTCCTTTTATGAATGAAGCTTTATGGATTCAAGCTCTTGTCTCGAAAAGTTTTAATTTCCCGTGATTTTTGTCTTCCGTTGTTAATCGATTCGCTTCCGCTAAGTTTAAATCGTGTTTATATCGTGGTTTGGAGATCAGAGCCCACAGATATGCTACATGGCTGAACATATTTTAACAATCACACGTATGCCCTGAGGAGATGAAGCATACCCCATTCATCTCCAACCGACCACAAACTTCTCACAAGTTGGTACCATAAAAGGTCAATGTAAGTTGCAAAATAGTTGTGCCAGGGTAGGTAGGCATCCTCTCTTAGAGCTACAACGTCAATTGTGCTCTCTTAGGGGAACATCTACAACAAGCGTCCCTAGTTACTGAGTTAGGGTCACTTAGGCACCATACTATGAGCCATGGTCACATAGGAACCATACTTTGAGCCACAGGTCAGTTCACCATGCTCTGTTGAGACATTCTTATGAAATTACTTAGTCATGGTTACTTAGGCACCATGCCCCCACATATTAAAAAATATGCATTCTGGGTTATGCTGCGGGAAACCCATTTCACCATTCATCATATTTTGACGCTAATGGATCTATGGTCAGGACAATGTTTTATGGTTTCTAGTGATATATTACGTGCATTACAACATTCTTCTAGCATCAAACAACTTATCATTATTTATCACAACAAATGCTACAAAGAAAGTGTAATACATCTATCATGTACTTTTCAAGTCTTTAAAACACATTTAGATACTTGGTACTTGGGATATCAGTCCCTTATCACATTATTGGGAATCCCCATCCCTTCACATCATTATCATCATGATTATCGGATATGGGTATTCAAACCCCTAGATCATCACATAGCTTTGTTACCTCTATAATAGGTAACTATTACCTCTAGGTCCTCAGACCAAGGTATTCATTTCACTTGTTTTACAAGTATTTCACATAGCTCACATAGTTTGATTAATCATTTTGTCACTTCTTACTAGCCAACAATTATTCACATAGGTTATTGAACATCTGGTCACCTCTCACTAGGCAACAATATTCACAGGTTATTGAACATCTTGTCACCTCTCACTAGGTAACAATATTCACACAGGTTATTTAACGTCTTGTCACCTCTCACTATGTAACAATATTCATACAGGTTATTGAATCGTCTTGTCACCTCTCACTACAACTATGCACATGGCTCACAAGACCATTTAAACATCTTGTCACCTTTCACTTGGTAACAATTATCGTTAGGTCATCAGACCACATAAGCATTACACAATTATTTAATGTTCTTTACAAGGCTTATTCAATAAGAGAAATACAACCTTCCCATTATTAGGGTTAGGGTTTTCCCTTTATATCCAAATAGGGTTTCAAGCTCACATTATCAATACAAACCCTAATTCATTGCTCCACACATCTAGGAGCATATATTGATATCATAAGTATGCAATCATACTTATCTGTTCTTATCATTTGTCATTAAATGTTTATCCATACAAAGTATGAGTTTCTCTCTCATCCTTGCTAGGATATTGATTACATCATACTTTTGGTTCAATCCTCCTCTTTTAGGAATCTTAGTTCATCATTAGCAATTCCCATCATCTTTTAATTAACTCCACATTCAACATGTATCACTCAATCAATCACATATGATTGAAGTGTCTCTACCATATTATGTGTGTATGTTAACATGTATTTCTTTAAGATACATTATTATTTCATATAGTGTATCTATATTGGGCAGGTGGTATAACCACATCACCATATCATGTTTTAGGGTGTATTCCCTAATCATCCTATCGTGTACCCATATCAAATTGACTATCACTTAGTTCTTATCATCTCAAGACAACTTCATATCAGGTATGAGCTAGGTGTTTGACCCCATATCAGGTATAAGCTATGTGCTTGGTGCCATATCATGCACAAGATGTGCCCCATATCGAGAATAAAACATATGTCTCGTCATATATCATTTGAGTGATATACCAAATACTATATCGGTCTCCCTTTAGGATTTATGATATCGGGTATCCATGTCAGGTAACATATCGGGTTACCATCTTAGGTAGACCCTAAAACTCATAGCCCATTCATTCCTTCAAGGATCAACCTTATCATATATTTACTTGACAAATTAGATGTCTTATTAAATTCTAATATCATAATACATTACACAAAGGGTTAGGGTATATTGGGTTTCAATCCCTCAACTAGGGTTTTCCATCAGTTTGGGTAAATTATGACATATCGTTCATGAAGTATGAATTAAGCCTCATATCATTCACCAAGTAGGAGTAAGTGCTATTCCTAGCATCCAAGGGATTCATTAATATCATTCATGTGGTATCACTCACCACTTGTATCAACTTACCCATCACCTAGGGTTTCCAACTCTATATTGTTTAGAGTATTTACTATCTCGTTATCGTGCAAGAAGCATAATATTGGACTTGTATCGTGCATAAGGGGTAAATGGGTATCTCCCATATCTTGCAAGGGCATAACCTATATCGTTCATGATTTATCATCTATTTGCATATCGGGTTAACCCCATCTCGAGTTTCATATCGGGTTGAGGTGTTCCAACCATATCTGGTTACACCTTATATTTTAATCCATATCTTATTTTGTGCATAAACATATCCTCAGTCCATCATATCATGCATCAGATGTGTGCTTCAATATATCATGTACAAGTGTATATTACATGATCATATCGTGCAAGGAATACTTGCCAACTTACTCATATCGGGTTTCCCAAACTAGGTTTTCATATCAATCTTACAAGTATACATTAAACCTTGTATCGTGCATGGATTCTATACTTGACTTCCTATCGTGTAAGAGGTTTATGGATAACACAATATCTTGTTCCAAGATATGAACTTCACCCTCATATCATGCAAGGAAATTAAATCTTCAATTCATATCGTGCAAGTGATATTTGCACATACCCATATCGGGTTAGAGCTACTAGTGTGTATGCTTGAACCCGATATCCACTTTATAAAGTGATACCATCATATTCAAGCTCTATAACTTCATTATAACTGTTATAGTTCATGGAAAAAGGTCTAAGAAACTACTAGGACTCATAATTTCATCAACTATTTTAGAAGATTTTTAGAATTAAAAGTAGTTCATTAAGTATAGCAATTTAGGTGATGAATAATAACATGATAGAGTTCAAGTTATATAACCCGCCTTGTAAATAGCTTCAAAGATCTATGCTCCAAAGCTTCACGTCCTAAGGTTGAAGAAGAACTTTTTCCAAGGTCCAGGGCTCATGCACAACTCCTCCATGGACAAGAGATCACCATAGTTAAGCACTTGGTGAAGAAGGAAAGAAAGAAGTATTCATAAATAGATATCCTACTTCAACCAAGATTGAAGGTGACCAAAGCCTTATCTAAAGCTTGGTGCTCGAGATCTCCTAGCTCATTGAGCTTCTTTGAATGATACCTAAGGTCCTTTTCACGATATCTTCCAAGGGGAATGGTTACGAGGATCGTAAACTTGCATACGTTGGTGAAAGGTGAAGTATATATACTTGATTTTATGAGATAAAGCATATAAGAGGTGTCTTCCCCTCATGCTACTAGATGACACATGGAAATGCATGCACACATGTATATCTTGTCATGCAAGAGTCTTGGGGATAACCTAGAGACAATATCTCGACCATTACTTATCTTGTTGGGCAAGTTATCTCATCTTTATCTCATTAAATAAGCAACCCGATACACTTTTTGTAAGGAACTTTGCAACTCATCATGGGCCACCACCATGAGGTGATCTACCCATCATGTCCTTTTCCAAGGCTCAACAAATCGATAGGAGGCTCCTACTTTGTCTCTTTGGCCGATATGGCTCCTTATATCAAGTCTACAACTCGATACAACACATATAAGGCTCTTGCCTTCAACTCACTCATGGTCTTTCATTATCAAGAGTATCACCACTCATAGGTGATTCAAACATAGTGTCTCCTTCGTTCTCTTTCCTATAAATGATACATAGAGGGAGTAGGGACACTCTAGAGGTGATAATTAACATTTTAACCCCACATATTGGGTAAATTACAAATTGTAACAAAATTGGTGTACAAGGTACTAGCATTGTTCAAATGAGTTGTAACTTGGGATTTAGACTTTCCACAAGCCACCACTTAGCATCACACTCTTTCATATGATACCAAAACACTTAGAAAACATTCCACATGTGTCATTTGCAATGTAACACCTCATCTTGGGTAAATTGCACCTTTCACTCAGACTTTCATATAATGCACACATAGTTTGTAATTAATCTCAAACTTGAAAACAAACTTCACCAAATGCCTTAATTTCTTTTCAAAAGATTAGAATCAGTTTGTAAGTATCTTACTTAAGTAAAACTTCTAGGGTTAATCAATAACCCAGGTCAGGGGTGCTATAGTTCTGATAGCAGCAAGAAGCACGATATGATCCTTAAGGCAACTTCAACAATATCAGGTTCCTATCTGGGCTTCAACCCAAGACGGCTTGCCCACCTATACCTGAAACGAAGAACCTGAGAGCCTTAAGATAATGTTAACCTGATATGTATCCTAACCTGACATAGTACCCAGCCTGATATGGTCTATACCTGTCACGGCTACAACCCGACACAACCATATCAGGTGGAGGTCATATCCCGATACGACCCTTACCCATCACGGTCCATGACCCAAAATGGTCAAGGACTCGACACAGCCATATCCCGATATGGCCCTTACCCAGTACCAGGTTAGCATTATCTTAGGTGTCTTTTGTTGTGTACTTCGATCTCCTAAATCAAGGAGACTGATACTTATCTTCCCTTTACAAAATTTACTTTCATTTAATTATAGCATTGCAACTAAACCATTATGTCTTTTTGTGTTTATTGGAATTTGTGGATTTAATCTCATATCATTCTATGTATGGCTTTATTTTGTTGGATGATTTCTTTCTGGAATCTGAGTTCTAGTTTCTTCTTTTTGATTCACACTTTTGACTAGCTATTGAATCGTGTTTCTTATTTTGACTCCTTTGAGAGAGGGATGTTGTAAACTTCTAGAGCTTGGTCTAATTTAGGTGTACGAGAGTACCCAGAATCAGAGATGTGCTCGGCTTATCTTTCCACACAAGTCCACTCCAGGTACCTTTGAGAGAGGGACCTTAGTGCATGTCTAGTTGGAGTCTTCTTTGAGAGAAGAAGGCACTGGATGTAGGTTGTTGCCACTTGTTACAATTAGGTTTTGTTTCTTCATGTTATGCTCCAAAGATAGTTTTATCTCCTCGATGTCCTTTATATGAAAACCATAAAAATGGCTAAAACCCAAAATACCCAAAGCTTTAATCTTTCTGGTAACTCCCCTTGGAGATAGGTTTTAGTTTAATTCTTTATGATTCTTTTGCTACAACAAACCTTATCCTTTGACTTTTGGCATTCTTAGACAAGTAAAACTGGAGTTTCAAATCGCTATTCTCCTAGTCCATGTGTTCGACCCTGAACTACTTCGACCGTGTGCTAGTTGCAGGAGTCTTAAACATTCAGGTATTATAAATTACTAAAGTCTAATGACCTAGACATGTCTCCATTTTTGAACCCACATTTAAGGCTTATCATGATATCAAATAGATTATTGAGTACCATGAAAGTTGGGTAGATGGTCGATACCAAATTGATGAAGTTGTTACCATGTTATGGGATCTTTCCACTAATAAGGGTTTATTGAAGATACCAATGATGATTGTGGAATTTAATTGAGTTCAACTAGGATGAACATCATGTTCTAACTACTTTAAGATTATACATCCATTTAGTGATATGTATGAATTTATATGGTTGAATAGTTACCCTTAGGATATATATAATGACCATGATGATCATAGTGAACTTGTTTGATGAAGAATTGAGGATTGATTGATCTATATTCAAGGTTTTCACAACTATTTATGTGACGACCAAAAACAAATCAAGTCATCACCAGTAATAATTTGCAGAATTACCATAAACAATAGATTAACAAAAATCACTAAAGTTTAAAACCATTTTGCAAGGAGATCCTCTTCCAGGAAACTCTTACTGAAAGATCCAAAACTTATATATATCATGATTCACATTGTACAAACACTACTCCGTCTCATCTCAAGGACAACATATAACAGTTACTCTATCAAAACATATAGTGAAGCAACATAAAACCTCGAGGCATACAAGACAAAATCTCAAATCATCCATGAAACCATTACAAAGTGACTCTAAGGACCTGAGAGTACAGAGACGACACATAAGACTTCTATCTAGAAGACATGATAGACAATACACTCAACCTGAGTTGTTACTGCTGCCCTAGTTGTTGTTCTCCCTCTACAAAAAGGTATCTACCGCTTCGTGCACGTCCACCTAAAAAGTGTGCATCCCACAGGCTGAGACAATTGTCCCAGCAAGAGATATAACTCTCCGCCGACCATATGATTATCATAGATAAGCATTATAAAACTAAGCAGAGGTTCTTTTATATTAACAAGTAGGATTAATCACTGTATAAATAAGACAAAGTAATCTCTTTACTTAAGAAAAATGATGCATTTATCCATGGTAGAGCAATAAACCATCTATCCACTCTACAAGGAATGTAAAGAGACATAAATAACATCTATCAACTAAGATGTATAACTAAAGTGTACATCAACCAATGTTTTCCGTATTTGATTCTTAAGGAAATACGCTACACAGCTGATTACATTTTACAATCACACTTATGCCCTAAGGAGATGAAGTATACCGTTCATGCTCCAACCGACCACAAACTTCTGACAAGTCGGTACCATACAAGGTCAATGACAGAGCCAGATGACAAGACCTCTGCCGTCTCGGTTAGTATGAGACCACTGGTAGTGACATCTCGTGTCAAACTGCAAAAAGAACATGCCAGGGTATAGTGACATCTTTGCTTAGAGCTACAGCCACAACATGCACTCTCTTAGAGGAACACAGACCAACAACCTTCCCCAGTTATAAAATTACTGAGTCATGGCATATAGCCATACTCAGAGCCACGGGCCAGCTCATCGTGCTCATTACTTAGTCTACGACCACTATCGTACTCATGCCAGAATATGGCATGTACCAATCCCCAAGATTGTCGACGTAAGTTGATCATCTCACATATGTTCGTCCAAGATCACACCCTCACATATTAAAAAATATGCACTCCAGGTTATCCCGTGGGAAAAACTCATTTCACCATATCAGAAAATTTTGACGCTGATGAATCTATGGTCAGGGCAACTACATTTTATGGTTTCTAATGATATATTAAGTGCATTAAAATATTCTTTTAGTGTCAAACAAGGTATAAGCATTAATCATAAACAAATGCTACAAAGAAAGGTGTAATACATCTATCAAGTAGTTTTCTAATCTTTAAAACACATTTATAACACTCAGGATCTCAATCTCTTACCACATTACTAGAAATTTTCATTTCTTAACATCATCATCATCTTCATGATTATTGGATCTGAGTATTCAAACCCTTATATCACCACATAGCATTGTTACCTCTGTAATAGATAACTATTACCTCTAGGTCCTCAGACCAAAGTATTCATCTCACTTGTTGTACAAGTATTCCACACAGCTCACATGGTTCATAAAACATCTTGTCACCTCTTACTAGGCAACAACTTATCTTTTAAAACATCAGACTGTATAATCATTATACTTGTTATACAAGTATTTCACACATCTTACAAGACTTACTTAAATCTGTGTAATATATCACCTCATAGCTCATATTTGGCAATGCTCATCATTTCATGATTCTTGAATAGTGTGCACTTTATGATGAAAACTCTTAACAATATATGACATCACTATATAATTCAAGAGAAATGTATCCTTCCCATGATTAGGGTTAGGATTGTCTACATTATCACCATGTGATATGAGAAAGTACATCCTTCCCATTATTAGGGTTAGGATTTCTCAATCTAACTGATTAGGGTTGTAAGAGCATACCATCACCCTTCATTAGGGTTAGGTTTTCCCTAGAATCAAACCCTAATTCATTCTCCACTCATCTTAGGAGTATCAATGCATGTTTATTTACGTGATTATCACTTATGAACATGTTTCTCTCTTATCCTCATCAAGATGTTAATTTCACCATTTATCAAGTTGGCTCAATTCTTCTCTTGAGGTACATTAGCTCACCATTGTCAAGTCTCATTATCTTTGATATTACAATTAGCACAACTCACAACATTTGTTACTCAATCAAATACATATGATTGAGGTATACCCATCATATCAGATATCAAGATGTGTGTATATTATCATTTTATGCTTAAGATACATCCTTTACGTCATATCATGTATCCATATCGGGCATGTGGTATAACCACATCAGTATGTCATCTTTTAGGGTGTATCCCCTAACACCATTTTATGTATCCATCTGGGATTAAATATCACTTAGTTCTTATTGTCTCAAGCTATCTTCATTTCGAGTATGAGCTAGGTGCTTGACCTCATATCGGGTATAAGTTGAATGATTGGTGCCATATCGTGCACAAGGGGTGTACCATATCGGGCATAGAGTGTATGTCTCATGATATATCATTGAAGTGGTAGTCACATGTCATTTTTTCATGTTGGGTTGTCAAATCGTGTTATCAAGTTGGTTGACATATTGTGTCACTAAGTTGAGTAGTACTTCAAACTCATAACTCTTTATGCCTTCAAAGGAATCAATCCTTACATATATTTGAATGACAAGCTAGATATCAGGTTGGATACTTTCACAACAATCCATCACACAAGTGTAGGCTGTATCGAGTTTCATACCATCACCTAGAGGTTCACCTCTATATCAGTTAGGGTTTTAACTCTATATCGTTAGGAGGGTTCAACTAAAACTATGTCGTGCATGAGGTATGATTTAACCTTGTATCATTTATAAGGTGTAATTAGTTTCTACTCATATTGTTCACGTGCTATCCCTCACCACTATATCAGGTTACCCATTATCTTGGGTTTCATGTCTCCATCTAGGGTTTCCACCCATAACGGGTAGAGCATACCATATCGTGCAAGAGATATGAACTTGACCTCATGTCATTTACAAGGTTCAAGTAGATATCATCCATATCATTCATAAGGCATCCTTCTATCATTTCATAAGGTATCACTCAACTCTATATCGAATTACATAACATCTTGGGTTCATATCGTGTTTAAGGTATTTCAACCTATGTTGGGTTGTACCATATGTTTGAATATATGTCTTATATCATGCACAAGTATAACCACATACCGTATACAAGGTGTGTGCTTCATTTTCATATCATTCAAGAGGTACTTGCTTGTGTCATCCATATCGGGTTGCTCAAAATTAGAGTTTTGCATATCAATTTAGAAGTGTGTACTTGACACTATATCATGCATGGGGTCTTTACTTGACTTCCTACCATACAAGAGGTGTATGGTTAACACCATATCATGTTCAAGATGTGAACTTCATCCCCATATCATGCAAAGAGGTACAAACTCATAAACATATCATGCTAGTGATGTAGGTACATAACCATATCGGGTCAGAGGTACTTGTTAGTGTGTTTGAACCTGATATCACTTTTTAAGGTGATACCATCTTCGTCAAGCTCTAGACCTTTGTTATAACTATTACAGTGCATGGAAAATATGTCTAAGAAACTACTAGAACTCATAGATTCATCAAATATTCAAGAAAATATTGGAATTGAAAGTAGATCATTAATTATAGCACGATAGGTGGTGAATAATAGCATGATTGGGTTCAAGTTATATAACCCACCTTATGAAAAACTTCAAAGATCCAAGATACAAAGATTCACATTCCTAAGGTTGAATATGAACTTATCTAAGGTCCAAGGCTTGTTCACAACTCCTACATAGACAAGAAATCACCATAGTTAATAACAAGGTGAAGAAGGAAAGAGAGGGATGTCTATAACCTAAAATCATGCTTCAACCAAGGTTGAAGATGACCAAAGCCTTACCTTAAGCTTGGTGCCCGAGCTCCCATTGCTCCTGTAGATACTTTTCATGATATCTAAGAGGCTATGCATTATATCTCCAAGTAAGAGAGTTGTGGGGTTTGTAAACTTCCATAGGTGGGTGGAAGGTGAAGTATATATACTTGGGTTCATGAGATAGAGTGTATAAGAGGTGTCTTCACCTTATGCTACTAGGTGACACATGGCCATGCATCGTTGACATGTGTCCTTGCATGCACACATATATATCTTTCCATGCAAAAATCTTAAGGATAATCTAGAGGTGATATTTTGGTCATCCTTTATCTTGTTGGATAAACTATCTCATCTTTATCTCTCTAATATTGCAAACCGATACACAGTTTTTTGCAAGGAGCTTGCAACTCATCATGGACCACCCCCTTGAGGTGCTTTGCCCGACATGGCCTTTTCCAAGGCTCAAAAAATTGATAGGGGACTCCTACTATGGTTCCTTGGCCGATAAGGCTCCTATATCAAGTCTACAGCTCAACACAATACATATAAGGCTTTACCTTCAATTCTTGCTTGGTCTTTTCATCAGCAAGAGTACCATCATTCAAAAATGATTCAAACATGGTGTTTCCTTCTTTCTCTCTCCTCTAAAAGATACATAGAGGGAGTAGGGACACTCTAGACGTGGTAATTTGCATGTCAACCCTATATTTTGGGTAAATTACAAATTGTACCAAATTTTGTGCCCAAAGTACTATCATTGTTCAAAAAAGTTATAACTTGAGATTTAGGCTTTCCACAAGATACCACTTAGCATAATTCTCTTTATTATGCTACTAAAACACTTAGGACACATTCAACATGTGACATTTTGCAATGTAACCCCTCATCTTATTCAGACTATCATATAATACACACATAGTTGCAATTAAGCTCATACTTGAAAATAAACTTCACCAAGAGCCTTAATTACTATTCAAAACATTAAAACAAGTTTGTAAGTAACTTACTTAAGAAAAACTTATAGTGTTAAGCCATAACCCAGGTCAGGGGTGTTACAATTTATAAGATTATGGAAGAATTGCTTGACAGTATGATCAAGAATTGTGGTATCAAACTTGTCTAGAAACTAGATTACTTTCGAAGGAGCCAATTCTTACATTTTATATCATATGTCTTTGCCACTTGAAAAATATCTAGACTTGAATATTATAGATCGAATGCATGAAGTGTAATTGATTTATGTGAGTCCTTCTACCATACTACAAACTAGACCACAAATATTTTGAGATGTCTATAAACTGAAGTTTGCATGGGCATGGAAGAATTATTGGGGGTGAAAAGAGATTTTTGATGATTTGAAGTTAATTAAACAACCTTATAGAACTCAACCAAAGAAGGAGGGGGGAACAAGAAAGACACATCAATTTAGAGTGGTTCCAACCTTTGAATCAAAGGTTGTTAGTCCACTACCCAATTGTTACCAATTGAGACTTTGAAAGAGATTTATTTTATTACCTCACAAGTTTGTTACATAAATACAATCACCTTCCACTCAAAGTCGCCTTCACCTTGATGTAGCCTCAACCCCCTTGAAGCAACCTTCTTGAAGTAACCACAAGCAATCCTTGGAGCAACCTTCACCACGTAGAAGTAGCTCCACCTCCTTAAGATAGCCTTTACCTAGAAGTAGCTCCAACCTCCTTTGAAGAAGTCGTCTTTTATTAAACTAAAGCACACCTTATAGAAGCCTTCACTTTGTTGAAGTAGCCGAAGCAACCTCCTTTCAACAGCCTCAAACCCTAGGAGTAGTCAAGGAGAGCAAAGTACAATAAAGAACAAATAGATTGGAAGAAACAAAATACTTATCCAATTAAGTACAACATTTAATACTATACCAAGCTTTTAGATCCCCTATCCACTTAAGATGGACGTGGCTATATGTGGTGGCTAGGAAATTTTATCTATACCACACAACTCTAGAGCATAAGAAGAAGATGGCAAGTGAATTCTAGCTTTGTTGCTCTCAATAGTGAATGCTCAAGGGTAGCATGTGTGTTTTAGGTGTCCTAAGGCCTCTCATATTTATAGGGATGGTTTGCAAGTGTCTAGGGACGTTCTAGGGAGTGTCTAGAGTGTTATTAGTGCTTAACTAGCCATTAGGTATACTTTGGTTGGCTAGCAATTGCTAATTGTTCAGTCTTGAAAAGAACAATCCAGAACCCTACTCAGTCGACAATTTGGTCGACCGATCTATGTCCCAGAGGTTCTCTTTGACTGATCTTGGGTTTAAGGAAAAAGTATTACAATGTCTATTTCTAACTCCCAACTACCAACTACACAGTCTAACAGTCGTAAGATTTAGACTGTTGCTTACTCGGTCGAGGTTATTTTTGACCGAATGCTAATTTAGAGCACAATTGTGTAAGTTGTTGAACAATGCTCACAATTTCAATGGAGGTGGTTCTCAGTCAACAATAACTTCGACAGAGAGTATTTCGGTTGACAATTTCTTCGACTGAGGGTGTCCTTGTTCTTGACTTTTGAATCACCTGCTAAGTGTGTATTTCAATGTGTGTGGGTGACTCTAACTTTGGGGGAAAATTTATCTAAGGGTTATAAGTGGGTAACGAAGATCTAAAGCTTGATTTACATGATTTCTAAGTACTTGTACATTATATTTTTGTACAAGAGTTCTGAGTACAATTGTGAGCATTTATACAATTAGGCACATTTGATCTTCAATTTGCATTTATCTTCTTTTTCCCACTTAGTAGGATTTCCTTATTCATTTGAACCTTGAAATACTCAAGTAGCATGTTAGATCTACAAGAATGAAATTTTTTTCATCATCAAAATAAAGGGTATATTAATGTCCAATTTATCCAACAATCTCCCCCTTTTGAAGATGACAAACATTTCTTTAATATAATCAAAACAATTTAAATGATATGAGTTTCATACCTGAGAGGTGTGGAACATAGTATCCATATCTTAAGGAATGTAGCATCAATTAATGTCAAGCCAAGAGAACATGAAACTCATTTATTTTGATTTATATTATTTGTCCCCCTTTATCAATTCAAAAAGATAGACATATAATCATATGTGTAAGTCAATATGACTCCCCCTTAATTGATTACTCCCCCTTAATTGTTTACTTCAAAAAGAATGTCAAATTTAGCCAGAATTCAAGAACCAAGATTAATTTCTCAACCATTTACAAGGGAAGTTAAGCCTTGAAATGATATGATATTCCTTTAGACTCATGGTGGGATCAATATATTTCTCAACCATTTACAAGGGATGTTAAGCCCTGAAATGATATGAGATTCTTTTAAGCTCATAGTGGAATCAACATATGTATCTCTAAAAAAATAAAAGGGATTTAAGCCCTAATTGGTGTATATAATTCACTTAATATCAAGATATACATTATATTCAAGAATTTTTTGAGTGACCCCTTAATCTCATAACAAAAGTGAGCTTAAACATAATAAGATATGTTAAATCATAACCTTCTTTAAAATCATTTGATTAAGTAAGATTGTGAGTCAATTTTTTTTATAAGCAATCTTGTTTCTTGCACTATCTTAAAATTTTTTTCTCTTATTATAGGTATTTAACATGATGAGCAACTTACAGATTTAATATACCAATGTTGGGTGCAAATTGATGATTTGATTTACAAAAAAGCATTTTTGTCAGGCTTATTTTTATTCAACAATGACTTTGACTGAGCACCCCTCGGTCAAAATCCTTTTCGATCAAGAGGCATTTCTGTAGATATCCCATTCATGCAACTTTACTCTTAGAATGAACCAAGATGTAAATTTTATTTTATATTAGTATAAATGACCAATCACCCTTATGCATATTTGCGTTCATTTGATGAGGTTAAGTTTTAGACAATGATTCATAAATCATATCTAAATCTATTTTTTCTCATTAAATCTTAATGGTATTCCATCATTCCCATATAGTTCCATTGTTTTGCTTTTAGGTCTACGAGCTAAATTTTATTCATTATTTTTAGTAGGCTCATTTGTCCAGTAATTAAATCTTTTA
Organism: Alisma plantago-aquatica; assembly: GCA_963693085.1. Classification (NCBI taxonomy): domain Eukaryota; kingdom Viridiplantae; phylum Streptophyta; class Magnoliopsida; order Alismatales; family Alismataceae; genus Alisma; species Alisma plantago-aquatica. The sequence goes on from OY856409.1 coordinate 917,547,395, forward strand.
GTATATAACTAAGTCTTGTTTTGTATAATCATCATTTATACTGATAAACTTTAGATTATTTATTTAACTATTTCAAAATAAAGCCTTTTTAAGATCAATTTTGTCTAACTTTTGCTTGTCTAGAATACACAAATTTCAAATTTATCACAAAAAGGTTAGGTAATGACTAATACAATTTTCTTGTGGGAACAATCTTTTTATGCCAAAAACAATTTATTATAGTGTTCCCAAACTTGAGAGATATACAATCATTTTTCCTTTTGATTATTTTCCTATGAATTTTGTTCATTGTAATTCTTTTACACATAGCACATTTGAGAGTTTTGCACTGTTACCTATACCATTAGTTTTAGCTTTGAAGCTTTCTCCAAATGTGACCTTGTTTCCATAAGCTTAGAAGTCTTCCCATTTCAGGTCATATTTGGGGCAATCTTTATAGACCATCCAAACCTGCTAAGTGTAAAGTTTTGGTCCCCATATAGTGGTCTTTTCTGTTATGATTTAGAACAATCTATTATGAAGAGTACATTACAAATTTGTGTTACCAAATTCATAAACATTCCTAACAAAACTATTTTCAGTCGAATATATCATCAAAGAATGAAGTTCTCAGTCAAACAATTTGTTTGACCGAAAAGATTTTCATTAAAATTGATTTTGACAAAACTACCCTGGGTCGATCTTTTATTTGACTAGAAGAGTTCTCGATCGATAATTTTGTCGATCGAGATAAAGTTCTGTGCAATTTCAATAAATCCAACATTTCTAATGTAAACATATTATTCCATTATTTTTGGATATCACAACTAAGAACACAGATTATACAAAGATATACAATTTTATGTTTAATTATAAATTTAGAAGTGAAGCTTAGGTCAAATCTCAACTATTATGACCAACATTTTTAAGTTGGGGGTTTTGAAACCGAAACCAAGTCAACATCCTTTTTCTTGTATGGGAAAAAGAATGAATAATGTCCAAGACATAAATAGTAATGACAACAGATAGAATCAAATTTCATTTCTCTTCTTAGCTAGATTGTCTTTAGGAGCATACATGACTTTAGTCTTGGGTACTTATGTCCTTTTAGTTATAGATTTTTGATAGGATTTATCTTTGGGCACATAACCTAGGCCACTTCTCCCAATTTGTTTAGATGAGTCTTTCAGGATTTTATCAAGAATGTCTTTGTTTTAAAAGCTACTATTATCCTTTTGCAACTTAGCAATTTCATCCATTTTGTTTTTAATATTTGATTTTTCTTGGTCTAGATTAGATAACAAACTATCTCTTTCTTTGACAATAACATCATAATCCAAATGAGTACATAAGATAGGTTGAGTTTGAAGATCATTCAATTTAGCAAGTAGTTCAATTTTTTTCTTGACAAAGAAAATTATAGTTTGTTTCTATAGTAAGAAACCTAATATTGCAATCATTAACATATGATTTCAAAGTGGCTTTTTCAGACATAAGATTTTCTTTTTCAAAGGTAAGATCCTACAATTTAGCATATAAATCTTCATTAGTTTTTGTAACCCTTTTTAATATCCTTTTACATTCAGCATACTTATCATGTAATTCTTAAATACTAGAAACTAAAACTTCTTTAGATAAATTAAGAAGACTTACCTCATTTTCTTCTTAATTGGTTGTAGCAATGAGGCATTATATCTTATCTTGTTTAGTCATGAGACATTGTACTTCTTCTTCTCCAATTTCACTATCATCACCTGTGTAAAGAGGCGGGATCACCTCCTTACTAAAAAAATTGAAGAAATAAACATCCATTCCAAACACACTCAAAAGTATGCTAGAAGAGGTGCAAAATTTTCAAACTTAAATAAATGGTATTCAAAACAACAAAAGTATATCAGTGGAATAAAAATGTTGACTATATTCAATTTATCACAAGGTTACAAAAGAACATCATAATCTCCCACAAAGGGTTTACATGTATCACTCAACATAAGGATCTAGTAGAGGCAAATCTAAACCATAACAACTTTGTCTCCAAGCTTTAACTCCTTAAGTTAGTCCAAACGTTCATGCCTTATCATCCAAGTCCTTCACCTAGGGTTGGAAACATACCCCATAAAGAAGAGAAAATATATGACATTAGCAAAGGGTGGTATGTGCATACTAAATAGGAAATTGAGCAATATATGGAATAAAGGACATCAAATGTAAAAGGACTCCCATAGAAAGGATAAGGACCACCCAAATGGGCATCAAGAGAAAAAGAATTGAAATCATATCATAACAAAATAATACTTTCCATTAATAAAACATAAAGATTGTGCCACACAAGCACATGTAATGAATTAGGGCACACACCCCATATCATCAACCTGCATGCATGTGAGATAAACATAACCCTAGAACAATATAAACACAAAGGAAGCCAAGTCTCATAAAATTGAAACCTGATAGAGAAAGGAATACTTCCAATCTCCCAAATATATAAAAAATGGGACAAGAATCACACATCTTGCCCTGGGTATGAGGTTACTTTCCATCCCAAAAGAGTAGGAAATATCACATCTGCTCCGTATCAAATAACACATATGCCATAAAAACCAATGCAATTACACTAATCTAGTGCTACTAAATCACATATCATGTTAAATGGAGAGGCAAGTACAAAGCATAGTTAAATCACATATCATGCTACTAAACCGCATTAATCCATCCTTCTTTTTAACAAACAAGACCGGAGCACCCCAAGGTGAAGTACTTGGTCGGATAAAACCTTTCTCAAGCAACTCTTGAAGCTGTTTCTTGAGTTCTGCCATCTCAGCAGGTGCCATCCTATACAGTGTTTGTGCTATAGGTTGGGTATCTGGGATCAAATTGATTTCAAAATCATTTTCCCGAGGCGGTGGCATACCTGGAAGTTCTTCAGGAAATACATCTTCAAATTCCCTGACTATAGGAACTTCAACAAGGTTAGGATTCTTCATGGTGGTATCTATCACATGGGCCAAGAATGCATAACATCCTTGCCTCATCAGCTTATCAGCAACCATAGCAGACACAAAACAGGTGGGTAGAATCTTTCTCTCTCCTTGAAAGATCCATGTGTTGCTCTCATCAGCAAACACAGCCTGCTTGGATTAACAACCCAAGACAACTCTATACCTTTCCAAGGTATCCATCCCCAGGATTATATCAAATCCTTGCATATCAAGTGGTATAAGATCCACTTGAATGCGATGATCAGAAAAGAAGAGGATGCAAGGAGAGCATACCTCTTGCAAAACAGCAGATCCTCTCAACGGAGTTTCAAACAACAAGCTATCTGCCCTATGTCTAACTGTCATATTGCAGTTACGAATCACTCTTCGAGTGACAAAGGAGTGTGTAGCACCCGGGTCAATCAAAACATATACCACACAGGATTTAGACATATCAGAATATAAAAGTTCCATCTGACCTGCCACAACCCGTGGATTGACTACTGCTTCTGGTGGGTTCATAGCATAGAACCTTGTTGTCGCCTGAGGTTGAGTTGGTGCTGACGATCCAGCCTGAGACGCTTGCCCACGTCCTCTAGCTGCTCCTTGAGACTGCCTTCTCTTTGATCCCTGTTGATCCTGCCTTAGAGGATGTATCACACTGACAGGCCTAGACCTACAATCCTTCATCAGATGTCCCACCTTCCCACAGTTATAGCTACTTCTCTCCAGTTGTTGTGGTCTTGGCGGTCATGTGACCGATATTGATGTTGAACTGTGAGTCTCTCGTGGCGGTAAACCTCGTCCTCTACCTCTACTTGGGGACCACTGAGTCTGAGAACTCGATCTGGGTGGTGGAGGTGTAGGTGCAGAGAACCTAGGCTTCTTAAAGTTTAGATGAAGATCCCTGGAACTGTGGATATCTCTTTTGGGTTTGTCTTTTCTCGACTACGGATCGCTCTATCCTTCAGATTCACTCAACAAAGGTAGAGAATCTCTCCCGGTTTTCTAGTGCAGACACGGGAGTAGTCATGTCGGCATTCAAACCCTTCTCAAACCTCCTAATCCTTTCTTCATCTGTGGTAGCCATATGCGGACAGAATCGCAACAACTCCATGAACGTAGCCTCATACTCGCTAATGTTCATCATACCCTATCTCATTCTCTCAAACTGAGAGATCTTCTCGTCCAGGAAGGTCTTTGGAAAATATCTGCAGACAAATTCCCGACGAAACTCTTCCCACGAGATCTCTATTCTAGGCCTCTTCTGCTCTTCCATGGTCCACCAGTGATCAACACTACCTTTGAGAAGATAGACAGCATGTCTAACCTTCTCACCTTTGAGGATGTTAAGGATTCTGAAAGCTTTCTCCAACTCAGTTAACCACAGATCAGCATCAGCAGGGTCAGCTGTTCCAAAATATTCAGTTTCTCCAACCCGACGAAGTCGCTCGAACGTTTTACTGATACCTTGACCCTCAGACTGGACAGGTGCCCTAGGTGCAGGCATGGGCATCCTGTTGGTGATATGTGTCATGGCAGTCATAAACTGCCCAAACATAGTTTGAACAGCTGGGTTTCCCATGTCAGTTGGGTCAAACTGAGGTGGCTCCATAGGTGGCTCGGGTACAGGTTGCTCTATTTCTAGGTTCCTTGCACCTTCTCGAGGTGCAGCAACACTACTTTCGGCCTCGTACTCCTCCTGTGGTCCAGACATCCTTAATTATCTTCTTCTCCTGAGGAGTAGAAGACTCTATTAGATAAGAAAGAAGTACTAAGGATATACTTGACACTCTAAGTCCTATGTCTCTGTAGACTCAGCAAACCTAGAGCTCTGATACCACTAATTGTGGGCTCTGATCTCCAAAACACAAGATAAACATAGCGGAAGCGATTCGATTAACAGCGGAATACGAAAATCACGAGAAATTAAAACTTTTTGAAAATGAGATCTTAAAAAAAACTGAAACTCCTTTTATAAAAGTAAGATGAACTGTTTACGTCTCTGATAAATCACTTCTCGAGTGATTATATACGTCATGATACAAAATCTCAAGATTTCAAAATTCTCAGATCAACAAACTCCTAGGACCTGAGTGTACAGAGACGACATAAGACTATTCTGACTACAAGACTAGACAACACAGTGTTTCCACCTGAAGTCACTGCTGCTCCTGAATTTGTTGTTGTTGCTGCTGTCCACCTGCAGATCGGTTCCTTCGACCTCGACGTCCACCTAAAGGTAGAAATCTACGGGATGAGACAATTTTAAATAATTGTCCCAGTGAGAGTTATAACACTCTGCCAGAAACTTTGTTAAAAGCAATCAAAGGGATATCATGAGCAGGTAATTTAGGTTACTCACAGCAGGCTTGATAACAAATACTCATCTTTATTTATGGAATATGAAGCACATGTATACTAATGTTTGAACAGGATATTAAAAACAAGCAATGTAATATCAATCAATGTTTCTCGTAGTTCAACCTAAGCAGTTATACTACGCGGTTGATTATGTTTTACAAACATCATTATGCCCTACGGAGATGAGGTATACCACTCATGCTCCAACCGATCACTAGTAAGTCGCATCGGTATCATACTAGGTCATCGAAAGAGTCGGATTCTCATGACCTTCAACTACCTCAGTCAGAATGAGGATAAACATGCAGGACATCTAGTGTCCCTACTAATATAGCCCACCAGGGTATTCTGGTACTTCACTATTAGAGTCACAGTGGCATTCTGCACTCTCTTCACCATCGAAAGATTTCATGTTTATCTCTCATCGATGCGGTATAAAAGATTCCCTTGGAAGAATAGTGTTACATCATCCCGGTATAAACAAATAGTGAAGGGTTGATGGATTAAGATACATCAACATCAACTCCTACACTAGGATGTAAGGATATACACATCCATATTCCCCCACATACTCTAAAGTATGTGATCCAGGAGTTCCCTTAGGAAAACCTGTTTCACCATCATTTAAACTCTGACAATGATGGATCTATGATCAGGGCTCTACATGATATGATTAAACTTGGTTATTAGGTACATTTCAGTATTCTTTTAGCATCATACATGTTTCCAAACATTCAAGTACTAAACATGGCTATAACAAAAGAATACTAAATGTAACAGGTATTACTCATATCAGTTATCAGATGGATGTCAGTTCTTAATCATCTTATCACTATAATTCAGGAACATTGGTGTTCACACCCTTATATCATCATAACACTTGCTATCAAATGTCATGTCAGCATCAAGTCATCTATTAGCATGACCTCGATGCCATTCATGGCCCTTAAGGCATATCAGTTTCATATGATACTACTTGCATTTAGGCAACATAGTTATTTCTGTTCATAAGATATTGACATGCTTTCAATGAACATGATGTCATGATCCTTACATGGATATGATTATTTTCTTATAGGAACCTGCATGATTAAATCAATTGATAATAATCAAAATTCATAATCAGATCAGCAGTCAATAAGACAGAATTAACCTTTCAATTCAAAGGTTATACTTTTATGTCCTTACAAAGGGTAAGATTCCCTTGTTTACATCATTTAGGGTTATTCACCCCTTTCATTATGATTGGGAATAATAATTCCTCATCTCATATCTTTGATAATACAATTCATGCTTAAAGGAATAACATGAGTTTAGGTTTTATTGTTCATTTCTACATATTACCATGAACTAGGGTTTACTATTCACATTACTCATGATTACCCTAAAATTAAGGTTTACTATTCACATTACTCATGATTACCCTAGAATTAGGGTTTACTATTCACATTACTCATGATTACCCTAAAATTAAGGTTTACTATTCACATTACTCATGATTACCCTAGAATTAGGGTTTACTATTCACATTACTCATGATTACCCTAGAATCAGGGTTTACTATTCACATTACTCATGATTACCCTAGAATTAGGGTTTACTATTCACATTACTCATGATTACCCTAGAATTAAGGTTTACTATTCACATTACTCATGATTACCCTAGAATTAGGGTTTACTATTCACATTACTCATAACATCAGCATGAATGAGAAACATCATCATTATTGATACTTTCAAATTAGGTTAAGACTCATCAGTTATCTTAATTAGGGTTTTCATGATCTCTCATAAGTGGATCATACCCTAATCTTGCATATTCATATACATTGAAGGTACTTTATTTGAGTTTTAACCATAAATGGTACTTTCTCTCTCTCCTTCCTAATGAAAGGTGATTACATCACTCTAGATAGGGTTGGTTTAAGTCCTTGTTGATTAACATAAACCAATTCATCACTATCATGTTGTTAGAGTTTACATAAAACAAGGTATCCTTTAATTGAACCCTTTTAGGTTGAAACGAGTGTGACCCATTTGGGTTGAAACGAGTGTAACCCATTTGGATTGAAACGAGTGTGACCCATTTCAGTTGAAATGAGTGTGAACCCGTTTGGATTGAAACGAGTGTGACCCATTTTAGTTGAAACGAGTGTGAACCCGTTTGGATTGAAACGAGTGTGACCCATTTCAGTTGAAACGAGTGTGAACCCATTTGGATTGAAACGAGTGTGACCCATTAGAGGTGAAACGAGTTGAACCCATTTGAGGTGAAACGAGTTGAACCCATTTGAGGTGAAATGAGTTGAAACCGTTTGAGGTGAAACAAGTTGAACCCATTTGAGGTGAAACGAGTTGAACCCATTTGAGGTGAAATGAGTTGAACCCATTTGAGGTGAAACCAGTTGAACCCATTTGAGGTGAAACGAGTTGAACCCATTTGAGGTGAAACGAGTTGAACCCATTTGATAAAGTTGGATAAGGACCAACATAGGTATTAACGCCCTTCATCTTCAACCTTGAAACCAAGGTCTATTCTTCACGAAAAGGCTTGCAAGAGTGCAAAGAAAGATGGGGAAGAAGAAGAACTAACTATTATTTGCAAGAATAAAAGTATGTATAACAAAGCAAGGTGTAGAGTTATAAAACCCGCCTCAAACGTTGTTCCTAGAGCTCCAAGCTTCCAAGATTAGAGACTTTAATGGTGGCTAGAGCTCCACAGGTCATCCAAGGTTGTTTCTTCAAGAAATGTTGGGAAGGATCGGCTAGGAAGAGAAAACTAAGTGAATTAACCATGAAATCAACCTTATACAAGGATTTCCCCCATGAATTCAAGCTAGAAGATGGTGCTTTCTTACCTTAGAATAGGTTGGTTGTTTCCCTGAGCTCCAGAGCTTTGTCTTGGTCAGTTGAGAAAGATGAGAAGTGAGGAAGTGAAGGGAATACGTTTGGTTGTTTTACAAGGAACTAGGCTTATATACTTTAGGTTATTTTCCACCATAAGGACCTCTAAAACATAGATTTCTCATCTAAGTCCCTTCTTCTTTCTAAGGCACGTCCAAGCATGATAATCTTATGCAAAACTCATCAAAACTCAAGATTTAAGGGTAGATAAAACCAACATGCATACTAAGGTACATATATGAAGGGTCTTCTTACTCATACTAAGTATTTTCACTACAAAGCTCATCCTTCTTATCCAATTATTTAATTGAAGCGCCCCTCTCATCTTTTATTCTCTAATTGATGTCAAGAGTCATAAAATATATTCTAGAAAGTGTATAGCACAAGTTGCACCCCAAATTTTGGGTAAATTGCACTTTTCACCAAAATTAGGGTTTAAGCACAAGGATTGCTCCACAAGCTGCACCTTGGTGCCCAAACTTGGGAAATCCATCATACCTCATCATATTCCTTCATATGATGTCTCTTTATTAGAGGAACATCTTAACCTGTGTAATGTGCAAGTTAACCCCTCTAATTGGGTAATTTGCACATAGGTCCATGTATTACCAAACAATACTACAATCATTGTTTAAAAAGGACATAAATGAAAATGTATGTTCCTTAAGAACTTAATTACATGCCAAAAGATAATCACAAGGATTTAATTACATATCTTAGGCAAAACACCTAGGGTTGATTCATAACCCGAGTCAGGGATGTTACACCACCCCTTAAAGGGATTTCGTCCTAGAAATCAAAACATCCACATAAGAAAATAGCTTATTCACCTTCTCTTAAAGGATTCATCTTATTAAGTCAAAACTATTCTTTAGGTACAAAAGGTTCAACTACACTTCCTTACATCCAACTACATAAGCATCATGCAAAAAAAATAAAAACTTATAAAGACTAACTACAAACTATGGGATAACTTTCTCTTGTCCATCCTCAAACAAGTCTTTACACCTGGGAGACTAGTTAAACATATTAGGGTCCCTAAAGATAAAACATATAGATGTCTAAGGCTATTATTGCCTAAAAGCATGCTATTTTGAACAATTTATATCAGCTCGGGCCAGGCCAGTATCATATGGATTTGGGAGTCCTCGTAAACCAAGTTAGTGGTGTGGAGGAAAATCTTGCCATCCCCCAAACCTTGATCCTTTCTAGACACCTTTGCTTTCCACTTCATGTCTTAGTAGTTTCCTAAAGGTCAAACTAAACAACCTCAAGTTACTATGGTGACTTATGCATCTTTTACTTGTAAGTATTTTATGGATCTATTCATAATTATTCTAATGTGAAACTATATGATCCTAAATCAATCCTTCATCATCTTTTGATCAACTCTAGGGCAAACATATCACTTAAAGGTAAGGCAAGGATTCTAACAAGGGAGACAAAATTGAAATAGTCAGATTCTGACTACCATGGGCTCTGATACCATGTTGTAAGGAGGTGGGATCGCCCCCTTACTTAAAAATTTTAAAGAATAGAACATACATTCCAAACGCATTCCAAGGGATGCTGGAATAGGTGTAACATTATCAAATTTCAATGAATGATATTCAAAACAACCAAAGTATAGTAGCGGAATAAAATATTTGACTGTATTCAATTTATCACAAGGTTACAAAAGAACATCATAATCCCCCACAAAGGGTTTATATGTATCACTCAACATAAGGATCTAGTAGAGGGAAATCTATACATAACAACTTTATCTCCAAGCTTTAACTGCTTAAATTAGTCCAAAACTTCATGTCTTAACATCCAAGTCCTTCACCTAGGGTTGGAAGCATACCCCAACAAGAAGAGAAAATAGATGACATCAACAAAGGCTGGTATGTGCATACTAAATAGGAAATTGAGCAATATATGGAATAAAGGACATCAAATATAAAATTCTTCCCATAGAAAGGATAAGGACCACCCAAATGGGTATCAAGAGTAAAGGAATTGAAATCAAATGATGACAAAAGAATACTTGCCATTAATAAAACATAAAGATTGTGCCACACAAGCACATGTAAAGAATTAGGGCACACACTCCATAACATCAACCTGCATGCATGTGAGATAAACATATCCCTAGAAAAATATAAACATAAAGGCAGCCAAGTCTCATAAACTTGAAACCTGATAGAGAAAGGAATACTTCCATTCTCCCAAATATATAAAACATCGACCAAGAATCACACATCTTGCCCTGGGTATGAGGTTCCTTTCCATCACAAAAGAGCAGGAAATATCACATCTGCTCCGCAGGAAACAACACATATTCCATAAAAACCAATGCAATTACACCACTCTAGTGCTACTGAATCACATAGCATGTTAAATGTAGAGGCAAGTAGAAAGTATAGTCAAAATATATAAACTAGTCACCACATAAGTGACCGACATATACATCCACCTCATAAGTGGGCAAAAGACATCACATGTCATCTTTTGGAGTTCCATCTTGAACAAAGCATAAGATAAGAGTTAAAAAAAATATCCATGATCACATGATCAATATCAAATAAGGTAGTTCACATGAACCATGATTTTCAAAAGAGAAGACATTATGTATAGGCTAATGTCCATAGGACAAAGAGAATGAATAAGCATAGGTGAATTGCTCAACATAGAAGAATAGGGGATACATCATACCTCAACTTCAGAGTCTAAATCATCCATGTTAGTCCTAGATCCATGCCTAGGCCTCCAAAGTACCTCTAGGGAAGGTGGACAAGTCTAATAAGTAAGGTTCCCAAGCTTAGAGAGGCTAGTTTCTCCAACAAATCTCCTATCTCGAGTAAGAAGCACCTTCTCCACTTTAGAGGTGAAAAACCCTAACAAAAGAACATGGAGATGAGGTGTTTATGGGTTCTAGGTGGGGTTTCACAATGAAAGGACATGGTTTTGACTTAGAGGAAGGTGGAAGTAAGACTAACATCATGAAAATAGGGAAGGAAAGGAGAACACTTACTAGTTTTGGCCAAAATCACCAAGGAGGAGCTTAAGAAATCCTAAATAGAGAAGTTTGGAACCCTATGAGCCTTCTTCACCAAGGTAGGTACCTCCTTTTACCTTGGGACATAACCTTCATGGAAAAATAGAGTAGGAATGATGCTCTAAGCTAGAGGAAATAATGGAGAGCAAGAGTTTTCAAATTTGGAGTTGGGAAGTGGTAGATATGGCTATATAAAGAAAGAGGTCAAGTATGAGGTGTCTATGAGACAATTTTTAAGTGTCACGTATAAGGGTGTCCACGGACATGCAAGCATTTATGGATAAGGAAGAAGTCAAGCATGAGGTGTCAAGTTACTTTTCATGTATCCAATGCTAAGGGTGCCTATGGACATGCAAACCTTTATGGATAAGGAAGAAGTCAAGCATGAGGTTCCCATGGAGATTTCCATATGTCCTTAGCTTAGGGATTTCATGGCCATGTAAGAGGACAGCTCATAGAGGCTCCTTGAATATCAAATGTCAGTTTATGGACCCTTTCCATGTGTCATAGAGGCTTCCTGAATATAAAATGTCAATTTAATTAAAATACTTACAGAACTCAACCAAAGGGGGGGGGACAAGAAAGACACTTTGGTTTAGAGTGGTTCCAACCTTTGAATCAAAGGTTGTTAGTCCACTACACAATTGTTTCCAATTGACACTTTGAAAGAGATTTATTTAGTTACCTCACAAGGTTGTTACATAAATACAATCATCTTCCACTCAAAGTATCCTTCACCTTGAAGTAGCCTCAACCCCCTTGAAACAACCTTCTTGAAGTAACCATGAAGCAATCCTTGGAACAACCTTCACCACCTTGAAGTAGATCCACCTCCTTGAGATAGCCTTCACCTAGAAGTAGCTCCAACCTCCTTTGAAGTAAACTAAAGCACACCTTGGAGTATACTTCACTTTGTTGAAGTAGCACGAAGCGACCTCCTTTCAATAGTCTCCAACCCTAGGAGTAGTCAAGGAGAACAAAGTACAATAAAGAAAAAATAGATTGGAAGAAAGAAAATACTTATCCAATTAAGTACAATGCTTTGATCCTATATCAAATGTTTAGATCCCCTATCCACTTAAGATTCACGTGGCTATATGTGGTGGCTAGGAGATTGTAGTTATAGGACACAACTCTAGAGCACAGGAAGAAGATGGCAAGTGAATCTAGCTTTGTTGCTCTCAATAGTGAATGCTCAATTGTAGCTTGTGTGTTTTAGGTATCCTAAGGCCTCTCCTATTTATAAGGATGGTTTGGAAATGTCTAGGGATGTTCTAGGGAGTGTCTAGAGTGTGCTTAGTGCTTAACTAACCATTATGTGTACATAGGTTGGCTAACAATTACTAATTGTTTGTGCTTGAAAAGAACAATCCAGAACCCTGCTCGGTCGACAATTTGGTCAGCCAAACTATGTCCCGGTCGAGGTTCTCTTCGCCCGATCTTGGGTTTAAGGCAAAAGTATTGCAACATCCATTTCCAACTCCCAACTACCAACTACCTAGTATAATGGTCGCAATCTTTGGACCAAGGTCACAATTGCTGATTGTTGCTTACTCAGTTGAGGTTATTTTTTATCAAATGCTAATATAGAGAACAATTGTGTAAGTTGTTGAACATTGTTCACAACTTCGACTGAGGTGGTTCTCGATCGATAAGAACTTCAACCGAGAGTGTCTCGATCGACAATTTCATTGACCGAGGGTATCCCTATTCTAGACTTTTGAATCACCTACTAAGTGTGAATTTCAATGTGTGTGGGTAACTCTAACATTGGGGGGAAATCTATCTAAGGGTTATAAGTGGGTAAGGAAGATCTAACACTTGATTTATATGATGTCTAAGTACTTGTATATTATATTTTTGTATAAGAGTTTTGAGTACAATCATGAGCATTTATACAATTTAGTGCATTTGACCTTCAATTTGTATTTATCTTCTTCTTCCCACTGGGTAGGATTTCCTTATTCCTTTGAACCCTGAAATACTCAAGTGGGACGTTGGATCCATAAGAATGAAATGTTTGTCATCATCAAAACAAATGGTATATTAATGTCCAATTTATCCAACAAGACATGCTATGACTGCAGATGAGGTCACACGATCTTGACCTCGTCTTTCACCTCCACAAAAAAGGGAGTATCTAAACTGATTCCAATAGGAAATATCTGTAACAAGACTCAAACAAAAATTTAGATCTAATCATAGTTCCGATTATTGGAAACTCATCGCCTAGTTTATGAGATACAAATGACACCAGTGACCCTTGGCTTTGAGAATATGGGTAGGGTGAGGGAGTTTAACCCTAACCTTCTACTCCTCTCTTTATTGTTGGGATTGGAGCCACATACATCCATCCAATGGGGTAGTCACCGGTCACCATGAATCTACGAGAAGGAATAATGGTGCTAGGAGCGAGTAGCTCTCTGAGTAGAAGCATAGGTCAGTTTGATGCCCCATCGTGTACTAGTCACAGAAGTTGGAGAAGAAGCCTGACAGAGATACATCATTCAGTCTCATTTATGCCAGTGCCGGGAATCACAGCTTCAACTTCACAAAGAATGGTTGTCGGTCCCTAGAAGATCATCCCCTACACTCCTCTCATCGACTGCAATGTTGTCATCACGACGTAGGAGATTCTAGTGAGCAACTAGATGGACCAAAGAAGGTCTCGGCCACAATCCATTCCTCACCGCTTCTGTCCTAGGTGGCAGCACTTCCATTGCGTGTAGAGGGTGTGCTTGGAGAACGTGAAGGAGAGGAGGGAGCCCAAGTCAATTCAGCAAGAAGAAAACCCAACCCAATCACGCAATCTAAGCAGAGCTACTTTACTGTAGCCACGTCTTGTGTCTCATACACGAGGAAGATTGTAGGCGAAATTGTGGCGATGAATGCGAGAATGGGGATGGCGATCTGGGTCATATTCAGAATGATGGTTCAATCCAGCAGCCGCCCGATTCAGGGTTGAACCAAAAAAGGGGAGTGTACTCCTTGTTGGTGACGTGGTGACTATCTGCAGCTTGACCACATTGATCAAACAGTCAGTACTTTTCCCCACTAAGGTAAATGAGTTTTAAATGTAAGAAATACAAGTTAGTTTATAAAATGTGCTTTAAATAGCTCCTTTGGCCTATAAATTCCCCAAAAATACTCATGGACTAAAAAAATTGTGTACTTTATTATGAGACTCCTAGCTCAGATTTTTTAAGAAGTAATATTGGTAGTTTTTAATTTACAAGATATTTCTCTATTAGGATGGTATAATTAGCACTTGATGGATATTAAATTTGAGAAAAACAGTGATGAACCCTCATATCATTTAGAGGCTACATGTTTACCATACCTTGAATTATTATGCCAATATATTAGGTATTTCCTCATTAACTACTAATTAGATGGTTTAAACCTCATTTTAATTCTAGAAAATAGACCAGTCATAAAAAAAAATATAATTATCAGACCAGACCCTTATTACGATCTCTTGATTAGTAGAAAAATAACAAAAACATGTTTTAGATTAGTTGGACCTAGGTTTGGTTAAACCCTAATTTTGGACCTAATTAACTATAATAATGTTGGATCTTGTATTAATGATAGTTAATTGTTATTAATCATGTGATGACCAGAGTAGTAGATGAACTTGGATGTATAAGAAATCTCTAAACTCAAGTATGTGGGTTTTATTAAGTATAAGACTAGTTTTTATGAATGCATAATGATATGATGTACTTTGGATGCTTGTATTTGCATATAAATTCTCGGATGCATATTAGTAGTATATTCTTCACCAAACTTAAAGGAACATTAAAAGAACTTTTGATGAGTTGTAACTACTAAGGTAAGCACAAATGGGAAATGGCCAAATATGGATATATGACATATTACCTAGTATGGATGTATGATGAATTGCCCATGCTAGATGTATGATAAAGTAAATTTCCCATACTGGATGTATGATAAAGTGCTGATATAATTAGTAGTTCTGTTGCATATAAAGATATGCCCAAAAATATGTGTTTACATGATTATCACATTAAATAATGTTTTCTTTTAACTTTTCTTCTTTCTTAAAATTTTCAAGTATGCAAGAACAATATATATGTATCTTTCACCCACGTACACAACACATTGTGTTGATTCGTTGCTTCAGATATGTTTTAGGTTCATAGCTAGCATGGGAGAAAAGATATAAAGTGAGCAATTGTATAGGTTTACCTATTGTGTTAAGATCCTAACATACATCGTCAAACCTATGTAAAAATATCCTTTTAGCATGTAATTGTAATCCATTTTTCATTAATTCATTTTGTAATATCTATACATGTTAAATGGTGATAATTTATGGTGTATGCATTTTATTTGAATGTTCATACATGCTCAAATTTCTTCCACAATACACTCTGAAACAATTGGCTAACATTTCCGGATTGGTCCTCTCGGCCCTTCTAAGTCTCGAGATGGCAGAATATGAGGAAGTTACACCTAATAGTTTCCTGCTCAACCTTACTTGTCATGAGGGTTTTGGTTAGTCTATAATATCATTTGGGTCTTAATATGAATGGTATTAGGTAAATGTGCATGTTTGGGATACAATACATATGTTTGGAGGTGAAGAGATCATCCTAGGTAACTAGGTCATGAAAATGTTTGTGGATCACTAATTTAATGACAACATAAGTTCTCGGTAGTAGATCATTTATCATGTGAATGTTCATTCTAGTAGGAAGCCTTCCCACATATATACCTAATCATGTAAAATATTGGATCATTTTTACTAATGCAGTCAATGACACTTCCAAATTTTATGTTTATGATAAATCCATTAGATTCCAATGTATTTCCCAAAAGTTGAACTTTGGATGTATGCATCGGGCTTAGATTGATCCCTAGAAGAAAAAGTAAATATATTCATTGCAATAGTGGGGTCAAGTTGCATGGAATGGATGTACCAATAAGTGATAAACCTTGTTATGTGGGTTCTATTATTGAAAGGAAGGGTGAGGTTGAAGATGATATTTGTCACATGATCAAAACATGATGATTGAAGTGTAGGAGTGAAACTATTGTAGTATATGACTAGAAAATTCCTTTCATAATTAAAAAAAAAAGTTTTATGGAACAACTATACGACCAACCATGCTAAATAGGAGTGAATGTTGGACAATGAACAAACAAAGTCTTATTTGATGAATGACTATATTGGGATCAAAGTAGGTGTGGTGATCATAGATGACAAGTTGCATGAAGGTCATCTAACATGGTATGGAAATTCTCAGTGGATATTGAGAAATGCACCTATTTAAAGCAAGGTTATTGAGTCAAAAACACTCAAAAGAAGTAGAGGTAGACCTGAATTAACTTGGGAAGATCTTAAAGTGAGAGATTTTGAATCTTCACATCTTGATACACATATGACCCACAACAAATCTGATTGGAAAAGAATGATCCACATAGACGACCCCTACGTGGTTGGGAACATGGCTTAGATGATGATGATGTGATCATAGTTGTAGCCATAATTATCTTGGATAGTTGGTTTTGTTGAGTACCATGTGGAATCTTATTTTCTGGTCCCTACTTACTTGAAGATGTTTCTCATGAACTTATGATGTTCAAAATGCTTCGTCTCATATTAGGTTAACCTTTAGTGCTTCTTAGCCAGATATCAAGAACTAAGGTTATACTCATATCTTGATATGATTTAAACTAGCATTTGTCATGATTTAATGTTTGGAAACTAGAATAGGCTGAGTCAAACATGGAGTGTCAACAATCACATTCATTTATGAGTGTCCACACAATGTATGTATCTTTCTAAATATCATGTCTAGTGTATGTGACATACAAAAGGTGGAAGGAAGAAGTTGAAAATTAGGCTGAGTGTTGGTAATATGACAATGGATATGCAAAAATGTGTCATGATTCGAAGAACTATTATATGAAAAAAATCTACTTATATGATCAATACCACTCCCACTACCCCAAAGAAAAATGACATTCTAGAAAAAATAATTATAATTGTAAATTTTATGTACCAAAAGTAGCAATCGACGTGATAGAATATTAAAGGTGCTTTGTCCAGATGCAGTAAACATGCTAAAATGTAAGATCAATTAACACCCTAACCTAGAATTTTCCATGAAAATAGTTTACAAGGTATGCATTGTAAATTAACTAAAGATTTACCACATGATACACTTGGTTGTTTTGCATACATGTAGGTTGATACAATCATGAGGGGAAAGCTTGATACCAAGGCTATTCAATGTTTGTTTACTATCTGTGGGTCATATTACTTTTAAAGTATAATGATAGTGGAATAAACAAAATAGGAAATAGTCAAATCCAAATTTTTCACTTGTAATGAAAGATTGTTGTACATCATGTTCTTGTATAGTTGTCTAGTAATGTAGATAATTCACCTTGTGAAATGTTTGATCACATTGTTGGATCTAGGATCAACTATGGAAGGGGTAAATAGAGCTAAAAAGCACTTAAACAAGATTCATTAGAACTTCAAATTATATCACAAGATAGGGTTGCTAATATGGAATTTGAGTGCAACCAAACATATATAGAAAGGAAGAGAGAGGTTGAATAAGAACAAGAACACAAGATATGTAGAGTGCTTCCAATCTCCAAACTAGGAGAAAGTCAGTCCGGTAGAGAGGTCAAGCTCTAGGATTTTGTAACCATTCCATACTTATATTTCATTATAATACGTACAATATGTGACACTCCTTTTTTGGGCTAAGGATACACAACCTTCACTTTAAGTTGAAGGGGAACAACAACCTACCAAAGGACTTACATATCCATGACTGAGTCTTCAACTTCACCAAGGACTTACCCATTTTGCACCTAGTCTTCTGCCTTCACCAAGGACCTACCCACTCTTGCACAAGTCTTCTTCCTTTCAAGAATTAACCACTATTCTTGTATCTTCTTTCTTTGACTTCACCATTTCCAAGGAGAAGCTTTCACCAAGGGATGCCTTCCCTTCCTCTTCTTCACCTCTCTTAGCCAAAAGAGAGAATCTTCATCTTCATCTTAATAGTAGAAATGAGAGATTGGTAGTGTAACATCCCTGGCATGGGTTATAAACTAACCCTAGATGCTTTGCCTAAATGTGTAATTAAATACTTGTGATTATTCCCTGGCATGTAATTAAGTTCCTCAGGAACATATACTTTCAATTTTGGTCCTTTTAAACAAAGTTGTAGTATTGTTTTGTAATGTAGGGACCTATGTGCAAATTACCCAGTTAAGGGGTTTAACTTGCAATTTTCACAGGTTAAGATGTTCCTCTGATGATGAGACATCATGTGAGTGAATATGATGAAGTATGATGGATTTACCAAGCTTGGGCATCAAGATGCAGCTTGAGGAATGATCCTTGTGCATAAAACCCTAATTTTGGAGTAAAGTGCAATTTACCCAAATTATGGGGTGCAAATTGTAAAATACACCTTATATATCATCTTTTATGACTCTTTACATCATTTAGAGTAGAAATGATGAAAGGGACACATGAATGAGTAATCAGATAAGAAAGATGATCTTTGTGCATAAAATTCACTAAGTATGAATATGGAGACCCTTCATATATGAACCCTACTTGAAAGTTGGTTTTCTTTGCCCTTAGATCTTGAGTTTTGAAGAGCTTTGCATAAGTTTTGATGGCTTGGTCGTGCCTTAGAAACAAGGAGGGACTTATATGAGAATTCTATGTTCTAGAGGTCCTTAAGGTGGAAAATAGCCTTAAGTATATAAGCCTTCACCCTTGCAAACTAAGTGAACGTATCACTTATCCTCTTCAATTATCATCTTTCTCAAACGGCCAAGGCAGAGCTCTGGACTTCAGGGAGACGACCAAGTAGTTCTAAGGTGAGTAGGAACCATCTTCAAGCTCGAATTCTTGGACTAATTCATCATATAAGGTTGGTTCTATGGTTAACTCACTTAGATTCTTTGTTCTAGCCGACCATCCCCATCTTTTCCTTGGAGAATCACCTCTGGCCGAGTTGTGGAGCTCAAGACGCCATTAGAGGCTTGAAGCTTGGAAGCTTGGAGCTCTAGGAACAACTTCTGAGGCGGGTTTTATAACTCTAAACTCCTTGCTTTATTATGCTTATCTTTGTTCTTGCTTTTAGTGCTTAGTTCTTCTTCTACCTCCCTTCTTCCTTGCACTTTTGCAAGTAAAACGGTGGAGTAACCAACCTGAACAGAGGTTGAAGATGATGGGTGTGAATTTCTAGGAAACTTTTTCAACCGACCTTGGACCCTTTTGGTCCAAACGGTTTGAAACCGTTTGAGGTCAAACGGTCTCAAACCGTTTGATCTCATGCGGTCTTGCAAGACCGTTTGGATCAAAACGGTCTCAAGACCATTTGATAGTGTTGACCAAGAGACGACCATTTGAGGGTCTGTTGGTAACATATTGAATTTCATTCCTACAAAGAATTATAATATAATTCTTAACCAATTGAGAGTTGAAGGCATTTCAACACCCTAACCCTAATCGGGTTGAAATTACTGTTTCCAAGTATAGATCTTGTTGAGTTTTGGGTTGAAGGACCCAAACGGTCTCAAGACCATTTGGGGATTCATCCAAATGGTCTCAAGACCGTTTGGTGACAACTCAAGACCGTTTGGAGGTCTAGGGTTGAGGTAATTTGATGGTTTGAGGGTCCAATTACAATAAGTTGATCAATTGATAAAATTACTGATTTTAGACCTAATTAGGGTTCAACCCTTATCCAACCGACTTGGTTTTTGGTCAAACTTTGGGAAAATGGTCTCAAGACCGTTTGGAGAATGTCCAAACGATCTCAAGACCGTTTGGGCCATGTTTGGGCCCAATTGGAGGTCAATTGATAGGTTCAACCTCGATTTAATTCACATTGTTGAACATTGATGATTATCCGATTGAAACCCTAATTGAGATGGATTTAACCCTAATTGGCTTTTACTTGAGGGTCAATTTGGTGTCCAATTGATTAAAGGCTCATCCTAATTGACTCAATTGTTAAGTGGTTAACATGGATTTGGATAATTGAGGGCTTCAACATACATACCCATAATCGATTGTAACTTTTGAACCATGTTGGAGGTCCAAACGGTCTCAAGACCGTTTGAGGCCAAACAGTCTCAAGACCATTTGAGGCCAAACGGTCTCAAGTCCGTTTGGGCTCAAACGATGTCAAGGTCGTTTGGACCAATCGATCTCAAGTCATTTTGATCAAATGGTTTCAAACCGCATAAGCTTCAAACGGTTTGGAAGTCAACCTTCCCAAACGGTCAACACACTCAAACGGTCTCAAGACCGTTTGAGACCAAATGGTCTCAAGACCGTTTGGTGGTTGAAGGTTGAAACCGTTTGAAGGTTTTCAAGGTTGTTTATACTTAATCACTTGAAGATGTATTTGGTTCAATGATGATCTAATCTAAACCCTAATGGTACCCTAGGACATTAAGGGACTAAGTGACTAATGAATTGACCCATAATGATGATCAATGGGTAATTTACCAAAATGCCCTTGAGGGGTTCAATTGGAGAATACCTTGTTCTAATCAAACCCTAATCACATGATATTGGTGATTTGGCTTATGATAGTCTATAAGGACTTGACCCAACCTAATCTAGAGTGGTGTAATCACCATCTAGTAGTAAGAGGAGAGAGAAAGTACCATTTAAGGTTGAAATTCAAGTAAAGTACCTTCAATACATATGAATGTGCATGTTTAGGGTATGATTCACCTATGTGAGATTATGGATACCCTAATTATAATAAATAATGAATCTTAATCCAATCTGAGGTTACCAATGGTGATGTTTCTCATACATAATGATGATATGAGTTCAATTCACCACAAAGTGAATAGTAAACCCTAATCCTAGGGTGATGACATGTAACATGAATGGTAAACCCTAATTGATGAGAAATCAAGGAACTTGACTCTTCTAAGAGTATGAAAGTATAACTTGTGAAATGAGTTGTTTACTGTTATCAGTTGAATTAACCATGCAGGTTCCTATATAAGAATGATCATATCTAGGTAAAGATTATGATATATATTCATTGAAAGCATGCTTTAGCTTTATGAATAGTGAAATATCATGATGCCTTGTTAGTAGCATCTTATGAGATTGATGGGCTGTGAGAGCCATGTGTATCATCAAGGTCATGCTTAACATATGACTTGTGATGAGATGATTGAGAAATGATAATTGATGTGAGTTAGACTTGTTACATTTAGTATTCTATTTTAATAGCTACTATGTTAATGATTAATGTTTGAGAACATGTATGATGTTAAAAGAATACTGAAATGTACCTAATTAATCAAGTATAATCATACCATGTAGAGCCCTGATCATAGATCCATCATTGTCAGAAGCAAGATGATGGTGAAACAGGTTTTCCTAAGGGAACTCCTGGATCACATACTTTTGAGTATGTGGGGGAATATGGATGTGTAAATCCTTACATCCTAGTGTAGGAATTGATGTAGATGTATCTTAATCCATTAACCCTTCACTATATGTTTATGCTGCAACACAATTCTCTCGAGGAAATCCTTATACCGCATCGATCAGAGATAAACAAGAAATCTCTCGATGATGAAGAGAGTACAGAATGTCACTGTAACTCTAAAAATAGCAAAGTACCAGATTACCATGGTGAGCTATATTAGCAGAGACACAAGATGTCCTGCATGTTTATCCTCACACTGACTGAGGAAGATGAGGTCATAAGAATCCGGCTCTTTTGATGACCTAGGTATGATACCGATGCGACTTAATAAGTGATCGGTTGGAGTATGAGCGGTATACATCATCTCCGCAGGGCATAATAATAATGTTTGTAAAACATAATCAATAGCATAGTATATCTGTTAGGATTAACTACGAGATACTTGATTGATGTTACACTGAATAGTACACATGTCCTTCATATTTCTTAAATGATGAACTTCTGCTTATTACCAAACGGTTGTTGAATACTTTGAGAACTTTTATTGCTCATGTTATTCTTTGAATAGCTATATAAAGCTTCTAGTGGAGAGTTATAACTCTCGCTGGGACAATTATTTAAAATTGTCTCACCCCGTAGACTTCAACTTTTTAGGTGGTCGTCGAAGATGGAGGAACCAGCCTACAGGTGACCAAAACCAGCAGCAGCAGCACCAGGAGCAGTAGTGAATCTCAGGTGGAGATACTGACTGCTGAGTTATGTAGTTAGATAGTCCTATGCCGTCTCTCTACTCTCAGGTCCTAGGAGTTAGTGTCTGAGATTTTGGTTTTGACTCTTGAGATTTTTGTATCATGTTGTGTATAATTACTCAAGAAGTAATTCAACAGAGATGTAAACAATTTATCTCCTTTTTATGAAAGAAGTTTATGGTTTCAAGCTCTTATCTCAAAAAGTTTTTAATTTCCCATGATTTTTGTCTTCCGTTGTTAATCGAATGCTTCCGCTGAGTTTAAATCGTGTTTATATCGTGGTTTGGAGATCGGAGCCCAAAATTAAGTGGTATCAGAGCTCTAGGTTCACTGACTCTATAGAGACATAGGACTTAGGATGTCGAGTTTATCTTTAGTGTTTCTTCCTTATCTAATAGAATCTTCTGCTCCTCAGGAGAAGAAGATATATAAGGATGTCTGAGCCACATGAGGAGTACGTGGCGGAGAGTAGTGTTGTTGCACCTCGAGAAGGTGCAAGGGTCCCAGAAATAGAACAACCCGTACCTGAGCCACCTCAGTTTGACCCAGCTGATATGGGTAACCCAGCTGTTCCAGCCATGTTCGGGCAGTTTATGACTGCCATGACACACATCACCGACAACATGCCTATGCCTGCACCTAGGGCACCTGTCCAGCCTGAAGGACAAGGTATCGGTAAGACATTCGAGCGACTTCATCGTGTCGGAGCTACCGAATACTTTGGGACAGCTGACCCCGCAGATGCCGATCTGTGGTTAACCGAGTTGGAGAAAGCCTTCAGAATCTTGAACATCCCTGAAGCTGAGAAGGTTAGACACACTGTCTATCTTCTCAAAGGAAGTGTTGGACACTGGTGGAACATGGAAGAGCAGAAGAGGCCTGGAATAGAGATCTCGTGGGAAGACTTTTGTCGGGAATTTGTCCTCAGATAGTTTCCAAAGACCTTCCTGGATGAGAAGATCTCTCAATTCGAGAGATTAAGGCAGGGCATGATGAACGTTAGCGAGTATGAAGCTAAGTTCATGGAGTTGTTGTGGTTCTGTCCGCACATGGCTGCCATAGAAGAAGAGAGGATCAGAAGGTTTGAGAAGGGTTTGAATGCCGACATGACTACTCCCGTGTCTGCTCTAGAAAACCGGGAGAGATTCGCTACCTTCGTTGAGTCAGTCCGAAGAATAGAGAGATCTGTGGTCGAGAAGAGGCAAACCCAGAAAATATATCCACAGTTCCAGGGTTCTTCATCTAGAGAATTTAAGAAGCCTAGATTCTCTGCACCTACACCTCCACCACCCAGATCTAGCTCTCAGACTCAGTGGTCCCCAAGTAGAGGTAGAGGACGGAGTTTACCACCACAAGAGACTCGCAGTTCAGCATCAATGTCAGTTACTGGACCACCAAGACCACAACAACTGGAAAGAAGCTGCTACAACTATGGGAAGGTGGGACACTTGATGAAGGACTGCAGGTCTAGGCCTGTCAGTGTGACACAGCCTCCGAGACAGAATCAATAGGGATCATAGAGGAGGCAATCTCAAGGAGCAGCTAGAGGACGTGGACAAGCGTCTCAAGATGGATCATCTGCACCAACTCAACCCCAGGCGACAGCGAGGTTCTATGCTATGAACCCACCAGATGCAGTGGTCAATCCACGGGTTGTGGCAGGTCAGATGAAACTTTTATATTCTGATATGTCTAAATCCTGTGTTGTATCTGTTTTGATTGACCCGGGTGCTACGCACTCCTTTATCACTCAAAGAGTGATTCATAATTGCAATATGACAATTAGTCATAGGGCAGATAGTTTGTTGTTGGAGACTCCATTGAGTGGGTCTGCTGTTTTGTAGGAGGTATGCTCTCCCTACATCCTCTTCTTTTCTGATCATCGCATTCAAGTGGATCTTATACCACTTGATATGCAAGGATTTGATATAATCCTTGGGATGGATACCTTGGAAAAGTATAAGGTGGTTTTGGATTGTGAATCCAAGCTGGGTGTGTTTGCTGATGAAAGCAACACATGGATCTTTCAAGGAGAAAGGAAGATTCTACCCACCTGTCTTGTGTCAGCTATGGTTGCTGATAAGCTGATGAGGCAAGGATGTTATGCATTCTTGGCCCATGTAGTAGATACTACCAAGGAGAACCCCAACCCTGCTGAAGTTCCTATAGTCAGGGAATTCAAAGACGTGTTTCCTGAAGAACTTCCCGGTATACCACTACCTCGAGAAATTGATTTTGAAATCAATTTAGTCCCAGATACACAACCCATAGCTCAGACACCATATAGGATGGCGCCTGCCGAAATGGCTGAACTCAAGAAACAACTTCAGGAGTTACTTGAGAAAGGTTTTATCCGACCGAGTACTTCACCTTGGGGTGCTCCGGTTTTGTTTGTTAAAAAGAAAGATGGGTCAATGCGATTGTGCATTGATTATAGACAACTCAATAAAGTAACAATAAAGAATAAGTACCCTCTGTCGAGGATTGATGATCTTTTTAACCAGTTGCGTGGTGCAACAGTCTTCTCAAAGATAGACTTGAGGTCTGGATATCATCAACTTCGTATTAAGGATAGTGACATATCTAAGTCTGCCTTTAGGACTAGATATGGTCACTATGAGTTCACAGTTATGTCGTTTGGACTAACTAATGCACCAACTGCATTTATGGAACTCATGAATAGAGTCTTTCGACCTTTCCTCGATCAGTGTGTTGTCATCTTCATAGATGACATTCTGATTTATAGTAAGGATGCTCAGCAGCATGAACAACATCTCCGACAAGCTCTGACTTTGCTAAGAGAACATAAGCTATACGCTAAGTTTAGCAAGTGTGAGTTTTGGTTACCTGAAGTGTCTTTTCTTGGACATGTGGTATCTGCCTTGGGTATTCATGTTGACCCTAAAAATGTAGAGTCTGTTCTACAGTGGGAACAACCGAAGACACCGACGGAGATTTGAAGTTTCTTGGGATTAGCTGGTTATTGCCGAAGGTTTATTAAGAACTTCAGTTCTATAGCCTTACCCTTAACCAAGTTGACCCGGAAAGATGTTCCTTTTTCCTGGAGTAATAAGTGTCAACAGTCTTTTCAGCTGTTGCAGGAGAGGTTGACAAGTGCACCTGTGCTTGTGCTACCTGAGTAAGGAAAAGGATATGTAGTCTTCTGTGATGCCTCCAAGAATGGACTCGGATGTGTGTTAATGCATGATAAGCAAGTGATTTCTTTTGCTTCCCGACAGCTTAAGAGACACGAGGAGAATTAACTGACACACGATCTGGAGTTAGTGGCTGTGGTTCATGCCTTAAAGATCTGGAGACATTATCTCTACGGAGAAACCTTCCAAATTTTCACAGACCATAAAAACCTCAAGTATATCTTCTCTCAACATGAACTTAACATGAGACAACGTCGTTGGATGGAGTTAATCAAGGACTACGACTGTATAATTGATTACCATCAGGGCAAGGCCAATGTGGTTGCAGATGCCTTGAGTAGGAAATCAGCAACATCAACCATGGATAGAGCACAACTAAGTTCCTTAGTATGCTCTAGAAGAGATATGCTTATCTCTTTAAGGCAAGACAATGTGCAGTTGAAGGTGTCATTGTTAACCGGTTTGTTAGCTGAGATGCATATTAAACCTACCCTAAAAGAGCAGATAAAAGAGGCACAACAAGTTGATGATGTAGTTCAGTAGATTAGATCTGAGTATGGTGATGAAAAGCGAGTTGATTTCCACGATTCAGATGATCAAGTAGCATGCTATCATGGGAGAATGATAGTACCAGATGTGGATAACTTAAGGAAGTTAGTCCTGGAGGAAGCTCATTCTTCAATGTATGCTATGCATCCAGGGAGCACCAAGATGTATCGAAAGTTGAAAGATATGTATTTGTGGCCAGGGATGAAGAAGGATGTAGCTGAGTTTGTTCGGAGGTGTCCTGTGTGTCAGCAAGTTAAGGCTGAACACCAGAAGCCTGTAGGAACAATGCAACCTTTACCCATACCACAGTGGAAGTGGTACCATGTGACCATGGACTTTGTTGTTGGCTTACCAAGGACAAGCAAAGGACATGATTCCATTTGGGTAAATGTTGATAGGTTGACAAAGACAACGCATTTCTTACCTGTCAAAACAATCTATTCTGCTGAAAGGTTATCACAGTTGTATGTCCAAGAGATAGTGCGTTTGCATGGAGTTCCTGTCACTATAGTTTCTGACAGAGGTCCTCAGTTTACAAGTCATTTTTGGGAGCAGTTACACAGAGCTTTAGGCACCAAGTTAAGGTTTAGTACAACCTTTCATCCACAGACTGATGGACAGTCAGAAAGGACTATACAAACCTTGGAAGATCTGTTGAGAGCATGTGTTCTCCAGTTTACCGGAAGTTGGGATCTACACCTAAGCTTGATAGAGTTTGCCTATAACAATAGCTATCAACATAGTATTGATATGGCACCATATGAAGCCTTGTATGGTAGACGTTGTAGATCGCCTTTGTGTTTGTATGAGACTGGTGAACATCAGTTGTTAGGTCCAGATCTTGTGCAGCAGACTACAGAGAAGATCAAAATTGTTCACCAACAACTTAAGACTGCGCAGGATAGACAGAAGTCTTATGCCGATAAATGTCGTAAACCCTTAGAGTTCCAGGTTGGAGACAGAGTGTACCTTAAGGTCTCACCTTGGAAAGGAGTCCTTCGTTTTGGAAGGAAGGGAAAGTTAGCTCCTAGATTTATGGGGCCTTATCCAATCATTGAACGAGTTGGAAAAGTAGCATATAGACTAGAGTTACCTCCAGAGTTGCAAAAGTTACACCCTGTGTTCCACATTTCTATGCTGAGGAAATGTCACCCTGACACCGAGTCAGTTCTACAATCTATGGAAGTAGAATTGAATGAAGATATAACTTATGAAGAAGGACCTGTGTCAATCCTTGATAATAGAATTAAAAAGCTAAAGAAGAAAGACATAAGCCTTGTGAAAGTCCTCTGGAATCATCATGGTGTCGAAGAAGACACTTGGGAACTAGAGGATGAGATGAGAAGGAAATACCCTGCTCTTTTCTCCTAATGTGTTTTATCGATTTCGGGGACGAAATCCTTGTAAGGGGTAGATAATTTGTAACATCCCTGACCTGGGTTATAAACTAACCCTAGATGTTTACCTAAATGTGTAATTAAATACTTGTGATTATTCCCTGGCATGTAATTAAGTTCCTCAGGAACATATACTTTCAATTTTGGTCCTTTTAAACAAAGTTGTAGTATTATTTTATAATGCAGGGACCTATGTGTAAATTACCTAGTTAAGGGGTTTAACTTGCAATTTTCACAGGTTAAGATGTTCCTCTGATGATGAGACATCATGTGAGTGAATATGATGAAGTATGATGGATTTCCCAATCTTGGGCATCAAGATGCAGCTTGAGGAATGATCCTTGTGCATAAAACCCTAATTTTGGAGTAAAGTGCAATTTACCCAAATTATGGGGTGCAAATTGTAAAATACACCTTATAGATCATCTTTTATGACTCTTGACATCATTTAGAGTAGAAATGATGAAAGGGACACATGAATGAGTAATCAGATAAGAAAGATGATCTTTGTGCATAAAATTCACTAAGTATGAATATGGAGACCCTTCATATATGAACCCTAGTTGAAAGTTGGTTTTCTTTGCCCTTAGATCTTGAGTTTTGAAGATCTTTGCATATGTTTTGATGGATTGGGCGTGCCTTAGAAACTAGGAGGGACATAGATGAGAATTCTATGTTCTAGAGGTCCTTAAGGTGGAAAATAGCCTTAAGTATATAAGCCTTCACCCTTGCAAACTAAGTGAACGTATCACTTATCCTCTTCAATTCTCATCTTTCTCAAACGGCCAAGGAAGAGCTCTGGACTTCAGGGAGATGACCAAGTAGTTCTAAGGTGAGTAGGAACCATCTTCAAGCTCGAATTCTTGGATGAATTCATCATATAAGGTTGGTTCTATGGTTAACTCACTTAGATTCTTTGTTCTAGCCGACCATCCCCATCTTTTCCTTAGAGAATCACCTCTGGCCGAGTTGTGGAGCTGAAGACGCCATTAGAGGCTTGAAGCTTGGAAGCTGGAGCTCTAGGAACAACGTTTGAGGCGGGTATTGTAACTCTAAACTCCTTGCTTTATTATGCTTATCTTTGTTCTTGCTTTTAGTGCTTAGTTCTTCTTCTACCTCCCTTCTTCCTTGCACTTTTGCAAGTAAAACAGTGGAGTAACCAACCTGAACAGAGGTTGAAGATGATGGGCATGAATTCCTAGGCAACTTTATCAACCGACCTTGGACCCTTTTGGTCCAAACGGTTGCAAACCGTTTGAGGTCAAACGGTCTCAAACCGTTTGATCTCATGCGGTCTTGCAAGACCGTTTGGATCAAAACGGTCTCAAGACTATTTGATAGTGTTGACCAAGAGACGACCATATGAGGGTCTGTTGGTAACATATTGAATTTCATTCCTACAAAGAATCATAATCTAATTCTTAACCAATTGAGAGTTGAAGGCATTTCAACACCCTAACCCTAATCGGGTTGAAATTACTGTTTCCAAGTATAGATCTTGTTGAGTTTTGGGTTGAAGGACCCAAACGGTGTCAAGACCATTTGGGGATTCAACCAAATGGTCTCAAGACCGTTTGGTGACAACTCAAGACCGTTTGGAGGTCTAGGGTTGAGGTAAATTGATGGTTTGAGGGTCCAATTACAATAAGTTGATCAATTGATTAAATTACTGATTTTAGACCTAATTAGGGTTCAACCCTTATCCAACCCACTTGGTTTTTGGTCAAACTTTGGGAAAACGGTCTCAAGACCGTTTGGAGAATGTCCAAACGATCTCAAGACCGTTTGGGCCATGTTTGGGCCCAATTGGAGGTCAATTGATAGGTTCAACCTCGATTTAATTCACATTGTTGAACATTGATGATTATCTGATTGAAACCCTAATTGAGATGGATTTAACCCTAATTGGATTTTACTTGAGGGTCAATTTGGTGTCCAATTGATTAAAGGCTCATCCTAATTGACTCAATTTGTAAGTGGTTAACATGGATTTGGATAATTGAGGGCTTCAACATACATAACCATAATCGATTGTAACTTTTGAACCATGTTGGAGGTCCAAACGGTCTCAAGACCGTTTGAGGCCAAACAGTCTCAAGACCATTTGAGGCCAAACGGTCTCAAGACCGTTTGGGCTCAAATGATCTCAAGGTCGTTTGGACCAATCGATCTCAAGTCGTTTTGATCAAATGGTTTCAAACCGCATAAGCTTCAAACAGTTTGGAAGTCAACCTTCCCAAACGGTCAACACACTCAAACGGTCTCAAGACCGTTTGAGACCAAACGGTCTCAAGACCGTTTGGTGGTTGAAGGTTGAAACCGTTTGAAGGTTTTCAAGGTTGTTTATACTTAATCACTTGAAGATGTATTTGGTTCAATGATGATCTAATCTAAACCCTAATGGTACCCTAGGACATTAAGGGACTAAGTGACTAATGAATTGACCCATAATGATTATCAATGGGTAATTTACCAAAATGCCCTTGAGGGGTTCAATTGGAGAATACCTTGTTCTAATCAAACCCTAATCACATGATATTGGTGATTTGGCTTATGATAGTCAATGAGGACTTGACCCAACCTAATCTAGAGTGGTGTAATCACCATCTACTAGTAAGAGGAGAGAGAAAGTACCATTTAAGGTTGAAATTCAAGTAAAGTACCTTCAATACATATGAATGTGCATGTTTAGGGTATGATTCACCTATGTGAGATTATGGATACCCTAATTATAAGAAATAATGAATCTTCATCCAATCTAAGGTTACCAATGGTGATGTTTCTCATACATGATGATGATATGAGTTCAATTCACCACAAAATGAATAGTAAACCCTAATCCTAGGGTGATGACATGTAACATGAATGGTAAACCCTAATTGATGAGAAATCAAGGAAC
Organism: Alisma plantago-aquatica; assembly: GCA_963693085.1. Lineage (NCBI taxonomy): Eukaryota > Viridiplantae > Streptophyta > Magnoliopsida > Alismatales > Alismataceae > Alisma > Alisma plantago-aquatica. The sequence continues at coordinate 917,577,886 of OY856409.1, forward strand.
CTGACTCTTCTAAGAGTATGAAAGTATAACTTGTGAAATGAGTTGTTTACTGTTATCAGTTGAATTAATCATGCAGGTTCCTATATAAGAATGATCATATCTAGGTAAGGATTATGATATATATTCATTGAAAGCATGCTTTAGCTTTATGAATAGTGAAATATCTTGATGCCTTGTTAGTAGCATCTTATGAGATTGATGGGTTGTGAGAGCCATGAGTATCATCAAGGTCATGCTTAACATATGACTTGTGATGAGATGATTGAGAAATGATAATTGATGTGAGTTAGACTTGTTACATTTAGTATTCTATTTTCATAGCTGCTATGTTAATGATTAATGTTTGAGAACATATATGATGTTAAAAGAATACTAAAATGTACCGAATTAATCAAGTATAATCATACCATGTAGAGCCCTGATCATAGATCCATCATTGTCAGAAGCAATATGATGGTGAAACAGGTTTTCCTAAGGGAACTCCTAGATCACATACTTTTGAGTATGTGGGGGAATATGGATGTGTAAATCCTTTTATCCTAGTGTAGAAATTGATGTAGATGTATCTTAATCCATCATATGTTTATGCTGCAACACATATCTCTCGAGGAAATACTTATACCGCATCGATCAGAGATAAACAAGAAATCTCTCAATGGCGAAGAGAGTACAGAATGCCACTGTAACTCTAAAAATAGCGAAGTACCAGATTACCATGGTGAGCTATATTAGCAGAGACACAAGATGTCCTGCATGTTTATCCTCACACTGACTGAGGAAGATGAGGTCATAAGAATCTGGCTCTTTTGATGACCTAGGTATGATACCGATGCGACTTAATAAGTGATCGGTTGGAGTATGAGCAGTATACCTCATCTCCGCAGGGCATAATAATAATGTTTGTAAAACATAATCAACAACATAGTATATCTGTTAGGATTAACTATGAGATACTTGATTGATGTTACACTGAATAATACACATATCCTTCATATTTCTTAAATGATGAACTTCTGCTTATTACCAAACTACTGTTGAATACTTTGAGAACTTTTATTGCTCATGTTATTCTTTGAATAGCTATATAAAGCTTCTAGTGGAGAGTTATAACTCTCGCTGGGACAATTATTTAAAATTGTCTCACCCCGTAAACTTCAACTTTTTAGGTGATCGTCGAAGACAGAGGAACCAGCCTACAGGTGACCAAAACCAGCAGCAGCAGCACCAGGAGCAGCAGTGAATCTCAGGTGGAGATACTGACTGCTGAGTTATGTAGTTAGATAGTCCTATGCCGTCTCTGTACTCTCAGGTCCTAGGAGTTAGTGTCTGAGATTTTGGTTTTGACTCTTGAGATTTTTGTATCATGTTGTGTATAATTACTCAAGAAGTAATTCAACAGAGATGTAAACAGTTTATCTCCTTTTTATGAAAGAAGTTTATGGTTTCAAGCTCTTATCTCAAAAAGTTTTTAATTTCCCATGATTTTTGTCTTCCACTGTTAATCGAATGCTTCCGTTGAGTTTAAATCGTGTTTATATCGTGGTTTGGAGATCGGAGTCCAAAGGTAGGTGGAGGAAGTGAGAGCCTAAGAAGATATACATGTAGGACTATTCTCTTACAAATCTCCTACCCACTCTAATGGATGTAGCAAGTGATTAAGCTTGCGAGAGAGAGAAGGCTCTTGGAAGCACTCAACTATAACATAGGGACCTTCATAGTTCTTGGCTAACCGTGGTATGAAGCCTAAGGGGTCCTATTTATAGTTGGGGATGCCTCCTAGCTAGTAGAAATACTTAAGAATAGATACTTGTCATTTGGGGTGTTGTAACAGGTATTTTTTAAGTTTTACAACACTCCAACAGCTAGAAAACTTTTTTTGTACTTTTTGTATTGTGTGGTCAGTCAAGTTTACTTTTGGGAAACACTAGCGATTAACACTATTTGACAAAACAAATTTGAAGCATCGGTCGAGTTTATCCTAGATGAAACTTGACCGATCACTTAAATTTGATTCGTTAGTACAGGGTGTCGGTCAAGTTTTGTGTTTTAGAAACTCAACTGAACATGGATATTCTCCAAATGCATCAAGGGCACTGATCAAGTTTGTCACAAGAGAAACTAGACCAAATAGACACTCTGTGATGTATTTTGGAAAATGTCATTAGAGTGCTTAAATATTCAATTTAAGTGTTCTTGATTTTTTCTAATCTTAATTACAAGTCATACAGTCATTACAAATAATTTATAACATGATTCTAATGGATTTTACATAATATTTCACAAAATTGTACTTGCATTGATTTTGACTTGTCTTTTCTCCAAGTAAGGATGTGCAAGTTAAGGCATTTGGAGTGTATCTACACCTAATATGAAATCACTCAAGTAGAAGCATTAGACACAAATAAATAGAATGTTAGTCATCATCATAACAAGGGTTTCATCAATTTAGACCTTCAGTCAACACACACCACATGAACTCAATGAGTATATGAATTAAACTATTTTGACAACCACACATCAACTTTTTATAAGGATATGAGTGAGACCTTCAAGGACATATATATATATATATATATATATATATATATATATATATATATATATATATATATATATATATATATATATATATACTCTCCTTTTATATTTTATTCATTGATGGATAATGATGGTAGACCAATATGGTTTAATAAAATTGATATAGGAAATTATTCCGATTAGTGGAAAATTGATGATGAAGGATGAGATGGACTAGCAACTATGAAATGGGATACATGCTATATATGAAATCACATAAGGAAAGAGAGAACTACATAGAAACTAGGTCTACATTATGAATGAAAATTTCAAGACAAGAAGAGACAGAAATCTGTGTTGGTGGTGAAGGGATTCTAGTATAGAAAAGGTGTCGATACCGAAAAGACCCTCCTTTTCTAAGACTCACAATCATTCAAGTATTTAGATAATTAATAAATTGCATTTAGTGGTAAGATGTCAAGACTAGTTTGTTACATTGGTATTGTAATAGAAAGTTGCATTGACGAAAATTATGTACATACCACTTTCTTTGACGATAATATGAAGGATCATATTTATATGATTTTCGTAGGCGCTTACCCCACGTATAAAAATGTTTCCCTAAGTTAATGAGATTGGGGGTTTAGTTGGGAAAAAACTTACTATATGATTAGTCCGATAATAACTTGATAGGATCCAATTGAAATTTGATATAGTATAAAATCTACATTTTTCTCTCTTTATTTTTTTTAGGGTGTGGGGTTTTGAAGAGTAGAGTGAAAGAAATGTTGCATTGTGATTGGTTGTCATTCCAAGTTTTTTAACTGCATCCCGATGCCCTGTTGGACTTCATTTCAGGGAGTTGGTAATAGACCCGTAGTCGGGTGTAGTTTGCAAATGCCGAGTAGTGGGAAAAGTTGGAGCGGCTGCTATTCTCATTTTATACAGAAAGTAGCACCTGTTGCTCACCTATTGCTTTTTTGGAAAGACAAAATCATACGGATCATAGAACCACGGAAAACTGCCGTAGACACGTTCAACGATATTGTACATTTATGTCCTTATACAATGTGTTTACTTTTTTTCAAGTATTTTCCGCTTGTAGCATTTGTTGATATAATCAATAGTTACAAATAGAAGCAAAATCAAAGTAAAATGAAACACATTATTCTTACCAAACAGGTCCTTATTTTATTTTATATCGACACTCAAACAAATTATTAACTTACAACTACTTCATCTGAACAAGCAGAGCTGTCAATAATTATTGTTAGAGTTGAACTTTTGCTAAAATTTAGATACCTTTATCTGCAAGAAATAAAAAAGATAAATTGTCGACATCCACCATCCAAATTTTAATACCTAGAGACTGCACCATCGGGAATTTCCCGCTCCCATCACGTTAATTTGGCACAGAGGGCACGTATAATTGCTACTCGATGTCAATCGTTCTAGGAACATGGATTGACCGAATGTACCAGAAAGCAGTTGGGGAGGGGGTGGAGAGGGACACGCCAGAGGAAATTGAAGAGAAGGGAAAGTATAAGAAAGACAGGTATACGTGAAGCTTGTGCTTGATGTTTCTCTTTCAACACGACAACCCTAAGCACCAAAAATACAGGTATACGTGAAGCTTGCCCTTGATGTTTCACTTTCATCTTCAAGCCGACAACAGCCCCTCGCCTGATCGGTTAGTCGCCCCACTGCGGCCGCATGCAACTTCGGGATTAGTATGTTGCGATTAGTGTGTTGGGTAAAATAAAAGAAAAGATAAAACAGGGAGCAGTCCTGCCATTGCTGCTTCTGCAAATGCCAAGAATACTGCAAACGGTAAACAAAAAGAAGAGATGAAAGCAGGGAGCATCTGGTGGCTGCTGCTGCTAGACCTGGAACTTGGAACTGTATGATAGAGCTTTGCAAGGATCCCGAGGATGCATAAGAACACGTGGAGTTTTGGTCTTTTAATCCTGCTTTAGCACGGGGACCAGTGATGGATACAGAAGAAGAGTATCTTTGACCAGACCATGCAAGCCGGGCTCGACGGGCATGGCAGCTAGCCAGCACACGGCCACTCCCTATGGTGCGGTGGAGGCCCAATCAGGATATCCATTTCATGAGCAACACGAAAGCGAGATCGCATAGTAGCAATGTATTTCCTCATCGGGATCGGAACCATAGTGTGACTGGCTGCACATGTTTCTGCTCCTCCTCCTCTGTCTTCTTATCTGCTTCTCAGATCCGATGAAATTCGATCAGGGCAACACCACCGTGCTGCTTTGCCGTGTAGATCGTGACGTTGACGATTCATTTTTATGCTGCGCGGTCTCTTTCTTGGTTTTCCCTACTTTACCGACGGTATGTGCTGCATGCATGTGGAACAGTCTGTGTACATTTACTTCACATCTCCGATACCTGGCCGAGTAGACAAGAAAAAGGAAAGGAAAACAAGCATCTTTGCAATAGATCAAGCATGTCGTCAAAAATGCCGTAGGAGACCATATAAAATGTATTTTTTAAGAAATTGTGGGGGATTCTATTGATACCATTCCTCAGTGGGTCGGCAAATGAATTTAAGGGATATTGGCTAGACTAAAATAAGGGATCCTCGACCCAAGAACATGGACTCGAAAAAATAGAAGAGTATCTCTATATATGAGTATCTTCAAGTGCCTCACGCCTCAAGTAAGCAATGCCCCAAAAGATTCTAATCTATACAAGACCCTTATTGGGGGAGGCATCGTCCTAAGATCCCTAAAGACATATCCATCTTCCAGATTAGCTCTATATTTGGCTAGCCTCAAGGCAAGGTCGTTTGTTTCTTTATGTAAGAAGGCAGTATGCAAAAACCTAATTGTAGCAAAATTATGAATCCTCCGAACATGTATGTGCTCAAGGGTAAATGTTTCCATCATGTATGTACACTAACTAGAGGTAATCACATTTTAATAAAAATATTGGTGTAACATCCCTGACCTGGGTTATAAACTAACCCTAGATGTTTTGCCTAAATATGTAATTATATACTTGCGATTACTTCCTGGCATGTAATTAAGTTCCCCAGGAACATATACTTTCAATTTTGCCCTTTTAAAACAAAGTTGTAGTATTATTTTATAATGCAGGGACCTATGTGCAAATTACCCAGTTAAGGGGGTTTATCTTGCAATTTTCACAGGTTAAGATGTTCCTCTGATGATGAGACATCATGTGAGTGAAAATGATGAGGTATGATGGATTTCCCAAGCTTGGGCATCAAGATGCAGCTTGAGGAATAATCCTTGTGCTTAAAACCATAATTTTGGAGTAAAGTGCAATTTACCCAAATTATGGGGTGCAAATTGTAAAATACACCATCTAGAACATCTTTTATGACTTTTGACATCATTTAGAGTAAAAATGATGAAAGGGACACTTGAATGAGTAATCAGATAAGGAAAATGGTCTTTGTGGTAAAAAAATTCACCAAGTATGAGAATGGAGACCTTTCATATATGAACCCTAGTTGAAAGTTGGTTTTCTTTACCCTTAGATCTTGAGTTTTGATGAGCTTTGCTAAAAGTTTGGATGGCTTGGACGTGCCATAGAAACAAAGAGGGACTTAGATGAGAATTCCATGTTTTAGAGGTCCTTATGATGGAAATAGCTTAAGGTATATAAGCCTTCACCCTTGTAAACTAAGTGAACGTATCACTTATCCTCTTCATTTCTCATCTTTCTCAAATGGCCAAGGAAAAGCTCTGGAGCTCAGGGAGACGACCAAGTAGTTCTAAGGTGAGAAGGAACCATCTTCTAGCTTGGATTCTTGGATGAATTCATCATATAAGGTTGGTTCTATGGTTAACTCACTTAGATTCTTTGTTCTAGCCGACCATCCCCATCTTTTCCTTGGAGAATCACCTCTGCCCGAGTTGTGGAGCTCAAGACACCATTAGAGGCTTGAAGCTTGGAAGCTTGGAGCTCTAGGAACAACGTTTGAGGTGGGTTTTACAACTCTAAACTTCTTGCTTTATTATGCATATCCTTGTTCTTGCAATTTGTACTTAGTTCTTCTTCTACCTCCCTTCTTCCTTGCACTTTTGCAAGCAAAACGGTGGAGTAACCAACCTGAACAGAGGTTGAAGATGATGGGCGTGAATTCCTAGGTAGATTTATCAACCGACCTTGGACCCTTTTGGTCCAAACGGTTGCAAACTGTTTAAGGTCAAACGGTCTCAAACCGTTTGATCTCAAACGATCTTGCAAGACCGTTTGGATCAAAACGGTCTCAAGACCATTTCATAGGGTTGACCAAGGGAAGACCGTTTGAGGGTCTGTTGGTAACATATTGAATTTTATTCCTACAATGAATCATAATCTAATTTCAAACCAATTGAGAGTTGAAGGCACTTCAACACCCTAAACCTAATCGGGCTGAAATTGCTGATTTCAAGTATAGATTTTGTTGAGTTTTGGGTTGAAGGACCCAAACGGTCTCAAGACCATTTGGGGATTCATCCAAACGGTATCAAGACCGTTTGGTGACAACCCAAGACAGTTTGGATGTCTAGGGTTGAGCTAATTTGATGGTTTGAGGGTCCAATTGCAATAAGTTGAGGAATTGATAAAAATGCTGATTTTAGACCTAATTAGGGTTCAACCCTTATCCAACCGACTTGGTTTTTGGTCAAACTTTGAGCAAACGGTCTCAAGACCTTTTGGAGATCATCCAAACGATCTCAAGACCGTTTGGGCCAAGTTTGGGCCCAATTGGAGGTCAATTGATAGGTTCAACCTTGATTTGATTCACATTGTTGAACATTGATGATTATTCGATTGAAACCCTAATTGAGATTGGATTTAGCCCTAATTGGCTTTCAATTGAGGGTCAATTTGGTATCCAATTGATTAAGGCTCATCCTAATTAACAAAATTTGTAAGTGGTTTACATGGATTTGGATAACTGAGGGCTTCAACATACATAACTATAATCGATTGTAACTTTTGAACCATGTTTGAGGTCCAAACGGTTTGAGCCCATTTGGACCAAACGGTCTCAAGACCATTTGGATCCAAATGGTCTCAAGACCGTTTGAGGCCAAACGGTCTCAATACCGATTGGGGCCAAACGGTCTCAAGACCGTTTGGGCTCAAACGATCTCAAGGTCGTTTGGACCAATCGATCTCAAGTCGTTTTAATCAAACGGTTTCAAACCTCATAAGCACCAAACGGTTTGGAAGTCAACCTTCCCAAACGGTCAACACACCCAAAAGGTCTTAAGACCATTTGAGTGCAAACGGTCTCAAGACCGTTTGGTGGTTGAAGGTTGAAACCGTTTGAAGGTTTTCAAGGTTGTTTGTACTTGATCAATTGAAGGTGAAATTGGTTCAGTGGTGATCTGATCTAAATCCTAATGGTAACCTAGGACATTAAGGGACTAAGTGACTAATGAATTGACCCATAATGATGATCAATGGGTAATTTACCAAAATGCCCTTGAGAGGTTCAATTGAGTAATACCTTGTTCTAATCAAACCCTAATCACTTGATAGTGGTGATTTGGCTTATGATAGTCAATGAGGACTTAACCCAACCTAATCTAAAGTGGTGTAAACACCATTTACTAGTGAGAGGAGAGAGAAAGTACCAATTATGGTGGAAATTCAAGTAAAGTACCTTCAATACATATGAATGTGCATGATAGGGTATGATCCACCTATGTGAGATCATGGAAACCCTAAATATGATAATTGATGAATCTTAATATTATCTGAGGGCTTTAATGATGATGTTTCTTATACATGATGATGTTATGAGATCATTTCACCATGAGGTGAATAGTAAACCCTAATTCTAGGGTGATGACATGTAATGTGAATAGTAAACCCTAATTGATGAAAATCAGGGAACCTAACTCTTGTAAGAGTAGGAAGGTACAACTTCATTGAAATGAATTGTTTACTGTTATCAGTTGAATCAACCATGCATGTTCCTATATGAGGATGATCATATCCAGGTATGGATTATGATACTATATTCATTAAAAGCATGCTTTAGCTTTATGAATAGTGAAATATCCTGATGCCTTGTTAGTGGCATCTTATGAGATTGATGGGCTGTGAGAGCCATGAGTATCATCAAGGTCATGATTAACAGATGACTTGTGATGAGATGATTGAGAAATGATAATTGATGTGAGTTAGACTTGTTACATTTAGTATTCTATTTTCATAGATGCTATGCTAATGATTAATGTTTGAGAACATGTATGATGTTAAAAGAATACTGAAATGTACCTAACTAATCAAGTATAATCATACCATGTAGAGCCCTGATCATAGATCCATCATTGTCAGAAAGCAAAATGATGGGGAAACAAGTTTTCCTAAGGGAACTCCTGGATCACATACTTTTGAGTATGTGGGGGAATATGGATGTGTAAATCCTTACATCCTAGTGTAGGAATTGATGTAGATGTATCTTAATCCATCAACCCTTCACTATATGTTTATGCTGTAACACAATTCTCTCAAGGAAATCCTTATACGGCATCGATCAGAGATAAACAAGAAATCTGTCGATGACGAAGAGAGTACAGAATGCCACTGTAACTCTAAAAATAGCGAAGTACCAGATTACCCTGGTGAGCTATATTAGCAGAGACACAAGATGTTCTGCAAGTTATCCTCACTCTGACTGAGGAAGATGAGGTCATAAGAATCTGGCTCTTTTGATGACCTAAGTGTGATACCGATGCGACTTAACAATGGTCGGTTGGAGTATGAGCGGTATACCTCATCTCCACAGGGCATACCGATGTTTGTAAAACATAATGAGCCGCGTAGCATAACTGCTTAGGTTAAACTAAGAGATACTTGAATGATGTTGTACTGCATAGTAGATATGTTTTTCACATTCCTTAAACTACTGATGTTCTACTTATTACCAATCTGTTGTTGAACCTTAAAAGCTTTTATTGTATATATTGTTCATTGATTGCTATATAAAGCTTCTAGTGGAGAGTTATAACTCTCGCTCAGACAATTATTTAAAATTGTCTCACCCCGTAGATTTCAACTTTTTAGGTGGTCGTCGAAGACGGAGAAACCAGCCTACAGGTGACCAATCCCAATAGCAGCAACACCAGGAGCAGTAGTGAATCTCAGGTGGAGATACTGACTGCTGAGTCATGTTGTTAGATAGTCCTATGCCGTCTCTATACTCTCAGGTCCTAGGAGTTATTGGTCTGAGATTTTGGTTTGACTCTTGAGATTTTGTATCATGATGTGTATAATTACTCAAGAAGTAATTATCAGAGATGTAAACAGTTTATTCCCTTTTTATGGAAGAAGTTTTATGGTTTCAAGCTCTTATCTCAAAAAGTTTTTAATTTCCCGTGATTTTTGTCTTCCGATGTTAATCGAATGCTTCCGCTGAGTTTTAATCGTGGTTTGGAGATCGGAGCCCACAATTGGGGATCAAATAACGATCACATATGCCTAGCCCAACCTCACCAGCTTCAAGGAGGCAATCAAGGCGGGACATCCCAGATCATGGGCCCGAGAAGTACACAACAACATCTTGTCATGATGACCTAATAATATTTCCAACAACCCATCTATGCTCACTTGACCTGCTATCTCTTTAAGCTACATAAGAAAAATTGAGTTTGTTCCACCCCTCACTCGGGGTCAGCCAACAAATTTCCTGAAAACTGAAGTGCTTGATCCTAAGGTGGTGGGAGAAGCCTCTCTCCCTTTAAAACTCAATTGTTCCTACAAAGTTCATTAATAATCTAGGTGGAGTATTGTCACAAATAGTTCAACACTTGCCAAATCGTTCTTCCATTCATCTTCCTACCATCAAACCTACTCCCACATCTATCAAACCAAAGGCACGAAATGATAATCAATGGAAGGATCTCTCTGACATTCAAGATTTCCCCTCTGAGAGGGACTACAAATGTCGCAAGGCTAAGCCAATCAAATCACTTGTACTAAAAGAATTAACCTCTGGGACTTCCTCACCTTCGGCCCGTAGACACTTCTATATATACCCAAAATGGAAAAGATGATCTAATGATTCCTTCTGACTGTGATTGCAACATTCACACTTGGAAACATGATTAATATGGCAAGACCTAATTTTGTCATCCATAAGAATGGTAGAATGAGAAAGCTTCCAAGAAAAAGTGAGATCTTAAGTCGATGGTTTGGGTGCCATAACCATCTAGGAAGGAATGGGAGAAAGGATATCAGGAGGAGGGCTCACACAATCCCTCTAACGGTTTGTTAGCGCTAATATCATTGTAAATATTCCATTTTCTCATGGCATCCAAACAGACTTGTCCTCCCCTATTAACATAGAGATAAAATGCTTAAGAACCTCATTGAAACCTTCTACGGAGAGGTGTTATAACCTAAATTTTCATCCATTTCACTTACTTATATGCAATTAAGTAATAAATAGGGTATATTAGAAACCCTAGATTTCTATGTATTTATTTAGCAAATTTGATTCCTAAATGCAAATTCTCTAAATCAAAGCAATGTCATGTTTTTGTTTGATTTCAACAATACATTAAATATTGGAGATTGAAATTATGAAAGAAATGCTAATCATCTAGAAGATTCCAAATCTATCAAATTAATTAACAATTAATACATGATAATACCATGGTGATTGTGTTTAAGCTTGGGGTACACCTAACAATTGAATTTTGATTAGATGCACCTTTAGCACGCACACCAAGGATATTTTGATATCTGTAAGGCCCTAAAAGTCACACTCACATAGACGAAAATATTTCACCCACATGTACACATGATCTTATTATAGTATAGGAAAGAGGCAAGTTAGGGGTCGATCCTTAAAGAGAGAGGGGGTATGTAACATACTGAATCTCAGGGTCCTTTATTCAATTTACCCACTTTTTTACTTTTCTTTGCATTCTAGTCCTTTTGGACATCCTTCACTAATTTCCCATCCTTTTGAGCCTTCTTGGGCCTCAATGTTGAATTTGAGCCTTTCTGGAGGTGTAATTCACTAATTACCTACATTTATGTCTATGTAGGGGGTTTTGCACAAATAACCCATCTAATGAGATAACTGAGGTCTAATCGTGCAATTCGACCATTAATGAGATAATATGAATGGATTATGTTAATTTGGAGCTTTTTGGATAAATATACTAGTAACAATGTATTTGAGTTAATGTATAAGAGTAATTAACCCCTTTACTTTCTCTCTCCTCCAAATAGGGAAATAATGCACTAATAAGAGTATTATATGTTCATATATAACTCATAATGTTTATATGTGACTAATATCTCTATATATACCCTATTATCTCATTAAAATATATTCTTTATATTAATTGCTCTTTTTATGCTTTATTATATGCTTTAATAGTCTATATATTAATTAGGGACCTAACCATGTGATTTTAGAGAAACTAAATACATAACAACGTTCTAGGTGTTGTCATAAACCAATGGTTAAAATTTGAGGTCATTTGGACTTCATTTGACCCTTCAAATGAATTTTACAAGTTCCCATATAGTTTAACTATAGTAGATGAATCGGTTTTTGCATTTATTTCATGTGTCACGCACTCGGCCCCCATTGGATCTTGATCTAACGGATCTGGGATCATCTTCAACCTCCATCCTGCCAACCAAGATGATGCCTAGGCTCCTCCATTTCGTTCTCCCTCATTTCTCGATCATTTCACGAGATTTAAGTTGTGTTGGTTTCGTCTCCTCGAGCTGCACCGTTTAAGTCCTTGCTCATCGTCTCCCGTGCACCATAGCCCAAATGCTCATAGGTGCTGGCTCCACCCTCTCCACCCACTTGTCATTTCAGAGCCTCGGCCTCCCTCACCTATAAGTAACTCCTCCCGCACCTCCTTCGACCCCATTGCAAGCTTTTACATTTGCTAATTTGGCCCGAAGATCCCCCACTTAGCCCCGAAACTGCCACCTTCTCACAGGTATTACGGCCCTTTTCCTGGCTTCTTGGTGATAGCAGCACCCCAACAAAGTATACGGGTGAGTTCCTCTCGTCTTGATCTTCGTTTTGAGTACCAGTACATCCATTTTGGTTAAGAAACGAGGAAATGCCCAATTGGGCAAGTTGCTCCTTCGCGCCCATGGCTGGCGCTGAAGGTAGAAGATGACCGACCATTTTTACACTTTTACCCTCACACGCTCCTGCCTTCACATTTTATAGCCAAGGGAAATTTGGTCTTTTGCCATTTTGTTTCTCGCAAGCCCTTTTTAGCGTACATGGATTTTTCTTGCTCTCTGATTGGTCTAGAGTAAATAAATCATAGACAATCGATACGTTATCGGAAAAATTTGAGTAAATACTCGTTAGAAAGGATTTTTCATGTAGAATCTGAATTTATAGTTTATAAGTCCTAATTCTATTTCCTTTTTTTATTTTTTCCTTGGTTGCCACTTTGAGTATGTTAAATGTTCTAAAAATCATAATTAATTCATTTTAACTCCAAATTGAGAAATAAAATATGTTTTCTTAATCAGTGAAACCTAAGTGAGATTTTGATCCTAGTTTTGAGTCATAAATCAATAGTTTTTAAATAAGGTCTAAAATGGGTGTTTTCCTTTATACTTTATGCTTAATAAATGCTAATTTATGTGCAATGTTTGTAACTAGGGTTAATGGATGTTGATACAATCTAATTAATGATAACCATGGGTATGAATCTCCAATAAGGTATGTGAAGACTATTTATGTATATGGATCCCATGATTGTGGAATATATGTGCAAATAACCTATCCTTTAGTTGGGTTTTATCCAACCCCCATTTTCTTAATGAGGCAATTGCTAGCCTTGATATCTTCTCTCTATTGCCTTTATTTGGCTCCTTATTTAATTGAATCTTCTATTTCCTGTGTTGAATCATTTATTTGAAATACTTGAATATTTCAATTACCAATGTTGGTTCATTTATTGAGATTGTTTCATGGGTTTTGTTCCCCATTTTCTATGATGCAATATCATTTATATTTCCACTACTACCAAGTGGATTACTCAGCATGAGGAATTGTTGACCAAATAACTAATGTAGTGTACATGAGTACAAACCACCCATAGAGGGCATGTGTAATTTCGCCCTGGGGAATGTGTGTTTTCTCCCCATATTATATATATTTTTGAGGTTTGGGATGTGCATTTTCTCCTCTCCTCTTGGTGTAGGTATGGTAGGTGCCTCACCCTGCATCAGAATATTTGTTGTCAAAATATCATTCATGCTTTTTGATTAATACTATGGTAGATGCATCTTGGCAGAAGTTCTTTATTCTTAATTATTATACTTGCCTCATACTTTTAACACTCTTAGTGTAGTGAATCATTTTATTATGCAATGTTGTGCATTATTATTTGTCCTTTTCCTTTAGAATAACACATACTTTTACCTCTCTCTTGCTGGGTGATCCCAACCACCTATGTAAAGGATTAGAGTGCATAGTTGAAGCATGGTGAACCAGCCTAAGGCTCGGGATAAGGAGTTCAACCATCTATCTTGGACTTATCTATAGTTGATGATGTTTGGAGACAAGTTGAATTGGTCTGAGTCTTCCTCTACCTAGATCCTATTGTTGTTGTTTATAAAGTTGTACACCCTATTTGGGAATATTTTATGATGTGCCTTTTATACAATTGTTTAGTCAAAGTTTTATCTTTCGTTGCTTCACAATTGGTGTTTTTGTTTACCATGATTCTTTGGTAGAGACTTTGTGGTCTTTACAGGGTACTACACTTAGGTTGGTTTAGCTTGGTTCCTAAAGAGGAGTCTAAGGTTTAAGAGTTTGATCTTGCTTTGATTTGATTACACTAAGGGTTCAAACAAAAAATTTAAGCAAAAGAAAGAATAGAACCTAGATTAGCCCTAGATAAGTTAATTCTAATTAGCAATAATGACACAACTAAGTAAGAGGGACAACAATTTAGAGTAAGAAGAGAAAATTGAGATCTATCACTACACTAGACTAGAAATTCACAACTCAGGCAAGCAAGATACTAAGACTAACACCAACTGGCTAGAATTAGCATAATCAAGCACTAATAGAAAATAGCAACACTAGAAAGTCCTAACTATCAAGAGAAGAAAAACTTTCTAAGAAGGTACTTAGAGAATGTACCTAAGAAAGCATGAACTAGTGACATGACTTTACCGTGCATAAAATGCAAGTATACACATCAATGTAATATAGGACTTGTGAGTCCCGAGTCGAACACAGGGAAACATAATTTTTGGTAGACTACTAATAACTGTTCATAATCAGCTAGACCAATCATAAAAGTTGAGAGTTGTTTTGAAAAAGAAAATAAAAACAAAAGAAAATAAAGCAATCGATTAAATGGTTGGTTTAATCAATTAAAATGGAATCTCTAGGATTGCGGTTTCACTGTGGGTTCTCATTATATTAATTCCTACACAGTTATCAAAACTCGTCTCTCTTTCCTGATAGTGGCCTGTAGTCAGAATTGCTCGCTTCCATGTTACAATTCACTACCTTAATCTAGGTTGGTTCCACGCCAGTAGTAACCTATGCCCTAGAATAGGTGCATGAAAAACATGTCTATGGGTTCCCACCATTAACCTTACATCGCCTTTTCCAAAGGATTTTTTAGTTAATGTGATTATCTCCTCTTTTCAACCGTTAATTCTTCGTCAAAAGCAATTAAAAGTATTAGATTACCATTATGGTGATCAAGCACAATGATAGCAATGGAGAAAATGATATCATACCACAGATTCAAGAGACAAGTTATGATAAACTATGTAAAAAGAGTAATACAACGATTGCCCGGGTTACTCCCGGTCCTAGAGACAAAGGGGATTAGCCCCACATGTTCATCTCAATGCAAAACGTCATGAAAGCAGAAGAAGAAGACATGGGGAGAACGTGAATGGATATGGTGTAACCATTGAACGGAGGAGAACCGAGTGATCCTCGGCATGGGGTGAGCGTTCTACAACCTTCCAGCGGTGGAAAACTCCGTCTGCGGCACTAGAAACATCTAGGGCATAGCTCTCGGCTCCATTCTTTTCTCTCTCTCCTCCTTCAGGACTTGTATAATGCAATAGAAGGTGATCCTACCCTTTGGGCCACCTTTCCCGAGGTATAGGTATCACTTACGGCCGTCAAAATATCACAGTCATTCGATCGTGATCGTTTTGGGCATTTTGCTGACCTGACGGTGTCGATACCATCGACGGGCCATCAATGGTATCGACCCCTTAGGGTAGCGGTGCTCCTTCAACTTCTGGGGTTCACTCTGACGGAATCTCGATACCATCAACCAGCCTCATCGATGGGCTGATACTTTGGAACATTTATGAAATATCGATACCATCGACGAGGAGTCAATGGTATCGACTTGTCTGCCTCTTCTCCATTTCTTTTGTTGTTGCCACGTCAATGGCATCAATGGACCGTCGATGGTATCGACGGGTCTAGGAATATGACAAACCTAAAATAAGAAGAAAAAGCCTAAGTTAGAAATGGAATTTCGTAAATAATACAAAAATATAATGAAATATGCTCAATTTGATGCAAACAAGGGTAATAGGCTAAAGGAAATGAATCATACAATATTAACCACAAATATGACCAATAAGCACAAAAAATGAGTGTAAAACTAGCCTATAAAAGTGACTCAGAACCCCTGCATCAAACTCCCCTAAGCTTGAACTTTGCTCATCCTCGAGAAACAAAACTATAAAATATGATTGTGAGGGTCAACTAAAGAACATACTAGCATAAAAGACATTACAAAATGATTCCCACCTATCAGGCACATACCGGCCTTCACTAACCACAGAACGATAACTACCCCATAGGTGACAATGATCATCCATGAGAGATGCCCACCCCGTAATCAATGAACACTATCAAATAAAGCAGTTAATGTAATAATTTCCTCTGGTTCATGCGTGGTGCATCTTGTGATCTCCTATCTACGTTGCTCATATCCTAACTACCATCTACATGGAAGCGGATCTCCTAATATACAAGAATGAGGAGTTAATCATGAGTAGCCTACCTGTTTGAGCAATGGGTGGATGGAATGGGCGGCTATGGAAGAATAGAAAGCACAATACAATTAAAATGCAAAACAACAAAAATGACCTACATGATGCATATGCATATGAAAATGACATAATGCCTACATTTTAGGAGGGATGATGCATGCTCTAATATTCCGTCTCAGTGTGAGATAGAATATCTACAAAACTACATCATGTGCTTGTTCTTCTTATTATGCAGGTGAAACAAGTTCCTTTCTCCCTCTGATTTTCACTTACTTATTTTTTCTTTTCCTTCTTTCCATTTTTTTTCTAAGCCCTTATTTTTCTCAATTTGACTAAGGAAACATTTATAATACTTTTTTTCTTTCGGGCTTATTTTCACATATCTAATACAATCGATGCATTATAATCTATTTTTCAGAGAGTATAAAACAAGTTCCTCACTTTTCTTATTTTTCAAAAGAAATAAGGCACATAATGTACTATATGCTCAAAAATATGCAAAATGCAACTACATGAAAGTAATTATGCAACTACAATGGCATGCACTCTAGAATGTGTGCATGCATGACTAATTCACAACTTTTTTTTTCTTTTTTTTTGTTGAAGCAACCCCTAGCTATATTGCAATCATATCTAAATGACATGCAATCAAGAGATGAAAAACTATAAGGTGCTCCAAGTTCTTATGGTGGAGTGTGAATGAAGTGAGGTGGATAGATCACAAGACTAAATGACATAATTATTGGAAAAGACTATATGTCCCTCCTTACTGACATGTGTATAGGGTAACTAAGAGGTTTCTTTCTCTCACTTCAAATTAAAGTCTCATTATCGTTTGGTCAGTTTAGGATCAACATCCATATTCGTCCTCATTTCTTGAACCATAAGGATGTACATTTATGATCATATGTTTTAAAGTTGACCTACCCAATGACTTTCATAAGTTATGTGTTCAATTTATCACAAGTCAAACTTTAAATTTCTTGAAAATTTTTCATTAATGCTCAAGTTTCACTAAATTTCACACATTATCCCCATATGCAAAACATTGAGATGACAATGCCATTTACATTAAGACATCCACTGATTACACTAGATATAACGTGGATCCTAGAAAGCCGTAAATAAACAAAATTACATACGTAAAAGAAATTGCAAAAAACTAAGAAACATGCTAAAATAAAAGAAGATGAAAAGTAAAAGAAGATGAAAATAAAACTAAGATAGAAACTGTTCCATCTCCCCCCCCAAGCTTGAATTTGACCATGGCCTCATAGTCAAGAACAAACTCAGAAGGTGGAACAATGATACCATGATACCACTCTGGTGGTGGATATGGCGGGTACTGCTGGCCACTGGGATCCCAGGTAGGAAATTGCCCCTGAAATGAAAGGTCAGATGGGGGCATCAGTGGTGGCTGTGGGTAGCCTCCAAAGTAATCCCTGCTCCAATAGTGGTCGTAGAAGGGCTGCTACTGCATCTCCATCCTATGCAACCAATTGTGAATGTTCTCTTGATTGGCGAGGAGGAGGCGCTCATTCTTATAGATAGCTTGTTGATTTTCATACAGCCGATTTGTAGTTTCCTGAATACGGGAAAAAGACACAGTATGCTGTTGTTGCGTCTGTTGGATGTCCTAGAGCATGGAATACATGCCCTGCATTGAATAGGCATCCTCTCCTCCCTAAGAGGGCCGTGGTGGCAGAGGCTGAGAGGAAGATGAAGCTCCCAGATAGAAGCTTGGATGCTTCCTCGGAGCTACTCATGACTGAAGAGGAGTGAAAGTCTCCTATTCCTCCTCATCGTCATCTCCCGCACCGTCATCGTTGTTTCCCGCTTCAACTTCTTCCTCTAAATCCTGAATGGCTATGATAGGCCACTGGAAGTGTTGGCCAGCCTGGAGGTTGAAGACGAGGTCAGGGAGTGTGTGCTCCTAGTACTCCTTGTTGACATGGCAATGAGCATATACCACATTGTTGTGAACGGTAAGGAGGTTGGAGCGATGGAGATGGAGCAGATTAACGGAGAGAGTGAGGAATGGTCTAGCCTGAGGTAGATGGCTAGTGGCGTGATAAGTCCCCCAAAATGAATAGGGGCTCGTCTAGTGCTCCTCTTCACTGCCATTACACGTGTCAAGAAAATGCACCCCAATTGAGCTTCTCTCTTGTCAGATGCTTGTAGAGAAAGAAAAGGTCTGTCCCCTGGAATTTTTTGAGTGATAGTTTGCCTCGAGCAAAGAAGGTAATGCACAACATGCGGTGGAGAATCCTCATGAAGGGGTACTCAAAGTCAGCGACTGCATCATTGTGGTAGCTTATCATTTTGCCCGGCGGAGCAGTCACCAACTACACAAACATGGTGTCATAGTCAGCCTGATTGTCTGGCCGTTTATACTATTTAGGAGAATGCCACCAGTTGTAGATGGAGTTGAGTTGTTCGAGTGTGAGGTTGTAGTTTTAGTTGAAAATCTGAAAAGAGACTCGACCCTTGATCCACTCATGGTCGGTGGTGATGACATCATTGGGAACGACACAAATATCTAAGGATGCCATGAACTCCACCACGAGTTCTTTGTAAGTAGGCCACTCACCAAAGAAAGGGTGACCTTACACATGGTGGGTTACTTGGTCATCTATCTGACTTGTCCTCCCTAACTGTCCACGGAGGACATAGTTGAAGTTGTCCTCAAACCCCAAATCTCAGATCATGGCCCGGTCACCATAACGAGTGGGCTCGATTGTCCTCTTCATCATCTCGTCATGTATCTTCTTTACTTCCACCGACGGATGAGAAAGCCTTAGATGTGGAACAAAGCCTGGCGGTGTTGGGACAAAGGTCTCAATCTCCATTGGGGCATCCCATGAGGATGACGATCCTGCGGTCCTCACCATGATGAACATGGAAGAGAGAAAAAGAGCTCGGTGAAGGTCAGAGAAGACGTTCTCCATGGTCGATGAAGAGCTCAGTGAAGCTTCTTGTGCCTCTGGTTGCTCATCAATGCTCAAGGTCAAAGTTTGAGGGAGGGTGCTCTGAAGGTGTGAAGAAAAATGAACACATCCCCTCCTTTTATAACTGAGCTCGGTGCCCCTGGTGCTCCGTCGACACCATCAATAGTGGGTCGATGGTATCGACACCTGTAGCACAATCTGTGTCTTTTAGGCTATCAACGGTCATCGATTGCTGGATGTGGGGGCCCAAATAGGTGACTTGTTGATACTATTGACAATGGTCGATGGTATTGACCCATCCCACAGATCGATCTATCGATTTGGTGCACCTTGTTGATGGTGTCTCATGGATCGCTGATGTGGCCCGTCAATACCACCGACTTTGGGTCAATGGCATCACTTCTGTATGCATCCTTTATCCTCGCGAGGCCTTGGTGTTGAATTCCCATGAAGCTGGGTCGATACCATTGACATGATGGTCGATGGCATCGACTTCTCTGGTAAGAAATCGTCTGAATATCTCCAGAGATATCGCGAGCATCGACCACGGAGTCGATTCTATCGACTTACTCCCTTGATTTCTTTGATTCCCCTATTGGGTGGTCGATACTATCAACGAGGCTGTCGATGGTATCAACGGATCAAAATTTTACCAATTGTTGCTCATCACCCTCGTCGCTACTATCGACACAAGGGTCGATGGTATCAACATCCACACAGACCTGCACACTTAGTAAACCTATCACAGTATCATTTTAAAGACTAAGTGTTAAATTAATGAAAACTACATAGGAATGCAAAAAGTTAAAAGAAACAAACATGTACACTACCAAGGTTGGGTTGCCTCCCAACAAGTGCCTCATTTAACGTCTTAGGCTAGACACAATTATGCTCATCATTCATCATTTCATGCCATAAATTTGATCTCAGTCACTTTCCTTGTGTGGTCTTCCCCATAATATTGCTTCAACCTTTGACCATTCACCAAGAATGTTCTTTCACCATCTCTCACCATGATAGCACCATGGGGTTGCACCTCCTCTATCACAAAAGGTCCACTCCATCGGGATTTCAATTTCCTGGGATGCAACTTCAACCTTGAATTGAACAATAAGAAACTCTCACCCTTCTTGAACACTTGCAATTGGATGTGGCAATCGTGTATTTGCTTTGTCCGCTCCTTGTAGTTCCTTCAGTTCTCATATGCATTCATTCTTAGCTTGTCCAACTCATTGAGTTCTAGCATTTGCTTCCTCCCTGCATCATCAACACTCAAGTTTAGCTTCCTTAGCGCCCAGTGCGCCTTGTTCTCTAATTCCACCGGCAAGTGACAGACCCGTACGTAAGACAACCTAAAAGGCATGGTGCATATAGGTGTCTTAAATGCGGTCCTATATGCCCATAGTGAGTTCCATAGTAATGCACTCCAATTCTTCCTTGAAGAGGCCACTGTGTGCTCCAATATCTTCTTGATCTCCCTATTGGACACCTCCACCTGGCATTGTGTCTGCGGGTGATATGGGGTACTTACATTATTCTTAACCCCATATTTGCTCAATAATGCAACAAATTTCCTATTCGTGAAGTGGGTGCCTCCATCACTAATGATCATCAGTGGCACACCAAACCTACAAAAAAAATGCTCCTTCACGAACTTGTACACTACCGCAGCGTCATTACTCATTGTGGGTATTGCCTCTACCCACTTCGATACATAATCAACAACAAGCAGTATATATATATATATATATATATATATATATATATATATATATATATATATATATATATATATATATATATATATATATATACACATTGGAATTAGAGGACACAAAGGGTCCCATGAAATCAATGCCCCACAAATCTAATACCTCAACTTCTTGAAATACATTGAGGGGCATCTCTTGTCATTTTGAGATGCTACCTTCTCTTTGACATGAATCACACCTCCTCACATAGTCATAGGAATCTCGGAAAAGTGTAGGTTGATAAAGGTCACTCTCTAGTACCTTCGCCGCCATCCTTGCACTCGCATGATGACCACCAGTGGGCAATGTATGACAGTGACTACGCACACTATCATAGTTGCTCTCAGGTACACACCTGCATAATATTCCATCCCTGCACTGTCTCAACAAAATAGGGTCATCCCAAAAATAATATCTTAAAGAATGGAAAACCCTCTTTTTCTCTAGATAGGTCCAATCATTCGGTATTTCTTTACATGCAAGATAATTCATGATATGTGAAAACCAAGGAACCTTAGATTGAATAGAAATGATTTTCTAATCTAGAAAGGTCTCAGTAATGGGTATGTTGGTATCTCTCTCATCTCCCCGCTCTAACTAAGACAAGTGGTCCGCAACCACATTCTCAATGCCCGCCTTGTCCTTAATTTCAATGTCAAATTCTTGTAAGAGTAAGATCCACCTAATGAGTCTAGGCTGGGCATCTTTCTTTTCCATTAAATATTTTATGGCGGCATGGTCCGTCCATACCACAACTTTAGACCCCACTAAATATTGCCTAAATTTTTCGAAAGCAAAAACCATGACAAACAATTCTTTTTCAGTGGTGGTGTAATTGAGTTGGGCATCATTCAAAGTCTTAGATGCATAGAAAATAACTGTGGGTTTCTTCTCAAGATGTTGCCAAAGAACGGACCCAACGGAAAAATTTGACGCATCACGCATAAGCTCAAAGGGCTTAGTCCAATCCAGCATTTGAACAACCAGTGCAGAAATCAACTTTTGCTTTAGAACCTCGAAGGCATGCATGCATTTATCATTGAAATAAAAACTGCATCCTTCTCAAGTAATTCTGATAATGTCTTAGTGATTTTAGAAAAATCCTTATTAAACCAATGATAAAACCCCACATGACCAAGGAAGCTCCTCACCCCTTTCATTGAGTTTGGTGGAGGTAGTTTGGAAATGACCTCAATCTTCACTGGATCTACCTCCAGTCCCTTGCTAGACACCTTGTGTCCAAGTACTATGCCTTCACTAACCATCATGTGGCATTTTTCCCAATTGAGGACTAAATGTGTGTCCTCGCATCTTTGCAAAAACTTGTCAAGATTATACATGCACTCATCAAACGATGCACCGTAGACAAAAAATTCATCCATAAAAACCTCTAAACAGTGCTCCACCATATCCGAAAAGATAGCAAGCATGCAGGGCTGAAAAGTGGCTGGTGAGTTGCACAAACCGAATGACATTTGGAGATATGCGAAAGTCCCATAAGGGAAAGTGAATGTAGATTTCTCTTGATCCTTAGGGTCTATAGAAATCTGATTATATCCAAAATAGCCATCTAAAAAACAAAAGTGAGAGCAGCCAGCCAGCCGCTCTAAAATCTGATCAATGAATGGGAGAGGAAAATGATCCTTTAACGTGGCAAAATTCAAATGGAGGTAATCAATACAAGCATGCCACCAGGTTACCAATCGGGTGGTGACAGGCTCATTCAAGAGATTTTGAGTTACTGTTATCCCCCCATTTTTGGGGACTACCTATGTTGAGCTCACCCATGTAGAATCTGAAATAGCATAGATGATGCCTGCGGAGAGAAGCTTGATCACCTCCTTTTTGACAACCTCCATGATGACGGGGTTGAGGTGAAATTGCAGTTGAATCACAGGTTTGGCTCATTCAGCAAGCTGGATCTTGTGTTGGCAAAGTATGGGGGAGATCCCCTTGATGTTAGAAACTGACCACCCAAATGCACCACGGTGGTTCATCAACACTATCATCAACTGTTCTTCCTCAGCGACACTCAAATATGCTGAAATTATCACCGGTAGATATGCATCAGCCGCTAAGAATGCGTACTCAAGTGAGGGGGCAGCGGCTTAAGCTCTAACTTCGGCGGGCTGATAAAAGAAGATTGAAGTGGTGATGGCAACAATCCTAGTTCTTCATAGTGCTTGGCATAGTAGCAAGGAAGAACTTGGAGCATCTTCACGCATTCTTGTAATAATGTGCTTCTCATCTAATCATCCATGATGTTAAACAAACATGCTTCAAGGGGTAGTTGTGGGTATGAGTCAAGCATGGAGACTGCTATAGCATCATTCTCAGTAGATGGTGGGACTTCCTCTTCTTCATCATTGGGATAACCCACAACTTTAACAAGAGAAACCACCTTTGTTTGTTCCATGATGTCCACTGCAATTGTTCCCTTATCTACCTTTCTCATGACGTGAGCCATATCAAGAAATGACTTCCTTAAGAAAAGAGATATGTTATGATCAAAGTGCCTCACTTTATGACATTGCTCCTTTGCTTGTGACTACTTTGAATTTGGTGGCATGAGTATTTTGAATCTATCATCATCTATACCCATTGTCAACTGGCCTCTACCCATCTCCAGTATCATATCAGCAGTGGACTGGAAGGTCTTCCTAAAAGCATCTCATTTCCTTGCTCATCTTGCATCTCCATGATGAAAAAATTAGCTGGAAACACGAACCGATCAACTTTGACTAAGACATCCTCGCAAATACCATATGGTCGTATCACAAAATTTTCTACAAGTTGAATTGTCATATTACTTTGTCGAGATTCTTTGAGATTGAGTTTTTTGAATGTAGAAAGGGGCATCAAGTTGATACTTGCCCCAGAATCACACAGTGCTTCACCAAATTTTACCTTCCCAATATAGCATGAAATATTGAAACAACCCGAATCTTTTCGCTTTGGTGGCAAGTTACCCAGAATAAAGGTGCTGACATGCTCCTTAAGCACTACCACCTCTATGTCAGGAATCTTCCTCTTCTTGGTAATTATATCCTTCAAGAACTTACCATAAGAAGGTATCTGCTCGATAGCCTCTAGCAACAGAATATTGACAAAAAGCTTCCTAAAGCTATCTAGAAACTTCTTGAACTGTGCATCCACTTTCTTTGCTTTCAAAGTATTTGGGTAAGGTACCAGGACAGTCTGTGCCCTCTGATGTGGTGGCACATAAGGCGCCCTCTTCTCAGTTTCTTTCTCTAGAATGTGTTCCTCTATGGTTTTCTCTATATCATCCTCCATTGTCTCAGTGACTATGGCATCTTCTGCGGCCTCACCTGTAACATCTTCCTGTGGTGTGCTTGGTTCATTGACCTTAAAGTTTAAAATTTTCTTTCCACTTCTCAACAAAATTGCCTTGGCTTGATGGTTCCCTCCTGGAACATTTGTATTTCCTGGAAACACCTGTTGTGCCAGTTTCTTCAAACTTGCAATTTCTGCTGCCATCTACGCAATGGACGTTTGAAGCGTCCTCATCTGTGTTCCATGGATTTGTAAAGTCTGACCAAATTGGTTCATAAAGTCTCCTTGTGACTTAATTTGTTGGTCAAATGTGCTCATCAACTCTTGGTTCTTCTTTATCACTTGATTGAGCAACTCATTGCTCTTCTCCTCTATAGTGGGTTATGGCTTGGCATCCAGATCCTATAGAAAATTATTTTGGTCCTTCCATGAGAACTTCTTATCCTTCCTCCTAGAATAATCATTGTTCCTATACCCTTGTTGTTGGCGCATGAATTTAACATGTGCCTCATCATCAGATCCTTCATCATCTTTTGCTAGCAGTCTCTTTGCTACCAGGTCCATCTTTTCATTTAATTCTTTAATTGCCTTGGATTCCCCTACAACTCTTGCTTGTTCCGGTGTGTCTCTATCACCCAATGACTACTTCCTGGCCATGTTCTTCAAGATCTCCCAACACCTTGTGTTTGTGTTATTCAAGAAGAAGCCCGAGCCCGCTGAATCCAAGTTGCTTCGGTCATGCTCATTGAGAGCAAAGTAGAAATTTTTTACTTTCTTTTCCTTGCCCATCTCGTGATGTGGGCACTTCCTCAACATGATCTGGAAGCACTCCCATGTCTCTAAATAATTGACTGGCCTAAATCGCACGTCCGAAAGGAGCAGATTTGAAGTAGTCGGACTTTTAAAAAACCCGACTCTTAGGCCCCTGCAACGATGATGGGTTCCAAAGTAGCGATCGGGGTCAAACCACAGGGACAAGGGTGGTCATGCTAAGAATGTGAAATCAACACTCTACACTCCGGTAAAAGAAGGGTAAGAAAAATGTTCCCATGGGAACGGTAGATCAAGATCGGTAAAACAAAAGAAAAGCTATCTCCAACTGGAGTTACAAGGAAGATTAAGGTTTTGGCATTTATCAATTTTTAGGGGTTTTGTGTAATAGAACCTGGGGAGATAACACTATTGCCTCAGTAAGGAATGAAGGAGGAAATCTTAGGCATAACAAGCGGCAGCAGAAAACATCCAACACCCCTTCTCTCAAAGAGGATACCTCCAACTAAGCTCCCACACCCTCTCTCAAGGGTAGTGGACTCGGGTTGGAGTGGAAATATAACTGAAGCAACTCTGATCCTGGGTACTCTCGTACTCCCTGATCGGACTAAACGTTGGAGTTTCAACACCTCTCTCGAGGGAGTTGAAACGGGAAACACGATTCGATAGCTAGTCAAAACATGATCCAATCATACAAGCTAGAGTTCGGATGCTAAAAAGCAATCATCCAACAAAAAGGGACCAAACACAGTGCAATAGGTATTAAAACTCCATTAATTCCATTAGAAAGAGCATTGTATAAAAGGTTCAGTTACATTGCGTAAATAAAGAAAGTAAATGATAGAAAAAGGGAAGATATGTATCACCTCCTTGATTTACGAGGGTGACATACAGCAGCAGACCCCCTAAGGTGCCGCTAGCCCGATATCGGGCGGGAGCTTTGGCCGACATGCTCGTGTCGGGCGGCCAGCCTTGTCGGGCGGTATGTCGTAACGGACAAGCATATCTGTAACATCCCTGACCTGGGTTATACTCTAACCCTAGGTGTTTTGATTAAGAAAGATGATTATATGCTTAATAATATCTTGTGAAAAGTAATTAGGGCTCATGAGGAGCTTATGTTTCAATTTTGGTCATGTTGGACAAAGTTGAAGCAATGTTTGCTTATTTTGGACTAATGTGCAAATTACCCAAGTTGAGGGGTTTAAGTGCAAATTGTGCATGATAATATGTTCCTCATGTTTTGAATCATCATGAGAGTGAAAATTATGCTGAGGTATGGCTTATGGAAGCCTAAATACCAAGAAAGAGTTGATAAAGCAATATACGTGCATGAAAACCTAGTTTTGGTGTAATATGCAATTTACCCAAAACCTAGGGTGCAATATGTAATTTATCACTTCAATAAGGTCCCTAATGTTTCTTGGCATCATGTAGAACAAATAAAATGAGAGGGGCACCTCTTTTGGATTAAGTTGGAGGAGAGAGAATCTTGATATTAAAATAATCAAGATTTAATCCTAATTGAAACCCTAATTCAATTTAGGGCAAAAATGAATATATTAATTAAAGGGCCTTCAACCAAAATGTTATTGGTTGAGTTTGAGTAAGGATATACGTCCTTTTGCATAGATAAGGCACGAAAATATCTAAAGGAGGTGAAACTCCACTCACCTTATTATAAAGGAAAGTAATATCCACTCACATTATGGATATTACTATTATATGATTAAGGTGCTCAATTTGCTTTTCTTTTAATTTGAGGATAATGAAGGAGAATTAAAGGCAAAGAAAGGTGCCTTCGTACACAAGGTAGTGAGGGGGTTTATGTGGCACCAATTTGAGAGTTGAGGGAAATTAAAAATGCTTTCTCTCTCCTCAATTTCCTTTATAAAAACTTCATTTCCAAATCAATTGAAAGGATTTTTCGGCCCTCTCTTCTTCCCTTGCTTTGGATGAGCTCAAGGGGACTTAGGAGCAACAGGAGGACGAGCCCCAACCTGTTGTTAAGCTTATTAACCCTCATTCATCTTGATTCCATGGTGGAAATCGAAAATAAATTATGGATTCGTTCTTATTTCGATCTCCTCTTCAACCCTAGCAAACTTTTATAACCAAAAGCTTGAGGACGAGCCTAAGGGGGAGTTGCAAAAACTTCATCCACCATTGAAGTCGTGAGATTGGAGCTTTGGAGCTCATTTGGAGGCGGGTTTTATAACTTAAACCCATAATCATTGCTATTGCATCAATTCTCTATGCTTTGTTGATTGTTTTCTTCAATTTGATACACTTTTGTTTCTTTGCTGCAATTTCCATCAAGAACGGTTGCTGTTCTTGGTTGTTAGAAGGAAGGGGATGATGAAATCATCCTAGATGCTTATCCAAAGAAAAGTACCAAGCCAAACGGTTTTGATAGCTATTCCAAATCATTTTAATTTGATTGGCTATGCGGTTTCAGAAAACCGTTTAAAGGCAAACGGTTTGAAACCGTTTGGGAGAAAACGGTTTCAAGACCGTTTGAGATGGTTGACCAAGCGTTGACCATTGGGAATTGTTTTCCTAATTACGTAGGCTAATGACCAACCAAATTTGAGGGGTTAACTCTAAAGGAATCGTAGGTTGAAGGCCAATCAATTAGGCAAATAGAATTGAATTAAATGCTGATTTTCAACCTGATTAACTTGACCTGTTTGGGAAAACGGTTTCAAGACCGTTTGAGTGAGTTGACCAAGCATTTACCGTTTGGGATTACTATTCATAATTATGTTGGTTGATTACCCTTCAAATTTGAGGGATTAACTCCCAAGGAATCGTGATTTGAAGGCTAATCAATTAGGGAAACCTAATTGGATTAAGTGCTGATTATCAATCTGCTTTAATTGAACTTTTTGGGCAAACGGTCTCAAGACCGTTTGAGTGCGTTGACCAAGGGTTGACCGTTTGGGATTACTGTTCTTAATTATGTGGTATAATGACTCACCAAGTTTGAGGGATTAATTCCGAAGGAATCGTGAGTTGAAGGCTATTCCATTGGGAAAACCCTAATTGAAAACAATGCTGAAATTCCAATGAGTTAATTGGAGATTTTGGGTTGATTAGCCCAAACGGTTTCAAGACCGTTTGGGAATCACCCAAACGGTCTCCAGACCGTTTGGGGGTCACCCCAAGACCGTTTGGAGGTCTGGGGTCAAGTATAGTTGACCAATTGAAGGTCTACAGGTACCAAATCATATTGTAATTAAGTGTTGATTTGTTGATCAACTCGATAGACCAAACCTTGATGATTTTTCACTAGAATCCAAGGTTTGGATGAGCCAAACGGTCTCAAGACCGTTTGGGACTCATCCAAACGGTCTCAAGACCTTTTGGGGGTCACCCAAGACCGTTTGGAGGTCTAGGGTTGAGTATGGTTAAGCAATTGAAGATCCAATGTCACTAAGTTGAAGTGTAATCAATTGCTGATTTGGTGATCAATCCAATGATCCAAACCTTAATTGGTTGACTTGAATATTGATGATATGATGGACAAACGGTCTCAAGACCGTTTGGTGGTCATCCAAACGATCTCAAGACCGTTTGGGGTCAGGTCATGTTCAATTTGAATGATGGTTCAATAGTTTCAATGTAACCAATCTTGTATTGATTAGTGTTGATGAATCATCGATTCCAAACCCTAATTCAATTGAACCAAACCCTAATTTATTACCAATTGAGGGTCAATTTAGTGTCAAATCATTTGAAGGTTGACCTATTACACTCAATTGAAGTATGAGGATAGGTCCAATTGATGATTGATTCCATGAATTCAATGATTGAAGGAATCAACATTGGAAACCCTAATTCAATTGGATACTTATGTAATGGAGGTCCAATGTGATTGAATCTCTTGAGAATCAAGATGGTGAATGATCCATTGATCCAATGCTGATTAGTAATGATATTCAATGAAGGTACAAAGGTTGAAACCCTATTAGTACCTAAGTGGTTAGTGCCAATTAAGGGATGAACCCTGATTGCTTATAGGATCAATGACTTGATATACTATGCTAATCATAGTTGTATGAACTCGATTGAAGGGTTGATATGACCTAATCAAGTTGAGATGATGATAGCATGAATTCCTATAAGAATATGATTCATGTGGTGTTTAAGGGTAAGATCCTTAAGTAGAGAGATCATGAAACCCTAATCATGAACATAAACCCTAATTATGGGCAATGTGATATGAAACCCTAATGACGGGTGATGCTATATGCAATACCTATTCTAAAGAAGGGAGATGGTATGTGAAACCCTAATCCCTAATGAGAGAATAGAATTCATACTAGAATATGATTAATGAGGTGAACTCCCTTTGCACGACCATGCAAGGTAGCACAGCCGTGGTAGCTTCCCCTCACACAACCGTTCTTGGTTGCATGGACGTGGTGCTCTATGCTTTATTTAGAGGTGATTTGAAAGTGACCTCATATGATCGTATACCTTGATATGATTATAAGTCCAATATAATTGGATGAAGGATACATAAGATATGTGATGAGAAACCCTAGTTGAGGGTGTATCATTGTGATTGTTTATAAGCAACTTTATAATAAAGTCATGCCTTAAACTAAGATAAGTCCATATCATGTGAGATAGCTGTACAATTCTAATGTGTGGCCTTTGCATTATATGATAAAGGTAAGAGATTAGTGATGGAATGTATTAAGAGGGAAATACCTTAATACAAGATAAGATGGATAACTCAACAGAGTTTAAAATGATGAGAAAGTGATACATCAAGATATGATAGTTATCACATTCAACATTTCAGGGTTTATATGCCTTGATGTACTTCAAATCCAATATAATTGGGTAAGAAACATATGAAGTGTGTTATGCAACTATTACTGTAACATCCCTGACCTGGGTTATGAGTTAACCCTAGGTGTTTTGCCTAATTATGTAATTAAGATACTGGTGATTATCTTTTTGCATGTAATTAAGTTCCTGAGGAACATACTTTTCCTTTTCTGTCCCTTTTAAACAATGTTGAATTGATTATTTAGTAATACATGGACCTATGTGCAATTTACCCAGTTAGAAGGGTTAGCTTGCAACTTTCACATGTTGAGATGTTCCTATGATGTTGAGACATCATAAGAATGATTATTGTAAAGTTTGAGGGATTTCCTAAGCTTGAGCACCAAGGTGCAGCTGTGGAAGCAATCTCTGTGCTTGAAACCCTAAATTGGAGTAAAGTGCAATTTACCCAATTTGAGGGGTGCAACTTATAAAATACACCATCTAAAATATCTTGTAAGACTCTTGTCATCATTTATAGAAGAAATGATGAAGAAGTCACTTCAATTGAATAATCATATAATGAAAAACACCTTTGTGATTGAATAATCAAGGTGTAAGTACTATAGCCTTTTATGTGTGTGCTTTAGTAATAGGTTAATCTTCTTTGCCTTCATTTCTTGACCTTAGAAGAAGGTTGTCCTTAGAAATAAGAAGAAGGGACGAGCAAAGAAGAAAGGAGGGACTTAGTTAAAAGTGAGGAAAACCTATGTGCTTATGTTGAAATTCCACCCCAAGTATATAAGCCCTTTTCCTCACTTAGCAAAGGAATGTTTCTTTCGTTTCCTTCACTGTTCCCCTTGCTCAAACTGACTAAGGAGAGCTCTGGAGCTCAGGAGGACGACCAGGGGAGTGCAAGGTAGGTTTGGATCCTTCCTTTTTCTTAAATTCTTGGATGAAACTCGAATTCAAGGTCAAATTCATGGCTAGCTCACTTAACTCTATCTTTCTAGCCATCTATTCTCAACTTTCCTTGGAGGATTCACCTTGGCCAACCTGTGGAGCTTCTAGGACGCCATTAAAGGCTTGGAGCTCGAAATCTTGGAGCTCAAGGAGCTAGCTTAAGGCGGGTTTTATAACTCTAAACCTATGCTTTGTTATATACATCTTTTCTATGCTTTTAGTTGCTAGTTCTTCTTCTTCCCTATCTTCCCTTGCTTCCTTGCAAGCAAATCCGTGAGAAACGGTTGCTGTTCTTGAGCTAGAAGATGAGGGCGTTATTTCCTATGCTTATCCACAGTTTTCCACTTTACCATACGACCTCAACCAATTGCCCATACGGTTTACAAAACCTTTTGGTGGGCAAACGGTTTCAAGGTCGTATGAAGGCATACGGTCTCAAGGCCGTATGGCCGCGTTGAACAAGCGTGGACCGTATGAGAATCCTGTTCATAATTATGAATGTTAATCACCCACAAAATTTGCCCTTTCTGGGTTAAATCCAAAGGAATCGTGAGATATAGGCAAAACAATTAGAAATTTCAATTGAATTTAGTTCTGATTTTTCAATCTGCTTAATTTGCCCTTTCTGGGCAAACGGTCCCAAGACCGTATAAGATGGTTGACTAAGCATTGACCGTATGAGATTACTGTTCATAATGATGTTAGTTAATGACTCACAAAATTTGTTTGTCTAATTCCAAACGAGTTAAGAGTTGAAGGTTGATTACTAGGGCAAACCCTAATTGAAATCAGTGCTGAAATCACAATGAGCTAATTTGAGATTTTGGGTTGATTAGCCCAAACGGTCTCAAGACCGTTTGGGGAATCATCCAAACGGTCTCAAGACCGTTTGGGGATCACCCAAGACCGTATGGAGGTCTGAGGTCAAGTATAGTTGACCAATTGAAGGTACAAAAATACCAAATTACATTGCAATTAAGTATTGATGTAATGATCAACTCAATAAATCAAACCTTGATGAATTTTCACTAGAGTCCAAAGGATGGATGGGAAAACGGTCTCAAGACCGTTTGGAACTCATCCAAACGGTCTCAAGACCGTTTGGTGACAACCCAAGACCGTTTGGAGGTCTAGGGTTAAGGTAATTTGATCAATTGAGGGCCCAATTACAATGGGTTATTGAAATAATCAAATTGCTGATTTGTGACTTAATTAAGGTTCAACCCCTATCAAATCAATCTAGATTTTGATGAATTCTTGGGCAAACGGTCTCAAGACCGTTTGGAGTATATCCAAACGATCCCAAGACCGTTTGGGCCAAGTTTGAGCCCAATTGGAGGTCAATTGATGGGTTCAACTTCGATTTGATTCACATTGTTGAGTGTTGATGGTTGAACGTTTATAGACCTTAATTGAACCAACTCCAACCCTAATTGGATATCAATTGAGGGTCAATTGAGTGACAAATTGGTTAAGGCTAACCCTAATTGTCTCAATTGGTAAGTGGTTAGCAAGCTTGAGACCAATTGAAGGCTTCAACATAGGAAACCCTAATCCAGTTTACCCTTTGAACCACCTTGGAGGTCCATACGATCTTGAGATTTTGAGGTCATTCGACCTCAAGACAGTATAAGGTCATTCGACCTCAAGACCGTATAAGGTCATTCGACCTCAAGACCGTATAAGGTCATTCGACCTCAAGACTGTATAAGGTCATTCGACCTCAAGACTGAATGAGACCATTCAACCTCAAGACCGAATGAGGGTAAACGGTCTTGAGTGTTATACGGTCTTGAAGTCAACCAAACCTTAAACGGTCTACGAAGCTTAAACGGTCTATAACCTTATACGATCTCATGATCGTTTGAAGGTTGAAGGTGTGAAACCTTTTGGAGACTCTTGAAGTTAAGTCTGCCTAATGCCTTGAAGGCTTAAATGGTTTAATAGTTGTTCAACCTAAACCCTAATGATACCAAAAGACATTAAGGGTCAAGTGGTTAGTAAATTAAACCATGATGATGATCAATGTGTAATTTACCATAATACCCTTGAAAGGTTCAATTGAGTGAAACCTTGTTCTAATCAAACCCTAATCACTCAATAGTGGTGATTTGGTCTATGTTAATCAAAGTGGACTTAACCCAACCTGATCTAGATTGGTGTTATCACCATCTACAAGTATGAGGAGAAAGAAAGTATCTTAAGAAAGAGAAAGTACCCTTTTATGATGGAAATTCAAGTAAAGTACCTTCAATACACATGAATGTGCATGATTTGGGTATGATCCACCTATGTGAGATCATGGAACCCTAATTATGATAAATGATGAATCTTAAACTAATCTGAGAGCATCAATGATGATGTTCCTCATACATGATGATTTTATGAGTTCAATTCACCATAATGTGAATAGTAAACCCTAATTCAAGGGTGATGACATGTGAATAGTAAACCCTAATTCAAGGGTGATGACATGCAATATGAGTAGCAAACTCTAATTGATGAGAATCAGAGAACTTAGCTCTTATGACAAGAGTGGAAAGTATATTCTTGTTTTGAATTACCTTTATCAGTTGAATTAACCATGCAGGTTCTGATATGAAGGTGATCATATCCAGGTATGAATAATGATACTATATTCATTGAAAGCATGTTGTTAGCTTTATCAATAGTAAAATATCTTGATGCCTTGTCAGTGGCATCCTATGTTTTAATGGGCTGTAAGAGCCATGAATACCATCAAGGTCATGCTTTAGAGATGACTTGTGATGAGTATACTGAGAAATGATGATTAATGTGAGTTAGGTTTGTTGCATTTAGTATTCTACTTTCATAGCTGTTATGCTACTGTTATTGTTTGAAGGACAATGTATGATGTAAAAGAATACTGAATGTACCTAACTAATCAAGTGAAATGTAGAGCCCTGATCATAGATCCATCATTGTCAGAGATCAAATGATGGTGAAATAGGTTTTCCTACGGGAACTCCTGGATCACATACTGTTGAGTATGTGGGGTATATGGATGTGTAGAACCTTACATCCTAGTGTAGGAATTTGATGTAGATGTATAATCTGTCAATCCTTCACTACAAAACTCATACAGTATCAGTGGATGGTAAACATGAAACCTCCTGATGACAAGGAAAACATAGATATCCGTATCAGTGAAGATAAACATGAAATCTCCTGATGACGAAGAGAGTACAGAACGCCACTGTAACTCTAAAATAGCGAAGGACCAGATTACCCTGGTGAGCTATAATAGTAGAGACACAAGATGTCCTACAAGTGATCCTCTTACTGACTGAGGAAGGTGAAGGTCATGAGAATCCGGCTCTTTCGATGACCTTGTATGATACTAAGGCACTTAATAGTGATTGGTTGGGGTATGAGTGGTAAACCTCATCTCCACAGGGCATAATAATAAGAATGTTTGAAAAACATAATCTACAGCGTAGTATACCTGTTAAAGGTAACTATGAGCTAATTGATTGATGTTACACTGTATAGTGCATATGTTCTTCATGCTTGATATATGTTGAGCTCTTGTATACAACTGTATCTGCTTTTGAATACTTTGTAAGATTTTACTGCTTAAGTTATTCTTTGATGTTATATTAAAGCTTCTGGCGAAGAGTTATAACTCTCGCTGGGACAATTATGTACAATTGTCTCACCCCGTAGACTTCAACTTTTTAGGTGGACGACGAGGATGGAGGAACAGGTCTACAGGTGACCAGTCCCAACAGCAGCAGCACCAGGAGCAGCAGTAAATCTCAGGTGGAGATTTAGCCTGCCATGTGGTGTAGTTAGAGTCAGCCCTATGTGTCCTCTGTACTCTCAGGTCTTGGAGTCTTTTGGTTATGAGTTCTTGAGATTTTGTATCTTGTTGTATATAATTACTCAAGAAGTAATTATCATGAGATGTAAACTATTTATCTCCTTTTATGAATGAAGCTTTATGGATTCAAGCTCTTGTCTCGAAAAGTTTTAATTTCCCGTGATTTTTGTCTTCCGTTGTTAATCGATTCACTTCCTCTAAGTTTAAATCGTGTTTATATCGTGGTTTGGAGATCAGAGCCCACAATTAGTGGTATCAGAGCTCTAGGTCCGTTGAGTCTACAGAGGAATAGGACTTAGGATGTCGAGTCTATCTTTAGTACTCCTTCCTTACCTAATAGAATCTTCTGCTCCTCAGGAGAAGAAGATACATAAGGATGGCAGAGCCACATGATGAGTACGTGGCAGAGAGTAGTGCTAGTGCACCTCGAGGCGGTGCAGGGTTCCAGAAATAGAACAGCCTGCACCTAAGCCACCCCAGTTTGACCCAGCTGATATGGGTAACCCAGCAGTTCAGACGATGTTTGGGCAGTTTATGACTGCCATGACACACATCACTGACAGGATGCCCATGCCTGCACCTAGGGCACCTACCCAACCTGTAGGACAAGGTATCGGTAAGACGTTCGAGCGACTTCGTCGTGTCGGAGCTACCGAGTACTTTGGGATTGCCGACCCCGCAGATGCTGACCTATGGTTAACAGAGTTGGAGAAGGCTTTCAGGATTCTTATTATCCCGAAGGCTAAGAAGGTTAGACATGCTGTCTATCTTCTCAAAGGCAGTGTTGGTCACTGGTGGAACATGGAAGAGCAGAAGAGACCTGGAATAGAGTTCTCGTGGGAAGAGTTTCGTCGGGAATTTATCAATAGATATTTTCCAAAGACCTTCCTAGATGAGAAGATCTCTCAGTTTGAGAGATTGAGGCAGGGCATGATGAACATTAGCGAGTATGAAGCTAAGTTCATGGAATTGTTGCGGTTCTGTCCGCACATGGCTGCCACAGATGAGGAAAGAATCGGGAGATTCGAAAAGGGTTTGAATGCTGATATGTCAACCCCTGTGTCTGCCTTAGAAAACTGAGAGAGATTCTCTACCTTCGTTGAGTCAGTCCGAAGGATAGAGAGATATGTGGTTGAGAAGAGGCAAACCCAGAAAAGATATCCACAGTTACAGGGTTCTTCATCTAGGGATTTCAAGAAACCTAGATTCTCTGCACCTAACCCTCCACCACCCAGATCGAGTTCTCAAACTCAATGGTCACCAAGCAGAGGTAGAGGATGGAGTCAACCGCTTCAAGGGACTCATAGTTCTGCATCGATGTCAGTTACTGGACCACCCCGACCACAACAACAGGAGAGGAGATGCTACAACTGTGGTAAGGTGGGACACTTGATGAAGGATTGTCGTTCTAGGCCTGTCAGTGTGACACAGCCTCTGAGACAGAATCAACAAGGATCTCAGAGAATGCAATCTCAAGGGGCAGCTCGAGGACGTGGACAAGCGTCTCAAGCTGGATCATCAGCACCACCTCAACACCAGGCGACAGTGAGGTTCTATGCTATGAACCCACCAGATGCAGTGGTCAATCCACGGGTAGTGGAAGGTCAGATGGAACTTTTATATCCTCATATGTCTACATATTGTGTTATATCTGTTCTGATTGACCCGGGTGCTATGCACTCTTTCATCACTCATAGAGTGATTCGTAACTGCAATGTGACTGTTAGTCATAGGGCAGATAGTTTGTTGTTGGAGACTCCGTTGAGTGGGTCTGCCATTTTGCAGGAGGTATGCTCTCCCTGCATCCTCTTCTTTTCTGACCATCGCATTCAAGTGGATCTTATACCGCTTGATATGCAAGGATTTGATATAATCCTCGGGATGGATACCTTAGAGAGGTATGGAGTTGTCTTAGATTGTGAGTCCAAGTTGGCTGTGTTTGCTGATGAAAGCAACACATGGATCTTTCAAGGTGAAAGAAAGATTCTGCCCACCTGTCTTGTGTCAGCTATGGTTGCTGATAAGCTGTTGAGGTAAGGATGTTATGCATTCTTGGCCCATGTGGTAGATGTTACCAAGGAAAGTTCCAATCCTGCCGAAGTTCCCATAGTCAGGGAATTCGAGGATGTGTTTCCTGAAGAACATCCTGGTATACCACCACTTCGGGAGATTGATTTTGAAATCAATCTGATCCCAGATACGAAACCCATAGCCCAGACTCCGTATAGGATGGCGCCTGCCGAGATGGCAGAACTCAAGAAATAGCTTCAAGAGTTACTTGAGAAGGGTTTTATCCGACCGAGCACTTCACCTTGGGGTGCTCCGGTCTTGTTTGTTAAAAAGAAAGATGGGTCAATGCGGTTGTGCATTGACTATAAAGTAACAATAAAGAACAAGTACCCTCTACCGAGGATTGATGATCTCTTTGACCAGTTGCGTGGTGCAACAGTCTTTTCAAAGATAGACTTGAGGTCTGGATATCATCAACTTCGTATTAAGGATAGTGACATATCCAAGTCTGCCTTTAGGACAAGGTATGGTCACTATGAGTTCACGGTTATGTCGTTTGGACTAACCAATGCACCAGCTGCATTTATGGAACTCATGAATAGAGTTTTCCGACCTTTCCTTGATTAGTGTGTTGTTGTCTTCATAGATGACATTCTGATCTATAGTAAGGATGCTCAGCAGCATGAGCAGCATCTTTGCCAAGCTTTGACCTTGCTAAGAGAACACAAGCTGTATGCTAAGTTTAGCAAGTGTGAGTTCTGGCTGCCGGAGGTATCTTTTCTAGGACATGTGATATCTACCTCGGGAATTCGTGTTGACCCTACAAAGGTAGAATCTGTTCTACAGTGGGAACAACCGAAGACATCGACGGAGATTCGAAGTTTCTTGGGGTTAGTTGGCTATTATCGAAGGTTCATTAAGAACTTTAGTTCTATAGCCTTACCCTTGACCAAGTTAACCCGAAAAGATATTCCTTTTTCTTGGAGTGATAAGTGTCAACAGTCTTTCCAGTTGTTGAAGGAGAGGTTGACAAGTGCACCTGTGCTTGTGCTACCTGAACAAGGAAAAGGATATGTAGTCTTCTGTGATGCCTCCAAGAATGGACTCGGATGTGTGTTGATGCAGGATAAACAAGTGATTTCTTTTGCTTCTCGACAGCTTAAGAAACACGTGAAGAATTATCCGACACACGATCTGGAGTTAGTTGTTGTGGTTCATGCCTTGAAGATCTGGAGGCATTATCTCTACAGAGAGACATTCTAGATTTTCACAGACCATAAGAACCTTAAGTATATCTTCTCTCAGCATGAGCTTAACATGCGGCAACGTCGTTGCATGGAGTTAATCAAGGATTACGACTGTACGATTGATTACCATCCAGGCAAGGCCAATGTTGTTGCAGATGCCTTGAGTAGGAAATCAGCAACATCAACCATGGATAGAGCACAATTAAACTCTTTAGTGTGCTCTAAGAGAGATATGTTTATCTCTTTAAGGCAAGACAATGTACAGTTGAAGGTGTCATTGTTAGCTGGGTTGTTGGCTGAGATGCATATTAAACCTACCCTAAGAGAGCAGATTAAGGAAGCACATCAAGATGATGCTGCAGTTCAACAGATCAGATCATAGTATCGAAATGAGAAGCAAGATGGTTTCCATGACTCGGATGATCATGTAGCTTGTTATCATGAGAGGATGATAGTGCCAGATGTGGATAACTTAAGGAAGTTAGTCCTGGAAGAAGCTCATTCTTCGATGTATGCTATGCATCCAGGGAGCACCAAGATGTATCGTAATTTAAAGGAACTGTATTGGTGGCCTGGAATGAAGAAGGATGTTGCAGAGTTTGTTCTGAGGTGTCCTGTGTGTCAGCAAGTTAAAGCTGAACACCAGAAGCCTGCAGGAACAATGCAACCTTTACCCATACCACAGTGGAAGTGGGACCATGTGACCATGGACTTCGTTGTTGGCCTACCCAGGACAAACAAAGGACATGATTCCATTTGGGTAGTTGTAGATAGGTTGACAAAGACAACACATTTCTTACCTGTCAAAACAACCTATTCTGCTGAAAGGTTATCACAGTTGTATGTACAAGAGATAGTGCGTTTGCACAGAGTTCCTGTCACAATAGTTTCTGACAGAGGTCCTCAGTTTACAAGTCGTTTTTGGGAACAGTTACACAGAGCCTTAGGCACCAAGCTAAGGTTTAGTACGGCCTTTCATCCGCAGACTGATGGATAGTCGGAAAGAACTATACAAACCTTAGAAGACCTGTTGAGAGCATGTGTTCTCCAGTTTACCGGAAGTTGGGATCTACACCTTAGCTTGATAGAGTTTGCCTATAACAATAGCTATCAACATAGTATTGATATGGCACCTTATGAAGCCTTGTATGGTAGACATTGTATATCACCTTTGTGTTGGTTTGAGACTGGTGAGCATGAGTTGTTAGGTCCTGATCTTATACAGCAGACCACAAAGAAGATTAAAGTAATACAACAACAGATTAAGACTGCACAGGATAGGCAGAAATCTTATGCTGACAAACGTCGTAGACCCTTAGAATTCCAGGTTGGAGACAAAGTGTATCTCAAGGTCTTGCCTTGGAAAGGAGTCCTTCATTTTGGAAGGAAAGGGAAGTTAGCTCCTAGATT
Organism: Alisma plantago-aquatica; assembly: GCA_963693085.1. Taxonomy (NCBI): domain Eukaryota; kingdom Viridiplantae; phylum Streptophyta; class Magnoliopsida; order Alismatales; family Alismataceae; genus Alisma; species Alisma plantago-aquatica. The sequence continues at coordinate 917,617,466 of OY856409.1, forward strand.
TATGGGGCCTTATCCAATCATTGAACAGATTGGACAAGTAGCCTATAAACTAGAGCTTCCACCAGAGTTACAGAGGTTACATCCTGTGTTTCACATTTCTATGCTAAAGAAATGTCACCCCGATACTGAGTCAATTCTACAACCTATGGAGGTAGAATTGAATGATGATATATCTTATGAGTAAGGACCGGTGTCAATCCTTGATAACAGAATTAAAAAGTTAAAGAAGAAAGATATAAGCCTTGTGAAAGTCCTCTGGAACCACCGTGGTATTGAAGAAGCCACTTGGGAACTAGAGGATGAGATGAGAAGGAAGTATCCTGCCCTTTTCTCTTAATATGTTTTATCGATTTCGGGGACGAAATCCTTGTAAGGGGTGGATAATTTGTAACATCCCTGACCTGGGTTATGAGTTAACCCTAGGTGTTTTGCCTAATTATGTAATTAAGATACTGGTGATTATCTTTTTGCATGTAATTAAGTTCCTGAGGAACATACTTTTCCTTTTCTGTTCCTTTTAAACAATGTTGAATTGATTATTTTGTAATATAGGGACCTATGTGCAATTTACCCAGTAAAAAGGGTTAACTTGCGACTTGCACATGTTGAGATGTTCCTCTGATGTTGAGACATCATAAGAATGATTATGGTAAAGTTTGAGGGATTTCCCAAGCTTGAGCACCAAGGTGCAGCTGTGGAAGTAATCCTTGTGCTTGAAACCCTAAATTGGAGTAAAGTGCAATTTACCCAATTTGAGGGGTGCAACTTGTAAAATACACCATCTAAAATATCTTGTAAGACTCTTGTCATCATTTAGAGAAGAAATGATGAAGAAGTCACTTCAATTGAATAATCATATAATGAAAAACACCTTTGTGATTGAATAATCAAGGTGTAAGTACTATAGCCTTTTATGTTTGTGCTTTAGTAATAGGTTAATCTTCTTTGCCTTCATTTCTTGACCTTAGAAGAAGGTTTTCCTTAGAAATAATAAGAAGGGACGAGCAAAGAAGAAAGGAGGGACTTAGTTGAAAGTGAGGAAAACCTATGTGCCTATGTTGAAATTCCACCCCAAGTATATAAGCCCTTTTCCTCACTTAGCAATGGAATGTTTCTTTCATTTCCTTCATTGTTCCCCTTGCTCAAACTGACTAAGGAGAGCTCTGGAGCTCAGGAGGACGACCAGGGGAGTGCAAGGTAGGTTTGGATCCTTCCTTTTTCTTAAATTCTTGGATGAAACTCGAATTCAAGGTCAAATTCATGGCTAGCTCACTTAACTCTATCTTTCTAGCCATCTCTTCTCAACTTTCCTTGGAGGATTCACCTTGGCCGACCTGTGGAGCTTCTAGGACGCCATTAAAGGCTTGGAGCTCGAAATCTTGGAGCTCAAGGATCAAGCTTTAGGTGGGTTTTATAACTCTAAACCTATGCTTTGTTATATACATCTTTTATATGCTTTTAGTTGCTAGTTCTTCTTCTTCCCTATCTTCCCTTGCTTCCTTGCAAGCAAATCCGTGAGGAACTGTTTCTGTTCTTGAGCTAGAAGATGAGGGCATTATTTCCTATGCTTATCCACAGTTTTCCACTTTACCATACGACCTCAACCAATTGCCCATACGGTTTACAAGACCGTTTGGTGGGCAAACGGTTTCAAGGTCGTATGAAGGCATACGGTCTCAAGACCATATGGCCGCATTGACCAAGCATGAACCGTATGGGAATCCTGTTCATAATTATGAAGGTTAATCACCCACAAAATTTGAGAGGTTAACTCCAAAGGAATCGTGAGATATAGGCAAAACAATTAGCAATTTCAATTGAATTTAGTTCTGATTTTTCAATCTACTTAATTTGCCCTTTTTGGGCAAATGGTCTCAAGACCGTATAAGATGGTTGACTAAGAGTTGACCGTATGAGATTACTGTTCATAATTATGTTAATTAATGACTCACCAAATTTGATGGAGTAATTCCAAACGAGTTAAAAGTTGAAGGTTGATTACTAGGGCAAACCCTAATTGCAATCAGTGCTGAAATCACAATGAGCTAATTTGAGATTTTGGGTTGATTAGCCCAAACGGTCTCAAGACCGTTTGGGGAATCATCCAAACGGTCTCAAGACCGTTTGGGGATCACCCAAGACCGTATGGAGGTCTGGGGTCAAGTATATAGTTGACCAATTGAAGGTAGAAAGATACCAAATTACATTGCAATTAAGTATTGATGTAATGATCAACTCAATAAATCAAACCTTGATGAATTTTCACTAGAGTCCAAAGGATGGATGGGCAAATGGTCTCAAGACCGTTTGGAACTCATCCAAACGGTCTCAAGACCGTTTGGTGACAACCCAAGACCGTTTGGAGGTCTAGGGTTAAGGTAATTTGATCAATTGAGGGCCCAATTACAATGGGTTATTGAAATAATCAAATTACTGATTTGTGACTTAATTAAGGTTCAACCCCTATCAAATCAATCTAGATTTTGATGAATTCTTGGGCAAACGGTCTCAAGACCGTTTGGAGTATATCCAAATGATCCCAAGACCGTTTGGGCCAAGTTTGAGCCCAATTGGAGGTCAATTGATGGGTTCAACTTCGATTTGATTCACATTGTTGAGTGTTGATGGTTGAACGTTTATAGACCTTAATTGAACCAACTCCAACCCTAATTGGATATCAATTGAGGGTCAACTGAGTGACCAATTGGTTAAGGCTAACCCTAATTGTCTCAATTGGTAAGTGGTTAGCAAGCTTGAGACCAATTGAAGGCTTCAACATAGGAAACCCTAATCCAGTTTACCCTTTGAACCAACTTGGAGGTCCATACGATCTTGAGCTTTTGAGGTCATTTGACCTCAAGACCGTATAAGGTCATTCGACCTCAAGACCGTATAAGGTCATTCGACCTCAAGACCGTATAAGGTCATTCGACCTTAAGACCGTATAAGGTCATTCGACCTCAAGACCGTATAAGGTCATTCGACCTCAAGACCGAATGAGACCATTCGACCTCAAGACCGAATGAGGGTAAACGGTCTTGAGTGTTATACGATCTTGAAGTCAACCAAACCTTAAACGGTCTACAAAGCTTAAACGGTCTATAACCTTATACGATCTCATGATCGTTTGAAGGTTGAAGGTGTGAAACCTTTTGGAGACTCTTGAAGTTAAGTCTGCCTAATGCCTTGAAGGCTTAAATGGTTTAATAGTTGTTCAACCTAAACCCTAATGATACCAAAAGACATTAAGGGTCAAGTGGTTAGTAAATTAAACCATTATGATGATCAATGTGTAATTTACCATAATACCCTTGAAAGGTTCAATTGAGTGAAACCTTGTTCTAATCAAACCCTAATCACTCAATAGTGGTGATTTGGTCTATGTTAATCAAAGTGGACTTAACCCAACCTGATCTAGATTGGTGTTATCACCATCTACAAGTATGAGGAGAGAGAAAGTATCTTAAGAAAGAGAAAGTACCCTTTTATGATGGAAATTCAAGTAATGTACCTTCAATACACATGAATGTGCATGATTAGGGTATGATCCACCTATGTGAGATCATGGAACCCTAATTATGATAAATGATGAATCTTAAACTAATCTGAGAGCATCAATGATGATGTTCCTCATACATGATGATGTTATGAGTTCAATTCACCATAATGTGAATAGTAAACCCTAATTCAAGGGTGATGACATGCAATATGAGTAGCAAATTCTAATTGATGAGAATCAGAGAACTTAGCTCTTACGACAAGAGTGGAAAGTATATTCTTTTTTTGAATTACCTTTTTCAGTTGAATTAACCATGCATGTTCTGATATGAAGGTGATCATATCCATGTATGAATGATGATACTATATTCATTGAAAGCATGTTGTTAGCTATATGAATAGTAAAATATCTTGATGCCTTGTCAGTGGCATCCTATGTTTTAATGGGCTGTAAGAGCCATGGATACCATCAAGGTCATGCTTTAGAGATGACTTGTCATGAGTATACTGAGAAATGATGATTGATGTGAGTTAGGTTTGTTGCATTTAGTATTCTACTTTCATAGTTGTTATGCTACTGTTATTGTTTGAAGAACAATGTATGATGTAAAAGAATACTGAATGTACCTAACTAATAAAGTGAAATGTAGAGCCCTGATCATAGATCCATCATTGTCAGAGATCAAATGATGGTGAAACAGGTTTTCCTACGGGAACTCCTGGATCACATACTGTTGAGTATGTGGGGTATATGGATGTGTAGAACCTTACATCCTAGTGTAGGAATTTGATGTAGATGTATAATCCGTCAATCCTTCACTACAAAACTCATACCGTATCAGTGGATGGTAAACATGAAACCTCCTGATGACGAGGAAAACATAGATATCTGTATCAGTGAAGATAAACATGAAATCTCCTGATGACGAAGAGAGTACAGAACGCCACTGTAACTCTAAAATAGCGAAGGACCAGATTACCCTGGTGAGCTATAATAGTAGAGACACAAGATGTCCTACAAGTGATCCTCTTACTGACTGAGGAAGATGAAGGTCATGAGAATCCGACTCTTTCGATGACCTAGTATGATACTAAGGCACTTAACAGTGATTGGTTGGGGTATGAGTGGTAAACCTCATCTCCACAGGGCATAATAATAAGAATGTTTGAAAAACATAATCTACAGCGTAGTATACCTGTTAAAGGTAACTATGAGCTAATTGATTGATGTTACACTGTATAGTGCATATGTTCTACATGCTTGATATATGTTGAGCTCTTGTATACAACTGTATCTGCTTTTGAATACTTTGTAAGCTTTTACTGCTTAAGTTATTCTTTGATGTTATATTAAAGCTTCTGGCGGAGAGTTATAACTCTTGCTGGGACAATTATGTACAATTGTCTCACCCCGTAGACTTCAACTTTTTAGGTGGACGTCGAGGACGGAGGAACAGGTCTACAAGTGACCAGTCCCAGCAGCAGCAGCACCAGGAGCAGCAGTAAATCTTAGGTGGAGATTTAGCCTGCCATGTGGTGTAGTTAGAGTCAGTCCTATGTGTCCTCTGTACTATCAGGTCTTGGAGTCTTTTGGTTATGAGTTCTTGAGATTTTGTATCTTGTTGTATATAATTACTCAAGAAGTAATTATCATGAGATGTAAACAGTTTATCTCCTTTTATGAATGAAGCTTTATGGATTCAAGCTCTTGTCTCAAAAAGTTTTAATTTCCCGTGATTTTTGTCTTCCGCTGTTAATCGATTCACTTCCGCTAAGTTTAAATCGTGTTTATATCGTGGTTTGGAGATCAGAGCCCACAATTACAATGAAATGTAATGAGTTGTTACACCTTGATGAGTGTTAATTAATGTACCTTGAGAATGGGGTTAAGCCCAAATGATGTGTATGATATAATCATACCATGATAAGGATGAGAAATGAACTCATACCTTGAATTGATGATCATTAATGCTATATGATGAAAGTAATGTTCTAGAATAATCAAATATGATATCCTTTTATGCCCTAGAGGTATGGAATAATGTATTAAGGGTTGGATAGATAATGAGATCATGAACTCTTTGTTAATGAGAAATGGGGAACCCTAACCCTAATTTGGGTAAAGGGAATGAAAAGCCCTATTTGATAGTAAACCCTAATTCTTGGTAGAGGAATAATGGTGTTACTATCACATCACATGATGTGATGAATATCTTGTATGACTGTTATCATGCCTAATAACCATACAAATATTATGAGATGATGTATATAGCTAGTGTGAGCTGTGACATTTATATAATAAATGTTGATTGGCATTATGTGCCTTAATGTTGTTGTTGCTTAGTAAAAGAAGCAATATACGTGGACTATTATGAGTCACATGAGTAAGTTGTTACCTAGTGAGAGGTGACAAGATATTTCATGGCCTTGTGAGCCAGGTGTGATGCTTGTGTAACAAGTATCATGAATGCCTTGGTCAGATGACCTGAAGGTGATAGTTACCTGAAAAAAAGGTATAATAATGCTCAATGATGAGTTAAGGGTTTGAATACCCAGAACCATATGATTATGGTGATGAGAAAGTGAAGGGATGATAATTCCCAGTATTGAAATGAGGGACTGAGTTCCCAGGGTCTTTGAAAGACTGATAAATATCTGATAAAAGTAGTACATGTCTCTTTATAGCATTGTCGTAATAAGTTATGTTTGAGAATTTGGTTGATGCTAAAAGAATATGAGAATGTACTTAATAAATCAAGTGAAATCTATTCATGTAGTGCTCTGACCATAGATCCATCATCGTCAGGAATAGGTGATGGTGAAACGGGTGCCCGCGGCAAAACCCGGAGCACATATTTTGAATATGTGGGGGTAAATGGGTGAAAATATCCTTACGTCTTCTTGAAGAGATTGTTGGAAGGTAAACAAGAAACCTCTCAATCCTTCATGAATATGTCGGGATGGTTGTATCATGAATCTCCCAATGATACTTAATGTCAGATCGAGGAGATAAACAAGAAATATATCGATTGGCGATTAGAGTGCAGTTGACGATGTAACTCTTTTGCGAAGGTGCCAGAATACCCTGGCTAGCTAGTTAGCAGAGACACGAGATGTCCTGCATGTGGTCTCGTACTGACTGAGACAGATGAGGTCATAAGAATCTGGCTCTTTTGATGACCTATGTATGGTACCGAGGTGATTTCGTAATGGTCGGTTGGAGTATGAGCGGTATATCTCATCTCCTCAGAGCATAAGTGTGATTGTAAAATGTAATCAGCCATATAACATGTTTGCTTAAGGATTGAATACGGAGATTCATTGGCAAATGTTGCATTTCTTTGTGCATTCCTTAGTAGATAAATGTTAATTATGTTTCTTTATATTCTCTGCAAAGTAGACAGATGAATTACTTATCTACCATGGGTAGATGCAATGACCTCCTTGAGAATGGAGATTATCTTATTCTTTTCTATGATGAATAATTCTGCCTGATAATGGAAAAGTAACCCCTGCTCCGTTTTAATTTGATAAAATGCAACAACAATGTTTTTGGTGGAGAGTTATATCTCTCGGTGGGGAAATTTTCAATTGTCTCACCCCCGTGGGAAACATTTTTAGGTATGCATGGAAGGCAGAGCAGAAACCCTAGAACAGGGAAAGAGCAGCAGCAACAGCAGGGACAACAATAAGATCTCAGGTGGAAATATTGTCTGTCTAGTCATATAGATAGTAGTTTTATGTGTCGTCTCAGTACTCTCAGGTCCTCGGAGTTTTAAATGTATCGATATGAGTTTTGGCTTAGTGCCTCGAAGTTTTTATACTGCCTGTGTATATTTGTTAACAGGGCAGTCAATGTTGTAATCCTTCAAAAGGAATGGTACAGGTTGTGTACTTGTGAACCAGGATGAATTTGGAATACTTTGGTTCATGGTTAAAGAGTTTTCCTGTGAATGGATCTATTTGCAAAAAGTTTTAAATTTTCAGTGATTTTCAGTAATCCGCTGCAAATAATTCGCTTCCGCATTAGTTAATCCCGTTTTTGCGAGACGGTCGTTTCAATTAGTGGTATCAGAGCTCTAGGTTCGCTGAGTCTACAGAGACATAGGACTAAGGTATCGAGTCTGTGATAGTGTCCTCCGGTATACCCTATAATGATTTCTTCTTGTGTAGAGAAAGGGTAAAAGTTAAAATGACTGGAGAACACAAGGAACACATTGCTGGGAGCAATGTTGTTGCACCAAGAAGAGGTGCAAGGGATCAACCAAGAATAGAATGAGTGCCTGAGAATCCCCATTAAGACCTGATCATGATAGAGAATCCTATGATCATGCTCTTGTTGGGCAGATTGGGGCAACAATAATGCATATAAGTGGACTGGATACTAGCCTTACAATCTAGGTTATCAGTCCTTAATACACAAAGATTGAGCTTTAAAAGAGTTCATGAATGACTTAGTCATGTTGGAACAAGGGAAAATATGGAAAAGATTAACTTATGGCAAGAAAGTAGACTCTGCCATGAGTTTAGTCAGATAATAAATCTATGATGGCAGTGCCCAAGGAAGGGCAATAAGCTGAGAAGTAGGGAATGGTCTCTATAATTCTAGAGACATTTGCTTAATGGTTTTGAAAAACCAAGTTTTTGGTACTAATAGTGCAACAAATGCCTAGTGTACCAGGGCAGTAGCCATTAAGTAAGTGCAAAGGTCTTAATCTTTCACATGTAAGATCCCATGGCTTAGTTTTTGCATCAGTAATAAGACTAATAAGACCATGATATGAGGAAAAGGTATGCTATTAATGTGTACATGTCGAGTACACTAAACCCTTTTTGTTATAGGAAAAAAAAAAGAGGATTGTTGATTTTGTTTTCCCTATTGGTTGCTATATAGGGAAGAAATGATGAAAAATAGAATTTGAATTTTGTTCAGTATTCTTTTAAATGCTCTATATTGGTCTTACCTCTATGAAAGAGGACGAGGTATAGAATAGATGCCTGGATAAAATCTAGGGTTGTTAAATTTTATGCTTATAATAAAAGCAAGGAACATGATATTAGACAAAGTGAATACTACTTGATCATAGTACTTGTAAACCCTGGCCAGGTATACAACTATTGATGATAAAGTGGGTATGGAAACTCTTAGATTGTTGTCTTTTTTATTGCTCTGATCAAGTAGTCATTCTGAGACAATCTAACGAGTATCACGAAATCAGAAATCTGGAATGAATAAATGTGTCATATCTCATGCATAAGAAAGAGAAGCTTGAGATAATCTCAGATGAGCATGTTGTATGAGGAACTAAAAATGTACTCCTCATAAGACAAGAATAAGAATGAGGGAGATGGACCTTGTTCAATAATGTTGCCAGCATAATAAAGATCTTTTCCATAATGAGGACATGGGAAATGTGATGAGATCATGAGATGATCATAAACATGCTAGATAATAATAAAGAAAGGGATAATGACATGTAATCATCCTTACAAATTCCAATGCTAAAGGCAAGGAACCTAAGATGAGATAAAGAGTAAATGGTTCATGAATAGCTAAAAATACATGAAATAATAAGAGGAATATGAATCCTTGTTTTCTTTCCTTTCAGGGACATGGCAATCAAGTGGGTCTTAGGACACCTGATGTGCATAAGATAAATATGTTCATGTGAGGGATACTTAGAAAAGTATCAGTTATCTTAGACTTTGGCTCCAAGAAAAAGACATATGTAACAAGTAATGCCTCATAATGAAAGGAATATGAGAATGTGATGTGTTCCCTGTTGGGTTTTAGGGGAGATAGAGAAGGTAGCGGAAATTTTTTTTCTCCCCAAACCCATACCGAGGAAATGTGTCAACGTCTATATAATAGGAAAGGATGGTTTGTGGAATCATACCTTGTCCCGAGGCTTGCTCGGAGACAATACCTCGCACAATGCGCGGTCTTCAACTCCGGACTTCGACGGTGTCTGTGCATCTCCTGGTCGCACCGGGACTGACAACTCCTACTCGAACCGGACTGTCGGATGACAATTGTCCTCCTAAGCGGCAGTGACCTCCCGCCTCTGTAGTAGTCCACACGGACCACCTGGAACTCCACTCTCCTTGTCCCACAAGGAAGTGGAAGGAGTCGCACCCTCCTGTTGACGTACTAGTTGCCAACACGCTCTCCTGCCTCCTGTTGCAACTACAGTTGTCCTTTCCTTGCTGCACCTCCCTTTTACGGGAAGCACTTCCTCGAGCTCTCTCACGGTTACCAAAACCAGAGAGAACGACAACTTGCAGAGCAACTGGTTGCACTGAGCTGTACTTTGAGAAGCCCCCAATACCCCTATATATAGGAGAGTCATGGGACAAGGTTCTCCATCCCGGGCAATGCGGGACTTAAAGCAGGAGTAGAAGGGTTCGGGATTTTCCACAAAAAGCAACCATCTCGCAACTTGAAATAATCGGTTCACAACTGAACCGATCGGTTCGGCCATTGAGCCGATCGGTTGGACCTGAGCCGATCATTTGGGGCACTCCAACCGATCGGTTGGTGCCCTGAACTGATCGGTTCAAGGTCCTAATCCGGCTCAAAAAGACTTTCCTTGTTTCTTTCCCAATTAGTATCGAATACCAATATTATTCCCAATCGAATTGGGCAATTTGAAACCAAAGGAAAATTCTTGCCGACATGACTTTTCCCAACTGGTCGGTTGCACCAGTTGAGCCGATCGGTTCAACCCTTGAACCATTCATTTCAACTTGGGCATGAGCCGATCGGCCTGGACACTCCAGCCGACCGGTTCAGCAACCTCAACCGACCGGTTCATCACATGAACCGATCGGTTGGGAGCACAGGTTGGGCAAAATCAGTCAATTGCGATTTCAATCAATCCGATACTCCAATCAATGCGTCCAACACCTTGAACCATATGATATTGAGCTATCGACTGATTGAGTGTTTGATTGAACTACTAAACTCCTTTAGTAATCAATCTAAACATTGCTTTGTGGACAAAACTCCTCTTCCAGGTTAAATCCTATGTGTGTGACCCTGTAGGTCCATTTCACGTTGGCAGTGAAAGTCCATAACACTTATGACTTCACAAGCAAAGCGCGGTGCCTAGTCACACATCAGTGCTACCCAAGTGAAAGTAGAAAGTTGGAGAACAACTTTCATCCTACAATCCGTGAATGGTGTTACAACGAATGTATAATTCCTTTGTCACTGATATCCCGAATGAACTCGAGGCATGGAACAGTCATCCTGTCAACGTTCATTCACTTCCTTGATCTCAGAGTAGACTGGAAGAGATATGTATGACATCAGTATCATATACTGATTCACACATGCATGCACGCCTTTCTCAATCCTACTCATCAAGTGGCCATGGATATCAAACTCCCTCAGGAGGGACAAATCCCAGATCTATCACTCACCCCTTAGAAGCCCCATGTGTCAAAGCCACCCAATCATTACCTTTATAACAACCCATGTTTCAGGACTGTGTTTGATGATGTCAAAGTGTGCCCAACGACATGTGTTGAGTGCAGTGATTTTAGGTCTAAGAATCACACTCACCACCATCACTGTGAGTACTGACTGTGACTATCATCTCATAGTTCCATGTGTCAAACTCACAGTGGGTCTGTCCGGTACACTTGTTCTCTAACAAGTACCTATGTGTTTGGTTTGATATCTCTATATCATGACTAATGAGATTCTGTCATCAACCAACACCACAATCTAGTCTTGTGTGTCATTGTTGTCTATCTACCTTCCACAATGACATCCGACTAGGGACATAATAAGAATGTACAAACTCTTAGCATCTGTATGATCTCATCGTTCAGGTCCTCAACTTGAAAGCATACATCATTGAGTACTGTCATTCTCTAGACATTCAATCTGTTCTATCACTATCTCATATGACTGAACCAGAAATAATTGGAAGCTCGCCTTTGATGTTTATCAAATCAATCTTAATGTATCCCACCAATCATCCCATGATTGGCTCTCAGGGCATACATACCAACATACTCCCACTTGCACTGCGAGCCAATCACCCATGAATCATATTCATAGTGATCTTCAAACATGTCCCACATGTTACTGTGCTCTAGTGCCAACATAGTGAGAAATGACAACACCTTGCCAAAGTCTGTATAAATTGCATGTCTCACATCTCTTCACTGTACGTCATACGTATGAGATGGAGTTGCCGTAATATGCGATCTAGTATTCCTTTGCTAACCTTTAGCCACATTGCATGATCAAGGATTCCAGACTTGTCATCAATGAGTGGAATATAAGTTCATCTCATGAACTTTCAGATCCATATAGTATCCACTGTTGTTCACTAACACCTAGATACTCGGCATTTCCCTTTTAAATGGCTTTATTGGAACACTTCCAATTATCAACAAACATTCTCTTTTGTACATCTTATGTATATTTTGCGATTAATAATCTGTCCTTTCGGAAGTTCACATCAATGTAACTCTTTACATAGAACTCTTCCTTAACTCCATAGAACTAGTACTTCACAAGTACTTATCAAGTTCTCATGGTATTCCAGTAACCCTTACTGGAAGTAGACAGACATCCACTCGTCATGTCCTACATACGAGTTATCAGGATGAGCACATCATATTGCCATGTCCTACATACAAGATGATGAATGCATTTTATTCTTTCCATGTCATACATGCAAGATAATGGGATGATTACATACATGATAGATCCATATCTATTCTTAGTGTTCCCATTCTTCATAAGAATTGGACACTTGCCTTGGGATACTAACTCCATGTAACATGGACAAGTTTTCTCCCACTGAATCTGTACATACTGAACACTTCAGTACAGATTGCCAATGTATGCTATCTCTTTTTCAGGTCAAGAGGTTTTCGAGAACTATCTCTATAGATCTCTATTCCTATCACATAGGAAACATCTCTATCTTCCTTAAAGATAATTTCCACTTTTGGATTTCCATTTTAGAACATTTCCATTTCACATCAATATGTGGAATGTGAACATGCTCCCACTAAATCACAGATCCCTTCTTTATCTTTGACATATCAGTCAAACCCTTTGACTATATCATCAAAACAAAGATCCAATTTTGAGTTGCTTGTACTCAATCAATCACATTGATTAGTCCATTGTAACTTATAGACTTCATTTGCATTAGTGGATTCATAAACCTTATAGGCTGTGTCACGTACACATCCTGGTTTTATTCCTCATAGGAATGCGGTTTTAGTATCCATATGCCAAATGTCTTAGTCATTAAGTTGCAATCAACAAGCATCATCCTTCTCAAAATGTTATCCATGTGTCTTAACACTTAAGACCCATTTGCACTTATGGATATGATCCAATGAGTGCTACCATCAAGGTCATACCTAATGGCTCACATGGAAGTCATTTAGGATGTAATGGTTTTATACCATAACTCAAAATATGATTCCTCATATTCATCTTGATAGTTGACTCATCACATGAACAACTAATCACATAGATAATTGAGGTGTATCTGTTAAAGATATAAAAACTCACAACCCTTGTGATTCTTAATTTGTTTTATTAGTGTGGGGTATTCATTTATTAAGAAGAATTCAGTTATTTGATAATCATTCTCTAACTCCTTAGAGTATGATTCCTTATTGATTCAGACATCATCATGCCTTAATCATGAGTTCACTATGATACACTATCATAATCACTCATAAGGATATCAAACATTTGGTCGAAGTATTTCATTCATTGATCTCATCAAGAATTAATACTTTACCAAATTTGTACTTCATTTATGATAATCTTGAACACTTCAAGATATTCATATTGGTATTTCTCTAAACACCATTTGAAGTATTAGCATTTATTCCAATAGGTATGTAAATACATCACATGTATTATACCTAATAGGATAATCACTTTCCCACTACATTAGTGAAGATTGATCAATCATGTCCAAGATATTCATGTCCCTTACTGGTTCTCTAACCAAAAGAGTCTAGTTTTATCCATCACATGGAAACTAGAAATGAAGTTCTCATGATTAATGCTAATTAAATTGTTTGAGTTATCTATAACTTTTAGGTATCGTCTTATCTTATGCATATCAAATATCATAAGATAAATAAGGCATTGCCACAAAGATCACATCTTTAAGATTGAAAACACAACTTTGTTGATTGCCATCATTGTCACACAATATGCAAAAATAAAGTGTTTCTATCTATTGGCAAGTATGAAATAGCAGTTCATAACTGTATTACATGCCTTATTGGCTGAAAATAAACTAAAGTATTCCTATCTATAAAGGCAACACTTGCCCCAAGGAAGAATGCTTTACACTTTACATCTTGGTATCATATACCTCAAAAAGTGTTACAAGTTTATTTACATGACACCTTCAAGTAGAGGCTTCAGTCGCCTCCTTCTTCTTTTGTTCTTCCAGGTAGAGAGGACAATTCCTTTTCCAATGTCCTGGCTTTTGACAATGGTGGCAATTTCCTTTCTTGGTCACGCCTCCCTTGGCCTTGAGAGCTGAAGATGGCTTGGACTCCTGGCTAGCTTCAAAACCTTTCTTAGCTTTTCCCTTGCCCTTGCGCTTGGACTTGCCTTTCTTGATCATGATCACCATCACAACTTTAGGCTTGTCCTTCTTCATCTGTAACTCGGCTGTCCTCAACATGCCCAACAACTCTGACAGTGGCCTATCAAAGTTGTTCATGTTGTAGTTCATCACAAACTGACTGTAAGAGTCTGGCAACGATTGCAGTATCACGTCAGTAGCCAACTCTTGGCTCAGTGGAAATCCCAGTCTCTGCAGGTTCTCCACATACCCAATCATCTTGAGTGTGTGAGGACCAACTGGATCTCCTTCTATCATGACGCACTTGAACAGCGCCCTAGAAACATTGTACCTCTCTTTCCGTGCCTGATCTTCATACATGTTCCTGAGATGCAGAATCATCTCTATGACTCCCATGTTCTCATGTTGCCTCTGCAACTCATGGTTCATTGAACATAGAATCAAGCACTTTGCATCAATGGCATCATCAGAATGCTTCTTGTAAGCATCCCTTTCTGTCTTTGGTGCATTAGGAGCGGGTTCCTCTAGAATTGGAGTATCCAGGACATAGAGCTTACGCTCTTGAGTGAGAACAATTCTCAATGTCCGATACCAGTCGTGGAAGTTCGTCCCATTTAGCTTGTCCTTGTCAATGACCGATCGCAAAGAAAAGTTGTTGTTGTTTGTTGCCATTTGAACTACAAAAAGAAAATATGCAATTTTAGTCCAAAACTCATTTTTGACTTATTTGATTGATTTGAAAATTTTTATGATATAATTTGGCCTTTAATTAATTATCGCTCCCACTATTTTACTTTAAATTGATAGCCCTCACTATTAATTCGGAATATTGCAGCGTACAACCTTCTAGTGGGCAAGATCCTGAAATCCTCTAAGCCATGGACCAGCTAGGGCTGTCACCCACAACATAGATCTCTCAGGTAGGCAACTTTTGCCAATTGCATCATATGCAACTCTTGATAAGATGTCATATACAACTCTTTGCAATGATCATCTCCATGCCTCAAGGTACTAGATCCCATCTAGATCACCTTGTTAAGTCCGACCCAAAGCAAACACGATGAATATGCACCCTGCTAGGGCAGACCCACACATTCATCCTTCACGCTTCCACGAGATAGACGGTGCACCACGCTAGGGCGTGCCCACACTTGGTCGATCAAGTTTTTCACGTGTGTCGCATTTGGAAGGCATCTAAAACTTAATATTTTAATGAGG
The DNA here is from genome assembly GCA_963693085.1 of Alisma plantago-aquatica. NCBI lineage: Eukaryota > Viridiplantae > Streptophyta > Magnoliopsida > Alismatales > Alismataceae > Alisma > Alisma plantago-aquatica. Next base: position 917,632,774 of record OY856409.1, read on the forward strand.
GATTTGGTTTTATATACATATACATATCCAATCACCACAATACATAGTACATATCATATACATGCTATATCCCACAGAAAACATGCACAACGATAAAAAGCGATGATTATGGCCATCCTAATGTGATTCCTCGAGCCAAGAGGAATCACGGTCATCTAGGTCTACATCACATGCAACCTGTACAAGATGAACATCTGTGCCTTGCCATCCGAGTTGATCAACTCATCACATGAATGATCTGTACTCTCCAGCCGGTCGTCTGGGTGCCACCAGCCGATCGGTTGGCTCCTCCAACCGATCGGTTTGCCTGGTCGTCGTGCATCTCATCATGTCCGCCACCCGCTCATCTCGCTCCTCGAACCAGTCATCAACCAATTAGTTCACTCCTTGAACCGACCGTCTGGAACGTCAACCGATCGGTTCACTCCTTGAACCGATCGTCTGAGCAGTCGTCTTGATGTCTGCCGGTCTTTGACATAACAGGAAATAAAAATCTATTCTATTTATTACATTGCTTTAAAAAGGGAAACCCCAAGTTACATTCGGGGGGAGCAAAGGTAGGAAAGAATCTCGAATTATTTCGAGTTACATTAGGAATAAGAGAGGGAAGATCGGTGCGCAGACCGAGATGCACGCAACCACACACAACCAATCACATATAGGGGTTTATAGGCCATAATCATGCTACACACATCCACCACAAAACTCGTTTAAGGGCGACGCGTATTGAGTGCATTAATAATACATATCATATATGTAATTAGGGATTTGTGGATTTAGGATTGGACATGCATAAAGTCGATATTATTCGCATCGCATGCAATAAAGGCGACAAACCAAAATCGATCATATCGATATTCCTAAAATATAGAGTAGTTGACGTGGCTCTGATACCACTGTTGGGTTTTAGGGGAGACAGAGAAGGCAGCGGAAAAAAAAATTTCTCCCCAAACCCATACCGAGGAAATGCGTCAACGTCTATATAATAGGAAAGGATGGTTTGTGGAATCATACCTTTTCCCGAGGCTTGCTCGGCGACAATACCTCGCGCAATGCGCAGTCTTCAACTCTGGACTTCGACGGTGTCTGTGTAGCTCCTGGTCGCACCGGGACTGACAACTCCTACTCGAACCGGACTGTCGGATGACAGTTGTCCTCCTAAGCGGCAATGTCCTCCCGCCTCTGTAGTAGTCCACACGGACCATCTGGAACTCCACTCTCCTTGTCCCACAAGGAAGTGGAAGGAGTCGCACCCTCCTGTTGACGTACTAGTCGCCAACACACTCTCCTGCCTCCTGTTGCAACTGCAGTTGTCCTTCCCTTGCTACACCTCCCTTTTGCGGGAAGCACTTGCTCGGGCTCTCTCACGGTTACCAAAACCAGAGAGAACGACAACTTGCAGAGCAACTGGTTGCACTGAGCTGTACTTTCAGAAGCCCCCAATACCCCTATATATATAGGAGAGTCATGGGACAGGGTTCTCCATCCCGGGCAATGCGGGACTTAAAGCAGGAGTAGAAGGGTTCGGGATTTTCCACAAAAAGCAACCATCTCGCAACTTGAAATGATCAGTTCACAACTGAACCGATCGGTTCGGCCATTGAGCCGATCGGTTGGACCTGAGCCGATCGTTTGGGGCACTCCAACCGATCGGTTGGTGCCCTGAACTGATCGGTTCAAGGTCCTAATCCGGCTCAAAAAGACTTTCCTTGTTTCTTTCCCAATTGGTATCGATTACCAATATTATTCCCAATCGAATTGGGCAATTTGAAACCAAAGGAAAATTCTTGCCGACATGACTTTTCCCAACTGGTCGGTTGCACCAGTTGAGCCGATCGGTTCAACCCTTGAACTGGTCATTTAAACCTGGGCATGAGCCGTTCGACCTGGACACTCTAGCCGACCGGTTCAGCAACCTCAGCCGACCGGTTCATCACATGAACCGATCAGTTGGGAGCACAGGTTGGGCAAAATCAGTCAATTGTGATTTCAATCAATCTGATACTCCAATCAATGCGTCCAACACCTTGAACCATACGATATTGAGCTATCGACTGATTGAGTGTTTAATTGAACTACTAAGCTCCTTTAGTAATCAATCTAAACATTGCTTTGTGGACAAAACTCCTCTTCCAGGTTAAATCCTATGTGTGTGACCCTGCAGGTCCATTTCACGTTGGCAGTGAAAGTCCATAACACTTATGACTTCACAAGCAAAGAGCGGTGCCTAGTCACACATCAGTGCTACCCAAGTGAAAGTAGAAAGTTGGAGAACAACTTTCATCCTACAATCCGTGAATGGTGTTACAACGAATGTATAATTCCTTTGTCACTGATATCCCGAATGAACTCGAGGCATGGAATAGTCATCCTGTCAATGTTCATTCACTTCCTTGATCTCAGAGTAGACTGGAAGAGATATGTATGACATCAGTATCATATACTGATTCACACATGTGTGCACGCCTTTCTCAATCCTACTCATCAAGTGGCCATGGATATCAAACTCCCTCAGGAGGGACAAATCCCATATCTATCACTCACCACTCAAAAGCCCCATGTGTCAAAGCCACCCAATCATCACCTTTATAACAACCCATGTTTCAGGACTGCGTTTGATGACGTCAAAGTGTGCCCAATGACATGTGTTGAGTGCAGTGATTTCAGGTCTAAGAATCACACTCACCACCATCACTGTGAGTACTGACTGTGACTATCATCTCATGGTTCCATGTGTCAAACTCACGGTGGGTCTCTCCGGTACACTTGTTCTCTAACAAGTACCTATGTGTTTGGTTTGATATCTCTATATCATGACTAATGAGATTCTGTCATCAACCAAAACCACAATCTAGTCTTGTGTGTCATTGTTGTCTATCTACCATCCACAATGACATCCGACTAGGGACATAACAAGAATGTACAAAATCTTAGCATCCGTATGATCTCATCGTTCAGGTCCTCAACCTAAAAGCATACGTCATTGAGTACTGTCATTCTCTAGACATTCAATCTGTTCTATCACTATCTCATATGACTGAACCAGAAAGAATTGGAAGCTCGCCTTTGATGTTTATCAAATCAATCTTAATGTATCCCTCCAATCATCCCATGATTGGCTCTCAGGGCATACATACCAACATTCCCAACACATGTGACTGATACCAAGGTAAGAGATTCTGGTATCTGAGAGTTATCAGATGGTTTAGGTTGGCTACCTAGAGTGGTCAACTATGAAATCAGTCTGATTATATAAAATGATATGAACATCATATGTTAGGGGTTTATGCTTTGCATAAACATGATATTAATAAGGAATGTAAGATGTCTCTTTGAACAAGAAAAGTGTTATGTGACACAAAGTTGACTCCACAGTCTATGATAAGGGGACAGTGGAGCATGTGTCTTGTGTGTTGATTCTATAAGAATCTTGTAAGGAAACACATTTTGTTGAACAAAGCTTTTTGGTGTCTCTATAATAAGGAGATGATATGTGAAGATTAGATAGTATGATGAATGAAATACATCTGTCTTCCTTTATCTGGATTTTTGGGGATGAAATCCTTATTACGGGTTTATAATTTGTAACATCCCTGACCTGGGTTATACTCTAACCTAGGTGTTTTGATTAATAAAGATGATTATATGCTTAATAATATCTTGTGAAAAGTAATTAGGGCTCATGAGGAGCTTATGTTTCAATTTTGGTCCTGTTTGGACAATGTTGAAGCAATGTTTGCTTATTTTGGACTAATGTGCAAATTACCCAAGTTGAGGGGTTTAAGTGCAAATTTTTCATGATAATATGTTCCTCATGTTTTGAATCATCATGAGAGTGAAAATTATGCTGAGGTATGGCTTATGGAAGCCTGAATACCAAGAAAGAGTTGATAAAGCAATATACGTGCATGAAAACCTAGTTTTGGTGTAATATGCAATTTACCCAAAACCTAGGGTGCAATATGTAATTTATCACTTCAATAAGGTCCCTACTGTTTATTGGCATCATGTAGAACAAATAAAATTAGAGGGGCACCTCTTTTGGATTAAGTTGGAGGAGAGAGAATCTTGATATTAAAATAATCAAGATTTAATCCTAATTGAAACCCTAATTCAATTTAGGGCAAAAATGAATATATTAATTAAAGGGCCTTCAACAAAAATGTTATTGGTTGAGTTTGAATAAGGATAGACGTCCTTTTGCATAAATAAGGCACGAAAATATCTAAAGGAGGTGAAACTCGACTCACCTTATTATAAAGGAAAGTAATATCCACTCACATTAGGGATATTACTATTATATGATTAAGGTGCTTAATTTGCTTTTCTTTTAATTTGAGGATAATGAAGGATAATTAAAGGCAAAGGAAGGTGCCTTCGTACACAAGGGAGTGAGGGGGTTTATGTGGCACCAATTTGAGAGTTGAGGGAAATTAAAAATGCTTTCTCTCTCCTCAATTTCCTTTATAAAAACTTCATTTCCAAATCAATTGAAAGGATTTTTCGGCCCTCTCTTCTTCCCTTGCTTTGGATGAGCTCAAGGAGCAACAGGAGGACGAGCCCCAACCTGTTGTTAAGCTTATTAACCCTCATTCATCTTGATTCCATGGTGGAAATCGAAAATAAATTATGGATTCGTTCTTATTTCGATCTCCTCTTCAACCCTAGCCAACTTTTACAACCAAAAGCTTGCGGACTAGCCTAAGGGGGAGTTGCAAAAACTTCATCCACCATTTATGTCGTGATCTTGGAGCTTTGGAGCTCATTTGGAGGCAGGTTTTATAACTTAAACCCATAATCATTGCTATTGCATCAATTCTCTATGCTTTGTTGATTGTTTTCTTCAGTTTGATACACTTTTGTTTCTTTGCTGCAATTTCCATCAAGAACGGTTGCTGTTCTTGGTTGTTCGAAGGAAGGGGATGATTACATCATCCTATATGCTTATCCAAAGAAAAGTACCAAGCCAAACAGTTTTGATAGCTATTCCAAATCGTTTTAATTTGATTGGCTGTGCGGTTTTAGAAAACCGTTTAAAGGCAAACGGTTTGAAACCGTTTGGGAGAAAACGGTTTCAAGACCATTTGAGAAGGTTGACCAAGCGTTGACCGTTTGGGAATTTTGTTCCTAATTATGTAGGCTAATGACCCACCTAATTTGAGGGGTTAACTCCAAAGGAATCGTAGGTTGAAGGCCAATCAATTAGGCAAGTCGAGTTTAATTAAATGCTGATTTTCAACCTGATTAACTTGACCTATTTGGGAAAACGGTTTCAAGACCGTTTGAGTGAGTTGACCAAGCGTGGACCGTTTGGGATTCCTATTCATAATTATGTTGGTAGATTACCATTCAAATTTGAGGGATTAACTCCCAAGGAATCCTGATTTGAAGGCTAATCAATTAGGGAAACCTAATTGGATTAAGTGCTGATTATCAATCTGATTTAATTGAACTTTTTGGGCAAACGGTCTCAAGACAGTTTGAGTGTGTTGACCAAGGGTTTACCGTTTGGGATTACTGTTCCTAATGATTTGATATAATGACTAACCAAATTTTAGGGATTAATTCCCAAGGAATCGTGAGTTGAAGGCTATTCAATTGGGAAAACCCTAATTGAAAACAGTGCTGAAATTGCAATGAGTTAATTGGAGATTTTGGGTTGATTAGCCCAAACGGTTTCAAGACCGTTTGGGAATCACCCAAACGGTCTCAAGACCGTTTGGGGGTCACCCCAAGACCGTTTGGAGGTCTGGGGTCAAGTATAGTTGACCAATGGAAGGTCTAAAGGTACCAAATCATATTGCAATTAAGTGCTGATTTGTTGATCAACTCGATAGACCAAACCTTGATGATTTTTCACTAGAATCCAAGGTTTGGATGAGCCAAACGGTCTCAAGACCGTTTGGGACTCATCCAAACGGTCTTAAGACCGTTTGGGGGTCACCCAAGACCGTTTGGAGGTCTAGGGTTGAGTATGGTTAAGCAACTGAATATCCAATGTCACTAAGTTGAAGTGTAATCAATTGCTGATTTGGTGATCAATCCAATGATCCAAACCTTAATTGGTTGACTTGGATATTGATGATATGATGGACAAACAGTCTCAAGACCGTTTGGTGGTCATCCAAACGACCTCAAGACCGTTTGGGGTCAGGTCATGTTCAATATGAATGATGGTTCAATAGTTTCAATGTAACCAATCTTGTATTGATTAGTGTTGATGAATCATCGATTCCAAACCCTAATTCAATTGAACCAAACCCAAATTGATGAACAATTGAGGGTCAATATAGGGTCAAATCATTTGAAGGTTGACCTATTAAACTCAATTGAAGTACGAGGATAGGTCCAATTGATGATTGATTCCATGAATTCAATGATTGAAGGAATCAACATTGGAAACCCTAATTCAATTGGATACTTATGTAATGGAGGTCCAATGTGGTTGAATCTCCTGAGAATCAAGATGGTGAATGATCCATTGATCCAATGCTGATTAGTAATGATAGTCAATGAAGGTACAAAAGTTGAAACCCTATTAGTACCTAAGTGGTTAGTGCCAATTAAGGGATGAACCCTAATTGCTTATAGGATCAATGACTTGATATACTATGTTAATCATAGTTGTATGAACTCGATTGAAGGGTTGAAATGACCTAATCAAGTTGAGATGATGATAGCATGAATTCCTATAAGAATATGATTCATGTGGTGTTTAAGGGTATGATCCTTAAGTAGAGAGATCATGAAACCCTAATCATGAACATAAACCCTAATTATGGGCAATGTGATATGAAACCCTAATGAAGGGTGATGCTATATGCAATCCCTATTCTAAAGAAGGGAGATGATATGTGAAACCCTAATCCCTAATGAGAGAATAGAATTCATACTTGAATATGATTCATGAGGTGAACTCCCTTTGTACGACCATGCAAGGTAGCACGGCCGTGGTAGCTTCCCCTCACACGACCGTTCTTGGTTGCACGGCCGTGGTGATCTATGCTTGATTTAGAGGTGATTTGAAAGTGACCTCATATGATCGTATACCTTGATATGATTATAAGTCCAATATAATTGGATGAAGGATACATAAGATATGTGATGAGAAACCCTAGTTGAGGGTGTATCATTGCGATTGTTTATAAGCAACTTTATAATAAAGTCATGCCTTAAACTAAGATAAGTCCATATCATGTGAGATAGCTGTACAATTTAATGTGTGGCCTTTGCATTATATGCTAAAGGTAAGAGATTAGTGATGGAATGTATTAAGAGGGAAATACCTTAATACAAGATAAGATAGATAACTCAACAGAGTTTGAAATGATGAGAAAGTGATACATCAAGATATGATAGTTATCACATTCAACATTTCAGGGTTTATATGCCTTGATGTACTTCAAATCCAATATAATTGGGTAAGAAACATATGAAGTGTGTTATGCAACTGTTACAATGAAATGTAATAAGTTGTTACACCTTGATGAGTGTTAATTAATGTACCTTGAGAATGGGGTTAAGCCCAAATGATGTGTATGATATAATCATACCATGATAAGGATGAGAAATGAACTCATACCTTGAATTGATGATCATTAATGCTATATGATGAAAGTAATGTTCTAGAATAATCAAATATGATATCCTTGAATGCCCCAGAGGTATGGAATAATGTATTAAGGGTTGGACAGATAATGAGATCATGAACTCTTTATTAATGAGAAATGGGGAACCCTAACCCTAATTTGGGTAAAGGGAATGAAAAGCCCTATTTGATAGTAAACCCTAATTCCCGGTAGAGGAATAATGGTGTTACTATCACATCACATGATTTGATGAATATCTTGTATGCTTTTTATCATGCCTAATAACCATACATATATTATGAGATGATGTATATAGCTAGTGTGAGCTGTGACATTTATATAATAAATGTTGATTGGAATTATGTGCCTTAATGTTGTTGTTGCTTAGTAAAAGAAGCAATATGCATGGAATTTTATGAGTCACATGAGTAAGTTGTTACCTCGTGAGAGGTGACAAGATATTTCATGGCCTTGTGAGCCAGGTGTGATGCTTGTGTAACAAGTATCATGAATGGCTTGGTCAGATGACCTGAAGGTGATAGTTACCTAAAAAAGGTATAATAATGCTCAATGATGAGTTAAGGGTTTGAATACCCAGAACCATATGATTATGGTGATGAGAAAGTGAAGGGATGATAATTCCCAGTATTGAAATGAGGGACTGAGTTCCCAGGGTCTTTGAAAGACTGATAAATATCTGATAAAAGTAGTACATGTCTCTTTATAGCATTGTTGTAATAAGTTATGTTTGAGAACTTGGGTGATGCTTAAAGAATATGAGAATGTACTTAATAAATCAAGTGAAATCTATTCATGTAGTGCTCTGACCATAGATCCATCATCGTCAGGAATAGGTGATGGTGAAATGGGTGCCCGCGGCAAAACCCGGAGCACATATTTTGAACATGTGGGGGTAAATGGGCGAAAATATCCTTACGTCCCCTTGAAGAGATTGTTGGAAGGTAAACAAGAAACCTCTCAATCCTTCATGAATATGTCGGGATGGATGTATCATGAATCTCCCAATGATACTTAATGTTGGATCGAGGAGACAAACAAGAAATCTCTCGATTGGCGATGAGAGTGCAGTTGATGCTGTAACTCTGTAGCGAAGGTGCCAGAATACCCTAGCTAGCTAGTTAGCAGAGACACGAGATGTCCTACATGTGGTCGCGTACTGACCGAGACAGATGAGGTCATAAGAATCCGGCTCTTTTGATGACCTATGTATGGTACCGAGGTGATTTCATAATGGTCGGTTGGAGTATGAGCGGTATATCTCATCTCCTCAGAGCATAAGTGTGATTGTAAAATGTAATCAGCCGTATAGCATGTTTGCTTAAGGATTGAATACGGAGATTCATTGGCTGATGTTGCATTTCTTTGTGCATTCCTTAGTAGATAAATGTTAATTATGTTTCTTTATATTCTCTACAAAGTAGACAGATGAATTACTTATCTACCATGGGTAGATGCAATGACCTCCTTGAGAATGGAGATTATCTTATTTTGTTCTATGATGAATAATTCTGCCTGATAATGTAAAAGTAACCCCTGCTCAGTTTTAATTTGATAAACTACAATAACAATGTTTTTGGTGGAGAGTTATATCTCTCGCTGGGGCAATTTTCAATTGTCTCACCCCCGTGGGAAACATTTTTAGGTATGCATGGAAGGCAGAGCAGAAACCCTAGAATAGGGAAAGAGTAGCAGCAACAGCAGGGACAACAATAAGATCTCAGGTGGAAATATTGTCTGTCTAGTCATATAGATAGTAGTCTTATGTGTCATCTCTGTACTCTCAGGTCCTCGGAGTTTTAAATGTATCAATTTGAGTTTTGGCTAAGTGCCTCGAAGTTTTTATACTGCCTGTGTATATTTGTTAACAGGGCAGTCAATGTTGTAATCCTTGAAAAGGAATGGTACAGGTTGTGTACTTGTGAACCAGGATAAATTTGGAATACTTTGGTTCATGGTTAAAGAGTTTTCCTGTGAATGGATCTCTTTGCAAAAAGTTTTAAATTTTCAGTGATTTTCAGTAATCAACTGCAAATAATTCGCTTCCGCATTAGTTAATCCTGTTTTCGCGAGACGGTCGTTTCAATATCGGTCAAGGCACCCTCCCTAATACGGTCGTGGTCAGGATACCACCCTCTCGGGCGACACACCATGACGAGTGTTCTGTATCGGGACCGATATTGTTTCAGGCAAGAGATGACTTAGGGTATTGGGTTCCTTGTATCGGGTATAGAGGCAAGTCGTCTCGGGCAGGGATCCATCTAGGAACCTGGCACATCGGGTTGCCTCCTTGGTCGATATCGGGCTGCTGCGGCTACCGAGATAGATTCTAAGTGAACCATTCCTGCCCCTCTCGGGTTGGGGAAGTGCTCACCTAGTATCGTCTGACATGCCTCTGGGACACGACACACTAGCTCCAGATGCTTTCCAAAGTTAGCCTTCATGAGATTCTGACCTGTCCCATCGGGATCCTGTAGCTGCTATTTATAGGCAGCGTTTGGAAGAAGTTGCAGATCTCTGAGCGCCACATACCCTTTATCGGCTCCGCATACGTGGCTTCAAGGATGATTGACGCGTGTGTGTCGTCCATCGTAGCTTGGCTATCGCATGCCGGGTTACGAAGGTATCGGGCGCGATGGGCGGTTGCTTCCGGTGAGTGGCTCGTATCGTGTGACATTCCATAATGGGCTGATTAGTCATGGCAGGCAAAGCACTCTATTGGGTAAATGGTGTATCACCCGTCAGTGATCGCACCGCGTGATACGCCCATGTCAGGTTGTACCCCTATCGGCCAGCGTCCGTGATGGGTAGTGGACGTGTCGTGCTGCTAGTAAAATGTCGATTCTTTGTAAGTGGGCCGCGACGTGCCATTTTGCTAATTTTGAGTGGAAAATCGAGGAAAACTCTGTAAAAGATGATAAATGAGTTAGGAGCATAGTGTATCGCGCGACATGTGCTCATTGCTAAATTATGATGCCTGATATGAAAGCCCGATAAGGGCGTGTCGCACGGCTCTCGGGACCTTGCCCGACACAACTTCACCACCAAGGATGCCTGATAAGGTAGGAGAGCATGGTATCATTTAAGGCATCTCGGCCCGATACCAAGCTTCAAAGAAGAATAAAACAATGTAAGAGATGAAAAACTAAAATTAAAGAAAAGGAAAAAGCAATTGATGGGTAAAACATCACTGGCCTAAAGTGAAACTCCCAGCCACAGATAGTATTACTCATAAATGCTTATAAAACCAAGTGGTTGCCCATAAAATGGGGAAGTCTGAGCATGTGGCACATGCACTGATTCGGGCCTTATTACAATCATAATGTTTTTCTTGCAGGAAGGGAAATAATGTCATATTCTAAGAAAAGTAAAGACTTGGGATGCCTCCCAAGGAGCACTGCAGTTAGCATCGTCAGCTCAACAACTTTAGATCCCTTCACTCTGTGCCTTTTGTTGTTTCAACATCCTGCAAGCTTATTTCGGATCTTCTCACGAATGCTTCATCTTCATAGTACTTTTTCACTCTGTGCTCATTCACTAGAAAAACCTTTGCTGGATTGTCTTTGTCATACAGCTCCATCATTCCTGATGGATATATCTTTACCACAGTGAAGGGTCCAGACCACCTCGTTTGTATCTTACCTGGAAAAAGGCGGAAAGAGGATTTAAATAACAAAACTTTATCACCTTCACTCACATCCTTTTTCTTCATGTGGGCATCATGCCACACCTTGGTCCTCTGCTTGTAAATCCTTACATTTTCTTATGCATAAATTCTTAGCTCTTCGAGCTCCTGTAGCTGCAAATATCTCTTTTCCCCTACCTTCTCCAGGTCCATATTTAGAAACTTAATTTCCCAAAGAGCCTTGTGTTCAAGCTCTAAGGGTAGATGACAAGATTTCCCATAAATCAATTTGTAAGGTGTAGTGCCAATGGGTGACTTGTATATAGTTTGATAGGCCCAAAGAGCATCATCGAGCTTCATAGACTAGTCTTTCCGCATGCGGCTGACAGTCTTTTCCAAGATTTGCTTAATCTGTCTATTTGAAACCTCCACCTTCCCAGAGGTTTGAGGGTGATAGGGTGTAGCAACTTTGTGCTTGACCCTATACTTCCTCAGAAGTGCTTCAAACTGTTTCTCCCCAAAATGCGATCCACCATCGCTTCTCACAGTACGGGGTACTCCAAAGCAGGGAAAGATAGTTTTCTCAAACAGCTTGATCACAGTCTTAGAGTCGCAAGTTTGGGTGGAAGCAACTTCTACCCATTTAGACACATAGTCCACCGTGACTAAAATGTATTGATATCCTTTTGATGGGGGAAATGGACCCATGTAGTCTATTCCCCAGACGTCAAAGATCTCGACTTCAACCCAGTTGGCCATAGGCATCTCATTCCTTCTTCTAATATTTCTGGTTGATTGGCATTCTTTACAAACTTTTACATAATCAGCAGCATCCTTGAACAACGAAGGCTAGTAAAATCCTAATTGCAGCACCGTAGCAACAATCCTTTCACTCCCAGATGTCCTCCATAGGGTGAGGCATGGCATTTCCTCAGAATGTTTGGCACTTCTTCCTCAAGAATACACCTTCTATACAGATTATCCACGCATCTTTTAAAGAGAAGGGGATCATCCCAATAGTAATTATTTATATCAGAAAAGAGTTTCTTCTTTTGATTGTATGTTATTTCCAGAGGTAACTCCCCACAAGAAAGGTAGTTACAAATATCCACAAACCATGGCAAACTCTGATCTTTGGCTTCTACCATTAGCAAGGCCTCATCTACATAGTTATCATTGATAGGTGGCTCCTTCTTGTCTTCGACTATAATCCTTGACAAGTGGTCGTCAACTACGTTTTCCGCACCTTTCTTATCAATGATCTCATGATCGAACTCCTAGAGTAGTAAAGCCCATCGTAGCAGCCTGGGCTTAATGTCCTTTTTATACATCAGATATCGTATCGCCCCATGGTCGGTCTAGACCTTTACCTTTGTTCCAATAAGATAAGATCTGAACTTGTCGAAGGCAAAAACAATCACAAGCATTTCCTTCTCTGTTGTCGTGTAATTTACATGTGCTTCGTTAAGAGTATGGCTACATAGCAAATGACATAGTGCCTCTTATCCTTCTTCTGTCCCAGGACTGCCCCTACGACATAGTCACTGGCATCACACATTAGCTCAAAAGGTAGCTCCCAATCCAGAGCTTGAAGGATAGGTGGAGAAACAAGTGCATCTTTCAAAGCCTGAAAATCACTTATGAAATCGTTAGTGAAATCAAATTCAACATCCTTAACTAGAAGTTTTGACAAAGATTTTGAGATCTTCGAAAAGTCTTTTATGAATCTTCGATAATAACCAGCGTGTCCGAGAAAACTTCGCACTCCAGTTACGGACATAGGTGGAGGTAGTCTAGAGATAGCTTCAACCTTGCTCATATCTACCTTGATACCTCTTTTTGAGACCTTATGACCTAGCACTATGCCCTCTTATACCATGAAGTGGCACTTCTCCCATTTGAAGACCAAATTCTTTTCTTCATAGTGTTGCAAGACTACAAATAGGTTCTTCAGACAAGCATCAAAGTCTTTCCCATAGACAAAAAAATCATCCATAAAAACATCTACGATGTCTTCCAGAAAATCTGAAAACATCGAGATCATGCAACGCTGGAATGTTGCCAGAGCATTGCACAACCCAAACGACATTCTTCGGAAAACATAAGTACCATAGAGACAAGTGAAAGTTATTTTTTCCTGGTCTTCTGGTAAAATCGGAACTTGATAAAACCTGCAATAACCATCTAAAAAGCATAAATAATCATGATGTGCTAATCTCTCTAGAACTTGGTCGATGAAGGGAAGCAGGTAGTGATCTTTCTTCGTGGCTTGATTCAACTTCCAATAATCTATGCACATTCTCCATCCGGTGACAGTCCGGACCTCTACTTCATCACCTTTGTCACCTTTCACAACTGTCATGCCTCTTTTCTTTGGTACCACATGGATGGGACTTGCCCAGTTGCTATCGCTGATTGGGTAGATAATTCCTGCATCTCTCAGTTTGATCACTTCCTTCTTCACAACCTCTTTTAACATCTGGTTCAGCTTTCTTTGGGAATGGGCCAGGGGTTTAGTAGATTCTTCCAAATTTATGCAGTGCATGCATAGAGCAGGGCTAAGCCCCTTGATATCCTCTGCCGAATAGCCTATAGCTTACTTATGGAGCCTCAACTCCTCGAGAAGTCTTTCCAATTGTTCTTTTGTCAGAATGAAATTAACTATGACTGATTTTCTTCCTTCTTGATCTAGAAACCCATACCTTAAACCTTTCGACAGCTGTTTCAGCTATGGCTTGGTCTTAGGTGCCTTTTTTTCTTCTGGTGTCATTTCCAGAGAAGCAAACTTGACTGTCTCTATAACTTCCTCCTCATCGCTTAAATCTTCATCATTTTAATTTAGGTAATCGAGGATCTTGACAACCTTAGGATCTTCAGAACTAGAGTCATGATTGTTCAACACCCTCATAAGAGGGTCTACCATTGTGATATCTTCTTCTACTTCTTCACAAAATTGGTCATAGCTATCCACGAAGTAAGCAGATTCTAACAGGGACGGTCCCTTCATAGCATCTTTCACTTTGGCATCTATGTGATCATTTCTGACCCTCTGAGTGATGATGCCTTCAACAACATCAATAAGCACCCTGTTGGTTGCTAAGAAAGGACGTCCAAAGATAATAGGGCATTTACGGTCTTCAACAATGTCAATGACAACAATGTCACAAGGAATAAATAATCTTCCTACACGAATCAAAACATCTTCAATGACTCCCACAGGCCTTTTGAAGGTATGATCCGCCAACTCGATCCTCATGTGGTCCTGACCATATTAGTCAATCCCAATCATTGCGTGAGGCTTAAGGGCATAATGCTTATACTAGCCCCTAAATCAGCAAGACCCTTCCGCTCGACGTTATCTCCAACAATAAAAGGAATAGTAAAGGCTCCAAGATCCTTCTTCCTGGTAGGTAAATCCACCTTCATGAAGGCAGTAGACATACTGGCTAGGTGTACCATCTCAATCCTTCCTCTTCTTTTCTTTGTGATCAAATCCTTGAAAAACTTGGCGTAGGTCAGAATTTCTTCCAAAGCATCCAGAAATGGCACTTCGAGGTGAAGCTTTTTCACTAACTCCATAAACCTTTCATATCTCTTTTTAAGATGTGCCTTTATGAGTTTGTATGGGAAAGGCAATCTTGGAGAGTAAGGACTTCTTTTACCTAATAGGTCCTCCACATGTTCTGATTTTGGCTCCCTGACATGAGCTCGTTGGTTCTCTCCTTCAGCTGGGTTCTCTGTCGCTACCCCTGGTTTAGGCTCTTCAAGCTTGGCTGATTCAGGGCGTTCTACTATCCTTCCTGACCTGAGTACCGCCATTTTGGTAGACTTTATGATGCATGGTATCTTACATGAAGGATTCTTCATTAACTTGACCATTTGATCAAGTTTCCAGTCTATCTAACGTTGATGTGTTTGCATATCTGCCATTTGGACATGCATCATATTTAGAATGCCCGAGTTGGACAACGCGCTTTGTGCCAGCTAATTGTTTATAGTATCTTGTCTCTTGACAAAGTCGAACAATTGTCCCAATAAGTCCGGTTGACCAAAGTTCTTTTCTTGACTCTGCTCTTTAGCTTGTCCCTGGCCTTGGCTAGGGTTAGCATCTTGGCGGTTTTGGTACTTCCCTTACCCTTGAAAGTTTGCCTTGTTTGATTGAAAATTGGTTGTTCTGGTGTATTGACCTGGTCCGCATCTTTTCTCGAAACCTTGTGCTTGCTTGGGTGGATTATTCAACTAATGTGAGTTTTCTGCAGCATCCTTGTTTCCATAGCTAAAACCAGGATTGTCCGGTCTTTTGAAGTTGACAAAAGAAACGTTCTCAACTTCCTCTTCTTTGGATTCACTTTCACTTGACTTGTCGGGTTGGGTGTAAATACAGTTATCATTACCGTGTCCATCTTCTCTGCAAGTGACACACTTCATCACCTTCTCTATCTATTTCTTTCCTTTCCCTCCTGATTCTTTTAACTGTCTGATATTAGTGGCTATCTTTTGGATATGAGTGGTGATTTCTTCAAGAGCCTTGGATTCGACCGACGGTCCTTCATTAGTGGCTTTCTTAGCATACCTTCTATTTGTCCTATCGTAGTCAGTCCCAGCTTGTAGTTCATCCATATTTTCAATGATCGTTTTAGATCTACTGGGCTTCTTCCCAAGAAAGTCGCTTCCTACAGTTGCATTTAGCGATACTCTTTCTTCAGGAGTCAGACCATTGTAGAATGTTGTTATCAGGAAACCTTTCTTATAGTTGTGGTGAGGGCAGTCTCTCTAATACTCTTGGTATCTCTCCCAGGCTTCATGTAGGTTTTCTCCTGGCTTCTAGGTGAAAGATGTGATCTTCTGCATGTTCCTAATGGTCTTCTCTGTAGGGTAGAACTTGTTTACGAAAGCATCTGCTAAAGAATTCCATCCGTTCAGAGATTGATGTGGCCGTCCAAGGTACCATGACAATGCCTTGTCCTCCAAAGAGAAAATGAAACCCTTGCAGTAGATCACTTCTTGTGGCACTCCCCTCATTTTGATGGTATCACATATATTTTTGAAAGCATCGAGGTGATGATAGGGGTTGTCATTCTTGGAACTTCCCCTAAAGCTTTTATTTTGAATCATGGAGATCACGGCTGGCTTCAACTCGAAGTTTACAACATCAAACCTTAGGATCACAACTGGGCATCTTGAGTTGTTGGCCTTCGTGGCAGCCAACTCCCGGAGGGTCTTTTCTTCTTCGTCAGAATCTTCACTGTTGTTGTTCCTATGATTCAGCTCTTGATTATGATGATTCCTTCTGTGCCTACGATGATAATGATGTCTCTCATGATGATGATCATCCCCAAGTTGTTCTGATTCAGGTTCTTCTAGCTTTTCATGTAAATGATTGTTATTGTAACGGTCATCGTTCCCATGCGGAGGTGGTCGTGGTCCAATTCTAGCATTTCACTCATCCTCGGAAAGAGGTGGTTCCACGCGAGGTGGCATGATGAACGGTGCTCAACCGAGCAGAGTGCTTCTTCCCTGAGTACCTGAATAGAATGTATAATCAAGTTAGAAAACATGTGTTAAAGAAACGAACTATTATGTACACATTTAGGTTAGAAGACTAATAGAAACTGTGCTGTCAAGCTTATTACTAAGCTTGAGGCACGGGAGTGTAGTTAGTGGATTCAGGTTCGTTAATAGTACCATTTTTCCTTGTCCCTGACAACGGCGCCAAAAAGTTGACCGACCTAAATCGCACGTCCGAAAGGAGCAGATTTGAAGTAGTCAGACTTTTAAATAACCTGACTCTTAGGCCCCCGCAATGATGACAGGGTCTAAAGTAGTGATCGGGGTCAAACCACAGGGACAATGGTGGTCATGCTAAGAATGTAGAATCAACACGGTACACTCTAGTAAAAGAAGGGTAAGAAAAATATTCCCAAGGGAACGGTAGATCAAGATCGGTAAAACAAAAGAAAAGCTATCTCTAACTGGAGTTACAAGGAAGATTAAGGTTTTGGCATTTATCAATTTTTAGGGGTTTTGTGTAACAAAACCTGAGGAGATAACACTATTTCCTTGGTAAGGAATGAAGGAGGAAAGCTTAGGCATAACAAGCGGCAATAGAAAACATCCAACACCCCTTCTCTCAAAGAGGGTACCTCCAACTAAGCTCCCACACCCTCTCTCAAGGGTAGTGGACTCGGGTTGGAGTGGAAAGATGACTGAAGCAGCTCCGATCCTGGGTACTCTCGTACTCATTGATTGGACCAAACGCTAGAGTTTCAACACTTCTCTCGAGGGAGTTGAAATGGGAAACACGATTTGATAGCTAATCAAAACATGATCCAAGCATACGAGCTAGAGTTCAGATGCTAAAAAGTAATCATCCAAAAAAAAGGGACCAAACACGGTGCAATAGGTATTAAAACTCCATAAATTCCATTAGCAAGATCATTGTATAAAAGGTTCAGTTACATTGTGTAAATAATGAAAGTAAATGATAGAAACAGGGAAGATATGTATCACCTCTTTGATTTAGGAGGGCAACATACAACAACAGACCCCTAAGGTGCCTCTAGCGCGATATCGGGCGGGAGCTCTGGCCGACATGCTCATGTCGGGTGGCTGGCCTTGTCGGGCGGTATGCCGTGACGAACAAGCATATCGGTCAAGGCACTCTCCCTGATATGATCATGGTCAGGATACCACCCTCTCGGGCGACACACCATGACGGGTGTTCCATATCGGGACCGATATTGTGTCGGGCAAGAGAGGACTTAGGGTATCGGGTTCATTGTATCGGGTGTAGAGGCGAGTCGTCTTGGGCAGGGATCCATCTAGGAACACGACACATCGGGTGGCCTCCTTGGTCGATATCGGGCTGCTGCGGCTACCGGGACAGATTCTAAGTGAACCACTCCCGCCCCGCTTAGGTTGGGGAAGTGCTCACCTAGTATCACCCGACATGCCTCTGGGATGCGACACACTAGCTCCAGATGCTTTCCAAAGTTAGCCTTCGAGAGATTCTAACCTGTCCCATTGGGGTCCTGTAGCTGCTATTTATAGGCAGCGATTGGAAGAAGTTGCGGATCTCCGAGCACCACGTACCCTTTATTGGCTCCGCATACGCGGCTTCAGGGATGATTGACACGTGTGTGTCGTCCTACGTAGCTTGTCTATCACGTTCCAGGTTACGAAGGTATCGGGCGCGATGGACGGTTGCTTCTGGTGAGTGGTTCGTATCGCGCGACATGCCATAACGGGCTGATTAGTCGTGGCGGGCAGAGCTCTCTGTCGGGTAAATGGCGTATCGCCCGTCAGTGACCGCACCGTGTGACACACCCATGTCGGGTTGTACCCCTATCGGCCAGCATCCGCGACGGGTAGTGGACGTGTCGTGTAACTAGTAAAAGGCCAATTCTTTGTAAGTGGGCTGAGACGGGCCGTTTTGTTGATTTTGAGTGGAAAAGTGAGGAAAACTGTATAAAAGATGATAAAACGAGTTAAGAGAATAGTGTGACTTATTTATTCAATAACATGACAAAATGGAGAGGAAAACAATTTAAAAGGGCAATTTTGATAACGAAATACTGGCCATAAATACCACAAAAATGGGTGTTATCAATAAGTCTTGCCGGCCTTTTGACTGAAGTTATGGATCTTTCTCACGAGGTCATTTGTCTTCTCAGGTGGGAAGAATATCTCGAAGAAGACCTCTATCATTTGGTACGAGGTCTCCATGTACTCGTCATCGAGATTGTGCAGCCATTCTCGTGCATTTCTCACTAAAGAAATGGGAAAAAGCTTCAAGTAGAGTGCATCTTGCGAAAACCTATCAATCTTTATCATATCACAATTTTCCACAAATTGGCTGATGTGGGCCACAGGATCTTCATTCTTTAGCCCATGAAATGCATTAGACTTGACTAGGTTAATATGTGATGGATCATTCTTGTATGTAGGAATGTTGATAGACTACCTTTTTATCAGCCCTTTTGACGCATATGAAGAAGTAGCCTTGATCTTCTCCCATATTTTCTATTCCTTAGCCATTGCATCAGGTTCAGAATCTGTGCTTATGTCCTTGGGTTGATTGTGGATATGCTCCTCCTCACCACCCCATCCCAAAGGTGGAACCTCAGGTGTCGACTATGTGTAGTCTGTAGTACGCGTCTTCACCATGCACTAGTACCTAAAAAGTGGAAAAATGAATAAGTACATTACTGAATGAATAAAGAATCTGAAAGATAGATAATTAATCTTAAAAATAAAAATTGCTACTAAAAAGGAAAAGGTGGCCTAGAGTGGCCGCTTGTAGCCCTTGTAATGCCAAAAATTGTCATTTCCCCAGCAACAGTGCTAAAAACTTAACACGACTTTACTGTGCGTAAAACGCAAGTATACACATCAATGTAATATAGGACTTGTGAGGCCCGAATCGAACACATGGAAAAGTAATTTTTGGTACACTACTAATAACTGTTCGCAATTAGTTATACCAATTATAAAAGTTGAGAGTTGTTATGAAAAAGAAAATAAAAACAAAAGAAAATAAAGCAATCAATTAAATTGTTGATTTAATCAATTAAAATGGAATCTCTAGGATTGTGGTTTCACCACGGGTTCTCATTACACTAATTCCTACACAATTATCACAACTCGTCTCCCTTTCTAGATAGTGGCCTCTAGTCAGAATTGCTTGTTTTCACGATACAATTCACTACCTTAATCTAGGTTGGTTCCACGCCAGTAGTAACCTATGCCCTAGAATAGGTGCATGAAAAACATGTCTCTAGGTTCCCACCATTAAATGTACATCGCCTTTACCAAAGGATTTATTAGTTAATGTGATTATCGCCTCTTTTCAACCGTCAATTCTTCGTCAAAAGCAATTAAAAGTATTAGATTACCATTATGGTGATCAAGCACAATGATAGTAGTGGAGAAAATGATATCATACCACTAATTGAAGACACAAGTTATGATAAACTATGTAAAAAGAGTAATACAATGATTGCACGGGGTACTCTCGGTCCTAGAGACAAAAGGGATTAGCCCCGCATGTTCATCTCAATGCAAAATGTCATGAAAGAAGAAGAAGAAGAAGAAGACATAGGGAGAATGTGAACGGAGATGGTGTAACCCCTGAACAGAGGAGAACCGGGTGATCCTCGATGCGGGATGAGCGTTCTACAACCTTCCGGCAGTGGAAAACTCCGTCTACGGCTCTGGAAATGTCTAGGGGGTAGCTCTCGACTCCGTTCTTCACTCTCTCCTCCTTCGGGACTTGTGCAATGCAATAGAACATGATCCCACCCTTTGGGCCGCCTTTCCCGAGGTATAGGTATCACTTATGGCCGTCAAAATATCACAGCCATTCGATTGTGATTGTTCTGGGCATTTTACTGACCTGACGATGTCGATACCATCGCTATGGTATCGACCCCTTAGGGTCGCGACACTCCTTCAACTTTTGGGGTTTGCTCTGATGGCATCTCGATACCATCGACCAGCCTCGTCGATGGTATCAACGGGCTGATACTTTGGAACACTGATGAAATCTCGATACCATCGATGAGGAGTCGATGGTATCGACTTTTCTACCTCTTCTCCGTCTCTTTTACTATTGCCACGTCGATGGCATCGATGGACCATCGATGGTATTGAGGGGTCCAGGAATATGACACACCGGAAACAAGAAGAAAAAGCCTAAGTTAGAAATGGAATTTCGTGAATAATACAAAAATATAATGAAATATGCTCAATTTGATGCAAGCAAGGGTAATAGACTAAATGAAATGAATCATGCAATATTAACCACAAATATGACCAATAAGCACATAAAACGAGTGTAAAACTAGCCTATAAAAGTGACTCCAAACCCCTGCATCATCTAGCAAGAGAGTAAATTAGGTTTTAGAGCAAGTTATGGAGGTGTGGGCCAATTGGGGTAATGTAACCAGAATCCAACCTGGGGGGTCACTACTTGCAAATTCTATTCATTCATCTAGACTATTAAACCAAAAAACAAAATAAATACTATAGAATTACCCTATGTTACTAGTTGGCTGTGGGTGGTATAAGGTGTGTGAAGAGAAACTACACACTTTCTCACTCTATCCAACCTCATGAGGCTCAATTGGACTAGGGCTTAGGTGAAATTCTAATAGGATCTATCAAGTTTATGTTTCTAGAGTAGGTGTCCTAGAGAAATTGGGAGACAAGGGTAGAAGTGGAGAGTGGAAATGAGGGTGCTTCACTTCACATCACCCACCACCTTGCATTTAGAAGACTCCATGGAAATTGCACTAAGTAATCCTACACTAGCTACTAATATCTACTACTTAGAAGTAAGAGAAGGGATATATACGTGGGAAGATAAGGTGTTAGCTAGGGATCCATTAGTTGAACCTAGGAGCAACCCTAAAATAGCCTCAAACAAGCCATTATCTCCTAAAGTCTAAGTGGTTTCAAGAACAAATCAACAAGCAATCCTTATTTTTAAGGACAAACCATATGAAGAAATGCGTGAAATAAGATAAAAGTAGAAGACAATCGTTATAATATGAATGTATAGTGTCTACAAGTTATTGTCTTTTGATATGGTATCAGTGTCACACTTTTAGGCCCCAAATAGTAGGGTTTTGTGGTTCGGGAAGGTCCTCATAACAAAAGAAAAGAAGAAGAAAGAAGTAGAGGTGTGAATAGCCATATAATCTTGTGAAGACTCATCCTCCTTCCTCACCACCTAGAAGTTGTAACACATTGTTCTTCTTCCAAGGTGGATGGATGGCATGGAATGATGAAATGGTGATGAAAAGTGGCCAAACCACTAAAAGTAGGGTTTTGTGGTTCAGGAAGGTCGAAATGGAGTGGAGGTAGGTGACAGCTCCTTGAATACTTAAGTAGGGTAGAAATGAATGTTAGAGAAGTGTAACCTCATTCTACAATCACCACCGAAGTATATATATGTGGTAAGGAAACACTATATTAAGTTAGAGAAAATTAGGAATTTAAGCCTAAATAGTAGGTAAGGGCTTCTAGCCACCACAGTTGTGGTGGTTGGGGTGAATATAGTTGTGGTGGAGTGGAACATACAAGGTGGACATTTGGTGAGATATAAGATGAAAACATGGTTTTAGAAGGCCACTTGTGGGCCATGGTGGGTAGGTGGAGACACGGTCGCGGTGCTGAACATGATGATTTTAGGAGCAATTGACTCAGATGTTGTCTTCAATATTTCTCGTGTGGAAATCTTCACCATGGTCATGGTGAGTGACACACCTATGGTATGCCTAAATCAATATGTCCCTTTTGTTTGCCATGACTGTAGTGGTTAAGATGTTGTAGCATGTCCAAGTCTTGAATTTCTCTGTGATATAGGGGTACTCTCACGATGGCTATGGCATTGTGCCACAGTCCATTATGTGGGTGCAACTATGATTTTTAGATCCAAAGTCCTCCTCTCATGTGTTCTTTTCCTTGAATTGATTTTGACCATAAATGGAAGGTTAAGAGATGGTCTAAGCTCATCCCAGGGAAGAAACCCTATGTTCCTCCTTTATTTCTCCTCTCCATCCAATAAATGGTTGAAACACTTGAAAAACACACAAAGAACGACCATAAGAAAATTTGACAGTAAGCAATTTGTTAGGGGAAATTATTTGTAATTAAAGATGTCTAGAAGTGATTAAAGTTCAAGAAGGTACAAGATGGAGCCCTAAATTAGGACTGCATCACCTAGTTTACTTAGATACCAAGTTGAGGGCAACCAATGAGCTTATTTGGGCCTCACCTTTAATGAAAAATTGGATAACACATAAAGAGAGATAATTTCCAAGTTTGAGTAAATTTTAAGCATGTATGTGACCTAGATAATGAAACTATCCAATTACTTAGAAGGCTTGGAATTTTTTTTAACTTGTATATTTATCATTGAATTTTTTGATAGCTTATATAATGCTAAGATAAAGATTCCCCCCAAATTTGGGATTATATAATGTTTTCTAGAAGTCTCTATGTTATTGAGAAGAATTAGCTAAAGTGTAGATTATCCTGAATAATGAGATTCAGATAAAATTGACACAAGCATCATCCGACCTAATTCCACATTTTATCTGATGTCGTTAGATGTGGATATAACACCCATCATCATCTACCTCTAGATAAAGTCCCACGTGATTCATATTTTATCCTCCGACCCAATCTCTCTCATCTCCTAAACCCTTCCCCTCAAAACAATCCCATTAGGATTTGGATAGGATGACAATTCCAACGAGACATGTCTCGGGAATCATCATTGCCTAATGCAATAATTCCCTAATTGTAGCCCAATCACGGAGGATAGAATATTCCAGTCTTGTATGCTATCCTTTATATATAAAGGGTGACATTGGCTTCCCTACAGTCTCGTATACTCTAAACAGTCACATACTCTGAACACCTATCAATAGGAGCCCAATACCCTTATGAGACCCTGACCCTGAGACATTATGATCCCCACCAATGAAAATCTTGCAATGATTCTATACTACTACTTGGAAAAGTTAACTTGGTCTCAAGCATCACAGTGTGATAATGCGACAGTTTAGAGCCTCCTATGCTATCTTGGAGCACTCATTCGCTCTATCCTATATTGAAGTGGTCACTAGTTGATGCATATCATCGGAGGTACTACCCTAGACCTCAATAACATGTGACAAGAACTAGGATCAATGTATAATAGCCCAGAACTTCTTAGAGTCATAGAGATTTGTCAATTGAGCTACTTTCCCTTATTGTTCATCGTTACTTGGCTATTGTCTATAGCGCTTAGGCTATCATGAGTAGAACAATCTCAAGGGTTTTTGGATCGGTTTTCCCCCATCTATGTGACATAAATGTCACAACATAATGGTATTTGTACCAGGAAATAAATATGTCAATATCACATAAATTATTATTTATCCAGTTGATGTGGCAGTCCTTGATTGGTTAATTAAACAATAACTTGTAATAACTCTAGAAATTAAATGGTAGCTCCAATAATAGAATATATATAAAAATGAAAATGATCAAAAAAATATGCAGTTGCCAAAAAGTTGGTTTCAAGGCTTGATTCTATCTTGAGTTAAAAAAGTATATTATAATTCATAATTTGATGATATATTTTTTTTGGATAACAGAGAGATTATTATTTATCCTGCTCTCTGATGCAGGTTATAATTGAGTTCATGGGTACATCAATATTGATATTAAGCCAAATAGACTTATTTCTAGAAAAGAAAAAGGGTGAGTTAGATTGCGCAACATGCTTAGACAAGGCATCTACAACATTATTCAGGTTTCTAGGGCTGAAGCTCACTTTTAGCCTTGGTCCATTGCTCAGAAGCCTTTTTAGGATGGCAATGTGTGGTCTCAGTTTGATAGATGGAATTGTTCCTAACTCCAGCAGTTGTACAACTTGTTGTGAGTCTGAGAGAAGATGGCAGCTGCTCCAATTCTCTCTTCTAACTAAGGACACTGCGATGACGATGGCCTGCAACTCAGCTTCAAGCGTGCATGTTGCTGTAGATTTCTCCCCTAAACCACTAAAACATGTCCCACTGGGGTCAACGACATGGATGCCTACTCCAGAAGGTGTGGTAGGGTTGATATAAGAAGCATCTATGAAGATGAACCGATCACAATGATACAAGACAGAGGTCTGACTGCCAGCTTGAATCTCCCTACCATTAATGTTTTCCCTGGGAAGGTTAGTAATGGTGGACGCTCGTCCTCTGATGAAGGATATAACGGCCCCAATGTCTTTTGAGTTGCCTTGATGTATACTTTCATTTTGACAGGTCCAAATGTGCCAGCAGGCTACAGGCCAGATTAAGGAATCAGCAGAGGTTTTAGTTGCCCCAGATATGATAAAAGAGATCCATGCGTCTACCAGCATATGAAGATGGAAAGAGGTCATGTCGAGGGCTGCCCAGACTTTCCTGCTTGATGGGCAGTCTCTGAGAGCGTGGAGTAGTGTATCACTATCATTTTGACATAAGGAGCAGATCTCCTCAATATCGATATGACGACGACACTTCTCAACATTTGTGAGGAGGGCATGATGCAAGAGAAGCCACAGAAAGGTTTTGATGCAGGCTGGCAGACAGGATTTCAAGATCTGAGACCAGACACCATCAATATGGTACTCATTGCTATTACGTATCCAATTGTAGGAAGACTTTGATGTAAAATCACCAGATGCCTCTAGTGGCCAACTCCATTGATCAGGACCTGCTTCACTATCAGGGGGCGGACACACTTGGATAACAGACCAGGTCTGGGCAGGGAGGAAGTGATGGATAAAATCCCAATCCCATGTAAATGGGGCTGAGAGCATAGAGCTAACATTCAGGGTTTGGAGGCCCTCGGGGATTTGGAAGGACGGGACAAAGTCCTATACAGAGCGTATGAGTATCCATTTGTCAGTCCATACGTTGGTCAATTCACCATTGTTGATTACGCGATGACCCATGTGTTTGAGAACTGGGATTTTCTTTTTGATGAAACTCCATGCTGAGGAGCACGGCTTCCTAGAGATGGTATCTCCTCGAACATACTTCTCCGACATGATCTTGACCCATAAGATGTTGGGGTTGTTAATGAACTTCCATGCATTCTTCAGCATAAGGGCATGGTTCTCATCTTGGCCATCCTTTATGCCAAGGCATCCTGAGGATTTTCTAGCAGTAACTTTGTTCCACGAAACAAGGGATAGCTTCCTATGTTCCCAGTTCCCTGACCAGATGAAGTGATAGGTATGTCTATTAAGATCATCACATAGGGAGGGAGAGAGACGAACTGATTGCATTGTATATGTAGGCAGGGCTTGTAGGGTTGATTGAGAAAGGGTGATATGTCAAGTGAGGGACAAATGTCTCATAGTCCAGCTGTTCATACGATCCTTAATGTTATTCACAATACTGGCATGAGTATCTGTATTAATTCGATGATGCAGGATCGACACTCCTAGATATTTTCCCAGATCAGTAGGCCAAGTGATTCCAAGCTGCCTACTGATGGCCCGGATTACCTGTGTCTGAGTATTGGTACTGAAGTAGCATCTAGATTTTTCTTTACAGATGATTTGCCCTGATGCGATGGTGAATCTTTTGAGCACCTTCTTCATGAAACTAGCCTGGGAGAGAGTAGCTTCCCCCATAAGTAGGATATCATCAGTGAAGAAGACATGGCTGAGAGGGGTCTCGCCACTAGAAAGGATAATAGGTTTCCAAGAACCATTGTTTACTTCCTTGATTATTTCTTGATTGAGACATTCCATACAGAGAACAAACACATACGGGATGATGGGGTCCCCTTGTCTAACCCCTTGTGTGGCTTTGAATGGTTTAAGAGGAACACCTTCCCAGAGAGTCAAAGTAGAGCCCTCCGTGATGATCTGCATTATAATGTTACAAATCTTTGGCAGCATACCAGTTCACCTTAGGGTATCGCTGATGAAGTTCCAGCTCATGCGGTCGAATGCTTTGGACAAGTCCAATTTAATACAGAAAAAATGCTTTTTAGATGATTTCATATGCATGGAATGGATGACCTCCTGTACTAGAAGGATGTTGTCACATATATGCCTTCCCGGAATGAAGCTTGATTGTGTCGGGGATATCCACTCTTTGAGGATTGGCTTGATGCATTGATCTAAGACCTTAGAAATCAACTTGAGATAGTTGTTTGATAAAGAGATCCGCCGGAGGTCACCGCAGTTCTAGGGCGTCTTCACTTTTGGTATAAGCACCATGTGTGTGTTAGCAAGCTTGGAAGGGATATGTTCGGATCAGAATACCTCTCTAATTGTTTTCATCACCGATGTATTCACAGTAGACCAGTTTGATTACAGAAAGTCAGTGTATACCCCATCTGGACCAGGGGCCTTGGAGGGGGCCATCTTGAAGAGAGTCCTATATACTTCTTCAGTGGAGAGTGTGCTTTGTAGGAGCTGGTAATAGTCCTGCGATAGAGGAGGAAAAGAGCCTGCAAAATTGTTTATGGACAACAGACAGCTAGTAGTAGGTGTAGTAAGCAAGTTTTCAAAAAATTGATGGACTGAGGTCATGATTTTAGATGGGGTGCTCAACCATTCGCCAAAATAATTTTTCAGTTTGGTGATTTTGTTGAAGAAGTGCCTGGCTTTCACATAGGATTGGAAGAATCGGGTGTTGTTATCCCTAGATTTTAGCCAGTCTATGTGGGCCTTCTGTTGCCAATCGGCTTCCTCCTATTGAAGAATAGTCGAGTACTTTTCTTGGAGGACAGAAGAAGGGTCAGTGTAAACCTCGCCGTATGAGTTTATGGTTGATACCTGACCGTTCTCAATTCACTTGAGAATGTTCCTTTTCTCTTTATTTTGCTATTGCATTCATTTAGTGACCATTTCTGTGCGAGAGTACTGAACGCCGATATGGCAGTAAGGAAGTTGTCATTTTTATTCCATCTTGGAAGGAGATCGGTATGAAAATTGGGCATCGTCTTCCAGCTGGCTTTGGTTCTGAACTGGCGTTGAGTATTCTTCTTTTTGCAGTCAGTATTGAGTAGGATCGGATGATGGTCTGAATCAATCGTGGGGAGGGTGAAGATGGTGGCTTCGGGGTGAATGTCCAACCAATCTTCATTAGCTACCAGTTGATCGAGCTTCTCTTGTAGATTTCCATGGCGGAAGGTAAAGGGATGGCCCTTGCTTTGCATATCAAGGAGACCACAATGCATAAGACAGCTGCTGAAATGATGACTTGCGTCTTTGTTGAGGTAATTTCTCCCAGATTTCTACAGATACACTCAGCAGCGTATTGAAGTCACCGATGACAGCCCAGGCTACAGAAATGGTTGCAGAGAGCTATGTTAGTCGGCTCTAGAGAAGACGACACTTCATTGGATTCAGACTAGCATAAACTACTGCCAGGAACCACGGGTCATTCACCTTGTAATGGATGAATTGTCTGTGATTTGTGATGATGTCAATGTGACATTTGTGGTTTTCCCACATGATCCAAATCCCCCCAGAAAAACTGATAGCTTCTACTCTGTGAGAATTATTAAAACCAATTCTGCGGATAACCTTATCTACAACTTTCCCACTACATCACGGCTCCACGATAGTGAGAATTTGAAGATTATGTGTAGATTTGAGGTCTCTCATGAGGTTAATCTTGTCTTTTGAGCAGGCACCATCAATATTCCAGTAGCACAGCTTCATTAAGACAAGGATTAAGGGGGTTGGAAAGGATTTAGTGGAAAGTGGCTCGCAGTCCAACCGACTGCACGTCGCCTTCTTCTTCATTAACTATCATATTGGCGTCGCTCAGGTCAGGCGGAGCCTCATCCTGAAATGATAGGGATTGAGAAACTATACTGGGGTCTAGAGGGATATCCTCGCCATCTGGATGAATCCCAGAACAATCTTTCTTTCTTACCCTTTCTGGATTATGAACAACAGTTTGATATACTATCTTCCTGTTGCGTAGCATCACGTATCCCTTACTATTTGGACCGCCTTGGCTATGGCGTATCAAGGGAGGTCGAGACTAATCTGGGTTAACGATATGATTTTCTTGGAACTAGAAATTGACTTTAGGAGGGGGCTACTGGATCCTCCCATCACTGACTTGGTCATCACACAGTAAGACTGCGGTGTTGGCGGATGGGGACTGGGCTGGTTTCTAACTGTTGTCTTGTTTTTCTTTTCCGGCGATGGCCTTTTTGTTCTTT
Organism: Alisma plantago-aquatica; assembly: GCA_963693085.1. Lineage (NCBI taxonomy): Eukaryota > Viridiplantae > Streptophyta > Magnoliopsida > Alismatales > Alismataceae > Alisma > Alisma plantago-aquatica. The sequence continues at coordinate 917,661,733 of OY856409.1, forward strand.
GCTACACATTTCTTTTTCTTACTAACCACTGTTTCCCATTCGTTCACCTCCTCCTCAGATGTTGGGGATTCGTCGTCCGTAATGGTAATAGTATCACCTTCTTCTATATTCTTAGACGTGCTTCTGGATTTGGTTGCAGGGGGGTTATCTTTCTTAACCAGTTTGCGCCACTCTTGCTTTTGTGCGTGGATCACCATTGTGTAGGGGACACTAGGGGAAGGAAGTGTGCTAGAAGAGGATGCCACATCCGGTTGAGGGGTGTTGACAAACCTACATTCGGAGTCATTATGACCTAGCCGTCCGCACTTCATGCAGATGGTTGGAAGATTCTCATATTGGAGATGATACAGTTCTTCGTTGATGAGGACTGCTGGAAGAAGTGGTTTTTGTGTTTCAACCTCCACCGCTACCCTAGCAAACTTGCCTCTGTAGCCCTGAGATGTGTGGGTATCGATTCTGATCGTCTTCCCTACCAGGTCCCCGATGTTGGCGAGGAGTAGATTCTGGTATAGAAAAATCAGGAATTATGGGATACGTAACCATACCACCAGTTTCCGTGGAATAGGATCTGAAGGTCTGAAAGATGGAGACCAAGTTTGAACAGATAAGTAGTTACCCAACACTGTCAATGGCCCTCCTGTCATTGTCGTGAGGTAGTCCTCCTGGGAGAAGAGGTGGATGATGTAATAACCCTGGTTCAGATCGATAACGCTAAACTGTTCTTTAGGTTTCCATAAAGTCTGAATCTTTTGAATGAGGACTTGGAAGCCCAGGTTTATCCCGATAGCCTTGACGATGACGGCATGATTCCACGGTTCTAAAAGAGGCCGAATCACATCGTTCTTGACTATGATGGAGGGCATGGCACTCTCTGAATCTACTGAAATATCAGAGCTTTGGAGAAGATCAGGAGAAATCGGGTTCAGATACATAAGGCTGCCGCAGAGTTTGTTCTTGTACAAAACATTAGGGTTTTCCCCCTTATCCCCTAAGTCTGCTTCTATAGCGGTGATACTTTCTTTGGTTTGATGCTCGATGCGAAGCACTTGATTAGGACTTGTAGTATTTTTGAGATCTGGTGGTCGCTCATGGTGCGGTGTTCCCCTCCCTCCACGGCCGCCACCACGATCGCCAAATCCTACCGAAGCCATTTGCACACCCTCTCGGAAACATTTATAATTTGATGATATTAAACACATGTAAATCCTAACTTCATGAAATCAATGTTCATATCTTGCTTAGCTAAACTTGATATATGTAAGATATAATCAGATCAAATCTAAGATTTGGGGTTTCATATAATATCAAATTAGAGTTTGCTAAACCTTGGAACCTTCATATGTGCAAATTATGGTTTGTGATATCGAACCCTAATGTGCACCCTAATCCAACCCAAAACCCTATCCTAGGATGCAAGTTAGATCTAAGATTTATTTTTAGAACATAAAAGTAATACTTGGATGTTAAACATTAGCTACAAGTTGATTTGTTTATAAATTGTACTTGTTTGCTTTGACCTATGTCATCTTTGAAGAAAGGAAGGTTGCTAATTATGATTACCTACTCTTATCAACTTCCAATGCTTTCCTAATTTTATTGATGTATTAAAAACTAAACTATTGGATTTTTATTTACTTCTCTATAAAACTATAAGGCCCATGTACATCACATATAATAAAAAAAATACTTGAAAAATATGTAATATCTAATGGGTAGTTGAAAGAGATAACACTTCCATAAAACTAAGGATAAGTTACTGAGGAAGTGACACATTATAGATGTACACGTGAACATGTTTAATGATGGATAGTCACCCTGATTCCAATGTTGGACCAAACCCTAGAAATCCAATAATGTAGTATGGGATGGATGTACTCGCTGAGATATGGAAATTGTGGTTTAAGTAGTTATAGATAAAATGCAAGATCCACTATTGATACTAATTTCTAATTATTCTTGGCTACATTGTTACACCTACTTTCACACATTCTAGTTCCAAGTAAACAATATAGTGATATATTGATATGCATATTTGTTTTTTGGCATTTTTGGTAAAATACTTATACATCTGAACATATGGACCATCTAGAAGTTAATAGAAAAAGATCATATGGCTAAAAATTGTTGGAGTATTAGACAGATAGTTCTTTTTTTCTTTCAAGCATAATTTTCCTTTCATTATGCATGTAACTACTTGAGGAAATTTATCTTCATATTGTATAAAACTCTATTCTCTTTGCTGAAATTATGAATTATTATTGGTAATTTGCTAAACATGGATTCTAGAAAGTTGATAATGTCCTTTCCCTCTCAGTTACCAATGATTGGGGATAAAAATGGGAGGAGGTCATTACATTTGTTATCAAAGTCCAAATTTACCATTTAACCTATATAATTAGTAATTTTAGAGAATTACTTATTCCTGAAGTGAATTATTCCATAATCATCCAATGGAAATGGTATCTAGAATGGATCATGACTCGGGGGCTGGCAATATTTTCCTCCATGCTTCTAGTCAGCTTATGAAGACTTCCACACCCCCATGAATCCCACTTGGTCAAAGCCTAATGTTTTTTCCTATAAGAAAGTATCTATACGTCCTCCTCATATCATATTCATCTCTTTCCTCAACTCATGCTTTCCTCATTGAACCATAAGGATACAATAACAATTTTCTATCTACTTTCTAAACTAGGGTTTGATATTTATAATTAAGGTATCATTGAAGTGATTTGTTTGTATAACAAATTCACAATGAAAATTATTCCCTAGAGTTTAATCTTTTAAACAATAATCAACTCACTCGTAAGAAAGCATATTAGTTTTTAGCATAGAAAGGTATGTGTCCCATGGAACAACATTTTTAAGAGTATAATTAAAATCAATTATTTTGAATGTTATTCAAAACCCTATTTTGGAAAGAAATCTAATACCAAAATAGGAAAGTAAACTTGAATAAGTAAGGCTAACTAATCAAGGATTAATTTCAATTAATAATATTATTGCGAGTCCATGTTTCATTACCATAGTTATCTTAGAAATTGTAATTCCTTTAATAAATAGATTAGGAAAATTTAGATTTGTTCCTTTCAAAAATACATATCATGGATCAAGGAACCCATAAACTTAGGTTCTTGACATTTTTGGGCCATTGTTTGAACATCCAACAAGGCTCCACTTGGGATCTCATCGGGAGTCTTGTGAGTCTCATTTGATGTATAGTCCATAAGTCTAGGATCACATTGTTATGGATCAAAACAATCATGAAGAATGAGGGATTAAGTTTTACTTTACATGTTTAAATGAATGAAAGTGTCACAGAACTATTTGTTACCCTAAGTCCACACTCCTAATGGCTACATAGGAAAAGGTGAATGGACTTGGGAGCCGGTCTGTAAAATGGCTCAAATGTTTCACACATGCAATATATATGTAAAAGAAGTAATAACAAGAGATAAAAATATAATAAACATGGATATGAGAGATATGTACTCATTTATAGATTCAAGTATACCCATTTGCATAGCATTTCAGAGCTGAGAGTCTTGATTGTAGCAGATCCTCATTTGGTAACTACAAATTGGATAAACTAAATATATCAATACGAGTGCATTCAGTACATTATGAAGACATGTATCCATAGTTTATGAGTAATATAAAAGTTTCTTAGCTAGGAACATCATAAGAACAAGAAGTAGAAACAAGGAGAGAATACTTAACGACATTGTTTTATTGAAAGTGTATTTTAAGTGCATTTCAATTATACTTAACAACATATTATGTCCATTGACCAGATTCCCATTGGAAGGGTCCGTAAGGGTGCTCAAGATTAGCCAATCCTTTTATCAACATGGGCTACCTTAACTTGACATATCAAGTAAGACGCACAACCTGGTACCCTTACCCCGACAATATAGGTAGGTACACTAGGTTCGTATAATGGACAAGTTCAATTATGTTTGAGGTTTATTCAACATATTTCTAGCAAAAGGAACGTACTAATCATAGGGAACAAGTAGCTCAAGCAAGTAATTATCTAGCCAACCCTTCAAACGAGCATACATACAAACAAGAAAATAACATAGTAGGGTCAAGAGAATAAGCATACCTAATTAGAGTACAAGATTAACAACTTGACTTAGAAAAACCATAACCAACGACTAGATCTTGGCAATTGAGTCCATAAAGATCCTAACATTTCTAATAAGTAAAATTGAATTAACATCAATAAGATTAGGTCCATTAATCATTATCACGGGATTGGATGTGCCACTTAAGTCTAGGTACTCATTTCCTTCATCATTGATTTCAATATCCTAAACTAGATCATGCATAGGCATTATCAAGCAACATAGTACATAATGGGTTCATTAGAACATAGAGTGACTCATTACAATTAGACCGTCGATTTCAAACTTAGTTTTCATCAAAATAGTATGGAAATCATAAGATTTGAATAAGATTGAGGACTTATTCATCATATCATGCATTTAAGTCATATTGAGTCATTTTCATGCAAGATGATAATCAGTAGAGTCCAAGAAAGATCATGCTAGATTTTGTCATAGAGATCAACATGTTACTGATTTTATTACATGAAATGTCATGGAGGACCATTTAGGGTGACATTTATACAAGGTTAGATCTAGATTTAGAAACATGCACATTAGGGTCACATTAAATGTCATGTTTAGGTTGCTTAGTCATAATAGTGAACAAGAATGCATAATATGATATTTCATGTTACAATTCATCAAAGTATTGATTGAAAGGATAAGGTATAGTTTTAATCATATGTGGCACATATTAGCACAAGGTTTTGAAGATCATCATGATGAGCCCATAAGTGTTCCATTTGATATCACATTTCATATAATCAAGTCAAGATATAGTTCAAGTATGGACAACATGGATTATTGTCTCAAGCATGCATCAAATACTTACTGATAGAGGATGATTATGAACATTCATGGGTCATAATATTATATCGCTGCACAAAGTCCATGATTTTAGTACAAAATGTCATCATAAGTGACATTAGAGGCATATATAATAACATTGGGTCATTAAGAGGGCCAATCATGGTAAAGTTATATTCACATGTCACAAGATAGATAAAGTTATTTATTAGGGTCATAAAAATCAAGTCGATTCATTAAATGATCATGGTTGAGAATTGCACATCATTAAACTTGGAAAAGAAGATAATTAGATATCATTTTATAATTAATAAGAGATACAAGTAAAATTTTCCTCTTATATCAAATTCATTGGATATACCTCATCGAGTAGATCAATTTTCATATATAATATGTCCCCTTTTGACTTATAATTAATTTTCTATCAAATTTTGAACATTAATGTATTTATAGCATAAAATTGAGAGAGGGAGAAAGATTATACCATGATGGAGGAGCGAAATTGCGAGCACAGATAGGGCTTTGGTGTTAGGTTAGTGCATGAGTCAGGGGTGTGGGGTCTATAGTCTTCCCTTGACTAGTCAACAACTAGACATTGAGTGAGAGATGGGAGAGGCTATGATTTGGGCCCTTGCTTATCCGACCCATCATAGACCACAATGAAATTAACTATAGTGGCACCTTCACCCCCAGACACTTGGTACCATGGTGGAAACATCACTGGTGTGAGGGAGGATAGTGGGGAAAGGAGAGGCCAATTTGACGTGGCTTATATTATCGCAGTAACAAACTCACTTAGGGTTGAAATCCCTAAGTTTTTAACCAAAACAACGTGCAATAATACCACCCGCAAGCGGACGGGTCTTATCGAAGTATAGTTGAGGATCGAATCCCAAGGGACAACATTTTTAAGAATCTTCTTTCTAGTCGAATCTAGTTGAATCAAGACTAATATTTAGAACAAGGTTGGTTGAATTGAGTTTAATTAAACTAAATGCAAGGAAAGTAAACGAGAAGAATAAAAGGTTTATTAAAGATTAATGCTGGAAACCGTTGGGATGGTCCCGGGTTTTGCCACCACTACTCATGCAATCACATCCAAACAACAAACATCCAGGCAAGATATAACCATTCAAATAGAGATACTGCAGAACCCCCCCCCATACGGGCGTCAGGTTCACGTAAGCATCACCTTAGGTATCAAATGTCTCATCTCCATCCAGATCACAAACTTATGGCTCCGAAGATAGAGAAATTCAAATGAAGTTGTGGGCCCCCTATATAGGCATCAGGCACACATAAGCATCACTGTAGGCTAGATGGCTCGTCACCATATGGATCGTACACTTACGACCTCAAGGAATCCCATTCTATTTCTAGTTTGGGAGTCAACCGCGTTAATCGACATTCAAAACCCATGCATTGAAGTTCTCGCAACATAGGAAATAAACAAGATAAATGCAAGCTGGTGATCAATCCACAAGCACACATCAACGATTAACAACCAAATGAAAGATTATATACATGCCATGGAATGTTTAACAAAAAGATATGAAAGCATGGGTAGCAGGGCTAGTCCCCGCACTCCAGCGAAAGTAAACTACTCGCTCATGGTAATAGAAACAAGAATAACAAGAGAGAGAGAGAAGTTTCCGCCATGTGCTTGGTGAAGAAGATGATCACTTCTCGGATGAGAAACGGTCTTCTATACAATGTCAGAGCAGATCTGGATGAAGAGAGAAGTATACCATGATGGACGGGGCATATCTTCTCTCTTTACCTTCTTCTTCTTCTTCTTGTCCTCTCTCACAGTAGGAGGAGCAGCTCGTGGATGATATGGCAGCGTAGAAGTGGCGTAGACGCAGCAGATCTAGACCCAGATCTAAATCTAGATCTAGATTTGAAAGAGGTGGCTTGCAGAACTGAGTCTTCACTCCAGATCTGGGTGAACATGCCACAAAACCACCACGGGGGTAGGTTCTTGGCAATGGAGATCGTCTCCTTAGGCCCCGGACATACCTGCAACCTAACGATGTTTGGAGATGATGATTTGATGGGCTGGAGTCGTGTTCTATTTATAGGTAGGTTGGGCAACGACTTAGATTCGCGACCTCTATAATTTTGCAGTAGGTCACAACTTTTTGAATGATGTCACGGTCGTGGCCCTTGCCGCAGTCTTGGCTCTCTCTGTCGCTATGAGCTCTGTCGAGATATGCTCATGCTGGCGTAGGCTCCTAGTCGCGATCAGCAGCAACTGCAGGTAGAGAGAAGAGTGCCTTGACCACTGGCAGGAGAGCAGAGGAAATGCGATCGTAGTTCCGAGCCTAATCTAAGGGTTGAAATGGATATGGGCAATAAAAGTTCATTAAGGCAATAAAGCCAAGTCATCTCACATATAAGAAGATAGAGCTAGTAAAAGCGAATAATCAAGGCAAAATTGGGCCAAATGAGGCGATTAGACTCAGATGAATATGCATTCATCAAAATACCCCAAACTTAAACGTTGCTCGTCCTCGAGTAACACAAGATCTAAAACATTCGCCAAGCTCATACTTTCAACTCGTGTGATCGCCTCATCTTCACATCACGATTATTTCTTTTCTGCACGGTATGACTAAGTGTCTCAACATCCTGAGATTGTAGAACACATTTTACCATATCTTCGTTTCTGGGTTCGCTTCCCAATATCACTTCCTCTCTACTTTTTCCAAAATCAAGCATGTCAGAGAGTTTTGTAAAAGTCTAGAGGTACCCGCAGAACAACAAGTGTGCACCTGATTTGACACTGGTGTTTTTAGGATCAGGGAGGCATTCATTGTGCCTTTAGGTGGAAAAGGGAGTGAAGAGTGGTATGGAAGGAAGAAATAAATCTCTCCTCTATTCGACTCGAGATTTTTATTACATGATTTGCAATTTCATTGATTGCATTTTTTTGGGTGCGAATCTCTCCTCTATTCGACTCGAGATTGCATTTCTTTTTGTGTGCGCTTTGACATCTTTTCTTGATGATATGCCCCTATTTCATAGAGAGGGGTATGGAAGAAGCGTAAAGAGAGAGAGTGTGTGCCACCCCAAACTTAGGGTCTGACACTATATTGGCTATTTTTATTTATTTTTGATGAACGAAGGGGTAAGAGGATGATGGAAGAAGTGTAGAAAAGAGTTCAGATCAGAGTGCAACTTGATTTACAATTTAGTGCACCGGGTCATTCTCCTTATCATACTCTGCTCAAATAATGACTTGATGAGGATCCAGTGGAGCTTCCATGCTATTGTTCCACTAGTCAAATGGGAAGCACAACATGTTTGATCCCTCTCAGTTTGACAGATACTTGCCATATCTACTGATCACGATGTTAGGATTCATAAGCTTCAAACGGTGATTTCTAACCATTGGCTAGTTTTAGAAATTGCCTCCCTTGAGGTTTTGCTTCGAGTAAGGAAGGTATAATGATTCAAAATTGCATGGAAAAATAGGATAGCCGGCTAGGTAAAGGCTTTTATTGAAATAAAAGCATCGAAACTTCATCAAGTTTCTATATAAACAGCTATGAATTTTTTTTGAAAATTTTGAAATTTTTTGAAAAATTTGCTCAAAATTGCAACAAAGTTTCAACGATGAAATCTTAAGTCTGAAACTGATAGGAGAGGGTGGAAAGTAGAGTACGTACCACCCACCCTCCACCCCGAACTTAGAATTTTGCTTGCCCCGAGCAAACTTTAAATCCGAGATTGAGGGCAAAACTCGTGCTGGTTGGTCCACTAGATGTGGTTGCATTCCTTTCAGTGACGTGTCCTCCATCTGAAATCTCAAAAATGGAAATGATCAGAACTTAAGACTGCATCTTGTGATGCATTGCCTACTAGGTACAAAATTTTCTAAAAACAAAACTAAAAGTAAAAGCTAAGTTAAAGATCGATTTGCCTCCCGACAAGCGCCTTTGTTTTACGTCGATGGCTCGACGTGATTTCTTTGGCTCTCTGGTAGGTATGTCAGTTTGGACAGATTCATCAATTCTCCAGTGCTAGTATCAGCTGTGATGAAATATCTCTTCAAGTGTTGGCCATTTGCCACAAAATCACCTGACTTCTCACTCCATAAGGTAAATGTACGATGTGGATAGATGCTTTTGACAATGTATGGTCTAGACCATCGAGAATGGAGTTTTCCTCGGAATAACTTCAGTCTCGAGTTTAACATCAAAACTTGGTCTCCCACTTGAATGTCCTTCCTCTTCAAATGGCCGTCGTGCCAAAGTTTGGTGCGTTCTTTGTAGATTCGTGCATTCTCATAAGCTGTCATTCAAAGTTCATCCAACTCTTGAAGTTGCAGAATCCTAGCTTTGCCAGTTTTCTTAATGTCAAAATTCAGCTGTTTGATTGCCAACCATGCTTTATGTTCCAGTTCCACGGGCAGGTGACATGATTTTCCATAGATGAGTCTGAAGGGTGTTGTTCCAAGAGGTGTTTTGAACGCAGTTCGGTAGGCCCATAAGGCGTCATTGATTTTCACTGACCAATCCTTTCGGTTGCATCCTACTGTCTTTTCCAGGATAGCTTTGAGTTAATGGTTCAAAACTTCTACCTGCCCACTAGTTTGTGGGTGGTAGGGGGAAGCTACCTTGTGCGTTACACCATATTTTCTTAACAAAGTTTCAAAGCTTTTTTTCTAGAAAATGAGAACCTCCGTCGGAGATCACAGTTTGTGGGACTCCAAAATGGGGAAAAATGATATCTTTGAACATTTTAATGATGGGTTTTGAATCACTAGTAACTGTTGGTATTGCCTCTACCCATTTGGAGACATAATCGACTGTGACTAGGATGTAGGAAAATCCATGTGAGGATGGGAATGGACCCATGTAGTCCACTCCCCAAACATCAAAAATCTCGACTTCTTTCCATAGCTTAAGTGGCATCTCATCTCCTTTCGTAATGTTTCCCGTTCTCTGACACTTGTCACATGACAGAATGAAATTGTAAGCATCTCTGGATATGGTTGGCCAAAAGAACCCACATTGCAGAACCTTCAAAGAAGTTTTCTTTGAACTCATATGGCCTCCGACTGGGCCTACATGGCATTGTTCTAAAATAAGTTGGGCTTCTTCCTCAGCGATACAACATCTATAGAGACCATCCGCACAGAGCTTGAAGAGGTACAGTTCATCCCAGTGATATCGCCTCACATCATGCATGAATTTCTTTAGAGCATTGCTAGTACACTCAGGGTGGATGACACCGACGACAAGGTAGTTCACATAGTCTGAGTACCAAGGAGTAGCTTCTGAAACTTTCATAAGTTGGTCGTTTGGAAGAGAGTCGTTAATTGGTATCTTCTCAATTTCCAGAGTGTAGATATGACTTAAGTGGTCTGCTACAACATTTTTTGTGCCTCTTTTATCTCTAATCTCAAGATCAAATTCTTCCAATAGGAGAATCCATCTTATTAGCCTTGGTTTTGCATCTTTCTTTTTTAGAAGATAACGAATAGCAGCGTGATCGGTGTAGACAATCACCTTTGAACCAATGAGGTAGGATCTAAACTTATCAAAGGCATATACGACTGCTAGGAGTTCCTTCTCAGTAGTTGCATAGTTCCTCTGAGCTTCATCAAGGGTCTTCGATGCGTAATAGATGACATGATGTTTCTTCTCTATACATTGGCCCAGAACGACACCCACAGTGTAATCACTGGATCACACATAATTTCGAATGGGTGATCCCAATCCGGGGCTCGAATGATGGGCATTGTTGTAAGGGAATGCTTTAGGTTGTTGAAACTATTGATACACTCTTCATCAAAATAGAAATCAACATCCTTCAGCAACAAATTTGTCATGGGCTTGGTTATCTTAGAGAAATCCTTTATAAACCTTCTGTAGAAGCATGCGTGACCAAGAAATGTGCGGACTCCTCTTACATTGGTAGGGACAGATAGTTTGGAGATCACTTCAATCTTGTCCTTGTCCACTTCGATTCCTCGATTACTGACTCTATGGCCAAGGACAATACCTTCTTTTACCATAAAATGACATTTCTCCCAATTAAGCACTAGATGTGTTTCTTCACATCGTTTGAGGACAAGGGAGAGGTGCCTTAGGCATGAATCATATGAATCTCCATATACGGAGAAATCATCCATAAAAACTTCCATAATAGTTTCAGTTAGCCCAACAAATATGGCTGCCAAGCAGCGTTGGAAGGTTGCAGGCGCATTACAGAGCCTGAATGGCATCCTTCTAAAGGTGTATGTCCCAAAGGGGCAACTAAAAGTAGTTTTATCTTGATCATATGGATGTATAGGAATTTGGTAGAATCCAGAGTAACCATTAAGATAGCAAAAATATTCCTGGTGAGCCAATCGCTCTAAGACTTGATCTAGAGAAGGCATCGGGAAATGATCTTTACGTGTTGCCTTGTTTAACTTCCTGTAGTCGATGCACATCCTCCACCCGGTGACCGTTTGAGTGGGGATGAGTTCATTTTCTTCATTTTGTATCACAATAGTGCCACCCTTCTTTGGAATGACATGCACATGACACACCCACGGTGATTCAGATATCGGATATATGATTCTGGTAGTGAGCAACTTGATAACGTCGCGGCAGACTACTTCCTTTATATTAGGATTCAACTTCCGTTGATGCTCAACAGTCGGCTTGTGGAATTCCACCATAGGGATTTTGTGCATAGAAAGTGCTTGAATGACCCCGGTGAGATCGCTCATCTTGTAGCCGATAGCTTTCTTTCTTTCCTATAATTCTTTCATGAGTTTATCTTCTTGTTCGGTCATTAGATTAGAATTTATAATAACTGGACGAACCTTGAGATCATCCAGAAATACGTACTTAAGTCCCTCAGGTAGGGGCTTCATTTTAGGGGCTTCTGGCTTCTCACATGGCTCTTCAGTTACATTCATAGCTTTGAGTTCTTCGAACTTGGCTTCAAGATCTTCTTCTATAGAGTCAAGGTGAAGGATACAATCCTTAACTTGTTTGTTGATGAAAATTTTGGCAGATGGGTTTGTTAGTGCCATTTCTAAAGGATCATCTTGTTCATATTCCTCTTGTGTGAGGAGAGACATTTTCTCAATGCAATCAATCAAATAGACTTCTTCCTGCATGCTCGGTCTTCGCATGCTTTCAAAAACTTTGAACTCGAGGGTTTCTTTCCCTAGTCTGAGCAGCAAAGTTCCTGCTTCAACATCAATCAAAGCTCTTGCAGTGGCGAGGAATGGTTAGCCAAAGATAAGAGGGTATCTTGCGCCTTCCTTCATATCCATGATGACAAAGTCATAGGGGACATAAGAGTCTTTTCCAACCTTGACAGGGACATCTTCAATGATTCCTAAGGGAAGAGTCATGGAGTTATCTGCAAGTTGTATTGTCATTCCAGTTGGGAGAAGTTCTGCAAACCCTAGCCTCTTATAGAGGCTAAGTGGCATGATAGAGATGCTAGCACTGAGATCGGCCAATCCCTTCTTACATGAAGAATCACCGATATGAAATGAAATCCCAACGGATCCCAAATCTTTCTGTTTCTTGGACATCTTGCTCTGGATGATATCGGAAGTGGTTGATGCTAGCTTAACTGTCTCATATTCTTCCGTTATGTACTTCCTTATAAGGAGAGACTTTAAGTACTTAGTCTAGGATGGTATCTCGGCCAGCGCATCTAGAAAGGGTATATCTACATGAAGCTTCTTCATAGCTTCTTTAAACTTGTTGAATCGGTATCGAGCTTTGTCTGCTTCAAACGCGCTAGGAAAGGAGGACGAGGCTTGTATACTGGCACATCCGGCTCAGATGCATCTTCTGCCGCCGCATCCAATGGTTCTGCCAATCTGGCTTTGTCTGTATTATCAATGGTTGGTTGCTCTTTCGGTTGAGACTCAGGTATAGTATAGTCTTGGACATTCACAAAGTCATCATCGTTTATCTCTGCTATTGGTATCTTAACAGAGGGGTCAGAATAGTCTTTTCCAGACCTAGTGGTGACAGCCTTCAATTGCTCCGGGTGCTTAGGATTGTTCTCTGGTTGTCCAACAAAGACTCCAGCAGGTGGCTTCATGCTAGCCGCAAGTTGAGCTAGTTGAGATTCAATAGCCTTCTGATGGGCTTGTTGGTTAGCTATCATAGTCCGTTGTGACTACAACATCTTCTCAATAGCTAACAATTTGTCATCAGGAGGGATGTGACTGGTTTGTTGCCCTTGTTGTTGTTGTTGATAGGGACTTGGTTGGGGTTCTGAAACTGAGAATTGTTCAGAAAATTGTTGTAGTTTCTATTTTGGAAGTTACCTCTGAAGCTCCCTTGATTCCCAAAATTCTATTGTTGGTTATACTGGAATCCTGGCGGGCCTCGTTGTTGAGTATTTGAGCCAAGTTGTCGCGAGTTTTCCACTTTAGAAGGATTTCCATATTGAAAACCTGGATGGTTCCTATTCTAATTCGAATTATAGTACCCTTGACCAGGGATGGTGTTGACAACATTCAGATTTTCCATTTGACCACAATCTCCTTGGGCACAAGTATTGCTCAAAACAACATCATAGAGAATGTTACAGGATAGAGTAGAATGATCAGTTCCTTTGCATTCTTCGCAGAAGAGTGAGGCTGACTTAACTTGCTCTTGTTGTCGAGGGGGAGAATGTCTTCTTTCGTAAGCTGCGAGAGATGATTCTAGATGGCCTTTCTTTGCAACTAGGAGTTTGAGACATTCAGCGATAGACTTGTACTCAGGTGTTGCTTCAGCCATAGCTACCTTCAACACTCCTTTGCCAATAGGTCTACCCCAGTTGGCTTGGTTTTCAGCTCCAAGGGTGACAACCTTCCATGCGCTATCATAACTCTGATGCATGAAGTTTCCTCCATACGAGGAATCCAAAAACCTCTTGATATCATCGTCCACACCTCTATAAAAGATTTCAATGAGCTGATTCTTTGGAATGCCATGATGTGGACACTTGCATAGAAGCTCTTTGTATCTTTCCCATGCTTCAGCTAGGGATTCTCCAGGGGCCTGGGTGAATTGCGTTATTCGGCCCCTAATTTCATAGGTCAGAGAAGGAGGATAGAATATCTCCAGAAAAAACATTTTGAAGTTGTTCCCAAGTGGTGATGGGTTCGCCTTGCAAGGAGTTATACCAACTCATGGCTCTATCGGCAAGAGAGTATTTGAAGAGACGGAGTATGATGGCATCATCCGTGACTCCATTTTGCTTCGTCATGGCACATAAATCTATGAATCTCAAAAGATGTTCTTGACTATCTTCCCCTTGCTTACCATAGAAAGGACTGTTTTGAAGCAACGTAACCCAATGTGCTCTTATCTCAAAATTCAGAGCGTTGATGGGAGGAGGTTGCACTAGGTGATGAACGTCAGCAGCTTTAGGGATTGAGAACTCCCTAAGGTCTTTTTGTAACTCTTCTTCTTGAGCTGCTGCTTGGGCATCTTGGATTTCTTCTTGAACTGCGGCTTGGGCTTCTTGCATAAGCCTATCTCTTTGTGCATTAAGGGCTTGAGCTACCCTACGAGCAATTTCCTCCTCTTGAGCCATTCTTGCTTGGTTCTCTCTGTATTAACGGCGAAAGGTTCTGTCTATCTCAGGGACAAAGCTAGCAGAGAGTCCAGGACTGTCCGAGCGGTGCATACACTAGACTTTGTGAGTACCTAGGATGAAAAGATCTTTTACTGGTGAGATGGACGGAGTAGGACCGAATTCAAGTTTATATGATCGTTAGTATCAAAAGTAAGAGAAAAACCTAAATTAGTCTCAAAAGAACTAGATTTAACTAGACGATTCTGTTGTCCCCGGCAACGGCGCCAGAATTTGATGTGGCTTATATTATCGCACTAACAAACTCACTTAGGGTTGAAATCCCTAAGTTTTTAACCAAAACAACGTGCAATAATATCACCCGCAAGCGGACGAGTCTTATCGCAGTATAGTTGAGGATCGAATCCCAAGGGACAACATTTTTAAGAATCTTCTTTCTAGTCGAATCTAGTTGAATCAAGACTAATATTTAGAACAAGGTTGGTTGAATTGAGTTTAATTAAACGAAATGCAAGGAAAGTAAATGACCAGGATAAAAGGTTAATTAAATATTAATGTTGGAAACCGCTGGGATGGTCCCAGGTTTTTTCACCACTACTCCTGCAATCACATCCAAACATCAAACATCCAGGCAAGATATAACCATTCAAATAGAGTTGTTGCAGAACCCCCCCCATACGGGCGTCAGGTTCACGTAAGCATCACCTTAGGTATCAGGTGTCTCGTCTCCATCCAGATCACAAACTTACGGCTCTAAAGATATAGAAATCCAACTGAAGTTGTGGGTCCCCTATACAGGCGTCAGGCACACAGAAGTGTCATCGTGGTCTAGATGGCTCATCACCACACGGATCATACACTTACGACCTCAAGGAATCCCATTCGATTTCTAGTTGGGGAGTCAACCATGTTAATCGAAATTCAAAACCTACGCATTGAAGTTCTCGCAACATAGGAAATGAACAAGATAAATGCAAGCAGGTGATCAATCCACAAGCACACATCGACGACTAACAACAAAATGAAAGATTATATACATGCCATGGAATGTTTAACAAAAAGTTATGAAAGCATGGGTAGTGGGGCTAGTCACAGAACCCCAGCGAAAGTAAACTACTCGCGCATGGTGAGAGAAAAAAGAATAACAAGAGAGAGAGAAGTTTCCACCATGAGCTTGGTGAAGAAGATGATCACTGCTCGGTGGAGAAACGGTCTTCTACACAATGTCAGAGCAGATCTGGACGAAGAGAGAAGTATACCACGACGGACGGGGCAGATCTTCTCTCGCCACCTTCTTCTTCTTCTTGTTGTCCTTGCTCACAGTAGGAGGAGCAACTCATGGATGAGATGGTGGTGTAGAAGTGGCGTAGACACAGCAGATCTAGACCCATATCTAAATCTAGATCCAGATCTGAATGAGGTGGCTTGCAGATCTGGGTGAACAGGCCACAAAACCACCACGGGGGTAGGTTCTTGCCAATGGAGATCGTCTCCTTAGGCCCAGGACAGACCTATAGCCTAACAATGTCTGGAGATGATGATTTGATGGGCTGGAGTTGTGTTCTATTTATAGGCAGGCTGGGCACCGACTTAGATTCGTGACCTCTATAATTTTGCAGTAGGTCGCGACTTTTTGAATGATGTCACGGTCGTGGCCCTTGCCGCAGTCGTGGCTCTCTCTGTCACTATGAGCTCTGTCGGGATCTGCTCATGGTGGCGTAGGCTCCTAGTCGCGATCAGCAGCAACCGCGGTTAGAGAGAAGAGCGCCTCGACTGCGGGCAGGAGAGTAGAGGAAATCTGATCACGGTTCCGAGCCTAATCCAAGGGTTGAAATGGATATGGGCCTAGGAGATGAGGCCCAAAGCTCAAAACGGCCTGTACAAGGGTGCAGAAAATCAATAGAAATAGGAGTAAAATCAATTAAGCCAATATGAGTTGCATATAAGAAGATAAGGCCAATAAAAGCTCATTAAGGCAATAAAGCCAAGTCATCTCGCATATAAGAAGATAGAGCTAGTAAAAGTGAATAATTAGGGCAAAATTGGGCCAAACGAGGCGATTAGATTCAGATGAATATGCATTCATTATAATGGTTTTTCCACTATGCCGCTACATGGGCGTTGAGGTGACCCAGAGTGGGGAAGAGGTGAGGCAGCCGTGGGTTGAACAAAGGAGGTACTACTCACTGGAGCCACCGTGAGTAGGATCTAGGGCTTCCAGAGTCCTCTATAGCATGACGTACATCTTCGACGTCCTGTTGTAGACCTGAGGGACCCCCTTTTCATAGATGACATGGGCTGGGGTGTAGAATCCCAAAAGTGATGGTGGTGGTAGCATAGAATGAAGCTGGAAGAGAGGGCACAAAAATGGGGTGCTAGGGTTTGGGAAAGAGGGACAAAAGGGTGTAAAATGAAAGGGAGGAGGATGGTGAGGTAGATGTAAGTGAAAAGGGATAATATTAGGCACAAAAGTGGGGTTGGGTTGGAGGCATGAAAGGTGTTATGTGGTGGTGCAATGTCACCTTTGCTGGCCTCTGTATGGACGTAGAAGAGGGGCCAAGGACGGTTAGATCGAAGGGGTTGATCCATGGGAACCCATCCAACGGTTTCAATTAAGACAACAAGGACCAACATGATTGGTTACTAAGGGGAGTCGTGGATCACTGATGTGGCCCAAAGGAAAGGGGAGATAGTGGGCCTCCTGCCTTCAGGCCCAACAAGGATTAAAAGGATAAAATGACTTGAATCAAGGTTAAAATGAGGTGATTTCAAAGGAGCATAACTTCCTCATCGAAGCTCCGTATTGAACGAAACCAGATGTGTTGGAAATGTGAGAGTGTTCTCTACCACATACTAATAAGATTAGGATAGGGAAATATTTTTATATGAGATCGAAATTGATATGAAGAGGGTAAGTTGTAACATACTTGAGAGTTAGGTTTAAGATGAACTGGGTGTCACCGCAAGACACATGTACTGGAGACAAACCCAATTAAGTTTCAAAACATATTCAATCATGAAATTAAATTGATGACTTGAGTAAAATAGTTAGGGTGAAGTGCATAGCACATACATGAGGAGATGGAAAAGTCAAGGTTATCACAGAAGGTGCATCTTTTATTATTTACTAGAATAAATGTTATCTAAGAAAAGTTACTGGTACATCAGGCTACTCCAGATGTCCTAGTAAAAGATAACTACTCCATATTTCTCATACAAGAAGTAACAAAGATAGGGAAAAGAGAAATCATGTTTCTAGAAACACTTTTCTATTGTACTTCAATCTATTATCATAATGATATGTGGACACACAAATCTTTCTTTATTATCCATGGTTATCAAATGGACCGATTATAGATCAGATCAGGATTATGGGAACTTCATCAACATGGGTTATGAAAGGAGGGAAAGAGGTAGTCAATTTATTTATGAGAACCTATCAGAAAATTTCTCATCTCTCATCATTTATTTAAATTTGACACATATCCTTAATCTGGCTTTGTACTCAAACATAATTCAAGATTTTAGTAGGCGCCCAACATGTAGTTGGGCTTCTAACTAGGTTTAGGGTTCGTCAATGCTTATTAGGTCCATAAGATTCCATCTGATAGGATTTAAAGTACTTTGTAGTTTCAAATGTTCCACGGTTTTTTATATCACCAAACACATGATCAAGAATTCTATATAACTTCACCATCAACTTTTGAGTTTTGAAATTTTATTAAATGAGATTAAGCATTTTTTCATACATGATGATGCACCTTGAAATATGAAAATTCTTAAATGAAAAAGGAGGAAATTTTGATCTCCAACTAATGAAATTCTAGACTCATGGGATTATGAGGTGAAAACCTTATGGAGTTTTTATGTAGCTTAGGCTTTTAATAGGACTTTCCCCAGAATGCATAAATTATAATGTCCAACCTATTTTGGTTTTAAAAAATGGGTTGTTACCAAGAGATGATATTTTAATAAAATTTTGATACTATCTTGATTTTTCAAAAAGAAGGTTTAACCAAGCATTTGAAATTTTAGAAACATCTCAACTCTATATTTGGTACCAAAAAGGGTTATCTGAGATCAATACCTTATGAACGTTTGATATATCTCATATTTTCATGAGGTTTTACCAGGGGTCGACTATTCTAGATAGTTTTGATGGTATCATAGGTTTTACAAAAGGGTTTACAAAGGATTGAAAAGGTTAACAACATTTTGACACTCTCCTAGGTTTTGGGAAAGGAATTTGATAAGGAGTGAAAATTTTGGGAACACTTTGACAGTATCTTGGGTTGTGGGAAAGGGATTTATAAGGAGTCAAAAGTTTGGTAGAACGAGAAAGCTATCTTAGGTTTTGCAAAAGGGGTTTACCATAGAGTTAAAGTTTATGATCATTTTGACGATATCTTGAGTTTTTAAGGGATTTCTCGTGGGTTGAAAGTACAGTGGTACTTCAATGGAATCTTGTATTTTGAAAAATGGGTTTATAGGTCTTCATCTATAATTCATTAGACAAGAGTCTCCACCATTTTAGGAAATAAGAGTTTCACAAATATATCACCCAAATCTCTACACATGTACCTACAATAGATGAAATGGATGTCTTTATCTCTCATTTGGGTACAATATATTTCATTTCTAGATAGGTATCGAGGTTTACCAGGATAGGATACAACCCTTAATATACCTTGTTATCATGACAACTTCAATCAGTTGTTGGTATGGGGGAGTGGGCAAATTTGAGGCTAAAGGATTATCTCACTTGCACAATGTCCCTTCCACTACTGAAGGATTGGTGTCTTTTACATCATGCTATGTGAACACTATATTTTTTTATGTTCTAATGCAGAAAGACAATTATTTTAAATGTGTTGTAATAGTCAAAACTCATTATTTAAATAACAAGGTGATGGGATAAAGTTAAAAATCATAGGAAATTGGAAGAAATAAAAAATGACCAAAAACATCAATGTAACTTTCTGATATCATATTAGTTAAGCAATATTCTGCAAGAATCTTGCAAAATAAAATCAAATATAAAACTACTAGGTTCCTATATAAAAATATCATAAAAACGTTATCAACGATCATGACATTGTATTTGGCTCATAAGATTAGGGATGGGACTTACTCTTGATGGATGCAAAATCTTTTTTATATTTTTACCTATGTTATAATTTTTTTAGAAGTGATAAAGAAATGCATCCTAAACAAAAGAAGAACAAAAGGAAAAGAAAAAAGGAAGAGAAAGTATGCAAGTAACCATTTATAGTTGAAACATTAATGATTTAAAATCTATGAAAGAGGATGCACATAAAGATGGTGTGCCACTTTAAGATATAATAAAATTAATTATGCCCCATATGACCTCTAGTTCTTGTTTGTAGAACTACCCAATTTTGCTAAAATAACTGAACATTTCAATTTGTCATCCCCTCTCATAGTTGTCTAAATAAACACACCAAATAGGAAAAATGTTAGTCTATGAGATACCACATGAATGTGTAAATAGACATTGATCCTTGGGGGACAGGAGACACGATCACCATGTAGCGGTTCTACTTTTTATCCCAATCACCTTTCTTATAGCCTATGGTTGTACATTCAAGAATAGGTATGTGAAAATATGATTCTTCCATAAAGGCCTACATAAAAATAGAAAGGCCTCAAAGAAAATGTGGATGACACATGTCTTATTTCCTAGGTCAATAAAACTTTCTTTAGTTAAGAAAAACAAGAGTGACACACTGAGGAGCATAAGAGACGTAGCCCCTGAACAAAATTCCTAAAAAATGTAACAAATTAAGACCTATGTAACGTCCCAAGATTTGTGTCCTTGGATCAAATGATCTTAAAAGGAATTATTGGACTACCCATATCACCAAGGTTCACCTCCTTTTCAGGGAGCCCATCACTAAAGAACTTTGTAGTTAAGCATGCTCAGTCTAGAGTAGCACTAGGGTGGGTGAAAACTAGGAAGTTTATCATGGATTGCGTGTGAGTGAGGCACTTGGTTAAGGCTATTAGTGGTTTGTGGGGCTAGTCGTCATTCTTGAAATTCTTCTAGAGATTTGGGCAGTGGGCCTGGGTGTTACAACCTAGTTGGATCACTAATGACTATGATGCTAAATTTCCCCAATAGAGTCATCATTATGGTTATGTGCACCTCTTTATGCAGATGGGTGGACACAGATGGACATGTTCAAAAATGAGAAAAATGAGTCGCCAATAAACTTATAGAAAAACTAGGAAAAATGCAAAAATACTTTATAAAGTATGTCAATAAGATAAGATATCATTCAAGCTATGATAAGCCATTATTTTATATTTTGATATGGTGTCTGACTTTTCATGAAATCCTTCCAATATCTTCCATAGAATATGTTGGATTTGTTTATGAAATGGTATTATATGTAAAAAATGGTGAAAAAAAGAATAAAATGACATGAAAAAGTGAAAATAGATATAAGAATGGTATCAAGGATCATCAACACCATGTGCTTGCATCTTCACAATATTGGAGTGTTGTAAGGGGGGACAAAGTAACTTTCTTAGATCTCCAAAAGAGGTTAAAATGGATGTTTCTTTCTTGGATTTGAGACAGGAAAGGGAGTATATATGTATTGGGTCTAAAAATGGTAGTCTAAGGGTCATCATCTATTGCTAGCCCTTTTGAATGCATCCTTTTAGATAGATCATCCAAGGTGTCATCTTGAGTTCATGGTGGATAACTTATTAAAATGTCAACCTAGAGGAATCATCTCATATAAATGGAATCTAGGGGGCTATATTCGTCATGTTTGGTGCTACTTGTCGTTAGGGTTTATGAGGAGCCTTTCCCTAGTCAAGAGGTGGCAAGCGTACACACCAAGTGGGTGGCCTAGTTTTAGAAGCTTATGAGCACGTATGACTTGTTTTTCATTGACAAGTGAAAGTAGGAAAAGGGGGCCGTATGCTTGGTGTACACCTTGCCTTATAGAGGCTTACTAATGTGTTTCATCATATTTTCACAAGCTTGTCAAAGTATAAAAAAGGGTTTGTCTATGGCAAGAACCTGCATTCCAAAGGATTCTATGTGTGTTTGACTAGCATTTTGTTGATGCATAAACACTTAAACAAGGGGATTTGTTCTTAGTCTATGCATTGTATTGAATGCCTCAAATTGGGTTAAACTAGTTAATTCATAGACAAACTGATGTTGGGGTCCAACCCCAAAAATGGGACACTCTCCTGGTAGGTGCTCAACCTGACCTCAGTCCTCACTAGGGATTTAGTTAGGTTGTGGTCGAATGTGAGCCTGAATACAAATGGGGATAAGGTAAAGGTGCATGTATGGGTACATTTCATGGGTTTGTAGCTGAGTAGCTCATTTTTGGTGGCTAGGTAATGGAATTGTTTTAGATCAGGGAATCCCTGACTTGTACAAGTGAGGTGGTTAGTAGGGATCTGTAAGGAGGCGGGATCACCCCGTTACTAACAGAAAATTTGAAGAATTAATGTCCATTCCAAACACACTCAAAGGTATGTTGGAATAGGTACAAATTTAACAAATTTATAATAATGGTATGTAAAACAACCAAAGTATAGTAGTGGAATAAAAATAGTTACTATATTCAATATTCACAAAAGATTACAAAAGTACATCATAATATCCCATAAGGGTTTACATGTATGATACAAAATAAGGATCTAAGTAGAGGGAAATCTAAACCATAACAACTTTGTCTCCAAGCTTTAACTCCTAAAGCTAGTCCAAAACTTCATGACTTGTCATCCAAGTCCTTCACCTACGGTTGAAAGCATACCCCAACAAGAAGAGAAAATAGATGACAACAACAAAGGCAGGTATGTGCATACTAAATAGGAAATTGAGCAATATATGGAATAAAGAACATAAAATATAAAAGGCTTCCCATAGAAAGGATAAGGACCACCCAAATGGGTATCAAGAGAAAAGGAATTGAAATCATATGATAACAAAAGAATACTTGCCATTAATAAAACATAAAGATTGTGCCACACAAGCACATGTAAAGAATCAGCATGCATGCTTGCGATATAAACATAGCCCTAGAATAATATAAACACAAAGGAGGCCAAGTCTCATAAACTTGAAACCTGATAGAGAAAGGAATACTACCAATCTCCCAAATATATACAACATTGGCTAAGAATCACACATATTTCCATGGGTATGAGGTTCCTTTCCATCCCAAAAGAGAAGGAAATATCACATCTTCTTAGTAGGAAATAACACATCTACCATAAAACCCAATGCAATTACACTACTATAGTGCTACTGAATCAAATGGCATGTTAAATGTAGAGGCAAGTAGAAATTATAATTAGAATATATAAACTAGTCACCACATAAGTGACCAAAATATGCATCCACCTCATAAGTGGGAAAAAGACATCACATGTCATCTTTTCGAGTTACATATTGAACAAAGCATAAGATAAGAGTTCAAAAGAATACCCATGATCACATGATCAATATCAAATAAGGTAGTTCACATGAACCATGACTTTCAAAAGAAAAGATACTTTGTATAGGCTAATGTCCATAGGACAAAGAGAATGAATAAGCATAGGTGAATTTCTCAACATAAAAGAATAGGGGATACATCATACAACAAGAGAAAGAAATTTCTCAATATAGAAGAATAGGGGATACATCATACAATAAGAGAAAGAAATTTCTCAACATAGAAGAATAGGGGATACACCATACAATAAGAGAAAGAAATTACTCAACATAGAAGAATAGGGGATACATCATACCTCAACTTCATAGTTTAAACAGTCTAAGTCAGTCCTAAATCCAAGCCTAGACCTCCAAAGAACCTCTAGGGAAGGTTGACATGTCCAGTAAATAAGGTTCCCAAGCTTAGAGAGGTTGGTTTCTCCAACAAATCTCCTTTCTCAAGCAAGAAGTGTCTTCTCCACTTTAGAGGTGAAAAACACTAACAAAAGAACATGGAGATGAGGTGGGGTTTCACCATGGAAGTCCATGGTTCCAACCTGGAGGAAGGCAAAAGGAAGACTAACAACATGAAAATAGGGAAGGAAAGGAGGATACTTACTAGTTTTGGCCAAAATCACCAAGGAGGAGTTTTAAGAAATCCTAAATAGAGAAATTTGGAACCCTAATAGCCTTCTTCACCAAGGTCGGCACCTTCTTTTACCTTGGGATAGAACCTTCATGGCCAAAAAGAGTAGGTGTTATGATCCAAGTTGTAGGAAAGAAAGAAGAGAAAGAGTTTTTGAATTGTGAGTTGGGAAGGGGTAGATATATCTTTATAAATAAAGAGGTCAAGTATGAGGTGTCTATGAGACTTTCCATGTGTCATGTATAAGGGTGTCCATGGAAATGCAAGCCTTTATGGATAAGGAATAAGTAAAACACAAGGTGTCAAGTTAATTTCCATGTGTCCAATGCTAATGGTTCCTATGGAAATGCAAGCCTTTATGGATAAGGAAGAAGTCAAGCATGAGGTGTCCTTTAAGCTTTCCATGTGGCAGCCTAGGGATTTCATGGCCATGTAAGAGGACAGCTCATAGAGGCTTCTAAAATATCACATGGTGGTTTATGGACACTTATAGTCCATCCCAACCAACCTCTAATCCAATAAATAACCCCATGGGTTGATACCTTCTAAAGATAAGCTCATTTATAAAGAGAGTAATCCCTAAAATGCCCTTGGAAAGTAACACCTTCAAACCAAGGTGCAACTAGGCGCCTGATGCGATGATTTTGAGTCGCATTTGTAGACCTATTTCATATGTGTTTTATGCTTTAATTAGTCATTTTCATGGTTAATATCGCATAATTCATCTATTTTGGTCTTTGTTATCATTTTATGTCAAATCTCCCTTATTACATAGTTTTGAGCATTAATTATCAAAATATTATTATTTGTGTGAATTTATTTGGTTCCATATTTGAATTTCAGGACAAACGAGTATTTGCTTCCGTCGATACCATCGATTGAAGTCGATACCATCGACATGGGTACATGTTGCCAGCCGAAAGGAGCAGCAAACTGTCGATACCATCGACACAGATGTCGATGGTATCGAGATACCTTCAGGTTGCTAGCGAGGAAGCGGTCGATAGTATCGACACCAAGTCGATACCATCGACGCATGGAGGCTACAGTGACGCAAAACGACAAAACCGACGCCTACAGGAAGTCGATACCATCGACCCAAGTTGATGGTATCGAGATTGCATCAGGCACTCGGACGAAAAGAAAGAAGGGTTGCCGCTACTGTAGCAGGTCGATACCATCGACTCGCGTCGATGGTATCGACACCGTAGGATACGAGTTGGCTTTCTAATGATCTCAATCGGACGGCTACGGTTAATTAGTGACCTAATGACCGAGATATACCTAATGACGGCCGCCCAGACGAGAGGGGGATCTCATTAGCCATTGCACGAGTACCGAGGAGCGGGATAGAGGAGAACGGAGGCCAGAAGTTCATACCAATTGATTCGGAGGCCGCAGAAGACGGCTTTCACCACCGAAAGGCGTGAGAGCACGTGTTCTACGCAAGGATCAACCGGTTCTTCTCCGTTCAGGGGTTTTCCCTTTCATTCCACATTTTTCACATGTTCTCCCCTATTTCTACCATGTACTTGTGTGAGATGAACATGCGGGGCTAATCCCCTTCGTCTTTAGGACTGGGAGTAGCCCGGGAATTCATTGTATGACAGTTTTATAATAGTAATTCATATTTTATCTCTTAAATCTGTGGTATAGTTTCGTTTTCTCCATATATTGTTATGCTTGATCACCATAATAATAACCTAATGCCCTTAATTACTTTGAAAGAAGGATTAATGACTGAAAAGAGATGAAACCTACATTAATCGATAAATCCCTTGACCAAGGTGGTGTAAAATTAATGGTGGAAACTGAGAGATCGTTCATAATGCACCTAGTTTAGGGTATAGGATACTACGACGGTGGAACCGACCTAAACCTAGGCAGTGAATTGCACCACGACAGTGGGCAATTCTATTTTCAGGCCACTACCCAGTTAGAGAGATACAATTTAGGCATTATATAGAATCTAATACAATGAAAACCCGCGGTGAAACCGCAATCCTAAAGATACCCTTTTGAATTGGATAAATTAACATTTAATCGATTGTTTGTTTTATTTTATTGTTATTTTCTTCTATTTTTAACAACAACCCCCAACTTGTTATTCGGCTTAGCTGATCGCGAGTAGTTAGTAGGAGTCCCTGACGATTGCACGTATCCCTGAGTTCGACTCGGGCCTCACAATGGCCTGTATTACTCGACGCGTTCACTTGTGTTTATACGCACGGTAAAATTGCGTCATGTTTTTGGCGCCATTGCCGGGGATACGGCGAATTTTTGGCACTTTGAGTGCTATGAGCGGCCATTCTAGGCCACATTTTTTTTCGTTTGAAACAATTTCAAATATTTTTAAATTATTGATAATTTTTTGATATTCATCTAAGCACTGCACTGAACTCGATTTTTCTATTTTCAGGTACTGTGCATGGTGCAGACGCATAGTACCAACTACGCGCGACACGTAGCGGAGGTTCCACTGGCGGGATCGGGAGACGAAGGTGACCATAATCAAGACCATCAAGAGGAACTACTATCTGAATCTGAACACGAAGAGATGGCCGACGAACCAACGATTTGGGCGAAGATCAAAGCTTCTTCCGCATCTGCTTCTAAAGGGCCGATAAAGAAGCAAGCAATCAATATACCGACGAATAAGATTGATCCGACTTTAATCAATTTGGTAAAGTATAACGCTTTCCATGGTTTAAAGAATGAGGATCCCATCGCGCACCTGAGTCAATTTGTGGAGAACTGCGATACGGTAAAAATTGACAGATTTCCACAGACTGCGCTCTACTTGAAGCTCTTCCCGAGTTCACTAGCGGGAATTGCGCGAGAATGGCTACACAACCTAGATGACGAATTTGTGGAGTCATGGGACCATATGGTGGAGGTCTTCTTTGAGAGGTTCTTCCCTCCTGAGAAGACTAACGACATGATCAGGAAGATTCACAATTTCACTCAGCAGGCTGGTGAGACATATTCGGAGACTTGGGAGAGATTTCAGGTTATGCTGAGGAGGTGCCCGCATCATGGACTGGATAAGGAAACACAGGTGAAGATCTTCCATTTTGCTCTCTCTGGGCATGATAGGAGTAACCTTGATTCAGCTGGGTCAGGATTCTTTCTGAATAATACGGATACCAGATGTTGGGAGATATTAAAGAACATGGCTAGGAAACAGTCATGGGGTGACAGAGGTGTTGTGGAGCAGGTCAGAGTTGCAGGTGAATCTAAAGTCATTAAAGAGATGAATGACAAGTTAGATCTTCTAGCCAAGAAGTTGCTAGCTAAGGAAGATGCATCTGAGGATGAGGCCAAGTCAAATTCATGCAACAACAGGGCTATAGAAACAATGACTATGCATGGAGAAAGGACAAAAAGTTCTCCTGGAAGGATCTGAATAATTTTCTGCAAGATCCGGATGCCAAGCCACAGCCTAGAGCTGAAGACAAGAACACCAAATTACTGAGTCAAATGGTGCAGTAGAATCAGGAGATGATGGCTATGTTTGGTAAATAATTACAATCTCAAAGTGATATTCTAACCAAATTTGGGCAGATGCTACAAAGCCATGGAGCACAGATGCGGGCATTAGAAACCATCGTGGCACAGATTTCAAGTGAAGTGGCGGTCATCAAGCACACCAATCAGCAGAAATTGGCCGAGAATGCAAATGCGGCCCAAGCAAATCATCAGGTGAAGTACATATCTGTGGTGAGCAATGAGGAGGAATCTCAGGTGCCAGAGATAAAAGATCAAAGCAAATTGACTTTTAATATGGAGGAGACATCGGCAATACTGTACCCTCGCACTTACCATGGACTACCAGGCGGAAGCACTTTCTTCAGGAAAGCACAACAAATTATGAATGTTGCATCTCCACCTAGGCAAGTAGAACAATTGAAGGTTGTCTGTGAATGTGCGGATACGTCTGATGCGAAAGAGGAACCACAACAATTAATGAATGTTGATGATGTCTCAACAAAGCCCACGCTGGAGGGAGTAATTGAAGCAAGCTTAGGGGAGCGGGCCCAGAAAAGCTCATATGTGCCACCTCACAGGCATGTCAATGCAGCGGATGTGTCAAGTCGGGACAATCTGAAGCCAAAGAAAGAGCACTGACACTATAATTAATTCTTGGAAATGTTTAGAAAACTCCACATCAATATTCCATTAGTAGAGATGATAGAGAAGATTCCCGCCTATGGGAGATTTATCAAAGAAATCATCAATAAGAAGAGGCGGATAAAAGACGATGATATTTGTCGGATGAATGTGATGATGAGCTCCATTATTCACGGGATTTCACCACAGAAGAGAAAAGACCCAGGAGGCTTCTACATTCCATGCTCGATAGGTAATCGACATTTTCCTAAAGCGCAATGTGATTCAGGCGCCAGCATCAATCTTATGCCTCTGGCGACATTTCAGAAACTTGGGTTAAAAGAGATCAAAAAGTCGGCCGCGACAATTGAATTGGCGGATGGGTCTATAGTGAGACCATATGGAGTGTGCGAGGATGTTCTCATCAAAGTGGATAGATTCATATTCTCGGTGGATTTTGTTGTCATGGATATGCCACAACTCCAAAGCTGTGAATTGTTACTAGGAAGACTGTTTCAAGCGACAGCGGATGTCGTTACTGCCTTAGGGAGAGGTACACTATCCTTGGTAATTGGAGGAGATCGAGTTGAATTCAAACTACCGCAAGATCCTCTAAGCACATTCCCCAAAATGAAACGAAAATGAGCTTCAGGTCGTCTAGCCTAAGACGTTAAATAAGGGTGCTTGTTGGGAGGCAACCCAACCATTGGTACCTTAGTTTAGTTCATTTACATTCATAGTTTAATTTGATTTTAATTAGTTTTTCATGTAAAAAAGATACCGTGATCATTTTGTTAGATGTGCAGGCTGAGGCAGAGTCGATACCATCGACACACTGGTCGATGGTATCGACCAAGGAACATGTTGACGACAACAGATTTCACACTGCGTCGATACCATCGACGGCCTCGTCGATGGTATCAACAGACCTACAGGAAGATCGACAAATAAAAGTCGATGGTATCGACATGCCAGTCGATACCATCGAGATCTCTGAAGATTTACAGATGAAATCGACTCAGTGAAGTCGATACCATCGACGGGCGAGTCGATGGTATCGACACTTTCAAGTGAAAAAGGTGGCGGCCGGTCTCGTGAGGATTTACCCTAATCAAGATAGTCGATACTATCGACTCACGTCGATGGTATCGACAATCCACGTCACCGATCCGTGCGAATGAATCAACGACAATCGCAGCTTCAAGACAGTCGATCCAGGTGAAGCGTCGATACCATCGACCCTCGTCGATGGTATCGACACGTCAGCGATCCGGGTTTCAAGATCTAGCCATCGACAACCGTCGATACTCGCGATGGGGGCGGATAGCATCGACTAGTGTCGATACCATCGACTTTGACGTCAACAGTGACGCCGGCCATGTCTATATAAGGAGATTGATCACGTCATTTGACGTCACACCTTCAGAGCGATCTTCCTCCTTTGCGCCGAGCACTCCCTCGAGCCATCCAAGCCCGAATAATAGCAGCACCGAGCGATGATCTTCACCGAGCGGAGATTCAATT
The DNA here is from genome assembly GCA_963693085.1 of Alisma plantago-aquatica. Taxonomy (NCBI): domain Eukaryota; kingdom Viridiplantae; phylum Streptophyta; class Magnoliopsida; order Alismatales; family Alismataceae; genus Alisma; species Alisma plantago-aquatica. Next base: position 917,690,957 of record OY856409.1, read on the forward strand.
CTCCATCTTCACCGAGCTCTTCTTCTAATCCTTTTCTCGTCGCAACAATGGTGCATACAACCAGAGCTTCTTCCTTGTGCGCTCATATGATTGACATCTCTGAGTTCGTGCCACCACCGCCATCATTGGTCGCACGTCCTCAACTTGTCCACCCATTCGCAGATGTGAAGAAGGTTTACGAAGAAATCCTGAAGTGCAAGATCGAGCCCACCTGGTACGTGGATCCGGAGATGATCAATGATCTTGGCTTCAAGGCAAATATGGATTACGTACTGAAGGGGCAGGCCCACCAAACGGGCCGTGGACATGATGAGCTTGAGTACCATGAAGACGGCCAGCCATTCTTCGGCGAGTGGCCGACGTACAAAGAGCTGGTGGCGGAATTTATGGCGTCGCTAGACGTCTGTGTTGTGCCCAATGAGATATCTGCAAGCGACCGCGAGTGGGAAAAGGGCAGGGCATCTTTTCGGCTCTACAACCACAACTACACCATCACCCTCGAGCAGTTCAACGACATCTTCAACTGGAATCACTCACGGTATGACTACAGGCGGCCGGATAATCGCACTAACTATGATGCTATCTTCTCTGAGTTGGTGACGGTGCCACAAGGGAAGTCGGTGAGCTACCACAACGCCGCGGTAGCCGACTTCGATCACCCATTTGTCTGGGTCTTGCACCAGATGCTGAGTTCCACCTTGTTTGCACGGGGCGATCTGGACCTTAGAAAGTTCCAGGAGTCAGACCTTTTCTTTCTGTATCAACTCCTGCAACGACAAGAATGCAACTGGGGCGCCTTCTTTCTACAACGAGTTTTGGCGGTGAAGAGGAGCACGAGAAAAGCCCCGATTCATTTTGGAGGGCTTATCACTAGGCTGGCCATTTACTTGGGCTTAAATCTACAGTAGCTGACTCCTCTCTCTACAAAAAGCAAGGTCAACTTGCAGCATCTACACCGGTCCAACATGTTGCTTCTCCGAGATGGCGTGGTATTTTCTCATTGCCACGTAAATCAAGCATATCAGGAGTGTTCTCTACCCGACCCCGTCTTCAACATCGACGGCGCGCAGCATTTTCGGTGGCCAATCATAGCCATCGATTCCGATGAAGAAGACGGCGGCAACAACGATGATAATGACGACGAGGCGGTGGACGAGGAAGAAGAGGCGTTCACACCTCCTTGATCACGAGTGGCACCCCAGAAGCGCCCTAGGATGCATCTGGGTGCATCTTCATCTTCTTCGCATCCACCTCCACTCCCACAGCCCTCGCAACCAAGTGAGGATGCCTATTCCATGCAAGGCATGTACACTATGCTGCAAGATATCCACCAGACTCAGCAGCATATGGGAATGTATGCCGGTATTCAAGACACTACGAACCGGATACTTGACAACCAAAGGGCGATGTTCGAGAATGAACATATTCTCCTCGACAACCAAAAAAAGATACATAATCAGTTGCAACGGATGGAGATGCAACAGGAGTCCTTCTACGATCACTATTGGAGCCAAAATTATTTTGGAGGTTATCCAAAACCTCCACCTAGGGCCCAGTTTGATCCAAGCTTCCAGGGGGAGTATCCTCCTTGGGATCCTATGGCTCCGTATTACCCGCCTCCACCACCACAGGATGAGTGATCTGGTATCACTGTTCCAATCTTTATGTTTGTTTTTTACTATGAGGCCATAGTCGAGTTCAAGCTTAGGGGGGTAGTTGGAACAGCTTTATCTTTTATTGTTTTTAGTTTTTAACTTTATTTCTTTTGTTCTTGTTATTTGTTTCTTGCAATTTTAGTTTTTGTAGGATCCACATGCTATCTAGTGTAATCGTGGATGTCATAAAGTTGTGTCATCTCATTTTGTGCATGGGAAAATCAAGGGAAAATTTAAAATTTTTGTGTGTTTGGAAAGCTTATCTTGTTTAACCTTGGGCACATATCCTACGAAAATGATTGGTTTTCTCAACTCTAAAACAAAATTTCACAACCGTACTCCCAATGATTCATGAAAGTGGACGGAAATGGTTGTTTGAGCCTAAACTGACCAAATGGTAATGAGACTCTAATCGGATGTAAGAGAGAGAAACCTTTAAACTACTACACAGGTCAGTGAGGAGGGACACATAATATCTTTCTAAGGTTCAGTCATCTAGTCTTGTGATCGTTCCACTTCATTGTTTCCATAATCCACCCAAGAATTGGAAGTAGAGTACAATTTTAACTCTTTTTGCTTGCATAGAATCTAGATAGGACTTGCATTGCAATTGTTTATACATTCTGCATAAAAAGAAAGAAAAAATTAGAATAGTGATACATGCACATTACCCTTAGGTGCATGCCATGTAGTTGCACTCATAATTTTCATGCATAAAGTATATCATGTATCTCGATTTTTCATTAATGGTGAATGAAATTGTTCCATACCTTCTAAATAGTGCAAATTTTTGAACATGAAGAAAATTAGCTCAATGTAGTTATCTTTAAGCAATCATGGATATAAGGGCTGAAAAAGAAGAAAGAAAAAGAAAAAAAATCTGAAAAATCTGCACAATGAAAAAAAAGAGTTATTTAGAAGAAAGTAGAATAAGAAGGAGAAAGGAACATAATATCACCTGCAATTCAAGAAAATTGAGTACATGATGTTGCTTAATTAGATATCCATCTCATTTTGAGACGGATGGTTAGTGCATGCATCATTCCACTTAATCTTAGACATTAGGGCATTTCTCATGTGCACTTGCATCATGTAGGACATTTTTGTTTTATGCATGTTGAAACAGTACAATACTTCCACTTTCTTCCATGAGCCACCCATATTCATCCACCCGTTGCTCGGATTGGTAGGCCACCATGAATTTCTCCTCACTAATATATATCAGGAGAACTACTTCCATGTATATGGTAGTTAGGGCGAGCAACGTAGTATAGGCGATCACAAGATGCACCAAGTCTGAACCGGCGAGTTTTATTATGTTAACTGCCTTATGTGATAGTGTTCATCGATTTTGAGGTCAATTTCATTTATTGATGATTATTGTCGCCTTCAGGATAATTACCATTCTGTGGTTAGAGAGGGCCGGTATGTGAATGTCCGGTGGGAGTCATATGGGACGTTAGTTGTGGTCTGTTGTTTTTCAGTTGACTTTGGCAATTCTATTCTAAGGATTAGTTGCTCGAGGGCGAGCAACGTTCAAGCTTAGGGGAGTTTGATGTGATGATTTTGAGTCGCATTTGTAGACCTATTTCATATGTGTTTTATGCTTTAATTAGTCAGTTTCATGGTTAATATTGCATAATTCATCTATTTTGGTCTTTGCTATCATTTATGTCAAATCTCCCTTATTACATCATTTTGAGCATTAATTGTCAAAATATTATTTTTTGTGTGAATTTATTTGGTTCCATGTTTGAATTTCAAGACAAACGAGTATTTGCTTCCGTCGATACCATCGACATGGGTACAGGTTGCCAGCCGAAAGGAGCAGCAAAGTGTTGATACCATCGACAGGGATGTCGATGGTATATAGATACCTTCAGGTTGCTGGCGAGGAAGCGGTCGATAGTATCGACACCAAGTCGATACCATCGACACATGGAGGCTACAACGATGCAAAACGACAAAACTGACGCCTACAGGAAGTCGATACCATCGACCCAAGTCGATGGTATCGAGACTGCATCAGGCACTCGGACGAAAACAAAGAAGGGCTGCCGCTACTGTAGCGGGTCGATACCATCGACTCGCGTTGATGGTATCGACACCGTAGGATACGAGTTGGCTTTCTAATGATCTCAATCGGACGACTACGGTTAATTAGCGACCTAATGACCGAGATATACCTAATGACGGCCGCCCAGACGAGAGGGGGATCTCATTAGCCATTGCACGAGTACCGAGGAGCGAGAGAGAGGAGAACGGAGGCCAGAAGTTCATACCAGTTGATTCGGAAGCCGCAGAAGACGGATTTCACCACCGAAAGGCGTGAGAGTATGTGTTCTACGCAAGGATCAACAGGTTCTTCTCCGTTCAGGGGTTTTCCCTTTCATTCCACGTTTTTCACATGTTCTCCCCTATTTCTACCATGTACTTGTGTGAGATGAACATGCGGGGCTAATCCCCTTCGTCTTTAGGACCGGGAGTAGCCCGAGAATTCATTGTATGACAGTTTTATAATAGTAATTCATATTTTATCTCTTAAATCCGTGGTATAGTTTCGTTTTCTCCATATATTGTTATGCTTGATCACCATAATAATAACCTAATGCCCTTAATTACTTTGAAAGAAGGATTAACGGCTGAAAAGAGATGAAACCTACATTAATCGATAAATCCCTTGACCAAGGTGGTGTAAAATTAATGGTGGAAACTGAGAGATCGTTCATAATGCACCTAGTTTAGGGTATAGGTTACTACGACGGTGGAACCGACCTAAACCTAGGTAGTGAATTGCACCACGACAGTGGGAAATTCTATTTTCAGGCCACTACCCGGTTAGAGAGATAAAATTGAGGCATTATATAGAATCTAATACAATGAAAACCCGCGGTGAAACCGCAATCCTAAAGATACCCTTTTGAATTGGTTAAATTAACATTTAATCGATTGTTTGTTTTATTTTATTGTTATTTTATTCTATTTTTAACAACAACTCCCAACTTGTTATTTGGCTTAGCTGATCGCGAGTAGTTAGTAGGAGTCCCCGACGATTGCACGTATCCCTGAGTTTGACTCGGGCCTCACAAAGGCCTGTACTACTCGACACGTTCACTTGCGTTTATACACACGGTAAAATTGCGTCAGCGCCCTATGGTTCAAAAAGTCGAGAATGGTAAGTGAATACATAATGATTATAATGCATGTGACAATTTGCAAAGAAAACCTCCCAATTGGGTAAATTGCAAAAAAGTCCAGAATGTACCTAAAATTGCATAACTTGCATAAACAACATCCAAATTGGAAAAAACTTTGTCCAAAAGTTATCTTTGATGTGTTGAATATGATTTTGTTATTATTTACATATTTTGAAGTTATATGATAACATTATTCATTACTTAAGCCTTTACTGATTTTCTCTCTCCTAAACTTATCCTAATATTTCAAGGTGGTTCAAATTAGATTAAATTTGACATGTAGGCTAATTTGGATATGTAGATTTGAAATTTGAAGTTTGTTTCCATTTTTTAGACTTATTTTTATGAGATATGTCATATGGCCCCTTAGCTGCCCATTATGTAAATTATTCATCCAATTAAGTTTCTTATCTTCATATTACCACCAAAATGAGTTATGTGGCATATTTTATGTATCCATTATAAACCTAAGATTAATGTTAGAACATTATGTTACATTAAGGTGATCTATACATGCATTAGCTCATTGGGGTTATACTAAACATATATTTCAGTCTAAACTTCAACCTTGTTTGGCTAAGTCTAAAATGTCAATTTCTAGGTAGGGTCTGAGATCTAGTATGTTACAGCACACCACCCCTTAAAGGGATTTCGTCCTCGAAATCAAAACAAACACATATAAGAAAAAAACATATTCACCAGCCCTTAAAGGATTCATCTTATTAAGTCAAAACTATTCTTTAGGTACAAAAGGTTCAACTACACTTCCTTACATCCAACTACATAAACATCATGCAAAAAAAAGAAACATAACTTGTAAGACTAACTATGAACTATGGGTTAACTTGCTCTTGTCCATCCTCAAACAAGTCTTTACACCTGCGAGACTAGTTCAACATATTAGGGTCCCTAAAGATAAATCATATAGATGTCTAAGGCTACTATTGCCTAAAAGCATGTGATTTTGAACAATTCATATCAGCTCAAGCCAGGTCGGTATCATATGGATTTAGGAGTCCTTATAAACCAAGCTAGTGGTGCAGAGGAAAATCTTGCTAGCCCCTAAACCCTGATCCTTTATAGACACATTTACCCTGATCCTTTATAGACACCTTTGCTTTCAACTTCATGTCCTAGTAGCTTCCTAAAGGCCAAGCTAAACAACCTCAAGTTACTATGGTTACTTATGCATCTTTTAGTTGTAAGTATTTTAGGGATCTATTCAACATTATTTTAATGTGAAACTATATGATACTAAATCAATCCCTCATCATCTATTGATCAACTCTAAGGAAAACATGTCACTTAAAGGTAAGTCAAGGATTCTAACCATGGAGACAAAATTGAAATAGTCAGATTCCAAATTTTAGTTGTATGGTAACATTCACTCTAACAAATTGAACAAAATTGCCATTCGCTTATTGTTATTTTATTTTGGCACTAAAATAAAATATCCTCCAAACAAGTAGAGATGTCTATAGTTATTGCAGGAGTTGAACTTTCGCTAAATTTTACATACCTTTCCGTCAAAGAAATATAGAAGATAAACCATCGACTTCCACCATCTAAATTTTTAGACCTAGAGACCGCTCCACCGGGAGTTACCCGATCCCAGCTCGTTAGTTTGGCACTAAAAACACAAGAAATTTCTAGTCAACGTAGTAGGTACTCAATCACAACAATTGAATTAGTTTAATAAAATCTCAAATGTATATTATTACACATTATAGAGAGAATAAGAATTGTATATTTGATGATTTAAAAGGTGTACAATATTGTTCCCCATATAGGAGAAGAGAGGAGAGACAATAATAGAGATATAGAGATATGTACTGTTTTACTAAGTGTCATGTGCCTAGCATGTGCCTCACTTATATTTTTACTATAGTAGTTTAGTCCCATAATGCCCATCTCTATTTTAGTTTGTTCTCTCTTCTCCTATATAAGAAACTATATTATACACCTTTTATATCATCAGATATACAATTCTTATTCTCTCTATATGGTATCAAGAGTAGGTCTGATTTTTTATCGTGAAAATTTGCAGCCTACCCCCATGCCCTAGACATCCCCCTCTCCGCTGCCGCAACCCCCCCCCCCCCCCCCCCCCGCCGTTGCCGCCACCATAGCACACTTTCCACCCATCCGCCATAGACGTCGCCACCAACGGACCTCCCACCTTCCTCATGTTTCTCCCTCCTCCTCCTCGTCCTCGTATTGTCCTCACACCCCTCCCTCTACTCCTCTAATACATGTCTTCTTTCTCTACCTCTTTACATGCTTGACATTTTTCAGACAGCCATAGCTCTTGCACATTGAGAGTCACTTTGGCTCTTTGGGTTCTTTTGCCTGCACCTCATGACAGAATCTTGATCTTCCTCATGAGGGCATAGATTCCTTTATCAATCAATCTGCCCATAATGGGTCTCTTCTGATATGATGCTTCAAATCTTTGGTGCTACTCTACTGCCCCATAGTGGGTTCCTTATCTCCTGACAACTGTTGTTATTCTGCCGCCCGTTTTCTTGCTTCTCTGTCTCTTCTCACCATGGCCTTTTTTGCACCGTCTCATTCTCTATGTGTTACCACCATCAAACTCGATGGCTACAACTATCATCTCTGGTTTGCGTTCTTTGTTCTATACGTCAAAGCACAAATTCATTATTCACACCTCAATACTAACCCACCTGCTGCCCCTGTTGCTTCTGCGGATGAAAAAAGCAAGCAAGCCAATGCACAATGGTCCATAGATGACTCTAGTATTATGTCCTTACTTATTAATAGTGTCGAGTCGCGGATCAATCGATCCTTATTGTGTCTTCATGATGCTAAGGCCATGTGGGATCATCTATCACATGTCTATTCTCATCAATAGAAGTGTTTTTGAAATTTTCAAAACCTTGGCCAAGAAGGAGTTTTCTTCTGACACTTCTATGGAGGAGTACTACAACCAATGCTCTGTTCTCTAGAATGAGTACAAAATTTATCACCCTATGACAACTGACATCAAGGTAGCCCAGAAGAAGCGCAATGAACTCTGCTTAGTCCAATATATGGCTGCCCTTCCTAGTTCCTTCTTTGGCATGGTTGATCGGATTCTGTCTAGTGAACCTTTGCCTACTCTCTGTGATGTCCTTAAAGGAGTTCAAAGACTTTCATCAATGACATCCACCCCCTCCATTGAGCATCCTGCTTTGGCCATTCGTGCTACTGAATCTGGACGTGGCCGCGGTTGAGACTGTGGTCGTGGAGGACAATTGCCTCCTACTGGTGAACACAGTTCTTCTACTACTCCTTGTCGAGGCCGAGCTACTGGCCCTCACTTCTACAACTGGTGTGGTCATGATAATCACAATGAAGATCAATACTAGATCAAGCACGGTAAATCGACTTGAGCGAACCAAGCTTCTACAAAGACCTCCACTAATACTACATCTGACCAGCCATCTGCTACACCGTCTACTGCGTGACTTCATTCGATGTTCGAGAAATTTTTTCAAGAGTGCATGTCTCAACTTCCCTCTACATCTACTACTAGATCATGTTCCATGCTTGCCTTTCCTTCTGATAGTAATAATAAATGGTGTATTGATTCTAGTGCGTTTGTCCATATGGCTGGCAACATCAACTTATTTTCTACTCTGACTAAAACCACTAATATTCTGTATGTCATTGTTGCAAAAGGCTCTAAGACTCTAGTTCACAACATCATTAGTATTCCCTTATCTCGAATGTTGTACCTGCAATCTATTTTATAACTTCCCCTTAGAACTTCTTGCATCCCGATAAAGACTATGGTGGTTAACATCACATCTTAAGAAATGTCTCTTTGTATCACCCTGAATGAGCACACATGCTCTCGTCAGACCCTGTAGTCGGGATCATACTAACCATTAGTAAGGGGTGATAAACTGTACTATTTTTGAGTTCTTCATGTATCTACTTCCACCTTATGGAAGTGAACCTTGGTCATACCCAAGAACTTTTGAACTCACATCACAATGTGGTTGAACCATCTTCTCTCCTAAGTAGTTCAACCGAATATTTCTCTTGACATTACTCTTCCTTTCTCATGTCATCTACGTAAGGCGATCTACCATAACCCATATTGCATCTTGACCTTCTTGGTCTAGGAGTAACTCACAACATCCATAATGATGAACTCCCATTCCCTCTCGGGAACTCTTTATACTTTATATCCATGCACTGGGTTAATGGTGTTCGCCCTTCACCTCCTGGCTTGCATGGCCACATGCTACATGCAACTTTATTTTAAGCATCCAGAATGCTACCATCACTTACTATCTTTGTAGAACCAAGGTATATCATGACCTCCTGTATTGTTATGATTCCTCAAGCTTGATACCTCGGAAACCCTAAATCACTCTCAAAAGGGTTTTTTACCTTCCTATCCAAAGAAGTGTATCTGAGGTTCTATAACCATCCTTTTACTACATCAAGGACTAAACTGGCTACCCAAACAACCATTAACTTGTTCAACATATCTTGTTACATCTATGTGTTAGCCAAAAACATCTTCTTTCCAAACATAGGGTTAGTCGAACAACTTCAACTTCTTCTATCTTCCAGCTTACCAGGCAGCTATATCTCAACTGGAGCATTCATTACCCCTTCTTATCCTTAGGTGTTAAGTAATGTCAAATACATACACCTCCATGTATTATACTTATCATCTCATCTCAAACTCTAAGTCTATCTTCATCAAGAAGCTCTGAGCTCATCCTCACTGTGATCGAACCTGACCTTGGTTAACTTGCAAATTCCACATAGCTTCTGCTAAAAACATCCTTATTTCTCTTAGTATTTGTAAACCATCCATGTATCATTCACTCCACAAGGGTATGTTATTATCTCTATCCTCATACCTCATAGCAACGTTCTAACTTCCACCATCTTTTATCCTTGGTGTAAGGCATGCATACTGTTCTATCTCTCACTCCCATAACAAGAAGAAATAAGCATTTGGCGACTGTCGAAATACAGAGTTCTTCCCATTCCAGGAGTAGAGATGGTACATCCCACCTTGCCAGTACACCTTCAAATCTAAGTTGAAATGTGCAACTCATGTCTCCACATCACAAACATCATGTTATCAAAAATTTCTTCCATGGAACACTGATCTGAAACCTACTTGGGTCACCACACAATCCTTGGTCATCTCCTCTAGGTCTATAGGGTGCTGACACTTTTGGGGTCATCCCTCTTCCCTTATGCATCCAGAGAGTGACCTACTCATTTGCCCCTTGGGTCCCATTAGTTCATGAAGGTGATCAATCTCCTAACCCATGGCCCTTAGACAATGATAGTTGTTACCTCCCGACCCTATGGTTATGTGCAACTAGGAAATTAGGCAACTCCATCTTTCATCGGTCTTATCCCTACGTGACCCTTGGATAGACTTAGGATTCTATGATAGTACATGTTCAACTCAGAACCTTACCTAATCCTTCATCATCTCTCTCTACATTCTTGGGCTACCTTTTATCCTTTCGTAAGGGTCATGGCAACCTGCCTACCTTGGTCGAGCCCCATACTGGTTACCTCCATGGTAACACATCCACATGCACATAGAGATGGTTATATATGGGTCTATAGGTTCATTCTCATGCCATGTACTCTTCACTTCGCTTCTCAAGATCCTACGAAACCTCCTTAGGTTACCAACCAAACTGGTAAACTCCCTACCAAAGGGTCTCTCTCCCAGGATGGGAGGAAACTACACCTTTATAATGAAGGTCACAAGCATCCTTAGGGTTTACATCCATATGAGCATGCTTAAAAGAAAAACTACTAAGGCAAAAGCGTACCTACAAAACCATGCTAGGTCGCACTTGTTCTCATCCTCAACATTACATCAACTTAGTTGTGAGGGGTTCATCAAACATACCCTTAACGTAAGGGATTTCCTTTACCTCAACACATGAGGAGTACCATGCTCGAAACTATAGAGACTCAAATCTCATCATGAGCATCAGATACACTGCTTCCCCTCTTAGGCCTAGGAACCCTAGGTTCTCCTTTGGGTATCCAACTACATGCTTAACCTCTTAACCACGAATTAAGCATGTCCAAGGTATGTCATGTACCTCCATGATCTTTCTACTCGAGCAACGCTTCGGAGTTGAGTCCTCTTCCAGGGCAACTAACTAGGTATAAATCCTCACAACTGGTTACTTAAACCTCCTTAGGGTCTAAAGCACTCTTTATCTCATCCAGCAGGTAACCACTTATACCATGGGTATTAGAAGAATCGTCCTCTCTCTAGGGTTTGGTTCCTCTAAAGGCAACCAAGATATCATCATCCTCCAGGAATCAAGCATAAGGAAACCACTATCATCCACGTAGGTCGCATCATCCTTAACTCCCCACTATTCCTCAAGTTTCGGGGTTTTAGACTTCCAACCTTCTTGTTGGGGTCATGCTTCCTCTCTCTAGAGCTAAAACCACCTCCAACCATACCTACTAGAGGTCCCTTCTCCATGCAGGCTCACACTCTCAAGCAAACCCCTATGTGGTTGACGCCTATGCTCAACTCATGTTTGGCTCAAGATTATTCATATCTCTTTATGGTTATCTCATAAGCCCTCCATCATTCCATTCTGGACAGGGTTTCAGCCTACTATCGTACCACTGTCGTACTCTGGGGGCATGATATCCCTTACTTGCATAAGCCATAGGGTTTCTATAGGTCCTTCGCTAACTTCATCCATGAAGAAGCTACCCTTTGCTTTAACATGCACGACCCTTTCCTGGGTTGCCAAAGGTGCTAGGTCACCCAACCTCACATGGCTCGTATGGCAACCCCAAACATCTGGTCAACCATGACATCTAACTCATCATGTCATCTCTCTCTCTCTAAACTTCACTTAGGGTTAGGTTTAACATCATCCTCAAAGGATGTGCGAGGTCTCTACTTCTAATGGAGGCCTCTACCTCCACGACTAACTCTCTCTACTCATCCTCCTGCCAAGGAGGTCTATCCTCAGGCCTCTCCTGAGGGCAATGACAACTTATGTGATGCGAACTAAGTAGGTATCTATTCTTTTACGCTTACTCTATTAAGCTTATGTCCATGACATCTTATTTACATGCTTTTTATTAATTTGATGGAGGATCCCTTAATCCTTATCAACCTTACCCATACCTCAAGAGGATGAGGAGAAGAGATAAAACCCTAATCCTTAAAGTCCTTAATAGAATTTGAGTTGAGAAGGGATGAACAAGATGAGAGAATCCTAAAGGTATCTCATTTCGAGTCATATCCTAAGACATCGGCCAGGCAGTCACACAATCTGGGAGTCCTCGTATTCCGACTAGCAGTGCAGAGGAAAATATTGCCAGCCCCCGGACATGATCCTTTTCTAGACACCTTAGTCTTTCAGACAATCCTATAATAACTCTCTTGGTTCTAAGGAATTTGTAAAATTTAATAATTATTAAAGATTAAATGAGGAACATATGCTCTGATACCAATTGTAATGACCCCGCCTCCCGGTAACCCCCAATTAAGGGAGACCGAAAGGTCGATGCCGTTATCCAATTAATAGGATCAAAGGTTCGACAAATAATCAATAACAATTATGAAATTCTACTAACTAATTGGAATTCGGTATAAAATTAAAACTTTACTTACCTTTGAAAACCTCGTAAATCTATCTATCCTGGTCTTGAATTATTCTATCTAATCCTCCTTGCACTTTATTTCTTTTTCCGCGATGTGTCACTTTACTGTTTGTTCTTTCAATTGTTGTTCCTAAAACGCCGACAAACAAAACGTCGATCAGTATATCGAAATATACTGGTATGTGGGAACAACCCAAAATCTTGCAAATATGGCTGACAATTTCATAATCACAATCAAATTAATTAACAAGCCAATTTACACTTTTCAGTATGACATTCTCCACCACTTTTGCCCTAACCCTGGCATACCCACCTTAAGGTGCCCTTTGCCAATGACTTAAGGCCACCTTCTCAATCCTGAGCTTGGTGCCTGGGGGTCACCACTCATGGTGCCCACTAGTCATGAAATATAATAGGCCACCTTCTCATTCCCGAGCTTGGTGCATGGGGTCACAACTCAAGGTGTCCATTAGTCTACCCATATGGGCCTAACCTTTGGCATCATCCATCAGGGTGGCATGTAGGTGCGAGAATACATACTTCTATTTTTAATGTGATCATCATAATGACTTTATGATTTGCAAGTATGAACATCCAACAGATAATTTGCATTCAATGCGATTAACCATCCGAAAAATCCTCGGGAAACTAAGGCAGTTATTCATAATTAACCACATACCTGATCCAGAGCAACTTGATTGTCCAAGCATTAAGGATAAAGAATCAATCATCAAGCAATCAACAATATCCTGAAATTGATGCATACGATCCAAGTGTTATAGTTTATCCAGAACATTCTAAAGCTAGACTTGGATTCCACCTTAGGCTTTCTAGACCACATTAGGGTTTTATTAGGTTTTTTGCCTCCATAACACTTTTATCATATTAAATGCTCTCTTAGTTCATAAACCCTAATTTCAACATCAATAGCCCAATTAAAGTTGATTATTTCTCTTTTATACCAAAACTACCTTCTTTATCCTTTTAAGTTATTTCAAGGTCATCAGACTCAATTATCACCCTTAGTTTCTTTCGGATTAACAACTCATAATTCATGATGGTCTAATTCACATATGAACATTATTTATCATTAATGCTAGCTTGATTCATTCAAAAACCCTAATTTCTATATTAAGGTTATATATCCACAAATTAGGAACTTAAATACTCAAAATAGCTTATAACCATGAAAACTCAGTTCTATGCATGAAATTGAATGATTAAATCCATTATTAGTCCTAATTACCAACATTAGGGTTTCAAGGCCCATTAAAGCCTATTTATGCACATAAACTCTAAATTAAACGAATTACGTGCAAAGATTCATCTTTTTTTATCTTACTGTACCTCTTTATGATTAACGAATTAATATCAACTTACTACCTTCTTTACCCTAGATTAGGGTTTCTTCATGCATTATCATGGATTCATGGATTAAAACCCTAAAACAAGCCCAACATTATCTAAATTATAATAAAACCTCACTTTATATCTCAACATGTTATTAATACTCGAATTAACCCATTAAGCATCTTTGATTTGATCTCCAACTACAATTAGGGTTTTTAAACAAAGCTTAATGCATTATATGATCACTTTAAAAACTTTTGAAATTATAAGCAAAATTAGGTTCTAATAACATTTTTATTGAGTCCCTCTCGTTCTCCTGATCAAATTTCATGTATAAAATGCATCTATCCGAGCTACGACTATTTAACTATGATTTTTGCAAGATTTCACTTACCCAGACCAATCGAAGAGCTCCACGTCGCCTCCTCCATGCAACGTTCTCGCTTACTTTGGAAATATAACCAAATGATGACTTTGCCCTCATTTTGTTTGTTGGTTATTCAGCCTGCGGAGGGGCACATCGGTCCAACGCCTCTCCACCCTTCTTCTTCCTCGCAAACCCAGCGCTGCCGCTAGGTTAAAGCTTCGTTGCCGCGTTGCTCCCCCCGGGACTCGAGGAGCACCGACGAAGGTTCTTCTACATCCGCCCTTCTCCCCCACAGCCACAGAGGCCCTTGGTTGTCACCGAAGAGGTCGGGTGCTGATCTACTGCTGCTTCTTTTCTGTCGGCCATGTAGGCAGGGTACAGGTGGCTGGGCGATGAGATTGCACATCTGGGCATCTCCCTTGTTGCCATTCTGATCGGAAGAAGATGCTACCACTCTGTGAATCAGTTCCACCACCAGCTGTTGCCTCAGGAACCACATTGTCCCTTCCTTCGTGGTCAAGAAGGAGGCAAGGTTGAAGGAGGAACGTGCACTATCACAGATCTGTCTGATCTCGGTATCTTTGAATCTAGACCTTATATAGGTCGAGGGTAGCAAGGAAGAGGTGAGGGTTTGGTTGGGTTTAGAGCCCTTAGTTCCTTGGGGAAAAAGGAAAGTTTCTTTCCAAAGAGATATAGATGCTTGGAAGTAAGTTAATTATGAAAATATGCTTATACTTCTCTCTCTAGAACATAATTTCTTTGACAAGTAATAAGGGAAAACGTTCCCATCATGTTTAACTTTCTTTTGTCAAACAAAATTATATACAAAAGATTAAATGGTTCGAATATGTCCTTTTATCATATTCCTTACACATTTTTCTCCTTATTTGACTTTATTGGTATTTTCTCTTTCCTCTTTCTTCATTGGGACTCCTTGGATCCCAAGAAATTCTATTATTTCGAAATTCCTTTTTATTGGATACTCATTATCAATCTAGATGCATCTAAATGCATTATTCTTCATTATTTCACATTGTCTTGTTTATTTCTTATTAAAATAGTTCTTTTTGATGATTTCTCTTTATTTCCCTTTTATTTTCCTCATTGGTATTCCTTTTATCATAAGGAATCCTTGGGATACGAAATTCCACCAAGGATCACTTAATTATACCTCTTTTTACTTATTTTCCACATTTCATCAATATTTTCAATTTCTTTCTTAATAAAGAAATACTTAATTGATCTTTTCTTTTCTTATTGCATTCTCTATGCAACTTTGGACTCCTTAGAACCCAAGTAACCCAAGAGGCACGAAATCCACCTTTGGATTAAGTTCTTTTGCCTTCTAGAGGTTTCCACACCTTTCTTTTCTCAAAAACTCAATTATTCATTTATTAATTGAATTTCCTTGTTATTGGGCCAAATTGCCAATAAAGCCCATAACACAATCATCAAGGCTATTGTACACAAAATCCATTTATTCAAAACAAATTATATCATTATTTGTCCATTTACCTTTATTATGAGAAATTACATTTCTCATCAAATCAACCCAAAATTTGGGGTTGTAACATCCTTCCCCTCTTATAAGAATTTTGCCCTCAAAATTCCATCAAGCAAACAAACAGTTTAGGATAAGCCTTTCATATGTCCATCAGGGCTCCCATGTGGCATCACCCTTTCCATGGTGCTTCCCAAGATCCTTCAGCATCTCATATTCTTCCATCTGAGTTCTTTCTTACCTTGGTATATCGTACCCTCATTGGTGACTCAAGACATTTCAGCCTCTCAAAAGCTGAATAGGTTCAGGGCTCAACACATGGCTTGGGTACCTCACATAGTGCTCTAGATCAGACTTATGTAACACATTACACATTATGTTATCCTGAGGGGTAAGGCTAAACACAACCATCTCCACCAATCCATCTCAAATGGACCCATATATCGGGGACTCAGCTTTCTCACCTGTAGCTTAGAGGGGTCAGATTTTCACATCACATGTTCTCCCACAGTGAACTGCATGTCGGTCTGTTTTGCATCAGCTCATGACTCATGTCACCACTGGGCCCTCTCTCATCCATTGCACGATCAAAGCGACTTCATCTACACACACTGTGGTTCTTTTCTGACCTTCACGAGGCCTCCTTTACCAACATCATCTTAATGAAGTGGTGACCGACACAACCTCTCCTTAGAACTTCTTGCATCCTGATAAAGACTATGGTGGTTAACATCACATCTTAAGAAATGTCTCTTTGTATCACCCTGAATGAGCACACATGCTCTCATCAGACCCTCTAGTCGGGATCATACTAACCATTAGTAAGGGGTGATAAACTGTACTATTTTTGAGTTCTTCATGTATCTACTTCCACCTTATGGAACTGAACCTTGGTCATACCCAAGAAATTTTGAACTCACATCATGGTGTAGTTGAACCATCTTCTCTCTTAAGTAGTTCAACCGAATCTGTCTCTTGACAATACTCTTCCTTTCTCATGTCATCTAGGTAAGGCGATCTACCATAACCCATATTGCATCTTGACCTTCTTGGTCTAGGAGAAACTCACAACATCCATAATGATGAACTCCCATTCCCTCTCGGGAACTCTTTATACTTTATATCCATGAACTGGGTTAATGGTGTTCGTCCTTCACCTCCTGGCCTGCATGGACACATGCTACATGCAACTTTATTTTAAGCATCAAAAATGCTACCATCACTTACTATCTTTGTAGTACCAAGGTATATCATGGCCTCCTGTATTGTTATGATTCCTCAAGCTTGATACCTCAGAAACCCTAAACCACTCTCAAAAGGGTTTTATTACCTTCCTATCCAAAGAAGTGTGTCTGAGGTTCTACCACCATCTTTTTACTACATCAAGGACTAAACTGGCTACCCAAACAACCATTAACTTGTTCAACATATCTTGTGACATCTATGTGTTAGCCAAAACACATCTTCTTTCCAAACATAGGGTTAGTCGAACAACTTCAACTTCTTCTAGCTTCCAGCTAACTAGGTAGCTATATCTCAACCAGAGCATTCATTACCCCTTCTTATCCTTAGGTGTTAAGTAATGTCAAAGACATACACCTCCATGTATTATACTTATCATCTCATCTCAAACTCTAAGTCTATCTTCATCAAGAAGATCTGAGCTCATCCTCACTGTGATCAAACTCGACCTTGGTTAACTTGCAAATTCCACATAGCTTTTGCTAAAAACATCCTTATTTCTCTTACTATTTGTAAACCATCCATGTATCATTCACTCCACAAGGGTATCACTACTACAGAACACGCCTTTGGCGTCGGTTATTCAACCCCCTTTGGTGACGGTTTTCAAGCGACGCCTATGTGGGAGCCGCTAAAGGTCGAACTCTTCGGCGTCGGTTTTCTAACCGACACCTATATGATATATAGGCGTCGGTTATATATAGTTGGTCGACGTCTATAGGCTTCGTGCCACAAAAAAGAGCACCAACTAGGACACTTTCTGCGTCGGTTAACAACTGAACAACCGACGCCGTACTCCCATACGACACGGTCGTGCTTCGCTGCACAGGCGTGTTTAGTACTATAGGCGTCAGTTTTATACGAATATGCGACGCCTTTTCCACCACGGTCGTGCTTTCCTGCACGGTCAGGTTGTTTGTCATATTAGGTGTCATTTTTTATCCAATAACCGACGCTTTAGGCCTTTGATGACGATGTTCTATAAATAACCGACGCTTATACTTTAATTTTTTTTCTTATCCGTTTGCAGGCCTTCTGTGGCTGGTCAGTAGGATGAGAACCTACAGTTCAGTTTTCTGAACTGCAGGTTTACGACGTCCATTGATATCATCCTACAAACAGGCCACAAACCTGCAAAATCAACAAATATTTTTTCACACAAGTAGATACATTCAGACATCAATTCAATTCTCACATTCACACATGTAGAAACATTCAAATACATGTAGAAACATTCAGACATGTATAAACATTCAGAAATATTCATTTACAAAATATCATTCAGCATCACTATCAGCATCCCAATTATATCTTACAATCACCACTTCTCGTATGGCTTTTGCCCATTCTTCTCTTACTTCATTTAATGCTTCCATCGTATATGGAGCATGTACATTTTTTAAGTGTTTACCTATAGTGTGGTCAATTTTAAACACCTGCAAAGAGAATGATGTATATATATAAGTAATAATATAAAACTAAGATTGATATATTTCATACTAACTAATGAGACTATATATAATACCTCATGTATGCTATTAATATCCAATGCGGCATGTCGGATAATCATCTGCATAAATCGCATCACATAGTATGTGCATGCCCAGCCGTTGTCTTATGTAGCACACTATAAATTGAAACATACAAAATATTAAAAAATACAACTAAGCACAGTTCACATAAATAATATATACATTGGAGTCGGGAACTTACTTTTACATTCTCCCAAATTATTGGTTGGTTCTTTCTCCTTGGGACAGTTCCTCCATCATTTTTAATGCATCTAAACCCCTACATGTTAATGTAACACAGTCAATTGCATAATTAAATAGTAATGTAATAACATATGTTAACGGATATAAAAATGAAATATTTCTCACCAGAATAATGACATTCTCAATGTGTGTCCAATTTTAGTGTTCAATGTACTTCCCGCAGGATCTAGATAATAAACAGTGAATGTCTCGGGGACAATAACTAGTAACTCCCAATGTCTAGCGCTATAGGTAAAAAAGTTAAAAATTAATAACTCAAAATGCACAATAAAAATGGAATTTTCTTAAGTCCAAATTATAAATAAAGTAAACTTACTTGACATTGAATGGAGCTATTATTATCGTCTTCTTTTGCTGAACGAAAATTGTAAAAGCATCTATACAGTATTGTTGAACACTATCAGGGTCTTTACCTACCATACTAATCAATGATGGAATAAAAAATCCCACATGCTCAGATGCAAATTGTTTGCATTGATCTTCGACGAAGTAGCTGCAAAACATGTATTACGTATGCATTAATATATAAGAAACCAGATCACCGTATCTTACACAAGGTATATGGATGTATAAACAAGATCTCACCTTATCCATGTCTCTATCATTGATGTATTCAGCCAATCATACATAAACAGCTCAATAATATCTTGTATAAATAAAGAGCTATCGTATGATTGACCTGCATAATCTACTTCTAAAGAAACAACTATAGGGCAATGTATATTATGTGTCCGTAGCCAACATGCCATTCCCCTACAAGCAGGACCTAACGGGTATTTTAGGTCAGTTGGAACCCAACTTGGTAATGCAGGAAGTGGAGGTGGAGGCCTAGGTGCTCCGAGTGTCTTCTTTTTAACATGTATATATAATTTCAGATCAGTTGACCTCATATATACACATTAACAATCTAAAGTAATGTAAATTTATCTTACAATTTCAGTAGTGTAGACGACATCTGCTTTGGGCCACAATATCACCCTGGCTTCTGCCTCACCAAGTGTATCAATATCTGGGTGGGCATATGGCAATGCAGCTTCCCTCCAATCGGGTAATACACATATCGGGCTCACACGAACGTAGCCCTGCGGCATTGGAGTCCCATGAAACGTTACCCCAGGAAGGGACGGGTAAGCATGCGCCTCTATAACAACATAGTCTTGAATTCTTAAGAGGCATGACTTCAATGCCTACAAATTTACGTAAAGAATGTTATACATATATACATATCATCTTGAAAAGACTAGCTACAATGTCATCAACAATACTTACAGGAGACGTGCTAGGCGATGGGTCTCTAGGATTACTCACAGTATGTGCATCAGGAGAAGAGTGGGTCGCCATAGGCTGATTGGAAGCCTGAGATGCCTGCCACCGCACTATTTCTTCCTTGACCTTCTCAGCAACTATATCATTGACCTTCTTAGAAACTATATCCTCGACTCTCTTATTCTCCTATACATGGATAAAAGAAACATTAGCTTCTTATTATTGAATTCCCTTTTGTAGTAACATTCTAAAAAAAGAATAGGTTACCTCTTCTTGTGAAAGTCCTGCTCTGGGTTTGCGCTGGGATGGCCCAAAGAATTCTTTGATGCCCACACCAGCGCCTGCACCCCTAACACGTCCAGGATGCTCTCGGTTACCCAGAGCAACTGTCAATTCATCCCTTGTGCCCTGAGGGATGAATGTGCCTTGTTTCCTCTTCTCATGCAGCTCCCGCTGATCACCATCAACAGAAATTGGTAAGTTAACACCACAAATAATCAATATTCAATCGACTGCTCTAAGAGTTGTATTTTACCATTTTCACAGCCGCCTCAGTAGTTACGAGCTTCTTTATTTCACCCTTCTTGTTTTGCCTCCCAGCTATCCATATATCATGGCGAGGCATGGGTGTGGAAGACTCCTGAGTAGCAACAGACTCCTTAGTAGCCGCAGACTCCGCCTGTAGTCTTGGGCGAACGCTTGCATAGCCCTTTGGACCCATAGTGTGGTCATGCACATTCAGTGCACGCCTTGCTTTTTGCGTGTCACTGAGGGCCTAGTTAGTATGCACATTAATGATTTGGTTAGTAGCACTAAATGTTAATCTTGAATAGGTGAATACAATGTATATTAATTAAATTGGAAGTGACGCCTAATACCTTGAATTCTTCAGATTTTCTTGAAGCAACAAAATTGTCCCAATCATCTTTGTCCAATAAGTTCCACTGCTCAAGGGATGACTTCTTCTTCTTATCACCATCTTTTATGTATTCTATGTTTAGATTTGTCCTATAGTTCCTAAGCATCTTTCCAGTGCGTTGCATCATGCTTTTACGATGCCGCTTCTTATCTAATGCAAACAGATTCTGTAAAATAGAATTCTTATTAACTAGTATCCAAAAATAGAATTGCAAATAATATAATTTGTAATCTACATAATAGAATTGCTCTCTAGCAAGCCACATTGAACTTGCTCGAGGATGTTGTCTCTTGATGAAATTGGTATGTTCTTCAATATAAACACTCACTTCATCCATGTTGTGTAAAATATATAAGTGAGCTTGTTCCAACTGCTCATGGCTGATTACTTTCACCCATGATCCCAAAATTCCTTTGCCCTCCTCAATATTCTTGTCATTAACAGGAGTGTTATTACCACTCAGAAAGTCATTGAAAAAATCCATAACCTCTCTTGCCACATAACCTTCAATAATACTCCCTTCAGGCCGATAACGGTTTCGAACATCACCTTTAAAAACACTCATGTATCGTTCAAAGGGATACATCCAATGTAAGAAAATTGGTCCCAACATTTTCACTTCCCTAGTCAAGTGGACAACAAGATGTACCATGATATCAAAGAACGAAGGAGGGAAATACATCTCAAGCTGACATAGGGTAACAACCACTTCTCTTTGCAAATTATCGAGAGTATCAGGGTCAATAACTTTGCTGCATAGACTTTTGAAAAAGAAACAAAGTCTGGTGATTGCAAACCTTACATGCTTCGGCAATATAGATCGAATTTCCATGGGTAATATTTGTTGCATTAGAGTGTGAAAATCATGAGATTTAAGACCTATCAACTTCAGATCATTCATTGATACCAATCTACGGATGTTGGATGAGTGACCATGTGGCACCTTAACATTTACCAAGCATTCACAAAAAGCTTTCTTCTCCTTTCTAAACTACGTGTAACAAGCGGGAGGTAAGTATGTTCTTTTATTACCCATTTCACGTAATTTTGTTAATTTTGACCTTATTCCCATTTCACGTAGGTCCAGTCTAGATTTTATCCCATCTTTAGTCTTACCTGGTATATTTAACAGAGTACCAATGATGCTATCACAAACATTTTTCTCAACGTGCATTACATCGATACAATGTCTGACTGTCAAAGAACTCCAATAAGGAAGATCCCAAAATATTGACTTCTTCTTGAATGAAGAATTGTCGCTCCGTGTGGCCATACTACATTGTGATTTCTTACCAAATTCATTGACAATGTCTTTTACTCTTTCATAAACTACATCCCCTGGTATAGGTTTAGGTGCACTCCATTCATCATTCCATCCATTGAATGTTTTGCGCTTCCTACAATACGGATGGAATTTTGAAAGAAACCTTCGATGACCAAGATATACACTCTTGTTGTCATGTTTTAGTCTTATTGAATCAATGTTTTCTTCACATATAGGACACGCTTTAGCTCCTTTGACACTATATCCAGGCAAATTCCCATATGCTGGAAAGTCATTAATAGTGCAGAACAACATAGCATGCAAACGAAATGTCTCTCTTCCTGAAGCATCATAGGTCATCACACCTTCAACCCAAAGTTTCTTTAAGTCATCAATCAGAGGTTCAAGATAAACATAGATATCA
Source organism: Alisma plantago-aquatica (assembly GCA_963693085.1). Taxonomy (NCBI): domain Eukaryota; kingdom Viridiplantae; phylum Streptophyta; class Magnoliopsida; order Alismatales; family Alismataceae; genus Alisma; species Alisma plantago-aquatica. The sequence goes on from OY856409.1 coordinate 917,713,561, forward strand.
TTTCCAGGTTGTTTAGGGCCCGATATCAACAACGACAACATAACGTACTTATTTTTCATACACCGCCAGGGAGGAAAATTGTATATAACAAGCATGACTGGCCAAGTGCTATGTTGGCTGCTCAATGTCCCGTATGGATTCATCCCATCTGTACAAAGCCCAAGTCTTAGATTCCTATCTTCTTCACCAAATTTGGGGTACAACAGATCAATCTTCTTCCACTGTGGGGAATCAGATGCATGTCCTAGGATCCCATCATTATTTTTCTTAACATCTACATGCCACCTCAAATTCTTCGCATCTTTCGGATTTGCAAACAAGCGTTGAAACCATGATATTATAGGTAGATACCACAACACCTTGGCAGGAGAACCAGTTTTGGACTCCCCCGAAGTCGTCAATTTATACCGTGACGCACCACATTTCAGACAATCTTTCAAATCTACATAGTCCTTTTGAAATAATACACAATCATTCGGGCATGCATGTATCTTCTTGGCCTCCATTCCCATTGGGCACAATATTTTCTTTACCCGGTATGTTGAGATTGGAAGCTCGTTTCCTTTAGGAAGCATTTCTTTCAACAAAGTCAACAATTCAATGAAGCTTTTGTCGCTCCATCTATTGTTAGCTTTCAACTTATACAATATCAACACAACGCTAAGCTTTGTAAACTTAGCACACCCTATGTATAATGGTATCTCAGCATCATGCACAATGTTTCTAAAGATAGGAGGTGGATCGGTGTGCTCTACCCTACAACTATCCAGCATCGCATCAACGATGTCTACTGGAACTGGTTCGTTCACATCTACGTCATCAGAGGCAATTTCTTCTTCCACCCAAGCACTGCTATCGGAGTTTGAAATCTCTCCATGCCAGTGCCATTCTGTATAGCCCTGTACAATCCCGTTACACATGAAATGACTTTTGATTTCCTCACCAGTGTTGACTTTCAAGTTGTTACCACAATGCCTACATGGACAGTGGAACCTATCTGTAGGTTTTTTCCTATGTTCCTCGAAAAATCTAACAAACTGATCAAGACCAGATATAAACTCTGGGGTGCAGCGATTGCGAATGGACATCCATGATCTATCCATTCTATGATCAAAGAGAAAACAAGTATATATTAGGACAAGATTAGGGTATCCACTTACATCCTATCCAAGATTTACTCTTATTATATACAATGAAGCCGGACTCCATACAAACAGTATATAATTTAGTGATTGTTCATTCTAATTTATACCAATGTACAATTAATATAAAGAACAATGTTTGTTCACTTTCTAGGCCAACAAACACATGTGATGTCATTGTTATATATAATAAATGTGTACCACCTATACACATTATACAGTTACATCCTAAGTGAGATTAGGTGTTCAAGAACAGTCCCAAACCGGGGACTATCTAAGATTTATTCCTAATGAGTAAATCTTGGACGGGTTTCTAGGCCAACAAACACATGTGATGTCATTCTTATATATAATAAATGTGTACCACCTATCCCATCCTTAAACACCTAATCTCACTAGTAAGTGTATAATGTGTATTGGGTTTTCAAGAAAATTTCGGCAGCATTTTCCCACTGTTCTCTAAGTATATATGTACTTAGAGAACAAACGGGGAAATGCTACCGAAATTTTCTCGAAAACCCAATACACATTATACACTTACATCCTAAGTGAGATTAGGTGTTCAAGAACAGTCCCAAACCGGGGACTATCCAAGATTTACTCCTAATGAGTAAATCTTGGACGGGTTTCTAGGCCAAAAAACACATGTGATGCAATTCTTATATATAATAAATGTGTACCACCTATCCCATCCTTGAACACCTAATCTCACTAGTAAGTGTATAATGTGTATTGGGTTTTCAAGAAAATTTCGGCAGCATTTCCCCATTATTCTCTAAGTACCACTACTACAGAAATAGCCTTTGGCGTCAGTTGTTTAACCCCCTTTGGCGTCGGTTTCTGAGCGACGCCTATGTGGGCACCGCTAAAGGTCGAACACTTCGGCGTCTGTTTTTTAACCAACGCCTATTTAACATATAGGCGTCGATCTTTTAGTAGATAACCGACGCCAAAAGGGTTCGCGCCATAGAAAACGACATCATCTAGGACACATTCTGCATCTGTTATCTACTAAAAGACTGACGCCATACATTAAGACGACACGGCCGTGCTTCCCTGCACGGCCGTGTTTAGTACTATAGGCACCGGTTTTATATGAATAAGCGACACCTTTTCCACCACGGTCGTGCTTTCCTGCATGACCGGGTTGTTTGTAATATTAGGCGTCGGTTTTTATCCAATAACCGACGTTGTAGGTCTTTGCTGATGGTTTTCTGTAAATAACCGACGCCTATATCTATATTTTTTTTTATATCAGTTTGCAGGCCTGCTGTGGCTGGTCAGCAGGATGAGAACCTGCAGTTCAGTTTTCTGAACTGCAGGTTTACGACATCCATTGATATCAGCCTACAAACAGGCCACAAACTTGCAAAAGTCCCAAGGAAAATTTCACACAAGTAGATACATTCAGACATCAATTCAATTATCACATTCACACATATAGAAACATTCAAATACATGTATTAACATTCAGAAATATTCATTTACAAAGTATCATTCATTATCGCTATCAACATCCCAATTATATCTTACAGTTGCCACTGCTTGTATGGATTTTGCCCATTCTTCTCTTATTTCATTTAATGCTTCCATCGTATATGGAGCATGTATATTTTTTAAGCGTTTACCTATAGTGTGGTCAGTTTTAAATACCTGCAAAGAGAATGATGTATATATATATAAGTAATAATATAAAAATAAGATTGATATATTTCATACTAACTAATGAGACTATATATAATACCTCATGTATGGTATCGATGTCCAATGCGGCATGTTTGATAATCATCTGCATAAATCGCATCACATAGTATGTGCATGCCCAGCCATTGTCTTGTGTAGCGCACTATAAGAAACATACAAAATAATACAACTAAGTACAATTCACATCAATAATATATACATTGGAGTCGGGAACTTACTTGTACGTTCTGCCAATTTATTGGCTGGTTCTTTTTCCTTGGGACCGTTCCTCCAGCCTTTTTGAATGCATCTAAACCCCTACATGTTAATATAACACAGTAAATTACATAAGTAAATAGTAATGTAATAACAGATGTTAACAAATACAAAAATGAAATAATTCTCACCAGAATAATGACATTCTCATTACGTGTCCAATTTTAGTGTTTAATGTACTTCCCACGGGATCTAGATAATAAACAGTGAACGTCTCGGGGACAATAACTAGTAACTCCCAATGTTTACCGCTAGAGGTAAAAAGTTAACAATTAATAACTCAAAATGCACAATAAAAATGGAATTTTCTTAAGTCCAAATTATAAATAAAGTAAACTTACTTGACATTGAATGGAGCTATTATTATCGTCTTCTTTTGCTGACCAAAAATTGTAAAAGCATCTATACAATATTGTTGAACATTATCAGGGTCTTTAGCTACCATACTAATCAATGATGGAATCAAAAATCCCACATGATCAAATGCAAATTGTTTGCAATGATCTTCGACTAAGTAGCTGCAAAACATGTATTACATATGCATTAATATATAAGAAACCAGATCACCGGATCTTACACAAGGTATATGGATGTATAAAAAAGATCTCACCTTTACCATGTCTCTATCATTGATGTATTCAGCCAATCATACATAAACAACTCAATAATATCTTGTATAAATAAAGAGCTATCGTATGATTGACCTGCATAATCTGCATCTAAAGAAACAATTATCGGGCAATGTATATTATGTGCCCGTAGCCAACATGCCATTCCCCTACAAGCAGGACCTAACGGGTATGTTAGGTCAGTTGGAACCCAAGTTGGTAATGCGGGAAGTGGAGGTGGAGGCCTAGGTGCTCCTGGTGTCTTCTTTTTAACCTGTATATATAATTTTAGATCAGTTGACATCATATATACACATTAACAGTCTAAATCAATGTAAATTTATCTTACAATTTCAGTAGTGTAGACGACATCTGCTTTGGGCCACAATATGACCCCGCCTTCTGCCTCAGCAAGTATATCAATATCCGGGTGGGGATATGGCAATGTAGCTTCCCTCCAATCGGGTAACACACGTAATGGGCCCACACAAACGTAGCCCTATGGCATTGGAGTCTCGTGAAACCTTTCCCCAGGAAGGGACAGGTAAGCATGCGCCTCTGCAACAACATAGTCTTTTATTCTTAAGCGGCATGGCTTCAATGCCTACAAATTTACATAAAGAATGTTATACATATATACATGTCATCTTGAAAACATATCATCTTAAAAAGACTAGCTACAATGTCATAAACAATACTTACAGCAGACGTGTTAGGCGATGGGTCTCCAGGATTACTCACAGTTTGTGCATCAGGAGAAGAGTGGGTCGTCATAGGCTGATTGGAAGCCTGAGATGCCTGCCACCGCAGCAATTCTTCCTTGACCTTCTCAGCAACTACATCATTGACCTTCTTAGCAACTATATCCTCGACTCTCTTATTCTCCTATACATGGATAAAAGAAACATTAGCTTCTTATTATTGAATTTCCTTTTGCAGTAACAATTTAAAAAAAGAATAGGTTACCTCTTCTTGAGAAAGTCCCGCTCTGGGTTTGCGCTGGGATGGCCCAAAGAATGCTTTGATGCCCACACCAGTGCCTGCACCCCTAACACGTCCAGGATGCTCTGGGTTACCCAAAGTAACTGTCAATTCATCCCTTGTACCCTGAGGGATGAACGTGCCTTATTTCCGCTGCTCGTGCAGCTCCCTCTAATCACCATCAACAGAAATTGGTAAGTTAACACCACAAATAATCAATATTCAAACGATTGCTCTAAGAGTTGTATTTTACCATTTTCGCAGATGCCTCAGCAGTTACGAGCTTCTTTATTTCACCCTTCTTGTTTTTCCTCCCAACTATCCAGATATCATGGCGAGGCATGGGTGTGGCAGACTCCTGAGTAGGAGCAGACTCCTGAGTAGGAGCAGACTCCTGAGTAGCCGCAGACTCTACCTGTAGTCTTTGGCGAACACTTGCATAGCCTTTTGGACCCATAGTGTGGTCATGCACATTTAGTGCACGCCTTGCTTTTTGTGCGTCACTGAGGGCCTAGTTAGTATGCACATTAATGATTTGGTTAGTAGCACTAAATGTTAATCTTGAATAGGTGAATACAATGTATATTAATTAAATTGGGAGTGACGCCTAATACCTTGAATTCTTCAGATTTTCTTGAAGCAACAAAATTGTCCCAATCTTCTTTGTCCAAGAAGTTCCATTGTTCAAGGGTTGAGTTCTTCTTCTTATCACCCTTTTTTATGTATTCTCTGTTCAGATTTGTCCTATAATTCCTAAGCATCTTTCCAGCGTGTTGCATCACACTTTTACGATGCAACTTCTCATCCAATGCAAATAGATTCTGTAAAATAGAAATGTTATTAACTAGTATCCAAAATAGAATTGCAAATAATAGAATTTGTAATCTACAAAATAGAATTGCAAATAATAATAACTCACGCATAAATCCTTCCATATCAAGTCTTTTTTCCCCTGAGGAACTTTATGCCAATTATCATACTTAACACCACAATGGCTCCGAGTGGTACACCCAAGATAGTTTACAAAATTATTGTGGTTCACTCCAATTGCATTTCCTCCATTACCAAACTCCACAACCAATTTGGATCCACTACCACTTAGCGCTATTAACTTCTTCAACAGAGTGATGCCCCTTTTCTTGTTAAGTGTTTGGTGTTGCGCATCAAGTTGCTCCAGTGCTTCAGTGGGTACATGTGCATCATCAACCTAAAATTTGACAAAAATAAACACACTAAATTAGCCTAATATAGAAATATAAGTTATATGACATAACTAGAAGATAATGAATTTTATAGAAATACATGATATGTTTTTAGAACTTACATTGGTATCCTCGCCATGCTCGTCATGGACAGCATGCTCATCATGGACTTCATGCTCATCATGGACATCATGCTCATCATGGTCAGCCATCTGAAAATGTCATTAAAAAGGAAAACATTTAGCATTTGTATTAACTAGAAAAAGGCAAACATTTAGCATTTGTATAAACTAGAAAAAGGCAAACATTTAGCATTTGTATAAACATACATGTCTCTAAAATTGTGATCTTTTATAAATTAACAATCCTTCATTGTGATCTCCGCGCACATATAAGATTAGGTGTTCAAGAACAGTCCCAAACCGGGGACTATCCAAGATTTACTCCTAATGAGTCAATCTTGGATGGGTTTCTAGGCCAACAAACACATTTGATGTCATTCTTATATATAATAAATGTGTACCACCTATCCCATCCCTGAACACCTAATCTCACTAGTAAAGGTATAATGTGTATTGGGTTTTTAAGAAAATTTCGGCAGCATTTCCCCGCTGTTCTCTAAGTACATATGTACTTAGAGAACAAATGGGGAAATGCTACCGAAATTTTCTCGAAAACCCAATACACATTATATACTTACATCCTAAATGAGATTAGGTGTTCAAGAACAGTCCCAAACCGGGGACTATCCAAGATTTACTCCTAATGAGTCAATCTTGGATAGGTTTCTAGGCCAACAAACACAATAATAGATATGTACAATGAAGCCAGACTTCATACAAACAGTATATAATTTAGTGATTGTTCATTCTAATTTATACCAATGTACAAGTAATATAAAGAACAATGATTGTTCACTTTCTAGGCCAACAAACACATTTGATGTCATTCTTATATATAATAAATGTGTACCACCTATCCCATCCTTGAACACCTAATCTCACTAGTAAGTGTATAATGTGTATTGGGTTTTTGAGAAAATTTCGGCAGCATTTCCCCATTGTTCTCTAAGTACATATGTACTTAGAGAACAAACGGGGAAATGCTGCCGAAATTTTCTCGAAAACCCAATACACATTATACACTTACATCCTAAGTGAGATTAGGAGTTCAAGAACAGTCCCAAACCGGGGACTATCCAAGATTTACTCCTAATGAGTCAATCTTGGACGGGTTTCTAGGCCAACAAACACAATAATAGATATGTACAATGAAGCCGGACTTCATACAAACAGTATATAATTTAGTGTTTGTTCATTCTAATTTATACCAATGTACAAGTAATATAAAGAACAATGATTGTTCACTTTCTAGGCCAACAAACACATGTGATGTCATTCTTATATATAATAAATGTGTACCACCTATCCCATCCTTGAACACCTAATCTCACTAGTAAGTGTATAATGTGTATTGGGTTTTCAAGAAAATTTCGGCAGCATTTCCCCACTGTTCTCTAAGTACATATGTACTTAGAGAACAAATGGGGAAATGCTACCGAAATTTTCTCAAAAACCCAATACACATTATACACTTACATCCTAAGTGAGATTAGGTGTTCAAGAACAGTCCCAAACCGGGGACTATCCAAGATTGACTCCTAATGAGTCAATCTTGGACGGGTTTCTAGGCCAACAAACACAATAATAGATATGTACATGTTAGGGTTTCATCACAATTGATGTTAGGGTTTCATCAATGTTAGGGTTTAATCAAATCAAATTAGGATGCTAGAATGGATTTAAATCAAATTAGGGTTTAAATCAAATCAAACACGGTCGTGGCTGTGTTGGCCTACCACAGCCGTGCTGGGCAGCACGATCGTGCTGTCCAGAACGGTCGTGCTGCCCAACACGGTCTTGGTAGGCCATTCTTCTCAGTTCTTAGTGAAAGAAGTGGTGAAACGTAGATTTAGATGCAATAATAGGCGAGCAACAACAACTGACCTCCCTGCAGTGGTGGCGGTGACCGGCGAGCTCCAGGCGGCAGGGCAGGTAGGTGCAGCGGTGGTCGGTGAGCTCCAGGCGGTAGGGCAGACAGACCAAGGAGCAGCGGCGTCGGCGGCAAGGAGCAGCGGCGTCGGTGGGCGGCAGCAAGGAGGAAGGCGGCACGGCGGCGAGCTCCAGGCGGCTGGGAAGGCAGACCATGGAGCAGCAATGGCTGCGGAGAAGGGGGCGTGGAGAAGGGGAAGAAGGCAGCAGTAGTGGCGGCAGAGAAGGATGCGCGGCGGCGGCGCGGCGACGCTGTCGTGGAGGAGGAAGGAGCTTTCGTGGAGGAGAAATCAGCGGCGTGGTCGGGCGACAGTAGAGAAGAAAAGGGAAATCGGCTCGCAATGAAACAGAAGAAAGGGGAAGAGTCGGGCGATCGCGGGATATTAAGTTCCCAAATAGCGTCAGTTGTTTCAACCAACCGACGCCTAAACCTCTTTAGCGTCGGTTGTTTGAACCAACTGACGTCCAATTGGACGATATTTTCACAAAATTGTTTGGCGGGAACCACTTTCAGCGTCGGTTATAAAAGGTTAACCGACGCTGAAAGTGACACTTTTCGCGCAAATTTTCATCGTGCATAGGCGTCGGTTTCTATCTACATAACCGACGCTGAAAGTGACACTATTTGTTTGCTCAAAAATTGGATTTCGCAGGCGACTTTAGGCGTCGGTTTGTTATTAACAACCGACGATGTATTCAAAGCGGTACCCGTGTCTGGCTGGTCTTCGAATATAGACGTCGGTTTGCCTAAATAACTGACGTTTAATATGTTAGGCGTCGGTTTTCCTAAAGAACCGATGCCCAGAAAAGCGACATTGAATGTTGTTTCTGTAGTAGTGTACATATGTACTTAGAGAACAAACGGGGAAATGGTACCGAAATTTTCTCGAAAACCCAATACACATTATACACTTACATCCTAAGTGAGATTACGTGTTCAAGAACAGTCCCAAACTGGGGACTATCCAAGATTTACTCCTAATGAGTAAATATTAGACGGGTTTCTAGGCCAACAAACACAATAATAGATATGTACATGTTAGGGTTTCATCACGGTTAATGTTAGCGTTTCATCACAATTGATGTTAGGGTTTAATCAAATCAAATTCGGATGCTACAATTGACAAGTTTAAATCTTATTTCAACATGCATCAAAATTTACTGAATTAGGCCAAACATTACGATTAGAAGCAAAAATATATGCAAGCAAAAGATTTGTTCATATCCTAGGATTTACATAAAGCATTACATAAAAATTTGTTCATATCCTTACCAACAGCAAGCATGGTCGTGGTTGTGTTGGCCTACCACGGCCGTGCTGTCCAGCACGGCCGTGGTAGGCCAACACAGCCACGACCGTGGTAGGCCAACACAGCCATGGCCGTGCTTGCTGTTGGTAAGGATCTAAGGAGAAGGAAGCAAAGAGGCTATCCAACCTGGAGCTAGCGTGGAGAAGAGCGGCAGTGAGCGGCGGCGGCAGTGGCGGCGAGAAGACGAAGAAGTCGAGGGGCAGCCGGAGAAGCAACAGACGGCCGGAGAAGCAACAGGCGCCGGTCGGAGAAGCAACAGGCAAAGAAGCATAGCAGCGGCGGCGAAGAAGAAGCAGCGCTGGCGAGCAGAGCAGCAGCACCGTCGGCGGTGACGGCGAGGCGAGGCGAGGAAGCACATGCAGCAGCTAGCAGGCGATGAAGACAATGAAACATGTACCGGTGTGATCGATCGATCGTGGGTCTATTAAGTTCGTAAAGGCGTCGGTTATCAAATACAAACGACACCTAAAGTCTTAGGCATCGGTTGATAGTAAAACACCGACGCCCAACTAGACAACCCTTACCCAAAATTTTTTGGCGGGAACCATTATCAGCGTCGGTTATCAAAGGATAATCGACACTGAAAGTGAGACTTTTCGCGCAAATTTTCATGTTACATAGGCGTCAGTGAATTGTTAAAACACCGACGATGTAGGTGACCTAAAATGTTTTCGCCCAAAAATTGGATTTCACGGGCAATTTTAGGCGTCGGTCTATTATAACCAGCCGACGTTGAATACACATCGGTACCCGTGTCTGGCTGGTCTTCGAATATAGACGTCAGTTTGCATAAATAACCGACGTCTAATATTAGAGGCGTCGGTTTTCCTAAATAACCGACGCCCCGAAAAGCGACACTGAACGCTGTTTCTGTAGTAGTGTATGTTATTATCTCTATCCTCATACCTCATAGAAACGTTCCAACTTCCACCATCTTTTATCCTTTGTGTAAGGCATGCATATTGTCCTATCTCTCACTCCCATAACAAAAATAAATAAGCATTTGGCGGCCGTCCAAATACAGAGTTCTTCCCATTCCAGGAGTAGAGATGGTACATTCCACCTTGCCAGTACACCTTCAACTCTAAGTTGAAACGTGCAACTCATGTCTCCACATCACAAACATCATAATATCAAAAATTTCTTCCATGGAACACTGATCTGAAACCTACTTGGGTCACCACACAATCCTTGGTCATCTCCTCTAGGTCTATAGGGTGTCGACACTTTTGGGGTCATCCCTCTTCCCATATGCATCCAGAGAGTGCCCTACTCATCTACCCCTTGGGTCCCATGAGTTCATGAAGGTGATCAATCTCCTAACCCATGGCCCTCAGACAATGGTAGTTGTTACCTCCCGACCCTATGGACATGTGCAACTAGGAAATTAGGCAACTCCATCTTTCATCCATCTTATCCCTACCTGACCCTTGGATAGACTTAGGATTCTATCATAGTACATGTTCAACTCAGAACCTTACCTAATCCTTCATCAAATTTCTCTGCATTCTTGGGCTGCCTTTTATCCTTTCGTAAGGGTCATGGCGACCTGCCTACCTTGGTCGAGCCCCATACCGGTTACCTCCATGGTAACACATCCACATCCACATAGAGATGGTTATCTATGGGTCTATAGGTTCATTCTCATGCCATGTACTCTTCACTTAGCTTCTCAAGATCCTTTGAAACCTCCTTAGGTTACCAACCAAACTGGTAAACTCCCTACCAAAGGGTCTCTCTCCAGGATGGGAGGAAACTACACTTTTATAACGAAGGTTACAAGCATCCTTAGGGTTTATATCCATATGAGCATGCTTAAACCAACAACTACTAAGGCACAAGCGTACCTACAAAACCATGCTAGGTCACACTTGTTCTCATCCTCAACATTACATCAACCTAGTTGTGAGGGGTTCATCAAACATACCCTTAACGTAACAAATTTCCTTTACCTCAAAACATGAGGAGTACCATGCTCAAAACTATAGAGACTCAAATCTCATCATGAGCATCAGATACACTACTTCCCCTCTTAGGCCTAGGAACCCTAGGTTCTCCTTTGGGTATCCAACTACATTCTCAACCTCTTAACCACCAATTAAGCATGTCCAAGGTATGTCATGTACCTCCATGATCTTTCTACTCGAGCAACACTTCGGAGTTGAGTCCTCTTCCAGGGCAACCAACTAGGTATAAAGCCTCACAACTGGTTACTTAAACCTCCTTAGGGTCTAAAGCACTCTTTATCTCATCCAACAGGTAACCACTTATACCATGGGTATTAGAAGCATCGTCCTCTCTCTAGGGTTTGGTTCCTCTAAAGGCAACCAAGATATCATCAGCCTCCAGGAATCAAGCATAAGGCAACCACTATCATCCACGTAGGTCGCATCATCCTTAACTACCCACTATTCCTCAAGTTTCGGGGTTTTAGACTTCCAACCTTCTTGTTGGGGTCCTGCTTCCTCTCTCTAGAGATAAAACCACCTCCAACCATACCTACTAGAGGTCCCTTCTCCATGCAGGCTCATGCTCTCAAGCAAACCCCTATGTGGTTGAAGCCTATACTCAACTCATGCTTGGCTCAAGATTATTCATATCTATTTATGCTTATCTCATAATCCCTCCATCATGCCCTTTTGGCCAGGGTTTCAACCTACTACCGTACCACTGACGTACTCTGGGGGCATGTTATCCCTTACTTGCATAAGCCATAGGGTTTCTATAGGTCCTTCGCTAACTTCATCCATGAAGAAGCTACCCTTTGCTTTAACATGCACGACCCTTTCCCGGGTTGCCAAAGGTGCTAGGTCACCCAACCTCGCATGGCTCGTATGGCAACCCCAAACATCTGGTCAACCATGACATCTAACTCATCGTGTCATCTCTCTCTCTAAACTTCACTTAGGGTTAGGTTTAACATCATCCTCAAAGGATGTGCGAGGTCTCTACTTCTAATGGAGGCCTCTACCTCCACGACTAACTCTCTCTACTCATCCTCCAGCCAAGGAGGTCTATCCTCAGGCCTCTCCTGAGGGCAATGAAAACTTATGTCATGCGACCTAAGCAGGTATCTATTCTTTTACGCTTACTCTATTAAGCTTATGTCCACGACATCTTATTTACATGCTTTTTATTAATTTGATGGAGGATCCCTTAATCCTTATCAACCTTACACATACCTCAAGAGGGTGAGGAGAAGAGAGAAAACCCTAATCCTTAAAGTCCTTAATAGAATTTGAGTTGGGAAGGGATGAACAAGATGAGAGAATCCTAAAGGTATCTCATTTCGAGTCATATCCTAAGACATCGGCCAGGCAGTCACACAATTCGGGAGTCCTCATATTTTGACTAGCGGTGCGGAGGAAAATATTTCCAGCCCCCGGACATGATCCTTTTCTAGACACCTCAGTCTTTCAGACAATCCTCTAATAACTCCCTTGGTTCTATAGAATTTGTAAAATTTAATAATTATTAAAGATTAAATGAGGAACCTATGCTCTGATACCAATTGTAACGACCCCGCCTCCCGGTAACCCCCAATTAAGGGAGACTGTAAGGTCGGTGTCGTTATCCAATTAACAGGATCAAAGGTTCGACAAATAATCAATAACAATTATGAAATTCTACTAACTAACTGGAATTTGGTATATAATGAAAACTTTACTTACCTTTGAAAACCTCATAAATCTTTCTATCCTGGTCTTGAATTATTCTATCTAATCCTCCTTGCACTTTATTTCTTTTTCCGCAATGTGTCACTTTACTGTTTGTTCTTTCAATTGTTGTTCCTAAAATGCCGACAAACAAAACGTCGATCAGTATATTGAAATATACTGGTATGTGGGAACAACCCAAAATCTTGCAAATATGGCTGACAATTTAATAATCACAATCAAATTAATTAACAAGCCAATTTACACTTTTCAGTATGACATTCTCCACCGCTTTTGCCCTAACCCTGGCATACCCACCTTAGGGTGCCCTTTGCCAATGACTTAAGGCCACCTTCTCAATCCCGAGCTTGGTTCCTGGGGGTCACCACTCATGGTGCCCACTAGTCATGCAATATCATAGGCCACCTTCTCATTCTCGAGCTTGGTGCCTGGGGTCACCACTCAAGGTGTCCATTGGTCTACCCATCTGGGCCTAACCTTTGGCATCATCCATCAGGGTGGCATGTAGGTGCAAGAATACATACTTCTATTTTTAATGTGATAATCATAGTGACTTTATGATTTGCAAGTATGAACATCCAACAGATAATTTGCATTCAATTCGATTAACCATCCGGAAAATCCTCGGGAAACTAAGGCAGTTATTCATAATTAACCACATACCTGATCCAGAGAAACTTGATTGTCCAAGCAATAAGGATAAAGAATCAATCAACAAGCAATCAACAATATCCTGAAATTAATGCATACGATCCAAGTGTTATAGTTTATCCAGAACATTCTAAAGCTAGACTTGGATTCCACCTTAGGCTTTCTAGACCACATTAGGGTTTTATTTGGGTTTTTGCCTCCATAATGCTTTTATCATATTAAATGCTCTCTTAGTTCATGAACCCTAATTTCAACATCATAAGCCCAATTAAAGTCGATTATTTCTCTTTTATACCAAAACTACCTTCTTTATCCTTTTAAGTTATTTCAAGGTCATTAGACTCAATTATCACCCTTAGTTTCTTTCGGATTAACAACTCGTAATTCATGATGGTCTAATTCACTCATGAACATTATTTATCATTAATTCTACCTTGATTCATTCAAAAAACCTAATTTCTATATTAAGGTTATATATCCACAAATTAGGAACTTTAATACTCAAAATAGCTTATAACCATGAAAACTCAGTTCTATGCATGAAATCGAATGATTAAAGCCATTATTAGTCCTAATTACCAACATTAGGGTTTCAAGGCCCATTAAAGCCTATTTATGCACATAAACTCTAAATTAAACGGATTACGTGCAAAGATTCATCTTTTTTTAATCTTATTGTACCTCTTTATGATTAACAAATTAATATCAACTTATTACCTTCTTTACCCTATATTAGGGTTTCTTCATGCATTATCATGGATTCGTGGATTAAAATCCTAAAACAAGCCCAACATTATCGAAATTATAATAAAACCTCACTTTATATCTCAACAGGTTATTAATACTCAAATTAACCCATTAAGCATCTTTGATTTGATCTCCAACTACAATTAGGCTTTTTAAACAAAGATTAATGCATTATATGATCACTTTAGACACTATTGAAATTAGAAGCAAAATTAGAATCTAATAACATTTTGATTGAGTCCCTCTCGTTCTCCTAATCAAATTTCATGTATAAAACACATCTATTTGAGCTACGGTTATTTAACTATGATTTTTGCAAGATTTCACTTACCCGGACCAATCGGAGAGCGCCATGTCGCCTCCTCCATGCAACGTTCTCACTTACTTTGGAAATATAACCAAATGACGACTTTGCCCTCATTTAGTTTGTTGGTTATTCAGCCCACGGAGGGGCACATCGGTCCAACGCCTCTCCACCCTTCTTCTTCCTCGCAAACCTAGCGTTGCCGCTAGGTTAAAGCTTCGTTGCCGTGTTGCTTCCCCCTGGGACTCGAGGAGCACCGACGAAGGTTCTTATACCTCTGCCCTCCTCCCCCGTAGCCACGGAGGCCCTTGGTTGTGGCCGAAGAGGCCGGGTGCTAATCTGCAGCTGCTTCTTATCCGCCGGCCATGTAGGCAGGGTACAGGTGGTTGGGCGATGAGATTGTGCATATGGGCGTCTCCCTTGTTGCCGTTCTGACCGGAAGAAGATGCTACCACCCCGTGAATCAGTTCCACCACCAGTTGTTGCCTCAGGAACCACATCGTCCCTTCCTTCGTGGTCAAGAAGGAGGCAAGGTTGAAGGAGGAACGTGCACTGTCACAGATCCTTCTGATCTCGATATCTTTGAATCTAGACCTTATATAGGTCTAGGGTAGCAAGGAAGAGGCGAGGGTTTGGTTGGTTTTAGAGCCCTTAGTTCCTTGGGGAAAAAGGAAAGTTTCTTTCCAAAGAGATATAGATGCTTGGAAGTAAGTTAATTCTGAAAATATGCTTGTACTTCTCTCTCTAGAACATAATTTCTTTGACAGTAATAAGGGAAAACGTTCCCATCATGTTTAACTTTCTTTTGCCAAACAAAATTATATACAAAAGATTAAATGGTCTGAATATGTCCTTTTATCATATTCCTTACATATTTTTCTCCTTATTTGACTTTATTGGTATTTTCTCTTTCCTCTTTCTTCATTGGGACTCCTTGGATCCCAAGAAATTCTATTATTTCGAAATTCCTTTTTATTGGATACTCATTATCATTCTAGATGCATATAAATGCATTATTCTTCATTATTTCGCATTATCTTGTTTATTTCTTATTAAAATAGTTCTTTTTGAGGATTTCTCTTTATTTCCCTTTTATTTTCCTCATTGGTATTCCTTTTATCATAAGTAATCCTTGGGATACGAAATTCTACCAAGGATCACTTAATTATACCTCTTTTTACTTATTTTCCACATTTCATCAATATTTTCAATTTCTTTCTTAATAAAGAAATACTTAATTGATCTTTTCTTTTCTTATTGCATTCTCTATGCAACTTTGGACTCCTTAGAACCCAAGGAACCCAAGAGGCACGAAATCCACCTTTGGATTAAGTTCTTTTGCCTTCTAGAGGTTTTCACACCTTTCTTTTCTCAAAAACTCAATTATTCATTTATTAATTGAATTTCCTTGTTATTGGGCCCAATAGCCAATAAAGCCCATAACACAATCATCAAGGCTATTGTACACAAAATCCATTTATTCAAAACAAATTATATCATTATTTGTTCATTTAACTTTATTATGAGAAATTACATTTCTCATCAAATGAACCCAAAATTTGGGGTTGTAACATAAATACTTTCTAACTTTTATTGATGATTATTCCCACTCTACTTGGCTTTTTTCACTGAAGGATTGCAACAAAGTTTTAGATAATATCAGTGTTTTCTTTTATGAAATATATAACTAATTCAACAAAACCATTAAGATTTTTTGTACCGATAATGCTCCTTAATTTATGCAAAAATCTATCACATCCTTTTGTTCTTTTCATGGCACCATCCATCAAACTACTTGTTCCTACACTCCATAATAGAATGGTATTGCTAAACGTAAAAATTGCCACTTGTTAGAGGTTGCTCACACTCTACTTCTTCATTATAAAGCACCTCACCGATTCTGGCCTGAATCTATTTCTACGACATGCTATCTTATCAATCACATGCCATCCTTTGTTTTACACAATCACATACCTTACACTATTCTCTTCGCTGATGCTCAATTATTCTATATTCCCCCTCATATTTTTGGGTGTACATATTTTGTCAAAAATCTACGCCCAGGGCTAAAAAAGCTTGATCCTCGCTCCACTAAACACATCTTTTTGGGATATTCTAAAACACAGAAAGGTTATCGCTGCTTTGATCTTATTCTAAAGCAATAGTTTGTCAGCGCAGATGTGATCATTTTTTAGCATATGCCATATTTCTGTGATGATGGATCATCACTCTCCAGTGATATGTTGGCATCGACGCCACTGCCAGATGTTGTTGAGGTTTAGACATCTTCTGATTTTCTGAAAGCCTCCATTTGCAAGTATATAAACGACAGACCAAGAAAAGCACTTTTTCCATGGCCCCTCAACAACCAATTCCCCCACCTACGGATGATCATTCAACCACTGAGGTCACTTCTGACTTAAACCTACCTATCAATCAATGCAAATGTGTTCATTCCTGCACCAAACATCCTATTAGTCATTTCTGATCATCTACTAACCTTAATAACAATTTTGCATACTTCACTTCTACAATTTTTTTCGTCACTATTCCAAAGACTACTGTAGAAGCTCTTCTTATTCCTGCATGGAAATAGGCGATGGACCATGAAATGCAGGCACTATGTGATCGCAAGACGTGGGAGCTTGTGGATCTTCCTCCTTCCTGCCCTACTGTTGGATGTCGATGGGTCTTCACAATTAAGTATCAATCTGACGGTATAATTAAGCACCTAAAAGCTTGTCTTGTGGCAAAGGGGTATACACAAACATATGGTGTGGACTAGTTTGAAACCTTTTCTCCAGTAGCATGATTAAATTTTGTTCGCATTCTGATTTCAGTTGTTGTCAACAAAGAATGGCCCCTATTTTAGTTGGATGTTAAAAATGTATCTCCATAGGAGGAAGTTTACATGTAGCAACCATCGAGATTTTTTGGTCAGGGGGATTCTGCCTCAAAGGTCTATAAGCTAAAAAAAGCCATCTACGGTCTCAAATAGATCCTGCATGCTTGGTTCGAAAAACTCAATCATATCTTAGTTACTTTTGGCTTTCGTCATTCCAACTCAGATCATTCGGTTTTTATCCGTGAAACTGTGGTTGGGATAGTCATTCTTATTGTCTATGTTGACGATATTATTTTATTTGGCAGTGATACCTTGGGCATACATGAAACTTAAACCTACTTAGAAAAACATTTGTCACCAAAGATCTCAAAAAGTTGAGATATTTCTTAGGCATCGAGGTATCTAGATCAACTGCAGGGTTGTGTCTCTCTCAATGAAAATATGTACTTAGTCTCTTACAAGAAACTGGTATGCTTGGATGTAAACCAGCCAACACCCCTCTCGACCCAAATATGGATTGAGACAATGAAAAATCCCCTCCTTATGTTGATCACCACCAGTTCAGAAGGATGGTTGGCAAGCTTATTTATCTTAGGGTCACAAGAGCTGACCTCACTGCCATTGTAGGATTCATCAACAAGTATTTTTATAAACTACGACACTGTTATTGAGATGCTATATGTCACATCCTGCGGTATCTCAAAAGCTCTCCAGGCAAAGGCTTGTTATATAAGAAGCACGACCATTGTAATCTCTCTAGTTTTTTAGATTCTGACTATGCAGGAAGTTGCTCTGATCATAAATCAACATAGGGCTATTTAACATTTGTGGGTGGCAATCTAGTTACCTAGCGAAGTAAAATGCAGATTGTCGTAGCCAGATCCAGTGCAAAGGCAAAAATCGAGCCCTAGCTCATACTATATGTGAACTTCTGTGGCTCTAGAGTCTCCTCTAGGAGTTCGACAAATCTGATTCCAGACCTATATCGATGTTTTGTGACAATAAAGCCTCCATTTTTATTGTGGGCAACCCCACGTTTCATGAAAGGACAAAACATATTGAGGTCGACTGTGACTTCATTCGTGAGACAGTTTTTTCTGGCTGCATTTGCACTCCATATCTCAGCACTTAAAAGAAAGTAGTGAATATCTTAACCAAAATTATTCCAAAATCAAGTTTTCAAACTCTAGTGGACAAGATGGACATGTTTGACATCTACGCTCCAGCTTGAGGGGGACTATAGAGATATGTTATGTTTTACTCAGTGTCATGTGCCTAGCATGTGCCTCACTTATATTTTTACTTTAGTAGTTAATCCCATATTGGTCATCTCTATTTTAGTCTCTCCTCTCTTCTCCTATATAAGAAATTGTATTGTACACCTTTTAAATCATCGAATATACAATTCTTATTCTCTCTATACACATGATAGAAGTTATTATTTATTATTCAAATTTAATCTCAAAATTGATCTTTTTCTCTCGGTTCAATATTAGTAGTGACAATGATTAATAGAATTTGTTAAAAGAGAATAACTCAATTAATATCCAGTTGAATACTTCTAGTTTACACAACTATTTTTTTTTAAATGTGAATACTAAAAATTTGGCTAGCCCATTAAGAGAGAGAGGGAGAGAAGCTTGATTAACATCCAGTTGACTCATTCTAATCTGTAAGCACACAAATATGTTGAATCGATTAGCATATAAGTAGACCGGATTGATTAACGCACATAAATGTTGCTAGGACACAAACGATGAATAGCCCAGTGAACTCACAACCAAGCTACTGAAGCATATACAAATATATGTCGTTAGTTGATCAGTTGACTCCCTCCGACTTGTACCGCATCATTACAAAAATCTATATCAAAACTATTTCTTTCCGTTGGACTCATGTGACCACTGTATTAACATGCACCAATCTATATAAAACATACTAAGATAAGGATCTTGATTAAAATTCAACCAACTCTATCGAACCATTAAGCACACAAATAGATTGGACCAATTAATACTCATATAGAATGTCTAAACACACTGATAGACTGAGCTATTAGCACTGAGATAGACTGATTGAACAAAAAAATAACTGGATGAATGAGCACAAATGATTAATTGAAACTCCCTTTGAAGAACATGATGAAGTCAAACAAATAATTAGATTTGACTGATTGGTATGCATGTAGACTATTGGAACACAAAGACTGATTGGAACAATGAGCATACAATCCAACTATTAAAATACACACATTTTGGTTTGATGAAAACATATACCTATAACCTAACAATGTTATAAAATTTCCATCCTTTTATTTAGCTCAAAAAAATGATAAAATAAAACAAAAGCGGCAAGCAGGTCGATTAGCATGCATAGATACTCATCACTCGATTTTTTTGTTAAAAAAAATCGACAAGCATAAAAAAATAAAAAAATAAAAAAATATAAAAGTGGCAAGCAAGTAGATTAGTAGGCACACATACTCCTGACTCAGCTTTGTTATAAATAGATAGACTGGTGAAATTCGTAGACAGACCGGTAAAGTACATAGATATGAAAAATAAAAAATAAATAGATACGATCCCTTTACTTAGATAAACATGATATTTTATTTAAAAAATGATAGCTTAAAATGAAAAATAAAAAATAAATAAAATTAAGCATGTAACACGTAGGCCGAAAGCTGCAAACCGGTACCATTACTCCAATAAGATTGCGTTGTGTCAGCTCCTAATTTAGCCAGCTGTCCAAGCATGTGTAAAAGTAACAAAGTACCGATAATTACCACAGAAGTAAACATGTCGAAGAAGAGAAGCAGATGAAAAAATAAAAAACAGACAGGCAAGTATGTCAAAGAGCAGGCAGCACATACGTGTTTATTCTATGAATAATAGATGCATTAACCAGTAATGCATCCTTGCACAATACCACTAGTGATCGACGCCAGAAGTGGCAATGTTAACAGTACCGCAAAGCAGTTGGGGAAGGGATAGATGAGAGGGACACGCGAGAGGAAATTGAAGAGAAGGGATAACTTCAAAAAAAAATTGAAGAGAAGGGAAAGTATAAGAAAGACAGGCTCACACCCAGACCCCCATCCCTACCACGGCAACCCTAAGCACCAAAAGTACAGGCACACGTGAAGCTAGCTCTTGATGTTTCGCTCTCATCTTCAAACCCCACAACAGCCCCTCACCTGATCGGTTAGTCGGCCCACAGATGTCGCCTGCAACTTCGGGATCAGTATGTTGGGATTAGTGTATTGGTTAAAGAAAAAGAAAAGATGAAAGCAGGGAGCAGCCCTGCCATTGCTGCTGTTGCAAATTGCCAAGAATACTGCAAATGGTAAAACAAAAAGAAGAGATGAAAGCAGGGAGCATCTGGTGACTGCAGGTGCTAGACCTAGAACTTGGAAGTGGATGATGGAGCCTTGCAAGCCCGAGGATGCAGAACAGCACGTGGAGTTTCCGTCTTCCGAGCATGCTTTAGCACAGGGACCCCGGGATGGATAAACAAGAAGAGTATCTTTAGCCTGCGGCGGAGGCCCAATCAGCACATCCATGACAAAAGAACACGAAAGCATGTATTTCCTCATCGGGATCGGAATCATATTGTGGCTGGCTGCAAACGTCCCTGCTCCTTCTCCTCCTCTTGGTCTTCTTATCTGCATTTCAGATCCGATGAAATTCTATCAGGGAAACACCACCGTGCTGCTTTGCCCTGACAATGACGCTTCGTCTTTATGCTGCGCGGTCTCTTACTTGGTTTTCCTTGCTTTACCGACGGTATGTGCTGCATGCATGCGGCACAGCCTGTGTTCATTTGCTTCATATCTCCGATACATAGTCGAGTAGGCAATTAAAAAAAGCGGAAAACAATCATTTTTTTCGAAGGACAAACATGTCGTTAAAAATGCCGTACGAGATCATTCAAAATGTATTTTTCATGGAAATGTGGGGAATTCTATTGATCTAGATCTTCAATGGACAAGCAAAAGAATTTACAAGGGGATACCAGCTAGACTAAAAAAAGGGATCCCCAACCCAAGAACAGGGACTCACAAAAATGGAAGAGTATCTATATATGAGTATGTTCAAGTGCCTCATGATGAGACGCCCCAAAAGATTTTAACCTATCCAATCCCCTAATCAGGGGAGGCATCATCCTAAAATCCTTAAAGGGATATCTATCTTCTAGGTTAGCTCCATATTCTGTTAGCCCCATAGAAAGGCGGTTTGCATCGTTATGAAGGAAGATGGTACGCAAAACCCTAGTCCTAGAAAAATCATGAACCCTCCAAACATGTTTGCACACATGTCAAAGAAAAATGTTCCCCTCAAGGATGTACACTAATGAGAGGTTATCACATTCTAATAATAAATTGGGAACCATAGATAGATCACATATGCCAAGCCCAATCTCATCCACCTCAAGGAGGCAATAAAGGAGGACGCCCCATATCCTGGGCCTGAGAAGCCTATAAGGACATATTCTTATGATAAGCTAATGATACTACCAACAACGGATCCATGCTCACCTGACCTACTATGTCTCCAAGCTACACAAGTAAAATAGAGTTTGTGCCACCCCTCCATCGAGTCAGCCAACTAATTGGATGAAAACTAAAGCTCTTGTTCCCTAATAATCTAGGAGTATTGTCACAAATAGTTCTACACATGCGACGTACTTGTTGCTAAATTCTTTTATCATTCATATGCCTATCAACAAACCTACTCCTACATCTATCAGACCAAAGGCATTATCAATGAAAGGATCCTTCTGAGAAATCCCATATGAGATCTCCCCTCTAATAGGGACTAGCAATGTCGCATGGCTAAGCCAATCAAATCACTTGTGCTGAAGGAATTAACATATAGGATTTTCTTACCTTTGGCATATAGACATTTCTCTATATTACCAGAATGGAAAAGATGATCTAATGATTGCTACAGACCGTGATTGCAACATTCACATTTGGAAACAAGCTGAATATGGAAAGACATAATATTGTCATCCATAAGGATGGTAGAGCAAGAAAGATTCCAAGAAAAGATGAAGACAAAAAGTGGATGCTCTAGGTTCCATAACCATGTAGGGAGGTGTGGGAGAAAGGCTATCCTAAGGAGGGCTCGCACAGTCCCTCCAAAGAATTGATAGTTTTATTATCATAGTAAAGATTCCATTTTTTCATGGCATCCAAATGGGTTTGTCCTCCCTTATTGAAATAGAGATAAGTCGCTTGAGAACCTCATTGACACCTTCTACCTGGAGAAGGTGTTATAAATAGATTTTTTGTTCATTTTGACATATAATAAATTGAAGTAATAAATAGGATAATATTAGAAACCATGAATTTCTATGTCTTTATTTAGCAAATTTTGTTTGGAATTACAATTTCTTCGAATGTAAGGAATGTCATGTTTTTGTCCAATTTCAGCAATACCTTAATAATTGGAGATTGAAAATGTGAAGGAAATTCTAATCTAGAAGATTCCAAGATTATCAAATAAATAGATCGTTAATACATAATAATACCCCAGTGATCACGTTTATGCTTGGGGTACACCTAACCAATTAAAATTTGATTCGATGAACCTTTGGCACACACAAAGGGGATCTTTTGCTATTTATAAGGCCCTATAAAGTATACTCACATAGAATAAAATATTGGACCCACATGAGCACATGATTGTATAATAGTATAAGAAAGTGTCATATTAGGGGTCGATCCTCAAGGAGAGAGGGGGTACTAGAGCTAGGTTCCTAAAACAGAGTCTAGGGCTTAAGGGTTTTATCTTGGTTTGGTTTGATTACACTAAGGGTTTAAATAAACAATTGAGAAAAAATTAGAACAAAACCTAAAGTATCCCTAGACAAGTTGATTCTAATTCACAATTAAGGCAAGTAAGTTACAAAGAGAACAATTTAGAATAAGAATGCAAAATGAGATCTATAATTATTATAAACTAGCAATTGACAAATAAGGAAAGAAAGAGACTAACACTAACACTAACAAGCTAAGATTAGGACAAGCAAGCACTAAGAGACACTAGATACACTAGCGAGACCTATATATCAAGAGAAAAATAACTAGCTAAGAAGTCACTTAAAGCAAGTAACAAAGAAATCATGAACTAGGAAAAGAGAACATTTGTCTATAAAGCAAGTAATAGAGGTGTGGCTCGTATGGGGGAATATAACTAGAATCTAAGTTGTGGGTTCATACTAGCAATTTCTATGCATTCATTCTAGATTGTTAAACCAAACAACAAGATAAATTCTATAGAATTATCATAAGATACTAGTTTTCCATGGCTCATATAAGGTGTGTGAAGGAAACTACATCCGTTCACATCCTATCCAACCTAATAAGGCTCAATTGGACTAGGGTTTAGGTGAAATTCTAATAGGATCTAGCAAGTCTAGGTTTGCAAAGTAGGTTTCCTTAGGGAAATTGGGAGCCAAGGGTATATGTGGACAATGGAAATTAGGGTGTTTCACCTCACATCACCTAAGATCTAGCCTTTATAAAAATCCAAGGCAGTTTCACTATGTAATGCTACACTACTTACTTAGTGTTCTAACATTTATAAGTAAAAGTGGGGTATGTATATGGAAACATATGATGCTCATCCACAAGTTGGACCTAGGAGAAACCCTAAAATGGCCTCGTACAAGCCATTATCTCCTAGAGTCTAAGTGGTTTTAAGCACAAATCAACATGCAATCCATGTCTTTAAGCACAACCCGCAAGAAGAAATATAATAAATAAGATAAAAGTATAAGACAATCATCATAAAATGAATCTATGGTATTTATAAATATTTTTTTGTCAATTTGGTATCAAATTCACATTTATTCCCCAAACATACCACCTAAGGGGCTTAGGTACTCATAAAAAATCAATAGAAGAAGAAAGAAGGAGCGGATGAGTGAATTGCCATAGAAGCTTGGTGAAGACTCCTCCTTCTTCACCTCCTAGCACCTAGAGCACATCCTTCTCCCTTCAAGGTGGATGGATTGCATATAATGGTGGTGGAAAGTGGCCAAACCCCTATAACACTTGTGTTTTGAGGTTGGGAAAGGTGGAAACGGAGTGGAGGTAGGTGGGAGTAGGTTATAGATCCCATAATTCTCAAGTAGTATACAAATGAATGCTAGGGAAGACTAATCTCGTGCTATAATTGATACCCAAGTATATATAGGTGGTACAAAAGAACTAGGTTATGTGGGCTCAAACTAGAACAAGACTGGACCTAAACACACTTTTGCAAAGGTGGATGATTGTAGTCGGTGGTCTACTCTTTGTGCAGGATCATCACACATCAAACAACAATCATTCACTCCTCTCCACAACCTTCCTTGTAAGGGTTGGGAGTGCATCATATAGTCCATAGGAAATGACTAACCATCGGCCATAAGGATTTCATATTCCAAATGTCACCACATCACTCTATTGTGTTCCATTGAAGTGGATGACAAGGTGAGTGAAGTGAGTGGGCAATGTGATGATATGCTAATTTGTTTGAGAAGCACCCCTTCCTCATGGCTTGCCAAATAAGATGTTCTAGTGTGAAAAGTATGTAGCGAAAGTTGGCCACCATGATCATTTTTGTCACCACAATTGTGGTTTTTGGGGTGAACAAGGCTGTGGTGGAGTGGAATAGACGACATAGAAATGTGGTGAGATGTGAGATCAACACATGGTTTTGGAAGGCTAATGGTATGCCCGTGGTGGGTAGGCAGTGGCACGACTGTGGTGCTC
The DNA here is from genome assembly GCA_963693085.1 of Alisma plantago-aquatica. NCBI lineage: Eukaryota > Viridiplantae > Streptophyta > Magnoliopsida > Alismatales > Alismataceae > Alisma > Alisma plantago-aquatica. The sequence continues at coordinate 917,738,803 of OY856409.1, forward strand.
ACCATGTTCATTTTGGGGGCAGTTGACTTGGTTGTTTTCTTCAAAATTGGTCATTATGGAAAGTCATCACCATGACCATGGTGCGTGATACGCTCGTGGTAGATTTAAATCACCACAACCCTTTTGTCTGCCACTACCATGGTGATCAAGCTGCAATAACACCTTCAAATCTTTAATTTCTCTATGATATAGGGCACTCTCACCATGGTCGTGGTGTAGTACCATGACCCATTTTGAGATCCCAACTATGCTTTTTATCTCCAAAGTCCTTCTCTTATCTTTTTGTTGACTTAAATTGAGTTTTGACCATCTTTGGAAGGTTGGGAGATGGTCTAGAGATCATTCAGGGTGTAGAAACTCTTGTATCCTCCTTTCTTTCTCTTGTCCATCCGATGCATGCATGGTTCAAACACTTGGAATACACACAAAGAACTGCCATAAGAAAATATGATAGTAAACCATTTATTAGGGGAAATAACTTGCAATTTCAGATGGGTAGTTGTGATTAAAGTGCAAGTAGGAACAAGATGAAGCCCTAAAATAGGGATGCATCACCTGGTTTGCTTGCATACCAAGTTGAGGGAAACCAATGAGCTTAGTTGAGACTCACCTTCAACCAAATGTGGGATAATACCTAATAGGAGATAATTGCCAAGTTTGAGTGGATAATAAGCATATATGTGACCTAGATAATGAAACTAAGAAATTATATAGAAGTCAAGGAAAACATACTAAACTCTTGTGTTTATCATTGAATTTTGTACAAGTCATGATATTGTTAATATAAATTTTCCCTCAAAATTTCGGATTATATAAGTTTTCTAGAAGTGTTTATGATATTCTAAAGAATTAGCTAAAGTGTAGACTATCCTAAATAATGGAATTTAAATAAAATTAACACAATTGTCACCAGGCCTAATTCTGCATTTTATCAGGTGTTATGAGATGTGGATCTAAACCCACCATCATCTACCACTCAATAGAGTCCCACTTGATTCAAATACCAACCTCTGACCTTGACTCTCTCATCTCTAAACCTCTTCCCCTCAAAACAATCCCATTAGGATCAGGAGAGGATGGCGAGGACAATGTGATTTGTCTTAGGCGTTATGATCACCTAATGTGATAATTTCTAAATTATTAGTAAGCCAAAGAGGTAGGGCTAAAATCTTCCACTCTTATATGCTACATATTATAACATGGTTGTTCACATGTATTTATACATATATTTGAATGCAAATATTGATTTGATAAGGATATATCAGAAAGCTTGGTATCATATATATATATATATATATATATATATATATATATATATATATATATATATATATATATATATATATATATATATATATACAGAAAGAGAGAGAGAGAGAGAGAGAGAGTCAGGCTAGTGTACACTCGAGTGTACCGGAGGCACCGTACACCTCAGTGATTTTTGAAGATGTAATAAATTTTTGAAAAATCTAAACCATTGATCTTCTTAATTATCACAAGAACATACTATATAACAAATTTTAGCTCATTTGGACACTTATAGGTCGTGCATTTAAAGGATGGAAAAATCATGTATTTCAAATTAGTTTTGTGTGTCGATTTTATTTTCCTTGGATGAGTGACTTACACACATCCAAATGAGTTCAAATTTTGTATGTGACCTATTATTATTGTAACCATGAATATCAATGGATTAGATTTTCGAAAAACATGGTCTAGATAGGCAAAATCCATTGGGGTGTACGGCGTGATCTGTACACTCGAGTGTATTCTAGCCTGACTCTCTCTCTCTCTATATATATATATATATATATATATATATTATGTTTGAAATTGTGGTTTAAGAATGCAAATTCTCCATGTGGAATGGATTTTGTCTGTTTTACTATTTTCAATAAGTTTGTTAATAGATATCATATAAAGAAAGAGTGGAAAATCTAATAATAAAAGAATTACTAAAAGTAATGGACAATGGTATTTTAAATATGGAATTGTGAGAAAAAATACAGAAAAGAATAGGTGGAGGGAAACTAAGAAGTTATATTTCAGTCCAATATTGTACTAAATTAGAAAACATATCAAAATAAGAAATCTTGTCATGTTTTGGGTGAAAAAGGGGTTAATTGATACCTTAAATAGATAAAATAAAGGGGATACTTGAAGACATAGAAAATTATCATTAACTTCTGTATTTTGGCCTCAAATCTTTCCCTCAACAAGATTTAATTAATAAAAACCTTCTTTGAAAATATGGAGTCTATTGAATAAAAGAGGAGGAAGTTATGACTTAATTGGACGTCTCTAATGTTAAAGGGAATATATATATATATATATATATATATATATATATATATATATATATATATATATATATATATATATATTTGAGACCAAAATACAAAAGTTAGCGGATTATACACTAACATATCCTAGTTTTTACCCCTTCAGAAGAACATTAAATATTTCCTTCATTGACAAGAGATTCGGCACCCAATCATCCTTAACCATGACCTATATAAAGGGGGTAACCATCCCCTACTAGCCCAACAATACATATATGAAGTTCTGTCAACTCGAGGATCGCTCCATTGCCTTAAATTTGGTTTCTCACTCCATCATTCATCTCTAACCCCCTCTTTGTATTTCACCAAGGAACCTTCTCTTCGTCCCTTGTACTCCTAGCTCCCCCAAGCAATCAAAGACCATAGTCGAGTCTGACGTAGTAGGATGAAGGAGGTAGTACTCTCGTTGACTTCTCCAAAGCCTTGATCTTAGGGTCAAACATCGAGTTGACTCGCATAGGAGTCTGCTCACAATACTAGAGTTTGAAGATAACCTCTAAGGAAATTATTTCTCTACCCCTGTGTCTTCATCTTTAAGGTGAGGGTTACATTCAGTCTTTTCCTCCCTTTTCCTCACTCGTCCATGCGAGTGCAGGCCACTGGCATGGAAAGATCTGATTGGCTCAACCTTGTCATGTGGCCCAATGGCTTTACACAGTCATCCACCTATGTGGAGAGCTATGATTGGCTAGAAAGAATTAAATTTATGAAAATTATAGAAAATTGTAGGGATGTCTAAATATAGCAAATATGTAGTGTATTTCAATTAGGAAAATCCAAGGAATCCATTAAAATTGGTTCCAAGAGTTATTTCTATTTGGAATTCCAAAATTGCATAAAGTTTCTAACTTTAATTTAATAAATGCATGAAAACCCTAGTTTCATAGTTTTGATGATCATAACTTGATTACATTATCTTAATTGTTAAAGTCTAAATTTTTTTTATCAAATGATATCTTGGATCTATTTTGGGTTAAAAGTTTACATATTTCTAAAATTATGGTTTCCTAAATTAAAAGGCATTAAAATATGGTAATTAGGGTTTGGGAAGCCTAACCCTAATGAAACACTAATTTGACCACCAAAATCCTAACATGGAACTGAAGTCATTCTTAATGGTTGTCTATGGAAAAAATAGTAATACTTGGGTGTTATGCATTAATTTTAGGATGATGGCTTGGTTGATTACAACTGCTTTTGTTTACTTGGACTTTAAGTCATCTCTGAGTAAGGTTCATGGTTACTCCTATGACTACTCAACTTATCGACTTCCATCATTTCCAACCGTTTCCTGATTGGGTTGCAATTAAACTACTTGCATGTTTATTTCTTCTCTACAATATACAAGCCCCATACCAGTATCACATTACATAAATACAACTTGCTTGAACCCCATGATACCTCTAGATGTATGGAAATTAAAAGAAAGTTATTGAGATGATTATGATCAAGATCCTGGAGGGGAAGGTCATAGAAGGTCAAACCCTTGGAGGGGAAGGTGGCCTAAGTCCACTATAGGGACAAAATCCTAGGAGAGGGTATCCTAAATATTGAGATAGAGTTAGGGTTGAGAAGTTATAACATGAATTGTAAGTTTAATTATGAAATAACATTAACTGCTATGGTTGATTATGTTGTTATGTCTAGATGTGAATGTTTTATTTCCCACACGTACTTAGTATATTTTGATATGTTGACCACATTTTTATTTCAAGATATTTTAGGTTAAACTATAATTGATTTGACAGATGGACACCTAGAAGAAGACACCAAAAGAAATGATCTAAAGCTATTGTGGAGAATATAGATAGTTAGAATTATTTCCTATTGCAACATTTAGATTTCCATTCAATGTATCTCCCTTGAGGAGATTATATCTTCCTATTGTTAACAAACGTATTTCCATTCAATGAAATTTTAATTATTATTAGTTAATTGCTAAATCTTCATACCATATATATGATAATGGTAATTGCCCTCTTGGTCCACCTTAATTGGGGATTAAAAAAGGAGGGGGTCTTTACATTTTGTATTAGAGCCCATGTTCACCATTTTACCTTTAATAATTAGTAAATTTTAAAACTTTCTAGAGCTAAGAGAATTTTTAGGATGTTCTCTAAAGATATTGGTGTCTAGAAGGGACCATGCCCCAGGTGCTGGAAAAACTTTTACCTATACAACTAGTTGTTTTACAAGGACTCACGAGCCATCGTGCATCCTCCTTTGCCAAATTCAGAAGATTTTTCCCTATGTAAAATAACTCTAGGTTTTCTTCTCATCTAAATTCATCCCCTCTTTACCCCTTTGCTTTCTTCACAAAACCCTACAAATCAAAAAATTATTTTATCTACCCTTCTAAGAATTAGAGTTATGAATATTAGGGTTATGACATCCTCCATCAAATCATAAAATGTATGTAATCAAGATTACATGGACATAAAATTTACTATGCTTTAAATGCTTTTAACATACAACTGAGATTAATTTATTTATTGTGAAACAACATGGCCCGCACCAAGACCTTCGGCCCTAGATGACACACCCAAAGACTACCTAGAGGGGATGCCCTCTGATAGAAAGAGATTGTCCTTAGAGAAGAGGAGGAGGTCTGTGGAGGGTGTCCTCCAAGTAGTAGAAGAGGTTAGAAGAAGCCTCTATCGATAGAGGTCCCAGACATGAGGGTATCCCCTTTGGAATCCCAAACCCTAAAGATAATCTTGACCCTAAAGCTCAACCCATGATGGAAGATGAGACCAAGGATGATCCTCACGATGATGTTGGATCTGGACCTACAGTTGGATAGGTGGTGATTCAGACCCCTGAGATTCTTTAGCTACAGTAGCAGAAGAAGCTTACTTAGTCCATTAGTACCCTAGCCCTCAGATATGTTTCCAGAGATGAGGATAGTGAACACCTACCCATCTTCCCTCCTGTTGGACCCACCATCCTCGACTTCGTCAAGCTAAACATAGAGAATATTTGCGGTAAGGACAAGACAAACATTGTGAACAAGGGGGATGCCTAGATCCTAGCTATGGAGAATGACTACCGAACACTAGAGGCGGAAGCCAACAAGAAGTTTCTCTTTTCCATACACCTTCATAGAGGAGATGAAAAGTTCTGGTGGGAAAACTACAATACAATACGAGATTTGACTGAGGAACCTATAGCCTGGGTTCACTTCTGCACCATCTTCACTGCAAGGTTCATTCCTAGCTCTACCAAGAAGGAGAAGGAGAAATAGTTCATGCTACTTTATCAAGGCAACATGACTATGGCAGACTATGCTCATATGTTCCCTCTACTAGCACACTTCTTCTACATGTTAACTAAACAACAATGAGTTAAGCATTTTTTTGAGCGCATGCAGCCTTAGCTGAATCCGCATGTAATGGCAAGTAGCACCCTAAACTTCACTGAGGTCATCAACATCACCATAGATATGGAAATGACACTCATGCTTGCCCAAAACTCACCCAAGGGGTATTTTACTGAAGGAAATTATACTCCTATGAATGGGAATAACATGTCCGAAAGGCATCACCATGGCAAGGGAAGAAATGGAGGCAAGGGAAAGCCTCGTAACACAAACTGCCATCGTAGAGCACCCCCAAAATGCCACAACTATGAGATATTTCATACCGATAAATGTTGCTTTGAGAAGAAAGTGTGCTATCACTGCCTACAATAGGGACACTTCCAAGTCAACCATCCTATCCCTAACCCTAAATGTCAGAGCCTAGTGGTGGCCCAACCAATGGCAGCCCAGCCAGTGGTTGTAACACCTCAGGGAGCAGACCTAGATGCAAGAGAGCATGGTCAAGCTTGAGTCATCACAACTAATAATGAGGAATATTAGGTCAATGCTAACCAACTCATATAATGTTTAACTCAGGTTGTACTAATACTTCTATCTGAAAAAATCTCACAACTATGCTTTGTTTGGAGTTTATGGACTTAGGATATGTCTTGGAAGTCTCTATCCCTAGTGTTTGTATCTACTCATCCCTCCTTAAAACACTAGTCATTTCTATTAACTATATGAACAATGAACTTCCTGCTGACATTATCCTTCTTGATATGAATGATTTTAGTTTCCTTATGGAAAAGAATTAATGTTATAACTATAATGTAAAGATAGATTGTAGGGAAAAGAAGTAAGGTTAGAGAAGCCAAGTCATCTTCCCTTTATCATTAGAGGTAGAAAAGATGTGACTACCAGCATGTATGTGTCAGTCGTAAAAGCATAATAGATGGTTGCTAAAGATTGTCTAGCATTTCTAGTTGTAGTGACTCAGCCAGAGCAGAAGGTGCATCTCTTAGAGGAAATAAAGGTAGTCAAGGACTATGTTGAAGTGTTTCCAAACAATTTGTGAGACATACCTATAGAGAAAGAAGTGGACTTCTCAATAGAGATAGTTCCTGAGACAAATCCAATGTCCAGAGCCTTACATGATGGCTCTTATTGAGTTCCTTGAGTTAAAGAAACAATTACATGAACTACTAGATAACTGCTTCATTCGAACCAACACATCTCCATGGGGAGCATCAATTCACTTTGAAAAGAAGAAGGATGGATCTCTCCATATGTGCAAAGACTATAGAATGATAAACTAGGTTACCATTAAGAATAAGTATCCACTACCACACATAGCTGAACTATTTGACCAACTCAAAATTGCTCGACTTTTCTCGAAGATTGACCTGAGATCCAGATACCACCATTTGTGAGTTAAGAGTGAAGATATCCCAAAAATTTATTTCTTAATCCACTATGGCCACTATGAGTTTTTGGTTATGCCTTTTGTGTTGTCCATTGCTCCAAGTGTGTTCATGAACGTCATGAATAATGTGTTCATACTACTACAGTTTAGCCAATAACATCACTTCACAAAGCGTTAGTTTTATTATATAAACCAACCTAATAGGCTATGGCATCAATTTTTTAAAGAGAACTGAAGCTAAAAGTTGTCATGAAAAAACTCGGGTATCAGTTGAGGTACACTGTCTATTTTACAAAATTTAATTGTCGCTAAAAAACCCGCCAAATAAAATTTCACACCACAAATTGACATAGCAACAATTTTTAATAAAAACTGACCTTAAAAGTTTCCTGCAAAGAAAAATAGCTCATTTTTCTTTCGCCTCCCAAACCATATAACATCTGTTTTGATAAATTGAACCGAGTCTATAAATTAGGACCTCTAGGGTCAGTTTTTTTCCTAATAACCAACCTAGAATGTGAGCTGTAAGGTTAGTTTTCTCAAGTGAATCGACCTAGTAGGTGTTAATGTATGGGCCGATGACTACAGACTCTAGGTCAGTTTTTTGCCCAATAATCGACCTAGCAGGTGAGTTGTAAGGTCGGTTTTCTCGATTGAACTGACCTAGTAGGTGTTAATGTATGGGTCAGTGACTATAGACTCTAGGGCCATTTTTTTGCCCAATAAACGACCTTATAGGTGTTAATAAATGCTCTCCTTGCGTTCTGATTTCTCTATTGAGTCAGTTTTGACCATATAATCGACCATATAGGTCTTAATATCTGCTCACCTCAGGTTTTGGTTTCTCTACTCTCTCTTTCCAGGGTTTTGTGTTTTGGGTTTCCGCTCGACGATGGAGGTGACGATGAATGACATCATCTCCTAGCCATTAGCCTCCACTAACAATGATGGCATCACCATCCATCAACCTTCCACCAGTGACTGTGCCACCATCCACCACCAGTCCTCCACCGACGGCCGCCAACCACCTCCAGACTGATGTCTGTGTCGCCATATCTTCCGCCCTTCTTCCGTCGCTACTCTCTCATCTTTGGTGTCTCCTTTCTTCCCTCCTTCATCCTTGGCCTCCATTGACGACGACACCACCATCCATCAGCCTTCCACTAATGACCGTGCCACCATCCGCCACTACACTAATGACCGTGTCGCCATAGCTTTTGCCATCTTCGGTTGCCTCTCTCTCATCTTTGGCTTCTCCTTTCTTCCCTCATTCAACTATGATAGCCCTCTATGCTAAGGAGTCTCCTCCTCTAACGATGAATTTCAACCTCATCGGTGTGTCGTGGCCCACGACACCACTCCAACATCTTGCTTCCATGCTTCCTCAGTGGAGCCGCTATTAGGACCAATAGATGTTACCTTGGTCAGGTCGTGGCATCTTGCTTCCTCCCTTTCTCTTGCTCACAGAAGTCGAAACTCCGACGCTTGGCGGTCATCCTCTTGCTCCTTGCCACATGTATGCCATCCACCCACGGTCTTCTCTCATTTTCATCTTGATGGCTCAGGCCAGTTACATTGTTTTTCCATTTTATCCGACTAGCAACTGAACCAATAATAAAAACATGTATTCTGTCATATCTATATTTTATTATCAGTTACATATGTAATCATTTTATACATTCTAGACATATGAGAGTAGACATTGTGTAGTCCCTGATTGACACTTTAGGGTCTATAGATGAGATCATGAATGCATGATGTTTAACTTAATATATAAATATGCCAATAATACATTATATATTAACTAAGAAACCCATTCAAATTTTACTCATGAGGAGTACATTTTGGATAGTCCCCGGTCTGGGACTATTTTTGGTTAATCTTACTTAGGACGTAAGTGTATTTGTATGTTTAGTTTTGAAGAAAATTTTAGTAGTATTTCCTCATATGTTCTTTGGGTACATATGTGTGTGGTTATTTTCCATTTACATCAATGTACTTGGAGAACTTAGGAGAAATGCTACTGAAGTTTTCTTGAAAACTAAGCATACAATATGCAATTACTAGTGAGATTAAATATTCAAAAATGGGATAGGTGGTACACTTTAATATAAAAGTAATTAACTTCCTATCAATAAAACTTACAACTTATAGTATCAATATTAAATGCTTAGTTTTATAATTAATTTTAATGTGATCTAGAAAATGGATCGAAGTTAGATGTCTATCAAGAACCGTTGCAGTCTAAAGTTTGCCAAAGGTCTTGATGAATTTATCAGATTTGTTGAGGAACATAGGAAACTACCTACAAATAGGTTCTATTGTCCATGTAGAAATTGTGGTAACAATTTGAAAGTTGATATTGTTGAGGAAATTAAGAATCATGTCATATGCAATGGGATCATACAAGGTTATAATGAATGGTATTGGCATGGAGAGAAATTTTATTATGGATCAGAAAATGTCGATACTAATAGTTGTGGCGTAGAAGATATAGATAATGATGATAATGACAATGATGAACCGATTCAGGATGATATGGTTGATGAGATGCTACGTAGTTGTCGGGACAATGTCATTGATCCACCTTCTTTATTTGCAAACATTGTCCATGATGATGAAAGACCGTTATATAAGAATTGTATAAATTCAAGAGGTTGAGTGCTATGATGTGATTATATACTCTTAAAGCTCAAAACCAGTGGAGTGATAATAGTTTGACTTCACTATTATCTTTGTTAAAGGAAATTTATCTTGAAGGCGACGAGCTTCCAATTTCAACATATCAAGCAAAGAAAATAATGTGCCCAATGGGAATGGAGGCTAAGAAGATTCATGCATGTCCAAATGACTGTGTGTTATTTTAGAAGGACTATAGTAATTTGATAAATTGTCCAAAATGTGGTGTGTTAAGGTATAAGACCACAAATTCAGATAAGGCTAAGAATGTCTCTCCTACCAAGGTGATGTGGTATCTACCAATAATACCACAATTTCAACGCTTATTTGCTAATACCGAAGATTCACAAAATTTGTCTTAGCATGGGGAGTTAAAGGACAATGATGATGGCATCCTACCAAATGCATCTGATTCACCACAATTGAAGAGAATTGATTTATTATACCCTCAATTTGGTAAAGAAACAAGGAATTTAAGACTTGGACTCTGTATAGATGGAATGAATCCTTATGATACATTAAGCAGCCAACATAGCACTTGTCCTGTTGTGATTGTTATATACATTCTTCCTCCTTATTTGTGTATGAAAAATAAGTATGTCATGTTGTCAATATTGATATTAGGGCCCAAGCAACCTGGAAATGACATTGATGTTTACCTTCAACCTCTAATTGATGATCTAGTGAAACTATGGGAAGAAGGTGTTATGACATATGATGCTTCATGTGAAGAAATCTTTAGTTTGCATGCTATGTTGTTTTGCATGATTAATGACTTTATAGCTTATGGAAATTTTTCTGTATATTGAATAAAAGGATACAAAGAATGTCCTATTTGTGAGGAAAATACTGATTCAATCTGACTGAAGCATGGTGGTAAAATTGTATATCTTGGTCATCGAAGATTTCTCCCACAAGTGCATCCTTATCAAAGCAATGCAAAACCTTTAATGGATCAAATGAGGAACGAAGTGCTCAAAAACCTATACCAGGAAATGTTGTAAATGACAGGGTGACAGATATTGTCAATGAATTTGGAAAGAGATCAAGTACTCATACTATCGCATGTGACAAATATTTATACAAGAAGAGGTCAATATTCTGAGATGTTCCTTATTGGAGATTCTTGTCAATTAGACACTGCATTGATGTCATGCATGTTGAAAAAAATGATTGTGATAGCATCATTGGTACGCTATTGAATATGCCAGGAAAGACTAAAAATGACATCAAATCTAGAAAAGATTTAGCATTAATGGGTATAAGAAAAGAATTATTACTGGAGATCAGGGGTCGTCGCACATATTTACCACCAACTTGTTACACTTTACCAAAGCAGGTGAAAAATACTTTCTGTGAGTGCTTGTATAATATTAAGTTTCTACAAAGATACTCTTCTAATATTCATAGATTGGTATCAAAGAAGGATCTGAAGTTGATAGGTCTCAAAACTCATGATTGTCACACCTTAATGCAACAAATTTTACCTGTGGCTATTCGATCTATATTGTTGAAGCATGTAAGGTTTGCAATCACAAGACTCTATTTCTTCTTCAATGAATCATGCAACAAAGTGATACATCTTGATACTCTTGATAAATTACAAAAAGATGTAATTGTTACCATGTGTCAGCTTGAAATGTACTTTACTCCTTCAATTTTTGATATCATGGTTCATCTTGTAATACATATAACAAGGGAGGTGAAGATATTGGGTCTAGTTTTCTTGCACAGGATGTATCCATTTGAATGTTACATGAGTGTTTTTAAAGGTGATGTTTGGAATCGTTATCATCCTAAAGAGAGTATGATTGAGGTTTATGTGGCTAGGGAGGTGATGGACTTTTGCAATGATTTTTTGAATTACAATGAAACTTCTAGCGATCTAAAAAATTCTCATCACATTGAATCTTATTGTGGCAAAGGAACTCTGGGAGAACGAGTGAAAGGAATTAGTCATGAATTGTGGGAACAAGCACATTTGTATATTTTACACTACATCGATGAAGTTGGTAGCTACATCACAGAACACAATGATCTTATCAAGAGAAATTATCCTCGATCTAGTTCAATGTGGCTTGCAAGAGAGCATAATTGAACATTTATTAGGTGGTTTGAAGAGAAAGTCTTTAGTCAACTATCTAAATCACCGAATAATGTTTCTAAGAACATAAAATGGCTCACCTTTAAACCAAAAATGGATGTCATGTCATATGAAGGAAATGACATAAATGGATTTTCATACTGCACAAAGCGTCAAGATGAAAGTAGTGTAGTCCAAAATAGTGGGGTCACTATTCAAGCTTGTTTGTTATATTTTGCTAGTGCTAAAGATAAGACCACGCGAAGCTAAGATGTCATATTACAGCGTCATTGAGGACATATGGAAATTGGACTATACAAATTTTAGAGTTCCTATCTTTAGATGTAATTCAGTTGATAACAACAAAGGAGTTTAGTGGATGAGTTGGGTTTCACATTGGTGAATTTTGAAAAGATTTGTGAGAAAGATGAGCCATTCATCATGGCAGACCAAGCAAAACAAGTATTCTATATTGATAACCAGGAAAATAAAAATTTGTTTTTTGTTCTTCATGGAAAAAGATAGTTTACTGTAGATCCTATAAATGAAGAAGAATACTATGAAAAGTATGAAGATTCCAGCCCATTCTCAGTTGGTTTGCCAAGTGTAAATGATGAAGTTAACACCGATGAATACTATAAACACCAAGACCATGCTTAAGGAATTTTACTTGACTAGCAACTCAACAAATACTAGAGGCATGAATTCTTTGAAATATACATTTTATTATCATCCAAGGATGTAATGTTTTAAATATACATCATATTACCACTTGTGCTTTTATTATAACTTATGTTTTTATTTTATCATGTATACTTGCAGGTTGTTCTAAAATGGCAAGTGAAGATGAACATTCTAAGCATGAGCACCATGAGGATGGTAGTGGTGATGTTTCTGGTAGTGATGATTCTAAGAAATGTAGAGGTGCCAAACTGATGCGTAGGTTGTAGGAGCTCAGGGCCAAAGGGGAGAAATTGCCAATACAGTTTGATGTCATAGGAGCACCTATTGGGGAACATGCTAGTTCTTTCAAGCATTATGTAGGGGTGACTGCGCTTAGTAAGGTGGCAATAGATATATAAAATTGGCATGATGTTTCTATTGCCTTAAAACACCTCCTATGGAAAGATATATATGTGAGTTGAAGTGATATATATTACTAAGTTTTTGTTTTTTTATTCTAATTTAGTTTGCTTGGAAAGACATATCCTTGTTGAAATAACAATATTGCTTTTGTATGTAGAGGGTGTTTTTCATCTAAATGAAAACGATCACAAGAAAAAAGTGCTACAACGTTGTGGTGTACAATGGAGGGATTTTAAGACCTATCTCAAAAGGGATAATATAGATAATCCTAATAAAAAGAAGAAAGCAATCGATCAAAATTTTTATAGATCCTACGGTGTGGGAAAGATTTGTTGCATCTAGGAATTAGGATGAGTTTCAGGTAATAAAGGCTAATTAATATATGTTTGATCTATATATATATGTTTTTTCATCTATGAATATTTTCATACAATTAATATACATATGTTTGATCTATATTGTAATACCTCATTTAAACAATCAAGATATTCACGAGGCCTAAAAGGAAAGGTGGGCCAAAAATGTGCATGACCATTGATTGTGGCCTAGTGGTTATGCCTTTTGTGACCAACTACAAGAGAAGCAACTCTCTTCTGGAGAAGAGTCTAGTACAACTCAAGTTGAGCATCCACCCCGACACTTGATGTGGATTGATGCTAGAAAAACTCAAGCATGTGAAATTCCCAACTCTAAACTAAGGAGGTGGCACAAAAGATGGTATGTAAAGAGTAACTCCCTCAAGCTTCGATTTATTTGTATCTAATTGATAATGATTTAATATTTTTATTAACTATGAATAGATTGATCTCCATGAGCAAGGGAAGGAAGGAAAGTTCATCCCAACTGGCCGCATGGATGAATTAGCAGTTGCTCTTGGTATGAAGGAGCATCCTGGTTGTGTTAGGGCATTAGGAGCTGGCATAGGATTCAAGTCTGATTTTATCCCTTCATAAAAGTAATCTAGAAGAGGCAGTACAGGAGGTCTAACATAAGAGAAAGTTGAAGCATTAGTAGCACAGAAAGTAAAAGAAATAATGTCTTCATTTCAGCCTAGTCAACCTTCTCAACCTATTCAAATTGTGCATCTCTCAGATGATGAGGTACAAGCCCATGCTCCAGTTGTAGAAGGTCGTGGAAGCACTCACAATGACCAACCACAATACTCTAAAGTAAGTGTATTTTATATGTTGTGTTATTTGTATGATATATATAGTTAGAGTAGGTATCTGTTTTACCACTTCATATAAAACTTTATATTATTTCAATTATAGGTTGGTATGAACTATAAACTTGCAGTGAAGGTTCCAGAATATGATATTGTGGCTGCGGGCAAGGTATATAACCTCGGTGGTACATTGTGTTGCCAACCATTTATTGATGACATTTGTCGTGTGTCCATCCATTTTGTGTATGATGGAATGGGGGACAAACCACTACCCATACATAATCCTAAATATCATACAATTGAAGAAGAAGAGGGTTCTATGGTGGGGTGGCCTAGACACTTGGTTCTCAATGACAAGGTATACCTAAATTCTATCATGTTGTTCCTATTTCACTACATATATGAACTCGTGTGATATAAGTATGTAATTTAATTAATAGGTTTTTAAACCAAAAAGTCATAATCTGACTAGTCATCCTCGTATGCCCAAGCCATATTTCATTCCAGAATCCACATTCGACAAGTTGGGAAGTAACTGTAAATGTTTGTGTCGATACATAGCTAACCAAAGCTCGGGATCACATATGTTGGTCAATTTAAAAGAAGATGCAATTTGGAGGGACTTTGAGAATTATTTTTTTCTTGATGATATTATAGAGTTGTTCTATTATGATTGGCTAAATACTTTGATATTATAAGTATGTATAAGGTAATGATCTAATATAGAAAATTCCAATACACATTTTAAACTAATTTCTATATATGAAATTATTACAAATGTTTTATAGCCACTTATATACCGAGGCCATAAACTTTGAAATAAAGAATGTTGGATTTTTAGTTCCTTCAGTGACTAGTTAGGTGGAAACACACATTGAGGATGTAAATGACTACTTATCTACTACATTCAAATATTTTGCTAGCGTGGGAAAGGAAATTATTCTAATTCCTTTTAATACCGAGTAAGTTTTATTATTCAATGTAATTTTAAAAATGACTAAATTTCTTTATTTTAATGTTTGCTTTATTCTTACTCATATCTATACATTGGGAATTAGTGGTGGTCATCCCAAAATTGATGACTCTTTATTATCTTGACCCAATGGGAAAAACAACAAGGGGCCACAAACTAAAATTGCCAATTAAAGAGTAAGCATAAATTTAATCTCTATCACATCAATTGTTATGATTCAACATGATATCTCTATTTAGAATTTCTATTTAGCCAACTATATTAAACATTTAATTAATAGGGGTATAAAGGATTTCGTGAAGGTGGAGGACAAATACCCACAAAATTAAAGACATTGAGTTTAAAGAATGTCAAGGTAGATACTTTGATGGCTTAGTCTTATATGTACAACTCTTATAGTAATGTATGAATGTCAACTCTTATAGTCTTATCTCAACTCTATATATAGTAGTTTTCTAACATTAAGTATAATTCCTTATTTGTAGTGTTCTATATAAAATAATGATTGGGTTTGTGGCTACTATGTAATGAAATATATGCAAAATATTGTCAAAGGAGCAGCACATGACATTCAAACTATAGATTAGGTAATCAATAATAACACCATAAATTTACAAGTGAGTTATAGTAATTTTATAAAATATTAACATGTGCTATTCTATTGCAGATCTTAACAACTCAGCCTTACACACTTGATGATTTAAATGAATTTTGAGAAGAGTGGTCAGATCCTTTTCTAAATGAAGTCACAATGGCATTGGATTGAATGCATAGGTTAGCTTCATTTATGTATGTAGTTTGAAACTCTTTCAAAATTTACTTTTTGTATCTAACATGAATTTTAATATCATCTTAGGCTTGGTTAATGTAATCTATCATTTTGTGGATGTTATGACATGCTATGCATATGAATATGTCTCAACTAAATATGTTGAACTGTTTTTGTTATGAATGTGTGTGGTTTCGAAATTGATAATCAATTCAAATACGATTGAAGATAAAAGCTAGAAAATGTCTTTGGAATGAATTTCTGGCTTGCATCTTTGAAATAGGTTTTGATCTATGTAAAGCAGAATTTTGTTCTGTAGGTTCTTGTTCTGAAGATTTCTATTCTGTAGATTTTTCTATAAAAAAATTTGTAAACTACAGGGTCTGGTTTTTAGTATGACCGACCTTATAGACCTACGTGGTCAGTTTTTTTAGTATAACTGATCTTACAGACCTCAAGGCCAATTTTTTCAGGTCTTTGTACCACTATTGGGTCAGTTTTTGTAGTACAACTAACCTTAGATACCTACAAGGTCATTTTTTTAGTATAAATGACCTTACATAACTTAGGGCCAGTTTCTTTAGGTCTTTGTAAATCTATTGGGTTGGTTTTTGTAGTACAACCAACCTTAAAGACCTACAAGGTTGGTTTTTTAGTATAACAGATCTTACAGAACTCAGGGCCAGTTTCTTCAGGTCTTTGTACCTCTATTGGGTCGTATTTTGTAGTATAACCAACCTTAGAGAACTTCAGGGTAGATTTTTTTTCATGTAACTGACCTTACAGACCTTCAGGGTCAGGTTTTAAGTATAATCGACCTTATAGACCTTTAGGGTCAGCTATCTTCTTTGCATTTCAAAATGATCAATTTTGGCTATAGGGTTAGTTTTGTTTGATAAAACTGATGCGACATTGTAACTATTGCCTCAGGTTTTTGTTTGTGCCAGCCTTACGCTACTTTCTAAGGTCGGTTTTCTTTGGTTAAAAAATTTGACCCTATAGTGAAATTTCTATAGCGATGACCACTTAAGTGTCAGTTAAAAAGTGATGATATAGGCTTCAAAAAATTGATCCTATATACCATAACTGTATTAGTGTCCATCCCTTCCCTGATGCCTTTATCATAGTATTCATAGATGACATCCTAATTTACTCTAATGACCTAGAACTATAGCTTGAGAACTTATCTAAGGTCATTGGTATACTAAAAAAACACAAGTTTTATTGGAAATTCTCAAAGTGCATGTTTTGGATAGACCGAGTTATGTTTCTTGCACACATTATATCTGGAGGAACCATTTTGCCTTACCCTACCAAAGTAGCATCCTTTCGAGAATGGTTATCCCCAAAAAACTCATTCGAAATTCGTAGTTTCCTTGGATTTGTCAGGTATTGCCATTAATTCATCAAGGATTTCTCAATGATTACTTTGCCCTAGATGAAGCTCATTCAGAAATACGAGAAGTTAATTTGGTTCGATCAGTGTGAAGCACAATTCAAGGATTTGAAGGAAAAGTTTACCTTAGCCCCCGTCTTGACGATACCTTTGGGTAATGATGGTGCACCGATGCATCCAAGATGGGCTTAGAGTGTGTGTTATAATAAAACAAGCATGTGGCCACCTTTTCTTCTAGACAACTCAAGCCCATTGAGTTGATTTATCTGACCCGTGATTTGGAACTTGCAACAATTGGCTATGCCTTAAAAATTTGGCGACATTACATGTATGGGGATACCTTTGCATCTTCATTGATTATAAGAGCCTGAAGTACATGTTGACTAAGAAAGACCCAAACTTGTAACAACAACGTTAATGGAATATCTGAAGGATTTTGGTTTCACCATAGATTACCATCCCAATAAGGCCAATGTGGTAGTTGATGCCCTCTATTGAAAAATGTCTATGTTGTGTAGCTGGTTTGATTAACCAATGGAAGAGACAAGAAGACTTTGCTCAATGGATTTCATATACTATGGAAGATAGAATTCACCTGGCCAATATCCAAATCAAGGATGAACTATTGACCAAGCTTGTATCAGCCCAGTTAACCTGCCCAGAGTTAGAAAAAATGAAGGGTTCAATGGATAAGCCTCAAACACACCTCTCAATGGGTGTAGATGGTGGAATCCGATATAAAAGCCATATTTGGGATCCTGATGATTCATTTTTGAAGAATCATATCTTACAAAAGGCTCATCGATCGAAGTATATTGTACACCCCAACACCACTAGGATGTTCAGGGGCCTACATCAGTACTTCTAGTGGAAAAGAATGATGAGACACAGCCACATACAACTGTCTTATGTGCTAGATGGTGAAGGCTATGCACCAATGAACCTATGAGTTACTCAAATTGATTGAGATTCCTGTGTGGAAATGGGACCAAATCACCATAGATTATGTGATGGGTCTTCATGAGATAAGAAAATGTCATGATGCGATAAGGGTTGTGGTCAAACCAAGTCAGCACACTTCCTTGCCCTAAAGACCACTTCTAAAGTGTCAGACTTTGTCGAGATTTATATTATAGAAATAGTCCATTTGCATGGTTTTCTGAGTCTAATTATTTCCATGTGTGACCCCAATTTCACCTCCAAGTCGTGGAAATAAGTTTAATAGGAACTCGGTACGATGTTGAAGTTCAACACAACTTATCACCCTAGAGTGATGGACAGCCAGAAAGAATGATCCAAACCTTAGAAGATATATTGAGAGAATGTGTCCTAGATAGGGGTGGATCATGGGAGCAATACCTAACCTTAGCTGGGTTTTCCTACAATAACAATTACCAAGCCAATACTAGGGTGCCTCCGTATGCCACTCTTTATGGGAGGTTGTTTTTGTCACTGCTTCGTTGGGATGATGTCAGTGAGAGGATCTTTCTTAGGTCAGAAGAACTACAATTATACCCTAACAAGGTCACTTTGATCAATCAGAGGCTAAAGAGAGGCCCAAGATCGATAGAAATCATATGTTGATACAAAGAAGATAGATTTGGACTTTACTATTGGTGATAATGTATTTCTAAAAATCCAACCCCTCTAAAGAATAGCTAACAATAGAGGAAAACTAAGTCCTCTATATGTATCTCCGTTTGAGGTTCCAAAATGGATTGTCAAAGCCACTTATCATCTAACTCTACCACCACAATATTCTATGATGCATGACCCTTTCCACGTGTCCACTGTAAAGAGCTATGTGAAGGATCATGCCCATGTGTTGAACATTGAACATATAGAACTCCAAGGGAGATTGACATGCTTTGAGTCACCTATGAAAATAATAAACTCCAAGGTGAAAGAGCTCATGATTAAAAAGGTTTAGATGGAAAAGGTTCTTTGGAAACACCATTGTAAGGATGAAGCCACACGGGAGCTGAAGAAGAACATGGAAAAGTCTCATCTCGAACTTTTTGTATGTCTTTTCAAATTTTGAGGAAAAATTCCTGTAAGAGGGAAAGGATGTTAAAACATGGGTTTTCACATGTAATTATGCATATATATTTGAATGCAAATATTGATTTGATAAGGATATATTAGAAAATTTGGTAACTTATATAAATTTCTTATTTGAAAGTTATGGTTTTGAGAATGAAAATTCTCATATGGAATGCATTCATGTGTTTTAGTATTTTCACTAAATCCATTAATAGATATTGTATAAAGAAAGAGTAGAAAATCCTATAATAAAGGAATTACTAATAGTAATGGACAATTGATGTTTTAAATATTGAATTGTGTGGAAAATTATTAAAAAGAATAGATGGAAGGCAACTAATAAGTTTTTTTTTGTCCAATATTGTATTTAATGATAAAAAATATAGAAATAATAAATCTTGCCAATTTTGGGAGAAAAAACGGGTTAACTGATGCCTTAACTGAATCAAATAAAGGGGAGACTTGGAGGCAAATATAAGTATCATTAACTTCTATATTTTGGTCTAAAATCTTGCCCACAACAAGATCTAATTAATAAAAACCTTCCTTTAATATTTGGAATTGATTGGATAATAGAGAAGGAAGTTATGAATTATTTGGGTTTCCCTAAAGTGAAAGGGATTATGTACACACACACACACATACACACACACACACACAGACACACACACACACACACACATATATATATATATATATAATATATATATATATATATATATATATATATATATATATATATATATATATATATATGACATCTGAGTCATCGTCTACCCTGAACAGGAAAGGGAAACCAAGAAACAACAATGATGCATTTCCTTTTTTATTTCCCTCTCACCCTAGTTCATGTGCAGATCTAGAAGCCTCCTCAGCACATTTGTGAGGGGATTCCATGCCGAGCTATCCTTGGTTTAGACCCTTTTGGAAGATCATTAATGATTTCCCCAATTGACCATAGGTTCGACACCTGATCATCCATTGCCATGACCTATATAAAGGGGATAACCATCCCCAACGAGACCACCAACACATCCATGAAGGTTTGTGTGACAGAAGGATCACTCCCTTGCCCATAATTTTGTTTCTCTCCCCATGCTTCATCTCTACCCCCCTCTATGTACTTTTCTAAGGAACCTTCTCTTCATCCTCTCTACTTCGACCGCCCCCATGTAATCAAATACCATAATCGAGTCCCGCATAGCATGATGAAGGAGGTAGCACTCTTGCTGGCCGCTCAAACTCAGATACCATGATAACCATCAAGTTGAATCACATAGGAGACCTCTTGTAATACTACAGGTAGGAGATAAACTCTAGGAAAATTACTTCTTTGTCCCCACGTCTTCATCTTTAAGGTGAGGTTTACTTTCAATCTTTACCTCCTTTTTCCTCACCCGATCATGCATGCATGGGCCACTAATCGGAATGATCAGATTGCCTCAGTCATGGCCCTGTGGCAGGCTAGCTTTACACAGTTAGCTGCCTATGGGGCGAGCTATGATTGGCCTAAAAGGATAAACTTCTAAAAATTCTAGAAAATTATAGGAATATCCAAATATAATAAATAAGTAGTGTATTTTGATCAACAAAATCTATGGAATATGTTAAGATTAGTTCGAAGACCTTGTATTGTCCTCAATTCCAAAACCACGTAAATTTTCCAACTTTAATGTAATAAATGCATGAAAACCCTAATTTCATAGTTCTGATGATAATAACTTGTTTAAATGATCTTAATGGCTAAAGTCTAATATTTTTGGATAAAAAGGATATCATTGATATAGTTTGGGTTAAAAGTTCAAATATTGATAAAATTAGGGTTTCCTAAATTAAAAGGAATTAAAATATGGTAATTAGGGTTTGGGAAGCCTAACCCTACTGAAACCCTAATTTAACCACCAAAACCATAGCGTGGAACCCAAATCCTTTTTTATGACAATTTGTGGACAAATTAGTAATCCTTGGGTGTTATGCATTAATTTTAGGGTGATTGATTGGTTGATTAGAACTTCTCTTGTTTACTTGGACTTTAAGTCATCTCTGAGAAAGGTACTTGGTTACACCTATGAATACTTGACTAATCAACTTTCATGGTTTCAGAAGGTTTCTTGATTGGATGCAACTAAACTTCTTTGATGTTTATTTATTTCTTGGAATCTATAAGGCCCATACAAATATCACATTATATTAATATAAGTTGCTCAAACCTCATTCTACCTATGAATGTATGCATATTAAAATAGAGTTATTGAGATAATTATGATCAAGCCCTTGAGGGGAAGGTCAGAAAAGGTCAAAACCCTAAAGGGGAATCCTGACATGGCACCAAACCCTTGGAGGGGAACATGGCCTAAGCCCACTGTAGGGACAAAACCTTAGGAGAGGGTATCCCAGAGACTAATTAAGATTAGGGTATAGAAGTTATAACGAAAATTTCATGTTCAATTATGAAATTGTATATAATGCAATGATTGATTATGTTGTTACACCTAGATGCGTATATTTTGTTTCATCCATGTACTCAGTATAAATCTATATGTCAATCATGTTTTTTTTTCACACAGATTTAGGTTAAACTATAATTAATATGAAAGATAGACACCTATAACAAGACACCAAAAGGAAAGATCTAAAGTTATTCTAGAGGATTTAGATAGTTCGAGTTATTGCCTATTGCAACATTTAGATTTTCAATCCATGAGGAGATTTTATCATCATATTGTTACCAATCTCATTTCCAATCAATGAATTTTTTTTATTAGTATTGGTTAATTGCTAAACCTTAATCTTATATATATGATAATGACCATTTCCCTGTCGGTCCACCTTAATTGGGGATAACATGGGGAGGGGTTTGTTACACTATCCTATCTATATAATGGGTGACATTGTCTACCCCACACCCTCATGCACTCTTAGAACCTATCTATTGGAGCCCAATTCCCCTGTGAGATCCCGACCATAAGCCATTACTATCTCCAGCAATGAAAATCTTACACTGACACTATGCTGCTACTTGGAACAATTCACTTGGTTACAATCATCACGGTATTAACCTGCAAAGGTCAACACTCTCCTATATAAGCTTGGAGCCATCAATCGTTCTACCCTTTAGTGAAGTGGCCATTGGTTGAAGAACTAACACTATAGGTACTACCCCATGCCATTGTAGCACATCGCAAACAATGGGATCAATTTGGAGTAGTCCTAAGGACCTTCTCAAAGTCATAAACACTTGATAATTGTGACACTTTCCCTTCTTGTTCCCCATTACTTATATGTTGTCTCTAGTGCAAAGAACACTCATCTGACCACCTCTATCTCTTCGCTCTGGCCAACTAGCTTAAAAAAGACCCGGTGAAGGTCATGGAACCCTCAATCAAGGTTTCCAAACCCAACAATAGACTCAACCATAAGTACACCCCATCGTCAACTGCTAGCTTGTATTGTCGTGAGTGGGACAATCCTGGGGGGGAGGGTTGAACCAATTTTCCACTATCCATGTGACATAAATATCACAAAAAAATGGGAAAATAGGTAGTTGTCCCATATAAATCTGGTTATATTACACATGGATAATTATTTAACCCAGATGATGTGGAGTTCCTTGATTGGTTAATTAAATATTATTTTGTATTAATTTTAGAAACTAAATGATAACTCCAATAATAGAATATTATAAATATGAAACTAACATAAAATATGTAGAATCCAATAAAATAGGTTTCAAGACGGATTCTATCTCAAATTAAAAAGTACATTTTATTTCATACTTTGCTGATCTTAATCACATGTAAACCCTAAGTTCATGAAATCAATGTTCATATCTCACTTAGATAATCTTGATATCAGAAACATAATCCAAGTTGATGATAAGATATAACATATCTAATAAGAAATAGGGTTTCAATAATATCAAATTAGGGCTTCCTAAATCTTATAGCCTTCATTTTTAGATATTAGGGTTTGTGATAAATAACAATAACACAAACCTAATCCAACCCAAAACCATAGCCTAGGACCCAAGTCAGATCTAAGTGTTATTTTGAGAGCATTGAAGTTATAATTGGGTGTTACACATTAACAACAAGTTGATTTGTTGATAAATTGAACATGTTTACTTTGATCTAAGTCATCTTTGAAAAAAGGCACATGGATATTTATGTTTACCCACTCTTATCTACTTCCAATGTTTTTTTTAAGTTTATTAATGCATTGCAAACTAAACTTATGGAGGTTTCCTTACTTTTCTCCATAAGTTTAGGTCCCCATGTATATCATATATAATAAGAATGATTTCTTAAATCCATTATGCAATCTATAAGGGTTAGTTGAAGGTGGTAATACTCCCAAAAAAACTAAGGATAAGTTAGTGAGGAAGTGACTTACATTATATATGTACATGTGCTAGAGTCCAATAGATGGATACAAACCCTGATTCCAATGATGGACCAAACCCTAGAAATCCAATAATGTCGTAAGGAACTAATGTACCCACTAATATAGGGAAATTATGGATTAGGAATCTATACATAAAATTCAAGTTCCATTATTGATAATAATTGTTGATTATGGTTGATTTACATTGTTACACCTTCTTTCACATATTTTGGTTACACCACATACACAATATAGATATATACTTATCTACATATTTTTTTTTTACATTTTAGGTTGACCTACATAGTTATCTGAAGATATGGACTTCCAAAAGCTAGCACAAAAAGAACATATGGCTAAAGTCTAGTTGAGTATTAAATAAATAGCTTTATTTTCCTCTCAAGAATAATTTTCCTTTACATTATTCATGTAACTCCTTAAGGATATTTATCTTCATACTTTATCAAACTCTTTTCGATTTAACAAAATTATGAATTATTATTGCTTATTTGCATAAATATGCATTCTAGAATGTTGATAATGCCCCTTGCCCTCTCAGTCACCCTTGATTTGAGATAACTAAAGAAGGGGTTTGTATGTTTGGTATCATAGTCCAAGTTTACCATTTAACCCTTAATAATTAGTAGTTTTAAATAATTCCTACATCCAAACGTAATTATTAGGGCATCATCCAATGGAAATGGTGTATAGAAAGGATAACAACCCAAAAGCTAGCAATATTTTCCTCTACACTGCTAGTCATCTTACAAAGACTCTTGCGCCTCCATGAATCCCACCTAGTCAAAGCCCAAGGTTTTCACCTAAAATAATGTACCTATAGGTCATCCTCATATCATATTCATCTCTTTTCTCACCTCATGCTTCCCTCATTAATCATAAAGACACAGTAGCAATTTTCTCTCTCTTATCTAAAATAGTGTTTTGATATTTAAGGTTAAGGAATCCTAGATGGCATCATTTGCACAAAAAAGCCACCCAAAAAAAATTTCCCTAGAGTTTAACCTTTTAAATGGTAATCAACTCACTTGAAAGAAAGTAGGCTAATTTTTAGTATAGAAAGGTATTGATCCCATGGAACAACATTTTTAGGAGTACAATCCAAACCAATTGATATGAGTAATATTTAAAATCTGGTTTTGGAAAGAGATTTAAGACTAAAACATCAAAGTAAACTTGCATAAGTAAGTCTAAATAATCAAGGATTTATTTCAATTAATAAGAATACTAAGAGTCTAGGTCTCACTGCCAAAAGCTTACGTAGTTATCTTAAGATTTTTAATTCCTTTAAAAAAATATTAGGCTAATTTTCATATATTCTTTACAAAAAAAGATCTCACAGATCAATCTACCAAAAAACATGGGATCTTGGTGTTAGTAGGTCATGGTTCGATAATCCAACAAGTCTCTATCAGGGAACTCTTATGAGTCTCATTTGATATTCTAGTCCTTATGTCTGGGATCTCATCATTATGTATCGCAACAATCATGAAGAATGAGGTATCAAGTCATAATTCATATTTTTAAATGAATAAAGACACATCTTTCATCTATTTATTGGAACCAAAGTTAGATTCGACAAGTTATAGGCTCATGAGGTTTCTCTACATGTCCTATCAAAAGGGAAATACTCTATATTTCTCATAGAAGCGGTGACAAAGATTGGAAGAAGAGAAATCATGTTGCTAGCAACACTTTTACAGACTCCATGAGGAAGATCATGACTTTGTCCCTCCTTTCCTTACTCCATTCTCATAGATAGGGTTTTGAGATGATAGGGGGTCAATGATCTATGTTTGACACTCCCCCCTTATATAGTAGAGGAAGTGCCCTAAAAACCTTAAAAATGTGCCTACATGTGTAATTTTCTGGATCTGGTGCTTCTATCAATCATTTGGCAAACCAATCAATTGACTGGATTAATTTGTGTTGCTTTCAAGCAGGTTCATTGACCAATTGGAAATCAATTGGGTGAATGGTTGAATTTATGTTGCTTCTCAAAGGAAATTCTATTGAACGGTTTGAGGAGATTCAATTACTTGTCTATGAAAATGTGCCCTCTTGGTTTGGGTTGAGTCAATCGACTAGATGGCCAGTTGACTAGTTGGAATTTGTGAATGCTTACAATTCTACTACTGAGTCGGTCGACCAAAGGGGTTCAATTGACCAACTGATCTTGTAGGGGTTATCAAGATCCCCCAGGGTAGAAAATGGAGTGAATGAGGTATAGTAGAATTTGATCTCTTCTCTATTTGATTCAAGATCTTTTTGTAATATGTACTCCAATTATATTGATTTCACTTTTTATGTGTACTTTGGCATCTTTTCTTGGTGGTCCTCCCCAATTAAATACTAGGGATATGGAAGAAGTGGAAAGGAAAGAAGATTGCTATCCCAAACTTGGAGTTTGACACTATTTTTGGTTGTTTGATTTTTTTATCAAAATGAATGGGTAAGAAGATGGTGGAAGAAGGTGTAGAAAAGGCTGGCCTTTTACATCTCATATATAAAATTTATCTCTTTGGGAGCTTCATCACATTAGTTCAGCTTTTACTATAACTCACATCGTGAAACAAATATGACAAGTTATTCCACAAGTTTGAGTGAAGAAAAATTGTGTTTGATTTATATCATTTCATTATGTTTTGGCATCATTTATGAGTAGTAGTGCTATTAAGTTCCTAGGTGACATGGTGAGATCTAATCATGGAACCTTGTGCATAAGTTGCTAATAGAGTTTACTTCATTGAAGGAGTTTTATTAACATACATTCATATAGGTTCACTTGGACGACTAGACAAAGGACATATCATATACATGTAAAATGAAAGAAGAAAAATGCAAGATAAAACTACATGAAGTCAAAGACAAAATGATAGAATAGAAAATATCAAGTAAGTTAGGGTGGGTGGAATAGGGAGGTACCACCCACCTCCACCTTGAACATAGAATTTTCCTCATCCTAAGTAAATTATAATTCCAAGATGGAGGAAAGAGAATTGTTGTGGTGGTCACCATGCGCAACGGGCTCTAAACAGTGGTGGTGGAGGTCCAGGTGAGGGAGGAGCGGAGGAGGTGGCCTCATAGGACTATGGAGACTAGTTCTTAGAGGAGGTTTAATCATTTTCATGTCCTCAATACTCAGAAGTGGGGCTAGGATAGGATTGGTGAGCCCCATACTCCTTGTTGGACATCCTGGTCCTGTCATAGTGGCCACAATCGACATGCCATATTTCTTGAGAACATTGTATGAGATATAAGTGGTTGATATGATGGCCTTGTTGCTACTACTCATGCTCCATGCACATATGGGAATGCTTTATATGGTCCAGCTACTGATGATTCACGTACATGTTATAAGGTACCTTAGGACCTGCATTCTTGGTGGTGTGACGCCTAGTGTGGCATGGCGGTGGCGGAGGAAGTTCATGGTCATGTCATCATTTGCCTCCAAAGAGACGCTCCTACAATGGGTTGCAGGCTCAGGCAGCGAATTATCAGTGTGAAACCATTGTATTAGACCAATAGGTTGTTGAGATCATAATAGAGGGTCTCTATAATGAACTTGGCATGAAGGGTAGTGTAATTTGGCAATTTCATCCATGAAAGTCGAGGGAATAAGTTCCTTCCTGGTGCCAATGTATACAATATGACTATACAATAGATACGATAGATCAATTAGGTGTTGAGTCCTCTTAGGTAGAATGGTCAGGAAAGGGATGTGGGTGTAGCCCAGCTAGATGGTGGTGATGATAGGGCCCAACCAAAATACCAAATTGGTGTTGTGCGCTTTATGGAAATGAAATTGATCAATGTTAGCACTCCCCTAGTTCATGGCCTCACCATTGAGTAGGCACCAAAGGGTGTAATGGTTTGTGGTGGTCATGATGCCATATGTACTCGAGTGGCTATAGATAGTGTAGGTTAGGATATTGTGTAGATTGCGGACCACCATTTTGTGCATGCTTGGGTACCTTGCCCCTAAGGAAAAAGAGGGACACATGCAGTGAGTTCTGCCCATAATTTTCCAACATTTATCTTTGATGAATAGAGATGTGGATGCGTTCATTATAGCCCTTAAACCATGATATGTCTTGGTTTTCGATGATGAGAGAGGTAATTTTTTTGGTGGTGAGGTAGTAGTTCTCACTGAAGATTTCAAAGAAGCCATTGGATCCCTCTTGAGAATTGTAGTTTTGCTGAAAGGTATTGAGGAATGCTAGTGTTAGGTTGGTGTAGACCAAATAGATCTGGTAAGGGAAGAACGTGATGTGATTCCATCATAGGATGTTTTTGATAGAGTCATGAATGCCCAAGGTAGAGAGAGTGTCTCTACATGCCCATCGGGGAAGCATGACTCCAATTCCCTCCATGTCTTTGTAACACATAAGGTGCTCATTGTTCATGAACTAAATGAATCTGCCCAGTAAAGGGGCAATACAAGCTCGATAAAAGATGTGCATGGAGGTAGGGTATTCAGGGAAGCGAGCCCCATGGTGGATGATAAAGTCATTGATCATGTCAATGTTAGTTGTGATATCATCAGGAAGAGGCGAAATATAATGATATATGGGTTCTTGAATACAAATCCTACCCCCTGAGGCATAATTTTGATGAGGGTTGTAGGGCACAGGTTTTCAAGCTACCACCTTACCATTGTAGGAGTGGATGAGGAAACCTTGTCCTAATCCTTCTTGAGACATTTTTATAGTGCAGTAAACCAATCAATTGACTGAGAAATGAGTGTATTGACTCGGGGGGAGATGACTGTGGCAGAAATCATTCGAATGGAATAGCCAACTAGTCAACTAGATCAACCAATTGGACAACTGGTTGGGGGGGACAACCGTTTGAGAGGGTAATCAATTGATTTTCATGTTAGTCAATCGACTGGGGTGCAATATTGAGAGGTATCTCTCGGTCACGGTTTGGTGAAGGCACTATCTCACTGAAGGAGCTGGTGAAGAAAGTGTCCTGTGAAAAAAAAATAGCTTTGTGGTGGTCAGGCAATGTTGTGACATGGCGACAAGTCAAGAGATTCACTACTGGCACATCAGTCAGCTTAGTCGATGGCAATGCTTCAATATCAATGTTGCTCGAGGGAGTTAGAGTTTAGGAAGATTCAACCTTCCAACAAGTGGTTGTGTTTTATAAGTGCACCGCAACATGCTACTCGACCAACTAGGTCATTTTTGAAAGCAAGGTGAAACATCTGTCTGTAGTTCCTTCCCACTCTTTTTGATTGATTAGCTGGGTGCCAGATGATCAACTCAAGACTATTTTATTAATGTTCCTCTTGCAATATAAAAAGAGATAATTATTGGTGGAAAATGGAAAATTTGTATATGAAAAGATAAAAGAAATAAAATGAGAGAAAAAGGTAAAAACAAAATGTTGGGTTGTCCCAACAAGCGTTGAGTTCTATGTTGAAGGCCTGGCATCGATAATCAAGCCATGAGCACTTTAGGTTCTGTGAGGAACAAGGGTTGGGGTTCCCTTGTGGATCTTCTATGGTAGGGTGACATTTTACTCCTTGTTCCACAAAAAGCATTAGTAGTTAGATAATTATTAAGCTTGTGTCCATCTACTAGATAGTCATCCTTGAACTTTTCCTTGAGGGTTAATGTTCTATGCTGATAGAAATGTTTTTAGACATATGGCATGTCCTAATTAGTCTTGAGTTTCCCAGGGAATAGTCTCAATCTGGAGTTGTACACTAAGACTTTTCCACCTACTTGGATATCATTCCTTTTCATATGGACATCATGCCACATTTTTGTTCGAACTTTTTAGATCCTAGCACTCTCAAAGGCAATCATTCAGATCTCTTCCTACTCTTGAATTTGGAGAAAGCATTCCTCCCAATTTTAGATAAGTAAAAGTTAAAAGCTTTAATAGCCCAATTGGATTTATGTTCTATTTCTATGGGTAGATAGTAGGGTTTTCCATAAATAAGTCAGAAGGGTGTGGTTCCCAAGGGCATCTTGAAGGTGGTTCTATGTGCCCACGGAGTGTCATTGAGATTCAAAGCCTAATTCTTCCCAATGTGATTCATGGTCTTCTCCAAGATTGATTTGATTTATTTGTTGGAGACTTCTACCTAACCAATGGTCTGAGGTGGGTAGAGGGATGCAATATTATGACAACAATCTTCTTAGCATCATATCTAAGTACATTTCTAATAAATGAGATCTTTAATATGAAATTATAGTGTAAGGCATATGGAACCTGCAAAAAAATAATATCTTTAAATAGTTTCATCACCGATTTGAAGGGACTAGTTTTTGTGGGAATGCCCTTGTAACACCCCTCGCTAGGGTTACATACATAACCAGTGGAAGCACAACCTAATCCCCAACATTATCCATAATGTGGGGTACTTGGCATTTTAGGGAGGGTTGTCACAAAAAAGGGTAGTCATTGCAAATAAACAAATAATTCACCATTGAGATTCATACATTATTCTTTACATACGAAACTATGATTGAGCTCTATAACATGTATAAATATTTCTAAGCATGGAAACCTAAACATAAAAGTAAACATATTTATAACAAAGGATCGACTAGAATGGATGGCACCCCACCAGTTAGCTCTTGCAGGTTTGCTACCCCTTACTTTCTTCTCTTTAGTCCTTACTTGCTCCAATATCTAGGGACATCGTGTCCCCAGCCATGCAAAAGGGAAAAATGACACATCAGTAAACGGTACTGGCACTTTATAAAAAAAACAAGATAAATATACTTGACATGTAAGAAAAATTGACATGAATTGACATTAGGCATTCTTGAATCATCATTATTAGCATAAAGAATTGAAAAGAAATCTTATGCGTCCCTCTGTGACGCCCCCTTAGGAGCACATGATTGCTAGGAAAGCCCTTGATGCTAGGAAAGCCCTTGACGACCCTTTTGAGGTCCATGATCGGGAGCATAACAAAACTATTTCAATTCCAATTACTTGACCATTAACATGGTGATGACATTAACATAAATCATGATCAATCATGAAGGGATTTCTCCTCATTAACATGATATTTTAAACATGATGGGATTTCACCCACTTGCTCATTAACATGAATTCCATGAGTCTTTAATGATAACAATAATCATAGTGAGCATTATAGCATAAGACATAGTATGCGGCAATCAACAAGCAATGATATAATGAACATGAGTATGACATTAATCTTGAAACAATAATTTCTATTTTATACTTAACATGCATGCAATCATAAATATTTGTGCTCAGCAGCATGACCCGTTTACCTTGGAGCAAGGATGATCCTTGAGTCAGATCTAGGTCAAACCTTCCCTTGACTTAGCTCTACAAACCTATTCATAATCATTAAACATAATGAATCAATACATAGTATTGATCTTAGGTGATTTAGGGCTTGAGTGCAAGTGGATTAGTCTTATGAATCAGTCGTTATTATATTAAGAAAATCTAGGTTGAACAAGGTCACATAAATCACATTGATGCATGATTAGGGTTTCATGAGTCTAAAATATTGTTCCTAACGAAACATCAGAATAAGAAGTCAAAACATGGTCTAAAAACCTTCAATTCGTATTCTGCTCGAAAATCCAAATCCAGTGACTATTTATCTGAAATTTTCTGACCAATGGTTGGATTACTACGAATATTTGAAAAACTAACCAATGGGAAATTAGGGAAAAAGCCACTTGGGCTAAACAAAATTCCCTCAGCAGATATTGGGCCCGCGTCTAGGCGGACCAATGGATGCGGTCCAATTGGAGGCGGGTCCCTCCTATTCCAGGCGCGCAGGAGGGAACTGGGTTCTTAGGAGCTCGATACCGTGAAATCAAAACGACGATCTTTGATCTTGGTTCACTGCCCATCGGGAGAGCTACCTTGCCCACTATGTTCCTGGAAGGAAACCGCACCCAACGAGCCTAGGCTCGGGTGCTGAGGAGCAGTGGGGCTCGGGGACCTGCTCTAGCCATGGTGAGCATAGACCAGGATCAGGCAGCAGGGGAGGAAACCACTGTGACTGCAGAAAGATGGTGAGGCAAATCAACTCGCAAGACTAAACTAAAGACGAGGAATCATCGGTGTCGGAAAAAGAGCCAGTTGTTCGTCAGTTGTTGAAGAATAAAGGAAAACAAAGAAAGAAGAGTCGGAGATCCAACCATAAGAAAGAATGGCAATAAAGAACCATCGGGATTGGGTTTGAAGTCACAGAGGGAGGGCGATCATGAAACTGAGGTCTCTGGGGTCATAGAGCCATGGAGGTGGCTTGGCGACTAGCACCTGCAAGTGCCACTCAGTGGCCTATAGGACCCATTTCTCAGGGAAGACCCATGGCAAATCAAGGAGTCGGGAACATAGTAAGTGAGCCGAGGATACTCACCGCGGCAGCAATCAGACAGGGGAGATCGGAGTGATGAGGATATGGCCGCCGTCACCGGAACTGTAGGTCGAGTAGGTTGGGCTTGACTGAGGCACTAGAGATGAAATTGCTTGGGGGAGAGAGAAGTGAGAGGGGTGGTGGACCTTTTAGGGTAGTTATATAGGCATGGGGGCGCCAGAGGCCATCTCTGCAAAACTGGGGCGGCGAGGGGGATACCTGCCCTTTTGGGCGTTCACTCGTTAGGGCATGAAACCCCTAAGAACCAGGGATGGCCCGAATTGGGAAAGCCTCACGGGCACTTAGGATAAGAAATCACGCGATTTCATGCATTGATAAGGGAGATTAGGGAGCGGAGAAATCACTATACTATTCCCCTACTTTCCTTACCTGTCGCGAGGTTGAGGACAACGTTCGCACCATTGGATCGTGGAGTGGTTAAATCACAGCCGTCCGATCAGGCGCAAGGAAGAAAAAAAGAATAAACAGGGCGTGACAGGTAGATAAATTCGGGACTATAGGCAAATTGGTGCAATAAATGAAATTGTAGTCAAAATACAATTAAACTTTAAGAAAATCTTTCCAAAAATATTTGAGGGGTCAAACTAAGTCAAAATAACACCAAATTTGAACCATACGTTCATAATGGTGTCTAGACTCTTTCCATATGCCTAGTTTTCCATTTTGGCCATATCTTGCCCATTAATTTATTAAAAGTGATTTTCCTTATTTTATGCATATAGTTGGTGAGATAATGTGTAATATCTTCCCATATTTGTTTCTTTGAGTCTACAAAATATGATGACTAATTATTACCCACTAAAATGTCATGTCCTATAAGTTTTATAACTTTTTTGAGCAACTCTCTTGGAGGAGAGAGAAAAGGGAATTAGTGGTCCTTTACTCCTTAATAAAAACTATGTTAGGAAAGAGGAGGAGTTATTGGCCAAGGCATCTTATTCCTTAGTGACAAATTCGGATCTCAAGTATTTTCTCTTTTTATCATTTTCTTTAATCTTCATAATAGATAGGAGAGAGAGAAAAGGTGAAAAGGAAAACATATATTCAACTTATTATGACATACATGTGAGAGAAAGTGTATTTATAGTCTTATTTCCAATTTTCTCACTTTATTTTTCTAAAGGAGTATATTCATGGCCTTTTGTATTAAACCCCTTGATTAATTATTATTTGGAAAAAGTCCCATTCTATCTTTTAAATTATATTTGAAAATCGGGATGTGACAATTCTACCCACCTTAGATAAATTTCGTCCTCGAAATTTCCTAGGATACTACCCACCTTAGGATTTTTGTTACTTCTTCATATAATTGAAACATCAATAAAATTTGCATGGAAAGTGAATTTATTTCATGAAAAGGTCCAAATTAATATAATCTACTTATTACATCACTCTTCATCTTCCTTCTCTACTTCCATAGTAAAAATTCTAGCTTGTCTTTTGGTAGGTGGAGGGTGGCCCTTGTCCTGGTCTTGGTCCTTCTTTGTGAGCTTAGGGTAGTTTGACTTGAGGTGTCCGATTTCTCCACAGTAGTAGCATGCCCCCGTAACATACCTGCATGGGCCTGCATGGTTCTTCTTGCACATTGGACATTGGGGCTTCTCAACTTCAACTGTAGGTTCAGGTACCTTCCTCTTAGGGTTGTTGGGAGGCTGGTATTGGTTGTTTTTCTGAGGAGCTTCTTTCTTGTAGGATCTTCCAGGGTGGTCTTCAAGCTCTAAGGATACATCCAGGGATGCTTGGAGGGTTCTGTGGCTTCTTCCTGACAAAGCTAAGCTCAGGTCTGGCTTGAGTCCTCGGATGAATTTCTTTGTCCTACGACGTTCATCATAATCATACCCGTACTTTTGGAGGACTCTAAACTTCATAGCATATTGGGTAACAGTCATGTCACCCACTTGTGCCAGGTTGGCAAACTCCAGCTCCTTTTTCTCTATCATGGCTTCAGACACGTAGTGCTCCTGGAAGGCTTCAATGAATCCTTCCCATGTGAATGGAGGTGCATCAACTGCCCTTGAGTTGAGCAGGTTTTCCCACCATGTGCGGGCTGCCCCTTTGAGCATGTGGGTTGCAAAATGAACCCTAGAGTGTTGAGGGCAGTCCACGTCCCAAAAGCAGTGCTCCATGCCTCTAATCCAATCCTCCGCTTTGGTGACTACATCAATTTCTCCCTCACCCGAGAAAGAGTCGGGTCTTATCTTTAGGAAGTCCACTAGAGAGGGTTCATGATGCCTAGGCTGGTGTTGGCCTTGTGCTAGGGCATTGGTGAGTGTTTGGATAAGATCTTCTATGGTTGGCTTATTGTTCTCTCTTGGTCCACTTTCCCCACTAAAAGAGCTAGCACCATGATCCTTTCCCTTTCCATTTTCTGCTCTTTTAGGGGCCATCTAAAAAAAAGGTCATATAAACCTAGGGTTAGAACATGTGAATCAAATCACATCTTTGGTGGCCATCCATTTATTGGCTCTGATACCATTAATGTAACACCCCTCCCTAGGGTTACTTACATAACCAGCGGAAGCACAACCTAATCCCCAACATTATCCATAATGTGGGGTACTTGGCATTTTAGGGAGGGTTGTCACAAAAAAGGGTAGTCATTGCAAATAAACAAATAATTCACCATTGAGATTCATACATTGTTCTTTACATAGGAAACTATGATTGAGCTCTATAACCTGTATAAATATTTCTAAGCATGGAAACCTAAACATAAAAGTAAACATATTTATAACAAAGGATTGACTAGAATGGATGGCAGCCCAGCAGTTAGCTCTTGCAGGTTTGCTACCCCTTACTTTCTTCTCTTTAGTCCTTACTTGCTCCAATATCTAGGGACATCACGTCCCCAGCCATGCAAAAGGGAAAAACGACACATCAGTAAACGGTACTGGCACTTTATAAAAAAACAAGATAAATATACTTGACATGTAAGAAAAATTGACATGAATTGACTTTAGGCATTCTTGAATCATCATTATTAGCATAAATAATTGAAAAGAAATCGTATGCGTCCCTCTGTGACGCCCCCTTAGGAGCACATGATTGCTAGGAAAGCCCTTGACGACCCTTCTGAGGTCCATGATCGGGAGCATAACAAAACTATTTCAATTCCAATTACTTGACCATTAACATAATGATGACATTAACATAAATCATGATCAATCATGAAGGGATTTCTCCTCATTAACATGATATTTTAAACATGATGGGATTTCACCCACTTGCTCATTAACATGAATTCCATGAGTCTGTAATGATAACAATAATCATAGTGAGCATTATAGCATAAGACATAGTATGTGACAATCAACAAGCAATGATATAATGATCATGAGTATGACATTAATCTTGAAACAATAATGTCTATTTTATACTTAACATGTAGGCAATCATAAATATTTGTGCTCAGCAGCATGGCCCGTTTACCTTGGAGCAAGGATGATCCTTGAGTCAGATCTAGGTCAAACCTTCCCTTGACTTAGCTCTACAAACCTGTTCATAATCATTAAACATAATGAATCAATACATAGTATTGATCTTAGGTGATTTAGGGCTTGAGTGCATGTGGATCAGTCTTATGAATCAGTCGTTATTATATTAAGAAAATCTAGGTTGACCAAGGTCACATAAATCACATTGATGCATGATTAGGGTTTCATGAGTTTAAAATATTGTTCCTAACGAAACATCAGAATAAGAAGTCAAAACATGGTCTAAAAACCTTCAATTCGTATTCTGCTCGAAAATCCAAATCCAGTGACTATTTATCTAAAATTTTCTGACCAATGGTTGAATTACTATGAATATTTGAAAACCTGACCAATGGGAAATCAGGGAGAAAGCCACCTGGGCTAAACAAAATTCCCTCAGTAGATATTGGGCCCGCGTCTAGGCGGACCAATGGATGCGGTCCAATTGGAGGCAGGTCCCTCCTATTCCAGGCGCACAGGAGAGAACTGGGTTCTAAGGAGCTCGATACCGTGAAATCAAAATGACGATCTTTGATCTTGGTTCGCTACCCATCGGGAGTGCTACCTTGCCCACTGTGTTCCTGGAAGGAAACCGCACCCAGCGAGCCTAGGCTCGGGTGCTGAGGAGCAGTGGGGCTCGGGGACCTGCTCTAGCCATGGCGAGAATAGACCAGGATCAAGCATCAGGGGAGGAAACCACTGTCACTGCAGAAAGATGGCGATGCAAATCAACTCGCAAGACTAAACTAAAGACGAGGAATCATCAGTGCCGGAAAAAGAGCCAGTCATTCGTCAATTGTTGAAGAACAAAGGAAAACAGAGAAAGAAGAGCCAGAGATCCAACCGCAAGAAAGAATGGCAATAAAGAACCATCGGGACTGGGTTTGAAGTCGCAGAGGGAGGGCGATCATGAAACTGAGGTCTCCGAGGTCATAGAGCCATGGAGGTGGCTTGGCGACTAGCACCTGCAAGTGCCGCTCAGCGGCCTATACGACCCGTTTCTCGGGGAAGACCCAGGGCAAACCAAGGAGGCAGGACCAGAGTAAGTGAGCCGAGGATACTCACCGCGGCCGCAATCGGACAGGGGAGGTCAGAGTGATGAGGATATGTCCGCCGTCACCGGAACTATAGGTCGAGTAGGTTGGGCTTGACTGAGGCACTAGAGATGAAATTTCCTGGGGGAGAGAGAAGTGAGAGGGGCGGCGGACCTTTTAGGGTAGTTATATAGGCATGGGGGCGCCTGAGTCCATCTCTGCAAAACTGGGGAGGCGAGGGGGATACCTGCCCTTTTGGGTGTTCACTCGTTAGGGCACGAAACCCCTAAGAACCAGGGATGGCCCGAATCGGGAAAGCCTCACGAGCACTAAGGATAAGAAATCACGCGATTTCATGCATTGATAAGGGAGATCAGGGAGCAGAGAAATCGATGTACTATTCCTCTACTTTCCTTACCTGTCGCGAGGTTGAGGACAACGTTCGCACCGTTGGATCGGGGAGTGGTTAAATCATAGTCGTCCGATCAGGCGCAAGGAAGAAAAAAAGAATAAACAGGGCGTGACAGGTAGATAAATTCGGGACTATAGGCAAATCGGTGCAATTAATGAAATTGTAGTCAAAATACAATTAAACTTTAAGAAAAGATTTACAAAAAGATTTGAGGGGTCAAACTAAGTCAAACGAACACCAAATTTGAACCATACGTTCATAATGGTGTCTAGACTCTTTCCATATGCCTAGTTTTCCATTTTGGCCATATCATGCCCATTAATTTATTAAAAGTGATTTTCCTTATTTTATGCATATAGTTGGTGAGATAATGTGTAATATCTTCCCATATTTGTTTCTTTGAGTCTACAAAACATGATGAATAATTATTACCCACTAAAACGTCATGTACTATAAGTTTTATAACTTTTTTAAGAAACTCTCTTGGAGGAGAGAGAAAAGGGAATTAGTGGTCCTTTCCTCCTTAATAAAAACTATGTTAGGAAAGAGGAGGAGTTATTGGCCAAGGCATCTTATTCCTTAGTGTAAAATTCGGATCTCAAGTATTTTATCTTTTTATCATTTTCTTTAATCTTCATAATAGATAGGAGAGAGAGAAAAGGTGAAAAGGAAAACATATATTCAACTTATTATGACATACATGTGAGAGAAAGTGTATTTATAGTCTTATTTCCATTTTTCTCCCTTTATTTTTCTAAAGGAGTATATTCGTGGCCTTTTGTATTAAACCCCTTGATTAATTATTATTTGGAAAAAGTCCCATTCTATCTTTTAAATTATATTTGAAAATTGGGATGTGACAGCCCTCCACTCATTTGGACACATAGTCAACAACTACAAGAATGTAGAAGAACCCACAAGAAGAGGGGAAGGATCCCATGTAGTCAACTCCTTAAACATAAAAAAATGTAACTCTTTCCATGAAGTCATAAGCATATGTTCCCTCCTAGATATGTTTGTTGATCTCTGACATTGGTCACATGCAAGCATGAAGTCATAGGTATCTTTAAAAATTGTGGGCCTGTAGAATCCACATTGACATACTTTCCTAGCCATCTTTTGAGAATGCATGTGTCCACTAGTTGGGCCTAAAAGACATGGATCTAGAATATCTTGAGCTTCTTCTCTGATTATGCATCTACAATGAAGACCATATGTACATAGCTTAATAAGATGGCAGTTATCCCAATAAAAATTTATGACACCATGCAAAAAGTTTGTTTTTAAGTGCACTTTATATTCAAGATGTAGGAAACCAATTGCGAGATAGTTTAGATAATCGGAAAATCATGAAAAATTAGATTCATATTTTAGAAGTTGGTCGTATGGTATGGAATCATCCATGAAATCCCGTTATCATCTCAGATACAAAGGTGGCTGAGGTGATCAAAAAAAACATTCTCATAGCCCTTTTTATCATGGATTTCTAAGTAAAATTCTTCAAGAAGCAGATTTCAATGAATGAGCCTTGGCTTTCCGTCCTTCTTGGTCATCATATAGTAGTTGGTAGCATGGTCTTTGTAAACTATCACCTTTAAAGCCACAAACTAAGATCATAACTTTTTGAAAGAATTGATGATTGCTAGCATCTCCTTCTCTATAGTTGTGTAGTATTGTTGTGCATCGTCTAAGGTCTTTGAAGCATAGTAAATAACATACAAGTTCTTAGCAAAATGCTACTTAAGAATGGCTCCTACTATGTAGTCACTTGCATCGCACATGATATCCAATGCTAGAAACCAATCCATTGCATCAAATGATAGGAGTAGAGGTGAGTGATATTTTAGTCTATTGAAACTAGTCATGCATGATTGGTCAAAATTGAAAATGACTTCTTTTCAACAAGAGGTTAGTAAGAGGCTCGGTAACGCACTGAAAAATTACCATTTTCATAGGCTCTTTTACTATGCATTTTGTACACTTATTACACATTTTTATACTACTTGTGCATGATTTAGCATTGGCCTATGACACTTAATTTCATCCATTATTCATATGTTTTATTGTTTCATATTTAATTATCATTATTTGAGGAGATTATATTCTTTCTTGTTAAATTTTTGGTAAATTGACAAGAATTGAAATAGCTCAATGCTACCGACAAATCTGTAGGTGGTACCGACATTTTAAGAAAAGGAATAGGGATGAATCAAATCAGCTCAATGGTACTGATGTAGGAGTTGGTACTACCGACATTCCAAAAGAAGAACTCTGGAATGTGTCAATGCCACTGACTACCAACTCGGTGGTACGGATTTCTATCAAAAAATTCAACTGGAAATGTCATGGAAAATCTTGATGCTTCCAACATCCTGTTGTAAGTACTGATAGCTAACAATAGATCACAAATCTGAGAAGGTGTCGATACTACTGACACCCTACAGATAGTGCCGACTTGTTGTGATCAGGCTAGATTAAAGACCATTATTAATCTGACGGTTGGGACTTAGTGATGCCCTAAGTCAATTCTATGGCTAGGGAGAGTGCGGCCAAACTTAGGTATCACTTTATTTTACATTGCACAATAACTGAGAGTCGAGAGACAAGTAATAAGGGTAAAAGGTCACATTGTGGCTGATTTGAGCACCTCTAGTGGACATAGTTTTAGTCAGAAGACATCAAATTGATGTGTTCATCAGAGGGAGTCATCTTGTCCAACTTCTTCAGGGGTTACTTTAGTTTTCTAATGTTACCCACATTTTTCTTTTCGTCTCCCATGTTTATGACAATGGAAACCATGTGGGGCTAATCCCCTTTGTTCCTTATGACCCAGAAGTAACCCAATTTTGCATTGTACTTGACATTATGAATTAAAATATATATTTCTCTTAATTTCTGGACATGTCTTTACAACTACTTCTTGAATTATCTATGCTTGATCGCCATAGGTGATTTATTAGATCGTTAATTGCTTTGAGAGAAAGTTTTAGGGTTGTGAAGGTTGTAGATTTATATAGATTTGACCACAATTCTAGAGAAGGCCAACGATTGTGAAGGGAATAACCAAGAGAATTTATTAAAGCATCTAACTAATAATTAACTTTCTATAAGAGTTGGTTTGTATTAGATTAGGTAGTGAATTATGAAACGAAAGTAGGTTATTCTTTCTACAGGTCCCTTGGTCTAGGGTTAAGAGGAACAAATATTAATGAAATTATGTTAATTGCAGCGTGAACCTTGGTGAAATCGTAATCCTAAGGAATCCGTTCATTTTGTGATCACAACCAGTAATTTTAGTTTTAATTTCTACAATTTAAGTAATTAATCGCCAATCACTCTTTTCCTTCAATCTAGTTGATCAGGTCAACATTAGTACTAGTTTCTAGACTCATATTTTCTCGTGTTTGATATTTGGGCCTCTTTGGGTGTATATTACTTCAATATGTGCACTTGCATTTTGTATGTATAGTAAACACACTATCAATATTTCAGTACCGTTGCTAGGGAAAACGCTGCATCCAACATTGAGTGTTGTGTCTGGCCACTTTAGGCCACAAATTTTCTTTTCTCTTTGGACTACTCCTCAAGATGAATATTCAATTATTCATTCAATCACTGGTATCCAATACTTACATTGAGCTTACTATATGTAGCTACTAGTGCATGTTGCAGACAAGAAGTACTGATTACGGAGGGTCAACTACACAAAGTTAATTACAGGAGAAATTCTTACATAGATCATAGGAGTATAGTAGATCTACAAGAGAACTGATCTAAACTCCACCACCTGAAACTCCACCACTACAGGCAACTCAATCAGAACAACCAAAAATGGGTGATGGTTATGTAGTAGTTGAAGAGAAGACAGTCTGGGAGAAAATAAAGGCATCTTCTACTACAGCTCAGTTGAGTCCAATTAGAAGCTAGTCCATCAATGTGGGAAGTTACAAGATAGACCATGGTCTGGTAGCATTGGTTAAATCATAAGTGTTCCATGGTCACAGTATGGAGGAATCGATTACACACATCAATAATTTTGTAGAAAGTTGTGACATGGTGAAGATTGACATGGTTCCAGCTATAATAATATATATGAAGTTGTTTCCTTCTTCATTGATAGTTAACAAAAAATCATGGTTTCTTAGCCTTCTTCCAGAGTCAATAGAAACCTGAGATCAAATGATAGATATCTTCTCTGAGTGATACATTCCACCTAAGAAGACTAAATTGGTTGGAAAGATCTATAACTTCAAGCATCATGTAGAAGAGTCATATTTAGAGGCATGTGAGAGATTCTAGCACATGTTGAGGAAGGTCCCTCATCATGGGATTGATCTTTATGGCTAACAAAAGAATTTCTACTATAGACTACATAAAGAAGAAAGAACATCGTACGATAGTGCATTGCCAAGATTTTTCCTC
Organism: Alisma plantago-aquatica; assembly: GCA_963693085.1. Lineage (NCBI taxonomy): Eukaryota > Viridiplantae > Streptophyta > Magnoliopsida > Alismatales > Alismataceae > Alisma > Alisma plantago-aquatica. The sequence continues at coordinate 917,780,200 of OY856409.1, forward strand.
TACAACAAGGTGTCTAGGTGTCAAAAAAATTCTAAAGAAAATGGCCGAAAATCAGTCATGCGGTGAGGAATGAGAAGCTCCATCAAAAGTCAAAAGTGTTGAAGAGTCCACAGTCATCATGGCACTGAGTGAGAAGTTGGACAACCTCACAAGGAAGCTTGAGCAAAAATATGGCACCTCATCTGGAGGTGAAGAAGAAGATTTCATGTACATGCTCCAGCAATATAAATAGGATAGGGGACCAATAAGATAGATAAAATTGAATACATGCCAGGCAGGCCAGTGACTCGAGAATGAGACCTTATTGGACCATACAAAATGGGTGCAACAAAATCATGAGGCTCAGATCTGTAGTCTTGAAAACCAGATCTCTCAGCTAGCAACAGAGGTGGCTACCATAAAGAAGATCATTCAGTAGGGATTTCTTGGGATTAGAAGGACAACTCATTAGCTTCACTAAGTATTGTCAAGAAGCAAGAACGTCTTATTGAGGAGTCACCAAAGTAGCACACTTTAGAGCCAAATTGGCTGTATGTGTCTAAGGTTCCATTTCTCTGCAACCTATATGGAAAACTAGGGGGATGCATAACACCAGTGCAATATGCTCACACATGCACCTCAGTAGATATTGGGTCAAGGAAAAGTGACAAGGATACCCTATCTTCAATACTTGTGCAAGACAAAGAACTTCAAAGTTCCACCAGTGTTATGTCACTGCCTCTAGTTCCAAAAAAGGTCCCTACTCAACAGGAATAGGTGAAGGTTTTACTTCCCAGTGGAATAGTCACAGTCAATCAGGAGGCGCCCACAATTCAGAAGGATCTGCCACATGCCATTCCATCTGTATGGGACATGCCAAATTCTCTCCCAAACGGTGGCGTTGAAGAAATTTTAGGGGAGGAGATCTCTAATCTACCATATGTTCCACTGCATAAGTGTATAGAGAAGCCATATGTGCCATTTCCAGATAGTCTGAAGCCGAGGAAGGAGGAAACACAATTCAAGAAATTTCTAGTCATATTCTAAAAGCTCCACATAAATATTCCACTCATGGAGGTGACAGAACATATTTTGAAATATGGGATATTCTTGAAAGATATCATCAACAAGAAGAGGCAAATAAAAGATATAGATGTCTTGTGTGTTGATGAAGTGGTGTGTGCCATGATCTAGGGAAGGTTGTCGAGGAAGAGAAAAGATCCAGGATATTTCTAAATTTCTTGTTCCATAGGCAGTCAACATTTCCAAAAAACACAATGCAATTCTAGGGTGAGCATAAATCTCATGCCTCTCTCTAAATTTTGAAAGTTGGGGTTGAAGGAACTAACAAAAATATCCATGACAATCAAGTTGGAAGACAGATCAATTTTGAGGCCGTATAGGATATGCGAGGATGTTCTAGTCAAAGTCAACAAATTCATCTTTCCAATTGATTTTGTGGTCATGGGTATTTATTAGATATTAGGATCATAGATGTGGTATGGAAGTTCATTCCAAGATACGTCCGATATGATCACTACCATTGGTAGATTCTACTTGACACTTGTGATAAATGATGATAAAGTGGAGTTTAGACATCCAAATGAACTTCACACCCATCTCATGACAAACCAAGCTAAAAACAACTAATCTTGTGGAGCCTAGGACATTAAACAAGGGTTCTTATAGGAGGAAACCCATTTATATTTTTGTTATTTACTATTTTTCTAGGTATTTCCGTTAGTTACATTTCATATTTTTCTTGTTAGATTTTAGTTGATGAAAAAAAGGTACCATGATGCATTTGTTTGGTGTGCAGACTCTAGAAAGTTGATACCACTGACACCAAAGTTGGTACTACCAAATTTTCACAGAAAAATCACAAGACTCCAAGAAAGAAAGTCAATACTACTACACCCAAGTCGATACTACTAATTTTTCTCAGAAAAAGTCATAGAGCTACAGAAAAAGGATGTCGATACAACCAACACACATGTCGATGGAAGTGACTCATATAGCTCAAAGAATGATAAAGAATGTCACATCATGGTACCACCAAGACACAAGTTGGTGTCACCAATAAGAGGGTTGTATTCTAGCATAACTTGATCCATAGAACCACCAAGACCTCCACTGCCACCACCCTTCAAAGAAACTAGTACCACTGTTCCACCTCTTGGTTTGATTTTTGACTCAAGTTCAAGCTTAGGGTGTGTTTGTACAACTAATTCTTTATTTTTTGCTTGTTATCTTTATTATTTGGAGTTGTAGGATCCACATATATCTATGTAATCATGGAACATTAGTTGCATGATTTTTGCCATTTAATAGAGTGTGCTTTTATGTTCTTTTGCAATGGAGTCTAGATTTTTTGGCATATCTTTGGAAGCTTGGTTGTAAATTCTAAAGGCAACACCACCTATAGGAATTTTATGGATTATTCAGCTTGAGGATATTTGATATGAATGGAAATCCTAATTATACATGAATTATGGATGATGATGGGGTTTGAGCCTAAACTGACTAAACAATCAACGGGGCCTTAAAATGGAAGTTTTAGAAAGAAATCCTATGGTTACCATGTACACAGGTCAATAGAAGAGGGACATTTCATAGCTTAAGAAAAGTAATGTCTCTTCATCTTGTGATTCCATCCACTTTTCATACCTTTGATCCACAACCCTAAGATGATCAAGTAGCCTAAATTATTTCCTCTTGATTGCATTACATAGCATAATCGGTAACATGATAGTTAGTTTTCCCTTTTGGAATTAAGTACAAAATGATAATTTTTTTTGCATATGAAGTACTTGCATAACAAACTCATGTAGATTGCATATCTTTTGCATCATTCATCTTACACCATGTATTCATGTATTTTCTTTTGAAATTAAAGTGTATGGATACACATCCATACCTCATTAAATAAAATGAAAAAAATGTGTGATTTGTTATAGTGAATCCCAAGCATACTCTTCAATCATGCTAAAACAATGGGCCAATGAAAAAAAATGAAAATTTCCATGAAAGAAAGAGGTAGAAAAGGATGCCCTGAGCTCCATATGAATCTCTCTTCTAAGGAAAATGAAATCATGTACATGACATATTCTTTGTTTCACTATCATCCTTATGATGAAATCTTCAATGCATGCATCATTCCATCCATAAGAGTAGGTATTACGATTCATGCATTTACTCACATTCACCGTGATAGGTTCATCATGTTTATTTTTTGCATAAATGATTCAAAGTTACTTGTGGTTCTTCATAAGCCACCTACTTCATTTTATCCATTTCTCTTATTGGTAGTCCATAAATATGATTGATCTCCTCATTCATTCTTAGAAAGAGAACTGCTTCTAATTAGTTAGTAGTATAGGAAAGAGTAATGTAGATAGAGAACCACGTGATGCACCAAGAAAATTCATGATTGACTATGATATTAACTGCTCTATTGATAGTGTTTCACTAATCTAAGGGTGGACATCTTTAATGAATATTTTTGTTCACTTTACAGTAATTAATTGTTTAGTGGTCAGTAAGGGCCGGTTTGGGACCGCCATGTGGGAGTAGTTTAGAGATGAAATTCATTGTCTTTGTCATTTTTTTGAGTTGTCTCAAACATATCTGAGGGTACATTGCTCGAGGATGACAACATTTAACATTAGGGGATTTTGATGCACTAAACAATTGTTGTTTTCACAAGTTGTTTTACTATACATTTTGTACACTTGTTTCTCATTTTGATACTACTTGTAAATGATTTTTAGCATTATTGGTCGGTGACACTTAATTGCATCAATCAACATATTTTTTATTGTTCCATATTATAATTATCATTATTTAATAAGCTTATGTTCTTTCTTGCTGAATTTCAGGTAAATTGACAAGAATTGAAACAACTCAATGCTACCAATAGATCTGTTGGTGGTACTGGCATTTTAAGAAAAGGAACATGAATGAATTGAATCAACTCAGTGGTACAGAAACAACAATTGGTAATACCAACATACTAACAGGAGCACTCTAGAAATGTATCAGTGGCACCAACAACCAACTTGGTGGTACCAACTTTTATTCAAAATCCAACATGAAATGTTAGGAAAAATATTGGTGCTACAAACATGTTTTTGATAGTACCAATATCTTATAAGGGATCACAAATCTGATAAGGTGTTGATACTACCGACACCCGATCTTTAGTATTGACTTGTCATGATCAAGCCAGATTAAAGATCGTTGTTAATCCAACAACCAAGACTTAATGACACCCTAAGTCAATTCTATGACTAAGGGGGAGTGTGACCAGAGCTAGATATCATTTTATTTTCTATTGCATAATAACTAAGAGTTGGGAGAGATGAAAGACAAAAACAAGGCCATGTTCTAGACAATTTGGGCACCTCCGGTGGACACATTTATAGTCTATAGACAACAAACTACTCCTTTCATTAGAGGGAGTCATTTAGTCCAGCTTCTTCTGGGGTTACTTTAATTTTCTAATGTTTCCCACATTTTCTTTTCTTCTCTCATGTGTATGACAATGGAAACCATGCCAGAATAATCTCCTTTGTTCCATAGGACCCAGGAGTAGCCCAGTTTTGTATTATACTTGACTTTGTAAATTAATATCTATATTTATCTTAATATTTGGACATATCTTTGGGATTACTTCAAAAATTATCTATGTTTGATCACAATAGGTGTTTTATTAGACCTTTGATTGCTTCGAGTAGAGGATTTAGGGTTAGGAAGATCGTAGATTTACATAGCTTAGATCATTCTTTGAGAGAAGGCCTACAGATGTGAAGGGAATAACCTAGAGAATTTATTAAAGCACCTAAATAATAATTAAATCGCTCTAAGAGTGAGTTTTGTATTAGATTAGGTAGTGAATTACACTACAAGAGAAGGTAATTCTTGCCACAGGTCCCTTGATCCAGGTTTAAGAGGAATAAATATTAATGAAATGAAGCTAATTGCAATGTGAACAATGGTGAAACAGTAATCCTAAGGAATCCATAATTATTTGATCACAACCAACAATTTTAGTTTTAATCCATTCAATTTAGTTAATTAATAATCAATCACTATTTTCCTTTGATCTAGATGATTAGGTCACTTTTAGTAGTAGTTTCTGGACTCATGTTTTCCTCGTGTTTGATATCTAGGAATATTTGGGCCTATATTAATTTGATATGTGCACTTGTGTTTTGTATGTGTAGTAAACACACTATCACTTGGTAATGTTGGAGAAGTCGTAAATGAATCTTCTATAGGATTTGACGTGCCCAAGAAATTCAAGAATTTCTGTAATAGAGGAGAGAGGTGTAAATTTTGTGATGACTTTAATTTTAGATCTACCCACTTCTATTCCTCTAGTGCTCACCCCTTGGCAAATAATGATGCCTTCCCTTACAATTAAATGGAATTTCTCTAAATTTAGCACCAAATGTGCTTCTTCACATTTTTTGAGCATGAGAGATAGGTGGTGTAGACATGAATAAAAAATCATCATAGATGAAGAAGTCATCCATGAAGATTTACATTACTTCTTATGACATCTCAGAATAGATGGCAGCCATGCAACACTAGAAGGTAGCAACAACATTGCAGATACCAAAATGCATCCTCCTAAAGGCATAAGTACCAAAGTGGCATAAGAAAGTGGTCTTCTCCTAGTCATTAGAATGGAGAGGAATTTGGTATAATCTTGAGTATCCATCAAGGTATAAAAAGTATTCTTGATGTGTGAGACAATCAAACATGTAATCAAGAAATGTGAGAGGGAAGTCTTTTCTATGGCCTTATTCAATTTTCTCTAATCGATACACATCCTACACCCTAAGATAGTATATGTGTGATTGAGCTCGTTTTTATTATTTTACCACTGTGGTGCCCCCATTCTTGGGGAAGACTTGAATAAGGATAACCCAAGTAGAGTCATAGATCAGGTAGATAATCCCTTTAGTGAGAAGTTTGATGACTTTTAGGATATCAACCTCCTTAATAATTGAATTTAGCTTGCATTGAATGTCCCTAGACTGCTTGTATTCTTCGACCATGGGGATCTTACTCATGCATATAGATTTATTGACCCATGTTAGGTCACTCATCTTATATTTCAAGGTTGCTTTTCTATTATACAACTTGGCAATTAGCTTATTTTTTTATAAGGCACAAGGTTGGAGTTGATAAAAATTGGGCAAGTTTCTTGTTCGTCAAGAAAAATGTACTTGAGCTATTCAGGTAGGGCCTTCATCTCTGGGGCAAGTGTGCAACTTTTTCTTAAACAATAGAGACAATATGAGATCATTGAATTTAGCGTGATGTACAGTCTCAATGGTGTCCATATGGACCATGCACTGGAGGATCTTCTAATCATCAAAGTCTAACTCAATCAGTGTTGTGAGGGCAGAATGTAGAGGATCTTCTCATAGTTCCCACTTTTGTGTATGTTGGGAAAGCTTGTCTATGTAGTCGAGAAGGTAGACTTCTCCTGGATTCTTGGACCCTTCATGCTTGCAAATACAAAAAACTCCAGAGTTTTCCTACCTATCCATAAGAGGATGGTGTCAGATTCTACATAAATCAAGGCATGTGCTATAGCTTAAAATGGATGGCCAAAAATTAGAGGATAGCAGAGGTACTCCTTGTTGTCTACAATTACAAAGTCACAAGCGATATAGGCTTCCTTTCCTACTTTTACTAGGATATCCTCTATGATGTCTATGGCTTTGCGATAGATGAATTTGCAAGCTGAATAGTCATTGACGTGGGTAGCATATATACAAAGCCCAACCTTTTGCATAGACTATAAGGCATGAAAAAAATACTTGCACCTATTTTGTTTTCAAATCCTTTTCTACATGTATTGTCACCTAGATGAAAATAGGTCCCATGGGAACCGAGGTCCTTTTGCGTCCTTTGGAATTTTGTTTAAAATAATATCAAAGGTAGTTTGCACAATCTTAATGATTTTATATCCTTTCATGGTATATTTCCTGGTGAATAGAGTCTTTAGCTATTCTAACTAGGCATGGATTTTAGAAATAGTGTCTAGGAAAGGGATGTCTAGGTGAAGCTTCTTCATGTGTTCCTTGAATGTCATAGATACAATGTCTAACTTTTTTTGTTTGAGGTGACCTAGTAGGGACGGTGCGTCTCGTAGACATAAATATTGGGCCCAAAGGCCTCAACTTTTGGAGCCTCAATAGTGAAAGTTTTTTTTTGAAATATACCATTGACTTCTAGTATTTTCTCTTTCTCAACCATTACAGTATTGTCATTGTCAAAATATATGGGCATGGAGGATGGATTCTATGGAGGGGGTGGTTCATACATGTTTCCAAAACATTTGGAGATGACCTTTAGCTACTCGATATTCTTGGGGTTATTTTTTTGGGTTGTTTAACAAAATGTCTTGTAGGAGGGTGTTGTTTGTATATGATATAAGCCAACTATGAATCAATTGCCTTTTGATTGGCCATCTAGCACTAGATTAAATATAGTAGCTTAGAAATATTTTCATCTGTGGAAGAACTAGGGGTGGATTGCTACATTTAAGGTTCTTGTCTTAGGTTTTGAAATTGCGGCCCACAATTTTGGAAATTACCTACATAGTTTCCTTCACTCTTGAAAATTCATTGATTTTTGTATTAGAACCCGAGGGTGGATGACCTTGGTGGTTCATTTGAGGAGGCCATTGTTGTGCCACATGCTCTACACCAGATGCGTTTCCATATTTGAAACCAGGATGATTTTTGGTTTGATTTTTATTGTAATAGGCTTGGTGGTGACTTGTATTTGTGGAGCTAAGATCCTCCATTTGCCACACATCCTCAGTTTGTATGGGAATTTTTTAAATAAGTTGTCATTGTTGGGTAGAATGCATAGTCTTTGCAGATGCCACAAAGAAATCTTGTAGATTTTACTTATTGTGGCAGATATTGAGGTTGTTCCTGTGTCCCCTTTTTTCACAGGCATTGAAAGAGGATTGCAGACGACCTTTCTTCAAACAAGAATATTGAGGCTTTTGGTAATGTATTTGATGTTGAAAATATCTTTATCATTGGACACTTTAAGAAGTCCCCCTTTTCCTCGAGGGGATCAGGCTTGGGTCTCGTCATTTCTTTTGACAACTTTCCAAAGATTTTTCAATGTTTTAAAACATAAAGTTACCTCCAGATGAGGTTTCAAGGAAGATCTTGGTGTTGTTATCAACACCATGATAGAACATTATGATCATTTATACTTGGGGATGCCATGATGTGGAGAATGAGAAATGCATTCCTTAGATCTCTCCCTTGCTTCACTCGAGGTTTCTCCTGGAACCATGCATGATTGTGTAATATGCCCCCAGATTTGATAGGTGAGAGACATGGGATAATATTTCTCAATGAATTTTTCTAAGAGTGGTGATGTGATCTACCTCCTTTTCATTATACAAACTATTGGCTATATATGTTAGGGAATATTAGAATAGCCAAATCTTGAGGGCATTATCTAAGATGTCTGGAATCTTGGACAAGGAGCAAAGATCGGTGAAGGGTTGGGGATGGTCTTGATAATTTACATCCCTCCTATCAGAAAACACACTACCTTGAACCATGGTGATCCACTATGTGTGGATCTCAAACTATAGATAAAGGATTACATGAGGAATAACCAGATGTAGTGTGTTGGTGGTCGTAAGGATTGAAAAGTCCTTAAGTTTTTTCTTCCGCTCTGCTTCTTGTCAAGTGGCATCTCGAGCATCTTGTTTGAAAACTATGGATCCCATTGACTCAACCAAGATGGCTTCTCTCTATCCAGAGAGAGCCTATTCTATATTCTAGTTGTCTTCCACTTGAACCTTCCTATTTATATGGATATGGGTTCAAGCGATGGAGGGTTTTATCATTCCCTAGGTCGAGCATTGACAGTGTAGAGTTAATGCTTTGGGAGCATTGCATATGTTGTCAGTACCTAAAAAGAGATCAGACAACGTTTGTGCTTAGATGAAAGTACAGATTCAATAAGATAAGAGTGGATATCAAGTGAAAATAAAAATTCCTAATTATTCAAAGAAATAGGGTTGGAAATTAGCATTGTTGTCCCCAAGAATGACACTAAAATTTGATGAGCGTCATTTGCACAAAAAAATCACAAGATAAAATTATTTCCTAGATTTAAACCTTTTAAATGTTAATCAAGTTAATCATAAGAAAGAAATTTAAGTTTTAGTATAAAAAGGTATCAGCCCCTTGGGAGAACAATTTTAAGATTTTAATTCAAACCAATTTCTATTAGTAATGTTTAAAATATGGGTTGGAAAAAGATTTAAATCTAAAATAGGAAAGCAAATCAACAAAATCAACCTAATTAATCAATGATTAATTTCAATTAATAATATTATTGTGAGTCCAAGTTTCACCTCGAAGCCTATGTAGTCATATTATAAAACTCAGTTCCCTTAATAAATAGATTAGTATCATGTAGATCTATTCCTTTCAGAAACATATCTTATTGATCAAGCTATCCACAAACCTGAGATCTTGGTGAATGTGGGCCATGGTTTGATCCTCCAACAAGTATCCATACAGGATCTCATCAATAGTCTTGTGAGTCTCATTTGATGTTATGGTTCATAAGTTTAAGACATCATTGTTATGGATCTTAACAATCATGAAGAATGAGGGATCAAGCAATGATTCATTTTTTTAAATGAATGAAGACACAAATTTTATTTATTTATTGGAATCAAAGTTAGTAACATAAATTATAGGATAATGGGGCAACCCCCCATGTCCCAGAAAAAGAGAACTACTCCATATTTCTCATAGAAGTAGGGAAAATGATACGAAGAAGAGAAAGCATGTTGCTAGCAACATGTTTGTAGACTCTATGAGGAAGAAGACTAATCTGTCTCTCATTTTCTTTCTCCATTCTTCTAGATACGATTCTGAGATGATAGGGGGTTGATGATCTATGTTTTTCACTCCCCTCATTATATATCAGAGGAAGTGCCTTGAAAATGCTAAGAATCTGCCTGGTACGTGGGAATTTTCTAGGTCAGGCACTCCAGTCAAATCGATTGGTAACCTCATTGGTGGAATAGTTTAATTAGTTGTGAGAATTTCAAGTATTGTGTCAACCAATCAAGCTACTAGCAGAGTTGATACTTTGGCTTGAAGAAACGTTATTCGACTAGTTTGAGTCTAGTTGACCAGATTGTCTATGGAAACACACCTTCTTAGATTGGTTTGATTCAATCTACTTGATGGACAATCAATCAGTTGGCATTTGTGGATCCTTCCAATTCAACTACTGAGTTGATCGATTAGAGGTGCCAATCGATCGACTTATCTTCTAGGGGGCTAAAAAAGTCTAGTTGACTCTGCCTAATCTGTTGAATTTTTGGGTAATGATGTGATTTCTTGGACTTCGAGATAGAAGGAGAGAGAGTGACCATAAGACTTAACAAAATGAACAAAAATAATAGAAACTCTTATTGATTAGACAAAAGAAATTTTTAGCAAATAAACACTATACCAAGTAACTAAAATATACGAAAGAATTATCATTTTTGGGGTCCGGATCCATTATTCATTCAATGGAACCCATTGTAGGATATTTACCAGATAAAAGCTAGAATATGGCTCTTATGGATGGCTTAAGAAAATATGTTCTTACTAAAAAATGACCTTTTTTATTGAGTATACTTTCTCTTTAATAAACACTATATTAAGTATCTAAAATATGATCTAAATGATGCAATAAAAATGGATGAATATGTGTTCATCAAATTTCTCCAAACTTGAATATTTGCTCATCCTCAAGCAACAAAAAATCACAAACATACTCCAATTAATACTAACAACATGTCTTCCTCGATAAAGATGCTAAATTTTATGTGCATCATTTGCAAAACAAATTCACTAGAGAAAATTATTAAATAGAGTTTAACCTTCTAAGATGTAATCAACTCACTTGTAAGAAAACAAGTTAATTTTTACTATTTAAACATATAGGACCATGGAACAATGTTTTAAGAGATTAAAGACTAAAATAGGAAAGTAATTTTTACTAGAAATTCAAACTAATTTCTATTAGTAATATTTATTTCAGAAAGAGATTAAAGACTAAAATAGGAAAGTAATCTTGTAGAAGAAAAAATAATAATTCAAGGATTAATTTCAATTAATAAGATTATATGAGTCTATATTTCACAACCAAAATCCTACATACGATCTTACAAATTTTAATGCCTTTAATAAGTATATTAGGATCATGTAGATATGTTCCTTTTGGAAATAGATCTCATGAATCAAGCTACCCAAAAATGTGGGATAATGGTGTTTGTTAGTTATGGTTTGATCATCCAACAAGTCTCCATCAAGGATCTCATTAGAATTCATATGAGTCTCATTTGATGTTCTGGTCCATTAGCATGATATATCATCATTATGGATCATAACATAAATGAAGAACGAGGGATCGAGTTATAATTCATATTTCTAAATGAACAAAGATACATCTTTTATTTATTTATTAGAATCAAAGTTAGATAAGATAAGATACGGGCTCACGGGTCTACTCCCCATGTCCCAATAAAAGGGAGCTACACCATATTTCTCATAGATGTACGAACAAAGATAGGGAGAAGAGAAATCATGTTGCTAGCAATACCATTGTAGACTCTGTCTAGAACAGAGCGACTCCATGTCTCTTTTCTTTTCTGCATTCTCTCAGAAAGGGTTCTTAGATAATATGGGTTGATGATATATGCTTAGCACTCACCTTCTCCTTATATAGCAGAGGAAATGCCTCAAAAACCTTGAGAATGTGCCTGATGGTGCTGGAATTTTCTAGATATGGCACTAGTCAATCAGCTGCAACTGAATTGGTCAACTACATTAATTGGTTTTTTGGATTTTAAGTAGGGTAGTCAACCAACTGGGAACCAATCGAGCAACTGGATGGTCAGTCAATCAGTTGGTGTTTCCAATCGACCGACTAATCTTCTGGAGAGACTAAAAATCTATAGTTGAGTCTTTTGGATCTTTTGGATCATTGAGAAATGATGTGAATTCTTGGACATTGGATTGAAGGAGAGAGAGTGAGCATGAATCATATAAAATTGAACAAAACTAATAAAAACTCAAATTAAGGATACAAAAGATAACTATTAAACTCTAAATTGATGAATTATTTTTGCAAAGTACTTAAAATATGATCTAAATAATTCCATAAAAATTGATAAACATACATCTAAAAATATCTGCCAAAAAGTAATCAATGCATATATTCGAGATATTGGAGACATACGTGATGTTACTTTAATTCTCTTTAACAAAACACTAAGTTAATGCATTTGTGTGATATGTCGTGGCCCTCTACAAGACCACTTTGATATGTATGACACTCACTGGGATGACCAAGAGTGGAAGACTCTCTGTAAGGAGAAGGTTTCCCCGGAGAAGAGGAAGAATGCCAAGGATGGTGAATCCTCTTAGAAGAGGAAGAGGCTAGATGAGACCTTCACTGAGGAAGGTTTTGACCTGAAGGACCCCTTTAGTGGGCCAAGCCATGAAGGTAGTCCTCATCCAAAGGATGGACCAATGCTTGGAGATGGATCCGACCCTTTTGATGGCCCCATACCAACTAATGGCCCTGACCCTACCACTGAGTGCATCCTAGTCAAAACACCTGGGATGCTATGGAAGGAGTAGCTGAAGGTGTAGACCGATTCCATCAATTCCCTAGCCTTGAGAGACATTGCCAAAGACAAGAATGGTGTGCCCCATCTTGTCTGACCTTGTTTCGGAGCCACCATCCTAGACATCATCAAGTTGAACATAGAAAAGTTCCTGAGAGAGGACAAGAATGAGGTTGTGTACAAAATGGTTTCCTAGCTGTTGGATGTGGAGAATGAGTTCTACATCCTAGAGGTGCAACCCAACTAGATGATTCTCTTCACCTATCACCTTATCAAGGGAGTACAAAAGCTATGGTGGGATGAGTACCTCACCAACTAAGACCTGCTTGTTGATCAGATGGCCTGAGAGGACTTCCACACCATCTTCACTGCAAGGTTCATCCCCAATTCCAACTTGAAGGGAAAGGAGAAGCAGTTCATGCTACTGTACTAGGGTAACATGTTGGTGTATGACAACACTAAGAAGTTTAGTATAATGGAGCATTTTTCCTACACGCTAATCGAAGAGAAATGAGTGGATTAGTTTGTCAAATGTCTGAACCCCCAACCCCATATTATTGTTAGATAACCCATGAACTTCATTGAGGCCCTCCACTTCTCCCTAAATATGGAGAAGATTGTCATTCCCTCCAAGAACTGACTATTGGGGTATGTAGGGTTCACTTAAGGTATGTCTACTCTGAAGAATGACACAAGAAGGGAATAAGGTCGCAACTGTAGAAATTGTAGAGGTAGATGTGGAGGTAAATCCCATAATGAAGTTCACAACCATGAGGGTACCTTGAAGTACCACAACTACAGGAGGAGGCATGCTAACAAGTGTCACTTTGACAAGTCAGTATGCCATCACTGCAAACAAGTGGACACTTCTAGTCCAACTATCCCCTCCTTCCCTATAGAGGCTTGGCTCAGTGGTGACCCAACCGATAGTGTAGCTCAAACATTGGCAATCCAAGCTATTGGTGATATTTGATAAGCCCAAATATTTTCCATCAAAAATAAGGAAGGTCAAGCCAATGCACACTGACTTAGAGAAGGTACCCATCCTTGATTTTGTTCTTCTATCCTTTACCATAGAGACACATGTAATAATTTGAATACCAAAAAAATTAAATGTAGGAATGCTTAATATTGTGGGGTAAATCTCAAAGAATTATTCAACTCTAGTTCTACCAATACTTTTGTATCTAGGTATCTCACAACTATGCTTTGTTTGGTTTTCAAGGATCTAGAGTACATTTTAGTTGTCAACACCCCAGTGGACACATATTTTCATCCCTCTTAAAAACATCAATCATTTGTGTTATATATCTAAAACTCCCTACCAACTTTATCCTCATGGATATGGATGACTTTGACATCATTATGGAAATGGACTTTCTCTGTAATTATAATGTAGAAATAAACTATAGGAAAAAGAAGATAAGGATTAAAGATCGGGTCATACACCTTTCACTATCTGAAGCAGGATGGGTGCCACGACCAGTTAGTATGTGTTGTCCATGAAAGTAGAACAGATGATACCTATAGTTTGTCTAGCATTCCTAACTTTAGTAACTGAGCCAGAACCTAAGGAATGCCCTCTAGAGAAAATAAAGGTAGTCAGACACTATGATGATGTCTTTCTAGTGGATGTGTCAGACATACCTCAAGAAAGAGAATTTGAGTTCACCATAGAGGTAGCTCCTAGTCCACGACCAATTTCTAGAGACCCTTACCAAATGTCTCTAGTTTAGTTACTAGATTTGAGGAAGCAACCGTAGTAACTCCTAGATAAGGGCTTCATCTTACCCAAAACATACCCTGTGGAAGCTTCATTCCTTTTGTGAGAAAGAAGGATGGATCACTCCACATGTGAATTGAGTACTGAAGGATAAACTAAACTATGAACAAGAACAAGTATCCCCTTCCATGGATAAATGACTTGTTTGATCATCATAAAATTGTCAGGGTCTTCTCAAAGATCAATATGCGGTCTGGGTACCACCAAATACAAGTTAGGAAGGAAGCCACACCAAAAAGAACTTTCTGAACCTGTTATGGCCACCATGAGTTTATGGTCATTCTGTTTGAGTTATCCAACTCTCGTAGCATGTTCATGTACGTCATCAATAGAGTATTCTAGCCCTTCGTGGATATTTTAATTATAGTATTCATTGATGACATCCTAGTCTTCTTGGACTACACAGAACAACATTGTGGCCACCTAACTAAGGTCCATTATATCTAGAGAGAGCATAAGTTCTAAGAGAAATTCTCAAAATGCAAGTTTTGAATAGACCAAGTCATTCTCCTTGGACATATCATATCCAGAGGTACTATTGTAGTGTAGCATGCGGTAGTGGTGGTTGTTCGTTCTAGCCACAACTAAAGTTAGCATTCAATGTTTGTAGTTTCCTTGGACAAACTCGTAATAATTGGTAGTTCATCAAGTATTTTTAGAAAACTACTTTGTTCCTGACCAAGGACACCCAGAAGAATGAGAGGCTTGTATGGTCTTATCTGTGTGAAGGATAAATTCTCGGATTTGAAGGAAAATCTCACCTATGCCTCCATATTGACCCTGCCCTCGAGCAACGACGTATTTGTCATTTTTACCGACACTTCGAAGATGGGTGTAGAGTTTGTCTTGGAGCACAACTAGCACATTGTTGCCTATTCTTTGTGTTAACTTAAGCCAAATGAGTCAAACTATCTGATTAATGACTTGGAGATCACAACAATCATCTATGCTTT
The DNA here is from genome assembly GCA_963693085.1 of Alisma plantago-aquatica. Classification (NCBI taxonomy): domain Eukaryota; kingdom Viridiplantae; phylum Streptophyta; class Magnoliopsida; order Alismatales; family Alismataceae; genus Alisma; species Alisma plantago-aquatica. The sequence goes on from OY856409.1 coordinate 917,795,615, forward strand.
GAGATATGGAGTCACTATTTGTATGGAGCTACCTTCAACATATTAATCGACAATAAGAGTCAAAAGCACCCTCCATCTGCAATAACAATGTTGGATGGAGTATCTAAAGGGATTATGACTTCACCACATAAATGTTGTGGTGTCCGATGCCCTCACCCACTGGCGTATTAGTTATATATCTGGTTTGGCCACTCAGTAGAAGAGACTCAAAGAATTTTATAGATGGACCCTACAACCTTTGGTGTATTGGTGTCAATTTGCCAACATCTACATCTTCCCTCTAACCTCTTAAACAATCTAGTACCATCCAATTAACTAGTGTGGACCTACAAAAGATGAAGACCCTAATTAAGAAGCCTTAGACACACCTCTAGGTGTGACGGGATGGAGGAATTTGGTACAAACATCATATTTGGAATCCTAAGGAATCATTGTTGAAGGCTTGCATTCTATAAGATGCCCATGGATTGAAATATATCATGCACTCTGACACTAGTAAGATGTTAAAATGCATGTCATGGTATTTATAGTGTCTAGCAATGAAGCAAGACATGACCCGGTTTGTGGCTAGTTGTCTCACTTTCCAAATGGAGAAGGATGAATACGAACTACTAGATGGTTTACTAGAAATTCTAGAGTGGATATGGGACCAGATCATCATGGAATTTTGGTGGGTCTCCCCAAGACCAGGAAGGGACAAAACTCTATTTGGGTCATGGTGTACCGCATGACAATGTCAACACACTTCCTCGCCTTGAATATTACCATTAAAGTTTCTAACTTATCCAGGTTGAAGATACAGGTGATTGTCCATCTACATGGCGTTATATGTTTGACCATCTCCTACCATGATCCTAAGTACACCTCCAACCTATGGAAACAAGTCCAAGAAGAACTTGGAAGGAGGCTAAAGTTTACCACTGCCTACCACCCTTAGACTAATGGACATTAAGAATGTAGTTTTAGACTCTGGAAGATTTGTTAAGGGCATGTGTCCTAGATTGGAGTGAGTCACTAGAATTGTATCTACCCTGCTAAGTTTTCCTACAATAATAGTTACCAATACATTATCAGGATGCCTCTATATAAGCTTCTAAGGGAGGTTGTGTCATTCACCTCTACAATTGAGATGATGTTGGCAAAAGGACCTTGCTTAGGTAAAAAAAATTATAAATTTTCTTTTGGTCAATAAAACTATATTTTTTGTATTTATTTAAAGAGGGAAGTATGTATTGAAGTGTAAAATAAGAGATATATGGAAGTATCTATCTGTCTATACAAAAAAGAACCAAGTATCTAACTATATATATAAAGAAACCATATATCCCTTAACAATCTTTGAATAACTTTTCCTCATTAGCTAGTCTCTAGAAAAAGATCAAAATTTATGTTTTTAGAACTGAAATATCCCCAGGATGACATTCCATAATGTAGTAGGTTATCTTTCCTTTTCTTCATAGCATTTGAAGTTTCTTTCTTTCCAAAAGAATTATATGACACTCATACAACATGTTTTCCAATCATGATCACCTCTAGATGCCACATTAGATAAGGGATTTCATATGAGGAATGGAAAACATCATATTATCATTCTTCCAAACCTATGTATCATAGATGCACTTAAAGGAGATATGTACAATGTCCTCAATATTCTATTTACAAAGATAACATCTAGCCACCAAGCTAATACCCAGTTTTCTGATGTAATCCAACATGGAAAACTTATCATGTATAATTTTCCACATATTAAATCGGTATCTTCCAAGGACCAAGACTTTCCATATCCATATGAATTCAAGATGAGGAATCTCATATTTTCCAACTACATCCATATTAGTCTGATCTTTGGGTTCTCATCACCTTGGTATAGCACCATGTCTTTTATCCCATATGGATTAGGAGTACCTTCAAGTATCGACATCAATTTCATGTTGTTACTATTATGAGGAACATTCCAACAACCATCTTAGATGGTGCTACTGATTTTATGCTTAGAATGAAGGCCCAAATTCATAATATTGTCTACCAATTGAGTCAACAAGGAACTCATGACTAATCCATGGATCACACCGTAAGAAGATAGTCTCTTCATTGCCCACTTTGTAAGTAATATACTATCTAGCAATATTTCTACTTCTCAAAATCTTTTTGAATGCCCAATTAACATTAGAGATCTCCTTTACTAACCAAAAGGGTTTATTGGTTAAGTATTTCTCATGGAGCCACTTGATCCACAAGGATTCTTTCTTTCTTGCCACTTCTCAAGCATTCAACAAAAAAGTATCAAAGATGAGTCTTCTATGTTCTTTTCACCTAGACCTCCTTCAGAGGTTGGTCAAGCTACTTTATTCCACTAGACCAAATGGAAATGGTTTTGATCAAAATAATTTCCCCACAAAAAGTCTATATGGATTCTATCAATCTCATTATGGATGTAAGTTGGGAGGGGAAAGGACCACATCTAGTATTGATGCATCACAAAGAGTGTTGATCTGATCAACTTAGACTAAGTAGCAAGAGACAACACAACTTTTTTCTAACCATCCAGTTTGCCTCCTATCCTATCCTTAAGAGGCTCATATGAAAACTTTGACATTTTACCCACAAACTGAGGCACATCACTAGTAAAAATTGGGCCATTACTCACGAGTCAGTCTTGTCACAAACTCCTCTCTACATACCTTCACAAAAAGAGACGGTTGTGAGTCTAACCCTCACAAATAGTCTGTGAAGAGAACTCATGTGACAAATACCAGTGTCCCTCAAGAATACAATTGTCATGGACCAACTGACCCTCAAGAATGTTATATTGAGGGACTATTTAGCCTTCATAATAACATTATTGAGGGCATGTTTAGTTCTCATTAATATATTTTTGAGGGACTTGATGGTCATAGAGAATATATTTTTGAAGGGATAATGCCTTCATTAATATTATTTTTGAGGGGCTATGTGGTTGTCATCAATGCAATGTTGATGGTCAATCTGGATCTCAACACTACATTTTTTAGGGACTAATGAGCTTCATCAATATATTTATGAGGGACTTCTGTAAATGATTTGGTTATTGATTGTTGAATGATTTATTGAATGTTAATTAATTGTTACTATAGTGAGTATCAAATTTTAAATGAAAACTTTGTATATATAACCTCAAGCAAGATTTTTATAATATTCACATGACATCATAAGAAGATTCAACACCAAAATGACACATAAAAATGTTAAATCACCTCAAACCAATTTCTATTATTGAAGCAAAATATTATCCATACATTTTCTGCTCAACGTTGATATAAATAAAGAATACATATGGTTATAAAATTTGAGATTGATGACAATCAACATATAGAGCTAGAAACTCTTAAGATCTATAATGTCTCCATATTCCTTCAAATGGTGTGGTTCTCTTCATCAACGCCAGGCCTCATACGGTTAGGTACTTGAGTATTCTTCTGCAAAAAATGACAAATCATTATATTAATAGAATTTAAAGTTTATACATATACACTACAAAAAATTTGGCCTTTATTGAAGAACATTTGTGAGGAACCGAAAATCGTGAATAATGATGTCTATTTGTGAAGGATCATCCTTCAAACATGGGACCAAATCCCTCAACTGGGTTTTTTATATCCTTAGACCTTTTATGTGAACACTAATCCCTCACAAATACATTACTCACTAATCACCCCGTGAAAAATACCATGTCAAATATTTCCCTCCATCTCATAACCCTTCCCACCCAGCCCAAATTGATGGCGGGCAATTTGCCTATCCAAATAACCATTCCTATGCCGAAGCGCAAACCAATTTTCATCCTAAATGTCTCCTCCTCTCGCAACCCCTCTTCCTACCGCGGCACCCAACCTAAATTGATGGCGGCCTTATCACTTTCACGCATTACCCCTCGTCACGGTGTCACCCAGGTCGCAACCCCGCCGAAACCTAGCCCCTGACACCCGTACTTGTACGCGGCGGCAGCGGAAGCAGCACTCCTCCAAGGCTCCAACTCTGCCACCTTGATCAAGGCCCCAATCGACTACTGCAGCAGCGACGCCACCACCTACTGCAGTAGTGACGCCGGTGGCCACTGGAAGGAGGAGCAGCGACGAGTCGTGGGTGTCGATCGGCACACCCAACGTCAGCTTCCTGGTGGGCGGCACTCGACACCGGTAGCGATCTCTTCTGGGTTCCTTGTGACTACAAACAGTGTGCCTCCACCACCGGAGCAGACTTCGGATTCGTAAGACTTTGGTAATGTATCTCCTTTAAAGAAAAAAGGTAATGCTTCTTTAAACTTCCATGAAGCACAATTATTCTAAGAGTTCCTTTTTCAAAACTAGTTTTCAAATTTTGGCTTCTCAGGATTTCCTTACCCTAATAAATCAGGCGAGCTTCATGAGTACTTGGATCGGGTTCTTGCAAACTCTTCTTTTCTCTACTGATTAGTTCAAGAAGATGTATAGACTTTTGTCCAACTCTTTAAATAATGTCTGCTTGAAAATGATATGGAAGATCCTAGTGAATCATTCAAAACCCTTCATGTCTACATGGATATGTGAAGAGCAATATAGTTTCATTCTTGGAAATAGAATATCATACAATATATTTCTCATATAGGAGTTAATGCATAACATTAGAATGCCCCGATCTGCACCATTTATGATGGTTAAAATTGATTTGATGAAAAAACTATGATTGTCTCACTTAGACATTTATTCTAGATAATATCACAAAATTAGGGTTCTGTCCCACACTTATCAACTATATAATTCAATACATTTGTGGCGGTCCAATTTGCTTTTCTTGGAATAGAAAATGATTACCTGGCTTTAAGGCATCAAGAGGTCTTCGTCAAGGGGATCCCTTGTCTCCATATGTATTTGTCTTATGTCTTAATAGAATTAGCTATCTAATCAGGGATTTTGTAAACTGAAATCTTTGGAACCTTTAAAACTATCTCAATAAGGACTGACTTTCTATCATCTAGCATTTGTGAAAGATATAATTCTATTTGTAAGATATGGCATTTGATAGATCCAATTGATATTAACTTTTTTTGATTAATTTATCCAGGATTCACAACAGGCCATCTCAATAGATAAAAGACCCATTTTCTTCTCAACTTTTGTTCCTCATGCATTGAGAAGACAAATATGTTCTATTTCTAGTATGAAAGCAACCTCAGATCTTGGAAGGGTGTTCCTATCATCTGTGGTTGAATCACACAGTCAACCTATGATCACTTGCATGATAAAATTAGTAATCATACTATGAGTTGGGAATCGAAAACTTAAACCTGCAGGATTGGTGTTCCTTGCCAAGGATGCTCTTCAATCTATCCCTACATTTTCTATGCATACCTCTGTATTACACATATCTCTCTACCATCTTATTGATGCAATTATTTGTTCGTTTATCTGGAAAATAACTGCAAATCAGTCTTCACTTTCATTAGTGGCATGGGTCAGATTGTGACTCCTAAGTGAATTGGGGGTTTAGGTCTTCTTTGCATGCATGCATGCAATTCTGCTCTGATTATGAAAATAATTTGAGAATTCCTAATTGGCATACATTCCTCTTGGGTAGTTGGTTTATGAAATAAGTACAGATCATTTAGACCCCGTTTTGGTCACAAGATTATTGGTTTCTAGTAGATGGTGTGTATGTTGCAAAATCTTGTTCTTCAACACAATCATAAGACCATTAGTAATGGGACATCAATTTAAGTGTGTTTTGATAAATAGATTTCACAAGTTTTAGATCAAAACAATCTTATTCTATCTCTGATTCCTAAAAAATTGTCTAAGTTACAAGTTTCCTAATTAGCAAACCTATTCTTTACATATGATACTAACTTTCTTAAATTATACTTTCCTTATAATACATCTATCTTAAATATTTACATCATATACTTATAACTATAGGTATATAGTATGCGAAATGAATAATATACACAAATATACTATAATATGAAATAAAAAGATGAAATAATAAAGGTCTGCAATTGCTCAATATGGCATACATGTCCAGCTGCCCATCAAATCTCTCTAATAATGGTTTCAACTGTAACTCTTCATATTAATTCATGCATTCGTTTCTCTAATCATGACTGATATAATTGCAGACTGTGGCCATCTTGTTAATCTCTATGATTAATTTCACACCTGATGTATCACTGATATAAGTTTTATACACTATCTCTACTTTATAATTTTTGAAACTTATCAAAATGGGTAATTAAACCCCATAGTTGGAGAGTTTTAGAGAACAATATATAGAGATAACTCCATGTTATTAGGTAAAATTTGTTTGATGATGATAGATGTAGGTCAGGGTACCACTGAATACAAGGACAAACAAATCTAAATATTGAGATAAGGATTTATGTTGTTGTTAAAATTATGCTAATCTTAAATGAGGTTGTAATTGAGGCAAGTAGCTGATGTGAGAATAGGGCCCCACACCCTGTCCCTTATGACCTTTCCAATCTAGGTCCAACAAAATAGTGGGAAAAAATCATGAGTCCTAAGTTATTCTACTCACCTACACCTGATCTAACTTGGCAACCATAGTCCCTAAAAACCACACATTTTCACAATACCTTTTCTCTACCACTTACTCTACTATTTCCTTCCACATTTTCCTCATAATCTTCAAAAAGGATGATCCAATCTTTATAGGATTATGTCAAGTTACCATTTTAACAACCTTGGCCTTTGATGGTTATTTTTACCTTTTTAAAACTAATCCATAATGTCAGAACCCCCCTTACATGTATAAGTAATTTCCATATCACCTCTCAACTCATATATAACAAAATACTTTGCCCTTCTACCTAGATCGCTACCCATCCCCCAACTTTATTTTTATGCTCAATAACCATGATTGATGCCAATATATACCATGTCAAGGGTCCAGATATGATACAAGTTTCCACATGAAGTTGTCGATTCCTCCATTTGCAACTAATTGTAGTTGTTCTTGATTTCCCCCTCTGTCCATATGATGATACTAGGACTAAGATCTGATTTCAACTACAAGTATCATGTTTCCTTTGCATTTGACAGCTTCATGAAAAATTCAATATGCGTCTACCAATTGTATCATGCTCTATTTTGGGTTTTTCTTGACCATGGAGAGTTTTATGAGATATCTAATATGCTTTTCATGGTAGAGATTATTTATACTATTTTTGGCTTCCTACAACCCATGTTTGGTTTCATCATGACTGGCAGGGTCTAGGAAAGGTGGAAGAACCTCCAATAGGTTCATTAACTGAGGTTGCAATATTTATACTCAGTCTTAAGAAGTATGTTGGTACTATTCGAGGTTTGTCATGCACAATATCTGGGGTAGACTATTCTTCACATTCCCCTTGTGCTACTGCATTTATGTAACACTGACTAACAAAAAATCATACTTCCTAACATGTAAGTGATATCATAATGCAGTTGGGATTATACTAGTGTAGTAAACATGTTGCCTCTATCACATACAATATTCCTCTAGATAATGAATGTTAGTAAAATTCTTGTTACTGACATATTGTTTTATATAACAAAAAAGGTCAGTTGTAATAGATAAATTAATACAACATGATAGTCAAATATTATTTTATAACAAAGATTGTATATTCTCGATAGGCTTACATAATATATTGTATTGCAACCCATCTTTCAAGAGAAAAGTTGTATATGATTGGTGAATGGATCGTTATCCCTCATTGGGAAATCAAAATTCACCATTGTTGGGGACAATCCAAGATAGTGTAGGATGCCTTCAACACATGGACTTTGGTTAAGCTACATTAATATCCTTAAACTTCTATAATGTTGTTTTTGCAAGTGATGCATCCATTCACAAATGATAATAAAGTCATAAATTTGGAGCTTAGTCATACTTATTAGAGTTTCTATGATTTTACCTATATTTATCTTATAATCTCAAATAAAATTAGCTCTGTTCTCCAAATATTGTGAGATTACACCTTTTTGAAAATTTAAATAGTTACCAATGACTATGCAATGCATTATGGAATGAACCTTCAGTCTTGAAAGATCATACTTGGAAATTGTGGAGTTGTTCTTAGATTCAGTTCGGTGGTGGATGTAGTTTTTCAGTCCTTGAAATGCAATGCATTATGCAAATTATTGTGTAGTGATTCCAGTAAAAAAGCTATTAAAGAAGCAGCCAGTTCGGTTTTAAAGAGGCCTTGCATCTATAGGAGGAACAACTGTACAAAAACAATGCTTGGGGTGGACTTTGCAGTGATTTGTACTAAAAATCTATACACTTCCATCAGGCTCTTACTGAAATGGTGAACATATATCACACAGTCCCTCCGTTTTAAAGACTAATAGTTGACACTATATGTAGTTGATATTTTATTTGTTTATAGGACCTATATGTAGTTGATATTTTATTTATTTATAGGACCTACAGGTGCAATGTCACGAAATATATTCCTAACAGTAATTAGTTAACTTTGATTGTACCCCGTAAATAAAGAAATCACCACTTTACTATTTGCTGCTTGAAGTTCAATCATTCTGTTATCAATCCAAAGCTTCTTGTTGCATGAATTCTTCTGTTTCATTGCCTGATTCTTTTAGAAAATGCCTAATTATGATACAAAGAGTGATTATGGTGTGATTGTGATTGTTGATGTCCAATATCCCTGATTTTTTGGAAACTGCATGGTGGCAGGTAGTAAACCTCGAAAAAAGGAAAGTATATTTGAGTTGCAAAATACTCAGCAAAGAGTCAACACTCAATTTGAGAATAGCAATAGGGAAAATCATGTTTCAAATGTAGCTTCATCAAGAAATGAAGTTGTTAATCTTGTGATCGATGACAGACTCAAGTCCAGAAAAACCACTTTTTCTGGAATTGTAGTTGATAAGGTATTACTATTGGCGTTGCTTATTTTTATTTATCTACATTAAAATTAATAGTTTGTCATGGATCTGAACGTTTGTATACTATATAAAACTTTCCTGCATGACTTCCTATCAACGTGAAACTGATGTATTCAACTATTTGCATACTTGCTCTGAGCGAAAGACTTTATAATGTCCTGCAGCTGTTAATTAGGAAGAAATCTGACTATAGATCTTTTTTTTGTTGATATATTTGCTTAGGCGAAGGGTTCTGATATGCGGAACATGTTATCTGTCACTAGCATAACATCTTATGCAGAGGATGAACTGATTGATGCAATTGATGCTGATAAGTCTGAACCAGCCAATGTTCTCAATGCTTTCTCAAAATGGTCCCAGTGAAACTAAGGAAGGATTGTCTTATCTCTTGTCGTTACCTCCTAAAGTTACAACAAATGTATACAACAAGGTAAATACCATATGTTAACTATTTCATAAAACTGTATGTTTTTCTGTGTAGTAATTATTGCCATATTTAAATTTAGACGAATAGCAACTTTCATGAATGCTTGGATTCATTTGATTGCACACATCAGCTATGATGATACTACTATACATGGATTTGATTTTATCAGTCTTGGTTAAACTGCAACATAATCAGATATAAATATGCCACTGCCTTCTTTTCTTATGAGGATAGACGTAAGATGGTAACCTTTACTGCACTTGTCAATTGGTTCAAGTGGTAATCCCGATCGGTTTGTAAGCCGCAGGTCGTGGGTTTAATAACCAATTGGAGCACCCGGAGGAAAGGTTTATAGCAACAACTAATGGCCTCTTTTGCGGTTGTGATAGGACTAGACTCTCCCTCTTACAATGAAAATTATTAAAAACAGATGGCAGTCTTTACTTGTGAAGTAATGTAGAAATGTGGCAGATGGAATCCGAAAACATGAAAACCAAGTCTAGCCATTCCTGCTTTCACTATCTAGCAGATATCCTATGTCATATGTGCTTAAAAGTCCAAAGAGTTTCCACTAACACAGTGACATTTGGATTCCCCATTTTATAATGTAAGTGGATTTAATGATTAACATAGAAAATCTTGCTGTTAGGATGTTAAATCTAATAGTAATGAGTACAACAATGCATTCAATTTAGTGGAGTAAAATGAGCTGGTTTTTTAACCTTGCCATCCCAACCTAGTTTGCTTATTGGTATTTTAAACAGCATGGCCCAAATGAGGCCTGAAGAACCAAAATTTTGTGGCCTCTATTTTATTCCTTAGGTGTCCAAACTGTGTATCTTTGAGAAATCATTGTTGTAGATATGCACCAATTATCAACAAAAGTTTTCCGAAATTGATATTTTCTATTGAGATTAAATAAATGACTTGCAAATCTTGAGCTTCTTTGAGATTGAGACACATGGTTCTAGACATGAATGTGGACACGGGACACATATGTTGCTCGTGAGAAATTATAGATCAAATTCTAGTATACATTAATTTGCACCCCCTTATAATTTCAATAAACTATGGTAATGGAAATGGTCTACCTTTAAAATCAAAATGCTCGACTCTTCTAATGTTATTGTTTGTCTTATATGCTCAACATTTTACTGTAATCAATCAAAACCCCAACAAATAAAAGTGTAGCTCCCGAGCTGTAGCTCACTATGGCACTCCCGGTGGGCATACAGGATTGCCCCTTATACAGCTGTGCGGGTGTCTTGCTGTGAGACATTTGGAGATAAAATAGCAATTGCTACCTAGAAACTATCAAACAGAAACCCTTTTTGGTCAAACTAGTAGCCAAGGGATCACTTAAAAGAATGGAGGGGAAATTTCCACTGCCTGCCGGTCTACAGGATCCACTTTGTTGATGTTTGCCATGAGAAGTTTCCCACTTCCACAGACTGTATGTATGTGGGTGTGTGCATGAGTCTTTCTGTTTGATGCTACCCTATCTGGCAATAGTTTACCGGTGATAGTGGCATAAAAATCTTTCTAGAAACACTGAATAAACAACAGGAACGAAGGGGTATACCTCATGGTCACAATCCACAAGCTGTTGCTCGCTAAGGCTTACAAGCTTTCCAGTAGCGAGAAAGTTTTCCCCTTCAAGAGCCCCTGCCGTGCTGAAGGTCCAGCATGACCCACATGGATACCTAGCAAATCTAGGATATCTGATCCCATTGTAGAAAATAGAGACCAATAGTAGTATGCGACCTGTTATGCCCATTAACTGTGCAAGTATCAGACTACATATAAGTCATTCCTGATGAAGCATGCACAATGTCCCAGTAGTTAAGGCCATTAGAAAGAGAACTACTCAACCACAACATACTACTTAACCGGACCTAGGTTTGCACATATGTGGCTGGAGGAGTTGAAAGGAAGAGACTTAAATGGGGAAAAATGTAATGGAATAAGAAGACAAGGGAAGCTTACTGATATAAGGCTCGAGTGATGTAAAATGGTTGGTGTTTTACTTAGTTGTATCAGGTGTCATAGACTTGGGTCAGTGTCACGTCTTGCTGAATTCGTATTTGTATTAACTCATGTTTGTTTTATCCAAGCTGAAAATGGTTGTATCATGTTTGTTTTATCAAAGATCAGGTTGATCTGTGGTCGTGGTGAACAAGGGAGTATAACTTCCTAACATGCTAAATCAAACAAAAATTATAGATGGAAAGAACTTGAAAATCAACTAACAGTTAATGAAAATATTATATTTATTACGAAAAGATGATGCTAGCAGGTGATTGAGATTGAGGTGGCAGCAGCGCACTAGTTATGAAGAGCATAGTGGCTGTTGTTCTCTAGGGCTAGAATTCTAGCAGAAATTCTCAGCTACCATGTTAATAATATAAAAGAATGTAAAAGTTATACTGATAAGAAGCTCCAGCTCCCGCATAGATAGGGTGGGTCACACACAAAAACCAAACAACACTGAATGGCAAATGCGTTACCAGACCAGGCCGTAGCACATGGTACAATTAATGACAAAATAACTCAGAATTAACTAGCATTTGTCTCATGTTTCCATTCAAAGGAATATTTTGGAAGAATCTGTAGCTCTTATTCAGTCATGGGGAAAGCTTTAATATAAAAATACATCTAGAATCATACCATGCTCACTGCACCAATGTTGTTAGAATGTTGTTGTACCACTATATTGTGTGGCGTTAATGCTTAGTTTATTTCTAGGCACTGCCATGTGCTGGATGTTAGGCTTTATTCTATCTGTATATAGTGAAGGTGATGTCAACCTCTGTTTTCAAGACTAAAAGGTTATGGGATCTGGAGGGAGTCATCCCTTTGGACTCCCATAGGAATATGACTTCCTCAAAAGAAAATTTAAGCAAGCATCGCAGCTAGATTAGTAAGTCTCCCATAAGGTAATCAGTATAGTTCCCTACAAATTAGGCTTCAGACCCATTATGTACATATATTTTGTCTACACTGTTTGTCTTTTTGGTATATTGAAATCTGCTCTTATCTCTTTCCAGGTGGCAACCGTATGAGGCATGCTATTGATGAAGAGAACCACACCATTTGAAGGAATATAGAGACATTACAGATCTTAAGAATTTCTAGCATGATATGTTGATTGTCATCAATCTCAAATTTTAGAATCATATGTATTCGTTATTTATATCAACGTTGAGCACACAATGTACGGATAATATTTTGCTTCATTAATAGAAATTGGTTTGAGGTGATTTAACATTTTTATGTGTCATTTTGGTGTTGAAAATGCTTATGATGTCATGTGACTCTTATAAAAATATTTCTTGAGGTTATATATATAAAGTTTTCATTTAAAATTTATTAACATTCAACAAATCATTCAATAAATCAATAACCAAATCATTTACAGTAATCCCTCAAAAATATATTAATGAAGGTCTTTAGTCCCTCAAAAATGAGATCCAGATTGACCATCAAAATTGCATTGATGACGACCACATAGCCCCTCAAAAATAATATTAATGAAGGCATTATCCCTTCAAAAATATATTCTCGAGGACCATCAAGTCCCTCAAAAATATATTTATGAGAACTAAATAGTCCCTCAAAAATGTATTTATGAAGGCTAAATAGTCCCTCAAAAATGTATTCATGAAGGCTAAATAGTCCCTCAAAAATGTATTTATGAAGGCTAAATAGTCCCTCAATATAACATTCTTGAGGGTCAGTTGGTCCGTGACAATTATATTCGTGAGGGCCACTGGTGTTTGTCACGTGAGTTCTCTTCACGGACCATTTGTGAGGGCCAGACCCACAACCGTCCCTATTTTTGAGGGCCTGTAGAGAGGGGTTTGTGACAGGACTCACTCGTGAATAATGGCCCAATTTTTTGTAGTGATATCATAGTACAACAAACAACTTACCCTTATATTTTGGTTCTGGTCTACTCCAAGGTGCATTGTCGGTCAAAATCCATCATTAAAAGCAATTCTACCCTATCAATATAAATACAAAAAGGAATAAGAGTGAGTGCGGAGTTGAGATAAATGTAAGTAAACCAACATAGCAACAACATGCACCCGTAAACTAAAATTATGGTTGAACTCAGTAAATAGTACATAATTAAAACAAATTTAGTGGGTTATATGCTTATAACTCTGTGGACTGCACTTAGTTGCTTTCATTAGTGAGATGCATCTAAACATACAAAAAGAGGATGATCCTCACATGATTAACCACATGGACATTATTTTATAGAAAAATTTCACATTATTGATGAGCATGAATAAAACTCTATATATACACAAGCCTATATCTCATTCCAACTTCTATGCATCTAGATTGTAAAGTTTAAACATTAGAACAGACTCCAGCAGAAAATTTAACATTACAACCCCGATTACTGTAGCAAGTTGTTGCTTCCACTCTAAGAACCACCCCCTCTCTCCCTCCACAACCTCTTAACACCTACACATTTTACTCTTGAACCCATTTTCAGCACAGTAGCAACCACCCCAAGAAACTACCTCTACATGAGCAACATGCTACTACTTCCTCCCATCTCCTAGAAACCACCTTCAAATCTACAGACCACCCAATCTTCCATCATAACATCATCATATCCTAGCAGCATGCTACTACACGACACCACCAGCCCACACCATTAGCCACCACTAATAGCCCACCCCATCATCCACTACCAACACCTACACAACAGCACTCCCACCCACCAGCCAAGACCACCACCACTAGCCAATATCCACCACCACCAACCAGCACGCCACCATCAACAAAACAACACCAATAATAGCAAATTGTTGCTCCATACATCCTCCACACACCAACACACCATACATCAACCACCATCAACCAACAACACCAACAGCTACCACCAACCAACACCCAATAGCTACCACCTCACTCCTCCACCAAACAACTATCCAACATGACAGCCACAAAACCACCATCATCCACAACACCACTGCAAACCTCCACCATTCAACACCAAGCACATCAGCAAGCTGCTGCTTCCACAACCTACACATAACAAACTCCTCCACCAAACTATCCATCATGACAACCGTAGCACCACCATCACCCACAACACCACCACAACACCACTACACTAGTAGCAACACCTCACTCCTCCACAACAGTAGCTTCCAGTAGCAGCAACCAACCAGTCAACAATAGTTGCTGCCAGCATGGTTGTAGTTCCTTTCCCTGGTCACAACCATGTCAACGCCCTACTTAACTTCTACGACCTCCTCCTCTGTTCCACCCCGCCTGAATCTGAAACCATTGTAACCTTCACTGTCACATAAGAATGGCTCAATATAATCACTACACAATCATAGTAAACTTATAAATGATCATATTTGAAGGTATAAGCACAACAACAAGTTGCTGCTTCCACCACCTGCACATAACAAAATCCTCCACCAAACTATCCATCACGACAACCACATCACCACCATCACCCACAACACCACCACAACACCAAAAAACCACCACAACACCAGCAGCAACACCTCACTCCTCCACAACAACAGCTGCCAGCAACAGCAGCAACCAACAACAGTAGCTGCCAACATGGTTACAGTGCCTTTCCCTGGTTGCGGCCACATCAACGCCCTGCTTAACTTCTACGACCTCCTCCTCCATTCCACCCTGCCTGAATCCGCAACCATTGTAACCTTTACCATCATAGAATAATGGCTCAAGATAATCACTAAACAATCATAGTAAACTAATAAATGATCATATTTAAAGGTGCAAGTCCTCTACCATTTTCATTCCAGAATATGATTTTAGAACCATATGCTTAATCTATTTTCTAGTATATCCTTACACTTCTGAGACATGAAATACGGACTTGCTTGATACTTACACATGTCCACGCCATCTAGTCATGATGGAAAATTTAAGTTTTTACAGGTCAATTCCCAACTCATTAGCAATAGCCCGGAGTAACTAAGTGTTAAGTGTTAATCAAGCTTTCGAATCAAAAGCTAGAACTAGAATATAAAACTAATATTGAACACAAGAAAGGAAATATAATATTGAATACCTCATTTAAACACTGAGTTCTTGTTGTGGAAAAACCAATGACGATGTGCTTTGTGTGCTCTGCATTTGAGGATGACTTTGTCGATTATTACCAGAAGTAGGGCACCAACTTTCAACTATAGCCTTTAATAAAGTGTACATGTTAATATTCTTATGTGTATGAATATCGAAAATCATATATAGTTGTTATGAGGTACCTGTGGTTGAAAGATTAGTGGATGTCCATTGCTAGCACTTTGCATGGGAGCCATGAATCCAAAAGAACTACTATCAACCCCTTGTGTGGAAAGCCTGCCTACTCCATTCTCCCTTGAATTGCCTTGTATGGAAAGCATGCCTACTCCAGTCTCCCTTGAATTACTATCTAGAAATTCTGCCTATGCCATCCCTGCTTGAATTATTTTTCCTGGGAAACATGCCTACATCTACACCACCACATGTATTGTCTTGTATGTGAAAAGAACCCTCACCTAACCTATTTGTGCCACTTTGCATGTGGATTACACTTATAGTAGTCTGATTGGGGTATTCAGCTACACAATCAACATTCATACTGCCATCCTATAACAAATAGATCAAAAATGTCAAAAAACAATTCTATATTACATTAACATAGACAATTGAATCTAAGCTACATGTGATTGATTATACCAAGTCATTATTTGGGAGACGAATTTCTTCAATCCATTTAGTGTTTCTTAAAGTTCCTTAAGTTTATCCTGAAATAGAAAACAAATTACAAACATCGATCTAATAGACTAGTTGTAACTAATAGTTCAAGTTTAGTTTTAATCCAACGTACATCCTTTACATTGCTTTCCTCGAGAAGCATTTCATATCTTATACGGGAAGCTTTTCCCCTTTGTCCTATCTCTTTTTGCCCAATTCCAACACCTCAGATCCTAGCCTTTTTGGAAGGATTTAAAACTTGCAAATAAGCTTCACGTGTTAGATTATCAACACTTCTAGGATCTATTTCTTCTTGGATTGCTACTTGGTTTTCTACAATATCATAGATTTCAAGCTGTAATTAGAAAGCATCATAAAAGGAAAGCTTAAATTGAGATATCTGAGCATATGTAGATTTGTTGACATGATAGGAAAGAAAATATCCATTTTCTAACAATTTGTGGGCTTTTTTCGTAAATTGTTTCCAAAATGATAGATCTTCGTTGACCTACACATGATAGATAACATAATCACTGTCCATGTTATATGTTCAACTCCTACTAAGAAAGACAAGTGTCCATTATTAGTACCATTTCTTCCCAATAGAAACTCCATGGCTTTGATCTTGTTGTATGATCCATCACTTTTTTTACTATGTTTGCCTTGTTGATATTGGAAATTTTCTAAACCATAAGAAACATATAATTAGAAAAAGTAGATATGTATAGATGCAAGTTATATGAAACCATTGTACCTTAGACTTCTTAGTTCCCCATCATATCTATGGAAGCATTTTTCTCGACTTTCTTCATCATCAATTCTGGTTCAATCTTGTACTTTTCATAGTAATCTTTCTTTACACGTGCCCTCCACACTGATATCCCTTTTATAATGTGTTCATCAATGTGATTCCATACATTAGGGTGACTGCCTAAATCAAAGTATTTCTAAAAACATAGAAAATATTACTTTAGATGTAACAATCATTCAATTTGTTGGTCTTTTTATGAAAAAGATTACCTCAATAAATGATTTTCTATCTACAAAATATTGTTGTGGTTGTTCATTCCACTTCAAGTCTAGATATCATATGTGTGGTTTTCTTGCTAACATATGACAATAATGATTCAATTTGACACCATTCTCCCCAATAGCATTTCCTTCGTAATCCCATTGAACCTTGTGATATGGCTCCCCTTGCTTAGGAAGTAGGCTTTGATCACTTGCAGGCCGACATCCATACTTCCAATTCTCATGTTCATCCTCAATATTTTCTTCAACTATTACATCATTTTCAATATTGTTGGACAGTAGAGTAGGTTCATCCTCACAATTTTCTACAATTTTGGAGGGAGGGACAGTAGAAGGTTGATCAGGTATGATGTGAAAACTAGATCTAGTGATTCTTCTTCCTGACATCCTTTAACTAACAAGAAAAAAATTAGAATATTAGTGTAGAAATGTTAGTAACAAAAATAATAGATGCATTTGAAAAACAAATAAATTGCCGAGAATATGAGACACCAACATATGAATATTCAGCATTTGAAAAACAAATAAATTGTAGATTATCTTGTTTTCATATCCCAAAAAAGAATAATGATGAGTTATAATGATGTCCTACTTGCTGGTATATGAAACAAGACAAAATAAATTGCAAAGAATATGTCGTATAGTAACAGATTGCCAAAAAAATGCAATAGAACATATTCCCCAAATAAATTATCCTAGACTTGCAAACAAAATAATTTGATGAAAACAGATAGATTAATGAACTAAACATTAGCCCCATCATGTTTTTTTTTAGTTCTATCAACAAAAGATCCCTCGGTATCACTCCTCGTCCAAGACACATCATTAGTTACACCACCATCAACAGCTTCAAATTGTAAACCAGTCAAACAATTCTCAATAAGAGGTACTTCAAAATAATCTTTAGGAGGATGCTTTAGCACTGTGCACCAATTATCAACATTAGGATCATTCACATAAAACCATTACAATGCTTGAGAAGCCATGATAAAGGGTTCCTCTTTTCTTTTTATCCTTGAAGTGTTGATTTGTGTGAACCCATATTCATCAATTCACAACCCATTAGAAGTGCTTTCATCATACCTAGAACATATGAAAAATAGAACTTTGATTCCTGGACCATAAGTTAGCTCAATAACCTCCTCTAAGTAGCCATAGTATGTGACTTGAGCATTTATAGGATTTCTATCTCTACCACTTGAATAACTTGAAGTGTCAGCACACAAGTACACTCCATTATTTTGTGTAGTACATGTACTTTCAATGTGCTATGAACGGAAATAATATCCATTGACAGAAAAGCCTTCATAAAACATTCCCTTAGCACAAGGGCCTTGTGATAACCATCTCAACTCCTCGCTAATATTGTTCGTCCTAATATCTCACATTTGCATTACCTTCATAAAAAAATTAAAACATTAATGTAATCTACACTAACTTGAACATTAAGAGTGACAACAATATTTATGTTTGAGACTTACATGCTCTTTCAACCACTTAGAAAACTCTTTTGCATATTTTGTTTCTAGAGTCCATGGGGCAATGTTGGGTTCCATATCTTGAAGAATAAACATGTGTTCACTGCTTTATAAGTAGTGTCTAAATTAATGTACAACAAATATAACATAGTTTAGCAAGAATTATATGACGTAAATCTTACCTTCTGTAAACATCCAATTCCTCTTTATTGAAAAGGACATAACGATGGGTGTGTTTCAAAGTGTGGATGTCAAAATTCCTTGACACTCCAACTCTAATTGGAGTTCCATCAACATTATGAGGAGTTTGGTTGAGTTTTGTCTCAAAATTAGGCAAGTACCTAGCATAAAATGTCAAACTTTCTTCAGCTAAATAGCCACTAGCAATAGAACCAACCGGTTTATCTTTGTTTTTGACATACTTCTTCAATTTCTTTAAGTATCTCTCTATTGGGTACATCCACCTAGTTCGGATAGATCCGGCAAGCCTGGCTTCATAAGTTAAATGAATGGGCAAATGCATCATGATGGTGAAGAAAGAAGGAGGGAAGATTCTCTCCAATTGGCAAAGAGTGACAATAATTTCTTGTTCCAATTATTTGAATTCATCCACATCATTAACGTTAGAGAAAAGCTTGTTGAAAAATGAGCACAAATTAGCAATAGGCTTGTATACATCTAAGCTTATGCAATGTCTCAAGGCAACATGTAGACGTTGATGCATAAGAACATGGCAATCATGACTTTTCAGCCAAATAAGTTTTCTATCAGATTTGCTAAAACACCTAGATATGCTAGAAGAATAGCCATCAGGAACTTTCAACTTTTCAAACATAGATAGGAACTTATCTTTATCCACATTAGTCATAGTGTAAGATGAAAGAGGCAAGTAATATCGGTCACCTACATCTACCAGCCATAAATCTCTTTGAATGTGCATTTTCTTCATATCTTGATGAGCTTGTAAGTTATCTTTACTTTTATTATAATTGCCCAGTAATGTTTTTAAAATGTTCGTGCACACATTCGTTTCTATGTGCATCACATGCAGATTGTGTCTAACTGATAAATACTTCCAATAAAGTAGCTAGAAAAAGATGCTTATCTTATTCCAACCTAGAGGTAATGGTGGAATTTGATCTCCATGCCTCTTGCAGTTATTTGTTTTACCAAATGTGATATTTTCATATCCATCAAATTGCCTCAATATATCTTCTCCAGGTAGTGTCTTCAGTGGAAGGAAAAAATATTTTTCGCCATCAAAAATTTTACTATCACATCTATATGGATGATTCATTGGAAGAAAACGTCGATGGAAACCATAGAATTGCTCTTTCCCAAATTTCAACCATTTCGATATAGTCTCCACATTACAACAAGGACATCCCAAATCTTTCTTACCTTTAGTGCTCCAACCAGATAAGTCATCATATGCTGAAAAATCATTAATGGTCCGTAAAATCATTGCTCGCATAGTGAAATTCCTTTTTCTATATGCATCATAAACTTTGACTCCCAGATCCCAAAGTAGTTGCAGCTCCTCAATTAATGGCTCCAAGTATACATAAAGGTCATCGCCAACTATATGTGGACCTGGAATTAATAGGGACATCGTAATAAATTGTTCTTTCATAAGAAGCCAGGGCAGAAGATTGAGAGGTGTCACCAACACAAGACATATGTTATGTGATGCACTCATACTGCCAAATGCATTAAAACCATCAGTTTCTAATGTCAGTCTAATATTGTGGGGTTCAATAGCAAAGTTTGGATACCTGGCATCAATAGACAACCATTCTGGTGTGTCTGAAGGATGATGAACATGACCATCCTTTCCTTTTCCTTGTAATGGCCAAATCATATCTTTAGCAACAGATGAAGACATATACAATCTCTCTAATCAAGGTATCAAAGGGAAGTGATACATGAACTTAGCAGCTATTTTCTTTCCCTTTTGTTTGTATTGCTTTTCATTCCATCGTGAAGCACCACAAGTATCACAATTTTCTTTTGAAGTTGCTTCTTTGCGATAAAGCATGCAATTATTTATACATACATATATAGTAGTATGATCAAGTCATAAATCCTTCACGATTGCATTTTCTTCATAGTACATCTCTGGGAATAGACAATTTCCTTCTGGAAATCCTGAAATAATCAACTGTAACAACTTCATGAAAGAATCATTGGACCATCCAGATTCCTCCTTCAGATATAGCAAGGCAACCAAATAGGATAGCTTAGAATGACTTGTCAAACCTCTATAGAGTGGTTGATCAACCTCATTTAGTAGCTTGTAAAATGTTTGTGTGTCTAAATTTGCAGGTTCCTCTATAGCTTCAGTAGAATGGTCGTTTGTTGTGTCACCCATACCAAACAAATCCCCCAACATCTGATGCTTATTTTTGGTGCTAGGCACGTTTGGTGCCAAAACAGGATTGCTCCTACCAATCAACTCCCCATGAAATGTCCAAACATCATAGATATGCACAAATCCTTTTTGTAATACATGTGATAATACCTCCTCATCTGTTTTAAGGAATCTATTTAAACATACCTTGAATACATCACTTCTCACTCTATTCCCAATATGCATCCAACTCCGATCTATTAGAAATCCATCTATATGAGGGAAAATATAGAATAAGTTAAGCACACATTATAAGAAATATACATATATATATATATATATATATATATATATATATATATATTCAATTCAAATACTTGTCAAAATTGAAGCAATGGCAGAGATGATTGCGGAACTGATAGTGAAGCCACATTAGAGAGCCAATAATAATAGAAAAATCTATTGGTTTTTGGTCGGGTGAAGGAATAAGAGACTTGGTTCTACAATGATGACTAAGAGGAAAATATTTGACATGCAAGTTTGGATAGTACCCATAAATACCATTACAACTTGGCTATTCCTTCTTTATTGTGTTCAATACATTTTTATTTTCTATTTGGAAGGTACTACTGTGGGATGGGATTGGATGAGCTATATGACTTTACTCAACTTATGTATATTTGTTTGTCCAGTTGAGAAGTTGCTGATCTTAATGCCAGATACAACTGATTATTAGTACTATATCTCTATAAATCCTCATACTAGATTCACAATTAGTATATTAGTATAGTGATAGAGTTTTATATTTGTAAATCCACTTATTAGATTTACATTATGTGGGTGCATGTTTTTTTAGCCATACAAACTCCTGATGAAGATGGGTCCATCCAAATTTTAACGATTCGATTTACTCTTAACAAGCTGAATAAATAGAAAATAAATAAATTGTGGGGATCAATTCACTAAGCGAACTCACAACCATGGTTTTAAAAAACGTGCCTCAAGGCTTAAGAGGTGTACGCATCGAGGCGAGGCGGCCTCCGGTACGCCTCGAGGCTTAAGCCTCAGTCTGCCAGTGATAGGCATGCACCTCTATTTCTGTGAGGTGTATCGAGGCGTTAGAGGCATTGAGGCATTTGTGAGGCGTAAACCTCAGACTCTGTGTCTATAAAAAGCATGTATTATCCTATTTTGGCTTAATAGAGGCTAAATTATCCCAAAATTGTATGTATATAGATATATGTATGTGCATATATATATGTGTGTATGTTAACAACTATGGATATTTGACTACTTTTATCATTATATGTTGCACGTATGTACACATTCTCTTATGTATGTGTATATATATGCATATATGTATAATTAGAACTATATTTATATGTATAGATATGTATCTATATATACATGTGTATTTGAATTGGTATATCTATCTAAACATATATATATTTCTATTTCAGAGATATGCAAATCTATATAGTTATATATGTAAATCTGTATAGTTATATATGTAAATAAATATAGTATAAAACAAAAATCTATCTATATAGTAATAGTATATTTATATATATCTGTTATATATTTGTCAATCTGTATAATATAAAATAGAAATCTATTTGTATAGTATATACATGTATGCATATGTAAATCTGTATCATAGATATATTTCAGTTATTCTATGTGTTCTTGCTAAATATATTCAACAAGGTAAGTCAATTAAGATTTTGAAACAGATAGAAGGAGATGAATACCTAAATTGATGAACAAAGACACAATATATAAGCATGGAATCTAAAAGAAATAGGCACACAAAATTTCTGAACCTAATAACAAGCACCAACTTTTTTTTTGAAAACACAAGCTCCAACTTGTTTATGAAATTGATGGCATTATGTAATGGTTCAAGTACCAGTATTATATGCATTATGTTTTATCAAAAAGTAAACCCACCAGCTTGCAAGATAAAATTGATGGCTTTTCTCTACAGCCTAAAGGCTTTTGTGCTATGTTTTCATTGTAAGAGACAAACTCATTAACTTGATAGTTCGACTCTATAAAATAATAGTCAAAACAAATATAATTTCATAATTATACCACAGTTCCTGTAGATCCTATCAGTTGAAATGTCTCTAAATCCCAAAATATTACAGTCTGATCAGTAGAGCCTGAAAAATCATTATGGCAATGCCATATGAGATGATTGACAAAAATTGCAACAAAAATGTTTAGGATATTATCATATCAGAAGTAAAAACCAATTCCATTAACCTTCTTGGATCAAGAAAACATCCAAAATGGCTAAGGGAATATAGAAAATTCAATTTAATTGGCAATATAAGCATTTTAAATGTTATAGGAATTTAGATTTTGGGATCATGTTTTAACCTTGCCTTGACATTCTTTCAAATTTTGAAGAAACTAGAAATGGAAGAGTCGTTTGATATTTTTTCAGATCACCACCTGGTCTGCTGATGTAATACTATACAAGTCGATTGCTACATTTTGATATTTTTTCATATCACAACCTGGTCTGATTTAGTCCCACATAGTATATCAAGGATTAGACCGTTTACATCAGCCTATACAAATAAATGGTATTGGTGTTAATAATATCCTCCCTCTCTCCCTGCTGCTGCACCAGCCTCTACATAAGAATATATTCATCTCTAAATTATACCAACTTGAATAATCACACCACACACAACTCTGTATAGTCAGGGGGATTCAACCTCACTAGAAACACTCTTGATCAAGTCACACCTCATACTATTGATGCTCACTCTCACCACCATGAAGATAGATGGTTTGGTTCATTCATATAAGAGGACCTAGAAGTAGACCACTCCCCAATGAATACTAACTTCACATGGATGAGGTCACATCTGAGCTACAGTAGATATATTCCTTTGTTCACAATAGTAGGATGCCAAGTTCCCCCTCTCACAAGTTATGACACGTCATAGACCTATGTCTAACCACTTCCCTATATCCCTTAGTGCTGAGATTACCTCTTGGGGTCCTAAACCTTTTCATTTGAAACTCTTGTAGACCAAGCATCCTTCTTACACTGACTTCATTAAACATCCGCAGAACAATCACCCTGATCTAGATGCTCTACAGTTACTACTACACCATAACCTGAAAAACATTAGACATCATTTGACCCATTGAAACAAAATATATTTTGAGATTATACAAAACAATGATAGAGATATAAGGAAGATTTGGAGATGTGGTATTGCTTCCAATGCTTCGTGGGTATGGAAGCAAATTGTTTACAATAGGGATATCAGTTCTCAGAATATCAATTTCATTGTTGGTAATGGGAACAAGATCCTTTGGAGGGATCTGTGGATTAAAAGGAATGCTTTCCTAGATGATATTATTGGTCATGACTCAATCCTTAAACTTGGTAAAGGCAAATTCGTTAATTTGAGTTGTCTGCTTGATGAAGGAAACTGGATTAATTTTAAATCTAGAAGAATCAACTCTATTATTGATTCGGTGAAAGAGCTTTGTTGTCCTGATTTTGCTAGGGAGGATACAATCTCTTTGAATGGATTCATCAATGTGTGTTTCAAAGATTTCTAGAATTGTGTGCGTTGTAAAAGCAATATTAAACCATGGGCTAAGTGGCTATGTTCAGATAAAACATCTAAAAGAAGTTATTTTTGTGCTTGAAGAATGTTTCTTCAGAAGCTTCCCACTCAAGACTACCTGAAGGGGTTAGGAATCCAATTTCTTTCGAGATGTGAACTATGCATAACTAAGGAAGAGTCCCTCAATCATATCTTGTTTGAATGTTGTTGTGTGAAGAAGGTCTAGTCGATGGCCCATAGAGATGGATACATCAATAGGTCCCCTGATAATTTTTCAGATTGTGTTAAGCATTTTCATGGAAAAGCTAAGAGCATGATTATCCTTATCATCTACAACATATGTCTAAGTAGAAATAATCTCATTTTTTAAGGGAGAAGCATCAATTGTACAAAGATATGGTTACATACAAAGTGTGATGGAGATAGCCTTGTATAGACACTTGTTTAGTCTATCTTTACATTTTTTTCCTGCATTTTCCTTCCTATTTTGTACAGTCACTTTGGTTTTTTTTAATGAAAAATAGGGAGAAACACACTTTTAAGGAAAAAAAAAGATTTCTCTTAGCTTACAGAGATGCAAATATACTAATTCATCACAATTACTTGCCCAAAGAAAGAATTTGAGCATATCTAAGATTTGCATCTTTAGACCGCACTTTCAGTTACTTACTTCGACATTAACAAATTACGAAAACACTTTTGTGGAGGAACCGAGTTACAAGAGTGGTCAGTCATGCCTATTCCCGATTTTGATCAAAATTAACAACTTTCATTAGTAGTTCATTAGAAGTACAACCAAATATTTACAATTACTCATCATTTTTACTCAATTTTATTCCTTAATTCATAGAATGTAATCCTTTCATCAAAATAACAAAATCCATAAGGATAACATGAATTGTTCATAAATTTTGAATTTTTCTAACCTATATAAGAACCAATGTTCAATCCTGAATGAGATATTGTAGTTTCTACTATAGATTTTCATGAAATATCACATTACCTGCATCCCTTTTGGCCATAGGTTGTGAGAGGCCGGAGTCATTAGAGCTTGCAACATGTACCATAACTCCATATTACACTTTTCATAGAACAAGAAATAACTAATATTTACATCTATGTGAGGTATTTGTATTAGTCTTTAATATGTCTTAATTTGACCATTTACTTCTAATTTAGTCCCATACTATATAACAAGGATTAGACCATTTACCTCAGCCTATACAAATAAATGGTCTTGTTGTTAATAATATGCAAGGAATTATTATATCCTACAAGCTTTTGCATAGTATCATAGCAAAAACCTAAAGATCCATCTCTCCCTTCTTCCCTCCCCATCCCTCCATCTCCCTACTACTGCCACTGGCCTCTACATAAGAATATATTCATCTCTAAATTATACCAACTTGCATAATCACACCACACACAACTCTGTATAGTCGGGGGATTCAACCTCACTAGAAAACACTCTTGAACAAGTCACACCTCATACTATTCATGCATACTCTCACCACCATGAAGATAGATGGTTTGGTTCATTCATACAAGAGGACCTAGAAGTAGAACACTCCCCAATGAATACTAAGTTCACATGGATGAGGTCACATCTGAGCTACACTAGATATATTCCTTTGTTCACAATAGTAGGATGCCCAGTTCCCCCTCTCACAAGTTATGACACGTCATAGACCTATGTCTAACCACTTCCCTATATCCCTTAGTATTGAGATTACCTCTTGGGGTCCCAAACCTTTTCATTACAAATTCTTGTAGACCAAGCATCCTTCTTACACTGACTTCATTAAAAATATATAGAAAAACCACCCTGATTTAGATGCTCTACAGTTACTACTACACTATAACCTGAAAAACATTAGACATCATTTGACCCAGTGAAACAAAATATATTTTGAGATTATATAAAACAATTACAGAGATATAAGAAAGATTACTCTTTGAATTGAGATGCAAATATACTAATTCATCACAATTACTTACCTAGAGAGCACAATGAGACATACTCCTTAATGATATGATGTGTAAGCAACGTGTCAAGATCAGACAGACTAAATATAGGGATAAAAATACTTACTTATTCCATTATATATGTAACTAACACAAAATACATTCACAACCTCTTGATTAGTGTGATTCACACTACCAATAAAACCCAGATCATCTTGGCATTTAACTCCTTCTTTGAGGACCTCTTCAATCTTGGTTGGTATTTTTCTAATCTCTTCCTCTTGAACTGGCATATTCTAGTCCCAAACAAGATCAGAAATGCTACTATCACGGGTGACCCTATCACATATATGAATATCAAGACAAAAATGACATTCCTAGGTGAAAATAATCAATAGTTTCAAACATAGGAGTCAGTTTCTTAAGATGTAAGGAACAAATTTGAGTTTGGAATCTGTTTGCTCCTATACCATGGACATGTTCAAGACTCTATCTAACCTCTCACCACCCCAGTTTTATCATCCTCATTTCATCAAGAACCAGCTAGGTTCAGATCATGGAAAGCTACATACATCATTAGCCATCCAACATTATATCCTAGAATGGTTTTTAACCTTTAGTAGAATCAGCGCCAGAAATCACCATTGATATAGAGAATCAATTGACACCAAACAGAAGCATACAAGTGCATGAGAACAATGCAGGGTTCAATGTCAAATTGAGGAAGTATAGAAAGCCACAAACCCTCAGAGCAACCAAATAGGCAAAACAGTGTTCCTCTTCTCCGCAACTGATGTACCTGTTAGAGATTCGATCAGGGAACAATGTCGGTCAGAGGATGGACGTCTTCTCACACTTCACTGGCCACTACACCGATGGATACTAGGAAGAGATTCCTCCATGGAGGACAAAGAATAGGCGGAGAGGTTGTCATCCATAAGAGCCACTATCTTCTCACACTCTCCAGAGGGATGGGAGAGAGTCGACGAGAATGTATCTCGTAGGATGGAGGAGATCTGTTGTCGACGGCCACAATGGTGAAGGGGAGACCTACCAACGACAAGGGCGATGAAGGGGAACCAATTTTAGTGGCCAGGCAGATGGAGGTAATAGCCGCGACCTTCTCTAAACTGTAATGAAACAAAAATAAACTGGCGAGGGAAGATTAGTCTTTAGTGCGGAAAAGACTGAAAAATTGGATTAAGTTAAGAGGGAAATGATGGCACCGTTCCCTCAATAGTAATTGTGAGGGTTGAAAAAATATATGGCCTATTTTTGAGGGATCATCGATCATAACAAATAAATTGGTACATGAGAAATATGGTTGAGGGACATCATCCGATCATTGAGGGAGTATCACTAAAAAATAGTCCCTTTTATCATAGAAATTCGATCCCTTACAAAAGTGCCTAAATAATGGCCCAATTTTTTGTAGTGCACCTCCAAGTATTTTAATGGGACGGTCTATTCTTTGAAGCAAGAATCCTGATTAAGGCTTGTTTAGGAACTGATTTACTAAAAGGATTCGTTGTTCTCTACATTCACCTTCAAATTATATAGTTTACCAAAGGCATCACAAAGAGATATGATATTGGTGGAATTTTTTGTATCCTACTTAACAAAGACCATTAAATCATTGTGAATATTAGGTGGGACAAATGAAATGCTTGGAGCCCATAATGGGACAAATATTGTTCTTCTCGATTGCTTCTTTCGTAAGGACTAAAAAAACCCTACATAAGGATGACAAAAAGGTAATGGGCAATTGGACCCCCTTGCCTAGTGCCATTCAATGTTTTAAAGGTAGCAATCATTTTACCATTAACCATCACTTGGTAAGAAGTAGAATTGTAGATTTTGCTAATCCTACCAATCCTACTAGTAGGAAATCATATTCCAAACAGAACTGCACATAGGAAATCCCAATTCATCAATTTATAGGCTTTGGAAATATCCATCTTAATGACATATTGCTTCCTATGTTTGATCTGCTTAAATCACAGATATGTTTGTTTGATAATAAATCACCATCCTTGATACATATTCCACTAAATAACACATTGATTCATGCTAATGATAGGACAAAGAACCAACTTTATCCTATTAGCCAGAATTTCATAGATAGGTTTATAAATATCTTTGCATAAATAAAGTAGGGAGCCAATTTTTTAACTCATTTGAATTGGCCACTTTGGGGATTAGAGTCATAAAGGTATTATTGTCTTTGTTTAATATGGACTCTTCCTTATAAACCATTGGGAGGTGGTGAAAAGCTCAATGTTTGCCACTGCCAAAAAAGACTTAAGAGGTGAATCTTTATCTAAAGAGCTTTACAATTCCAATATTGTCCTTATACCAAAGCTTTGTAAACCAGTGTCATGCGATTAGATAAGGCCAATCTCCTTGAATAATCTGTGTTTAAAGCTTATATCAAAGATAGTTGTCGAGAGGTTGAAGGAGCATCTGCCTGGATGGATTTCAGATGTTCTAAGCATGTTTGTTCCAGGTAGGCGTATCACAGATAACATCTCCCTAACCCAGGAAGGAATTCACAAGATGAAACGAAGGAATGGACCTAATTATATGGCAATCAAAGTCAATCTTTCCAAAGCATATGACAAGCTCTCATGGGATTTCATTCACGATACACTGTAGAAAACTGAACTTCCTACAAATATCATCACCTACATCATGAATTCCATAACAACAGGTGAATGCTCGATCATCTAGAATGGTAGTTGTACTAATGAGTTCAAACCAAGTCGAGGACTCTGGCAAGGAGACCCAATGTCTCCATACATCTTTGTCCTATGCATTGAATGATTAAGTCAAATGATAAACGAACTTGTCCAAAACAAGGATTGGAACCTGATCAAATTGGGACGGCCTGGAAGAAAGATATCTCACTTATGTTTTTTTGATGATCTGATCCTCTTTGGAGAAGCCACATGCAAACAAATGCGGGTCATCGATAAATGCTTTCACACGTTTGAAGAGGCATCAGGGCAGGCCATATCCATAACCAAAACACAAATACATTTCTCGATAGGTGTACCATGAACAATGAGAGCTAGGATTACTAGAATAAGCAAATTTTAGGAGGCGGACGACCTCGGCAGATATTTAGGGGTACCAATCTTCCATTCAAGAATGACTAAAAAAATATATACTGGCATTCTGGATAGAATTGATTCGAAAATCAATGGGTGGGCAGCAAGAACATTGTCGCTGGTGGGCTGGTTTTGTTTGGCGAAAACCACACTTGAAGCTATACCTACTTACGTCATGCAGACAACAGCTCTACCAATGAGCCTCTGTGACAGAATTGATAACACAGTGAGGCAGTTCTTATGGGGTGGCGGGCACAAAACAAACCCCATGTCCCTAGTGGCATGGAAGAAAGTTACCAGTAGCAAAATGCATGGAGGCCGGCGGCTCAAATCCATGAGGGAGTGGAATGTATCTTTATTAGCTAAGAATGCATGGGACATAGCGTGCAATAGAAACACAACATGGTGCCAATTCATGAAAAAGCGGTTTGATAGTCACATTGAGGGAAGAGAGGTGAACATCTCGCAAGGAGCTCAAGCTTCACTTATGTGCAAATAGATAATAATGGAGAACTCATACATAGTGGTAAGAGATGGCAACAACGTAAGCTTTTGGTATGATTATTGGGTAGGGCCAGGAATCAAACTTGCTTCACAAACAACACAAAGTTTACCAGAAGACCTAGCTGACTTGAAAGTTTCTAGTGTAGTACTGGATAGTGGGACCTAGGATGAGGGATTCCTCAAGTCCTGGATTGTACCAAGGACTGTGCAAAAAATACTGAAGTTGGAACCTCCTTTGGGCCGACAACAACATGATATCAGAGTGTGGGAAGAAACACTGAACGGAAATTACTCAACTAAATCTAGGTACACGACACTTAGGAGGCAACGGGAAGTTAGGACAGAAGGAGAATGGAACTTGATATGGAAATTTAAGACAACCGCAAAGATTAAGTACTTCACTTGGCTAGACATGCATGGTGCAATTCTCACTAATCATAGAAGATTTCTTCGCAAGTTGGCTAGCGATGCTAAGTGTGACAGAAGCGCGAACGAGGAGGAAACAATGATGCATGCTTTGAGGGATTGCCCATATTCAAATATGGTCTGGATGGAAACGTTGAATATCACTAAAACATACTCCTTCCAGTCCAGTTCTGATGAATGGTTTAGCGAACAAGTGAAGAACAGAGGTTCAAATGCTACTACTTTTCTGATTACTTGTTGGTTGCTGTGGGGCACAAGAAACACCCAAGTGTTTGAGAAAACTACGCTACCATCCCAGATCCTTGTCCAAAGGATTGCATGTGAAGTCAAGCTGAATGAGATGGCATGGGGTAGAGACAATCACAAAAACATGATGTCGATAGGTAGGAGACAATGGGAACGACCAGTAGAGGGCACCCTGAAGATAAATACAGATGCAACATGGAACAAGAATAAGAAAACCATAGCTATTATAGCTTCGGATCATGAGGGAAAATGGGTAGTTGGGCATGTAAGGAATACGACCACAGATTCTACTTTACACACAGAGATCTTAGTGGTGGACATGGCTTGTGAGATGGACAAGCAGATACGCACATCCAAGGTGATCATTGAAACCGACTGCAAGATATTTGTAGATATATTGTAGAACAATCCAAGGAACAACCCAAAGTTCGCCAGGTTCATTGAAAGAATACAATGTAAAATGCAAAATCAAGGGGAATGGACTATCAATTTTTCTATGAGGGATTGTAATAAAGTAGCAGATGCCTTAGCTAAGTATCACCAAAAACACAAACCTTGGGTCTTTACTTATATAAGACCACTAGAGTTCATGAGGGCTGCTTTAACTGAAGATAATTGTAATGGTAGTAGTACTACCATGTTTCAATTCCCATCAAATACTACTCCATGTATTTGTTATCCTTACTGGCTTGCAAGAGGAGAGCGAGATGAATAAATAGCCTCCTGGCTTATATAAAAAAAATATCTTCCAATTCTTGAAGAACTCCTTCACAACCTCACTAACATCTTGACCTATGATATGCTAGACTTTTTGAATGAAGAGAGCATTGAATCCATAATGTCTGGGAGCCTTTTAAGACTCTAGATTCATAACCTCATTATAAATTTAGGATTGGGTAACTAGGGCAGTAAGATCAAGCTTATGACTCACGTCAAGAACCAGACCCCTTCGTTTGAAATCAATTAACATAATAGCTTTGTTTGTTTTATTGATTAAGCTATTATAATAAGAAAAAATATAACTCATTAGTTTACCTGAGTCGGTAATTGTTTGACTATAATTGATAATTTTTTTGATGTGGCTCCTATGCCTTCTTGTTTTAAGTGAGACATAAAAAAAATCTTGAGTTGCTATTCCCTTCTTGTAGCAATTGAACTCTGGATTTCTTTTCCAACATGGACTCTTCATTGTGTTAAGCCACTCTTAAATATTTCCTTAAGGAGATTTCTTAATGTTGAAGCTCGGGATGTAGAGGATCATTATCAACAAGTTCTTGGGCATGGAGAGCTTTGTAATTTATTATTTTAGTACTATCAAAAACATTTCTAAAGGTATTACAATTCCAATCCTTCAATTTTGATTTAACATTTGCTAATTTCCTGTAGACCTTGAACATTTCATATCCATCAATCTGAATATCCCAAGAATATATTGATACATCCAAAAAATATTCATGAGTAGAACAAGAATTTATAAAACAAAAGGGAGATCTAACTTTTCTCGCATTTCCCAATTTCACAAGAATAATCATGTGATCACTAATAGTGTTGGATATAGACGCCCCATGGAAATCAGGATAAACTTTGTATTAAAGAAAACTCTATCTATTTTTGAAGTAATGGAATTTCTACCTTCTTGATGATTGTCCAATGTGAAAAAATAGGCCTTTAAGATCAGGCTCAAAAAGTCCACAAACATACATACAATCAATAAGTACCTCCATAGACTTTTTAGTAGGTGGTAGTTTTTCTTCCTTCTTGAGTCTAACAACATTGAAATATCCCACTATTAACAATGGATATTCAATAGAGTTAAAAGTATTTTTAATGGTATTCAACAGAGGTGTCCTATCATTATCATAGTTGTGTGCATAGATAGCAGTTATACAAAAATCTTTGTCATCAATAAGGACTTTAACATGTAGGGATTGATCAGATTTTTCAAGAACCTGAATATTGCATTCAAATTTGCCCCTAATTCCCATGTAAAAGAAACAAGATGACACAAGAAATTAGACATCCACAATTACACTAGATAGAGTGTGGATCCTACAAACAAACTCATAACTAAGAAAAACAAATGACAAAAGACAAAGCAATAAAAACAAAAAACTGAGAAAACTAAAGGATAGAGTTGTTCCAACGAGATGACACAAGACATTAGACATCCACAATTACACTAGATAGAGTGTGGATCCTACAAACAAACTCATAACTAAGAAAAACAAATGACAAAAGACAAAGCAATAAAAACTAAAAACTGAGAAAACTAAAGGATAGAGTTGTTCCAACTCCCCCCCTAAGCTTGAATTTGACTATGGCCTCATAGTCAAAAACAACCTTAAAAGTTGGAACAGTGATACCGATCATTCAGTAGGAGGACGCGGGTACTACGGAGCCGTGAGGTCCCAAGATGGGTATTGCCCCTGGAAGCTCGGATCATACTGGGGCATTGGTGGAGGTTGTGGATACCCCCCAAAATAATTCTGGCTCCAGTAATGATCGTAGAAGGGCTACTGATGCATCTCCATCCTATGCAACCTGCCATAGATGTGTTGTTGGTTGTCGAGGAGGAGGCGCTCATTCTCGAAAATGGCCCTCTGGTTATCTAACAGCCGGTTCATGGTATCCTGAATACCGGCGTATGAAGTTGTATGTTGCAGTTCGGTTTGCTGGATCTCTTGCAGCATTGTATACATCCCCTGTATGGAATGGACATCCTCTCCTTGATGAGAGGGCTACAGTGGCAGATGCTGCAAAGAAGATGATGCACCCTGATGCATGTGGGGACTCTTCTGGGGTGCTACTCGTGTCCGAAGAGGAGTGAAAGCCTCCTCTTCCTCTTCATGCCCGTCGCCTTCTTCATTGTTGTCATCATCACCTCCGTCTTCATCAGAGTCATCGATGGAAATGACGGGCCATCGGAAATGTTGAGCACCCTCAATATTGAAGACGGTGTCTGGAAGTGAACACTCTTGATATGCGTGATTAACATGGCAATGTGCATATGCCAAGCCATCACGGAGTAGGAGGAGGTTGGAGCGGTGTAGATGCTGGAGGTTGACCTTGCTTTTGTTAGAAAGGGGAGTAAGCTGGGAGAAATCGAACCCAAGGTAGAGGGCCAGTGGGGTAATGAGCCTTTCAAAGTGGATAGGAGCCTTCCGCATACTCCTCCTCAAGGCCAACACGCACGTCAAGAAGAACGCGCCCCAATTGCACTCCTCGCGCTTCAGCAATTTGTGCAGGAAGAACAAATCCATCTCTTGAAACTTGTTGAGAGATAGGTCGCCATGAGCGAACAGCGTGG
This sequence comes from Alisma plantago-aquatica, assembly GCA_963693085.1. Classification (NCBI taxonomy): domain Eukaryota; kingdom Viridiplantae; phylum Streptophyta; class Magnoliopsida; order Alismatales; family Alismataceae; genus Alisma; species Alisma plantago-aquatica. Next base: position 917,829,730 of record OY856409.1, read on the forward strand.
TGCAGAGCATGCGGTGAAGAACCTGCACAAACGGATACTCAAAGTCCGCAACTGCCGCATTGTGGTAGCTCACGGATTTTCCAGGGGGCACACTCACTAGTTGGGTGAAGATAGCGTCGTAGTCCGTCCGATTTGCTGGCCGCCGGTGCTGGTAGTCATCATGATACCAGTTATAAACTGAATTGAACTGCCCGAGAGTGAGGGTGTAGTTGTTGTTGTAGAGTGTGAACGACACCCGCCTTTTCCTCGACTCTCTGTCGGTGGCGATCAAGTCATTGGGCACCACATTGATGTCTAATGATGCCATGAACTCCGCCACGAGTTCCTTGTAAGTCGGCCACTCGTCGAAGAATGGTTGGCCGTCTGCGTGGTACTCCAACTCGTCGGGCCTCCTGGTTGTATGTATCGCCTACCCTTTCAAGACGTAGGCGAGGTTGGCCTCGAACCCCAGCTCACAGACCATCGCCTGATCAACATAGCGCGTGGGCTTGATCTTTCTCTTCATCAGTTCCTCGTAGACCTTTTGGATCCCCACGGAAGGATGGACAATCCTCATATGAGGAATCGATGCAGTAGGTGGCAGAATGAACTCGGGGATCTCCATAGGAGCTGCCCATGAAGAAGATGCATCAGTTGTACGCACCATTGTCGCTGAGAAAGATGGAATAGAAGATGGAGCTTGGTGAAGGTTGGAGAAGACAGTTTCAGCTCGGTGAAGGCTCGGGGAAGATCGTGCTCCTTGGATGCTCATAATCGGGCTTCGGTCACACAACAAGACGCACAACACAAGTGGAGGGCAAAGGCTATGAAGGTGTGACGTCATATGACAACCATCCCTCTCTTTTATAACCACGGCCGGCGTTGTTGTGCACCCGTCGATACCATCGACGTGGGTCGATGGTATCGATGCCTGTAGCACAATCCGGTCTTCCGCTAGTATCAACCGTTCTCGATAGCCTGATGTGGGGCCCATATCGATGACACATCGATACCATCGACGGGTGTCGATGGTATCGACCCATCCCACAGATTGATTCTCTTAATGTAGCGATCGTCGTTGATTTCCTCTCACGGATCGGTGACATGTCGTGTCGATACCATCGACTCGTCTGAGGGCACACACCCTCACGAGGCCCGACCGCCGCTTTCTACCTGAACCGGGTTGATACCATTAACAGGCCCGTCGATGGAATCGACTTCACTGAGACAAATTTTGTCTGAATATCTTCTGGGATCTCGTGAGTATCGATAGCCATGTCGATACTATCGACCCCGTTCTGGCGATTTCTTCAGTGCTATTGATGGCAGGTCGATACCATCGATGAGGCCGTCGATAGTATCGACTCGGAGAAATTTTTGCAGTAACCTAACTATGCCCATGTCGATACCATCGACACATGGGTCGATACTATCGACCCTGCCTCAGTCCTGCACATTGAACAAATGATCAAGGTATCTTTTTTACACTAAAAAAATAAAATCAAATCAAATTAACTTACAAATTGTGAAAGAAACTAAAAGAAACTACCAATGGCTGGGTTGCCTCCCAGCAAGCGCCCTTATTTAACGTCTTAGGCTAGACGAAATCAAGCTTCTCATCTTGGAGCTTCGGAGAGTGTCCCTAGGGGATCACTCGGCAGTTTGAACTCAACTCGATCCTGGCCAAAACCCAAGGTCAATGTACCTCTCCCGATAGCGGTGATAACATCATTCGTCGCTTGAAACGGCCTGCCCAATAGCATCTCGCAACCTCTAAGTTGTGGCATGTCCATGACGATGAAATCCAAAGGAAAGATGAACATGTCTACTTTGACAAGTACATCCTCGCACATTCCGTAGGGCTTCACAACAGACCCATCCGCCAACTCAATAGTTGTCGCTTATTTCTTTATTTTCTTCAACCCAGGATTTTGAAACGTGGACATTGGCATAAGATTAATGTTGGCGCCTGAATCACACTGTTCTTGTGGAAACTATTGACCGCCTATGGAACATGGAATGTAGCAGCCTCCTGGGTCTTTCCTCTTATGTGGTAAACTCCCATGGATAATTGAGCTCACCATCTCATTCACCCGACAAACATATGTGTTTTTTATCCGCCGCTTCTTGGTGATGATATCTTTGATAAACCTCCCATATGCAGGAATCTTCTCTATCATTGTTACTAACAGAATGTTAATATGGAGCTTCCTGAACATCTCCAAGAACTTACTGTAATGTCTATGCGCTTTCTTCAGCCTCGAACTATCCAGAACAGACACAACCACCTCATTTACACGCTTGTGAGGTGGCACATATGTGCTTTTCGGGGTCTCCTCTCCTAAGCTTGCTTCAATGTCACCCTCTGGCATAGACTTTGGTACATCATTTATAACAGGTGTAACTTGTGGCGGATCTTCTCCCTCAGTGACTGTAACTTCACCCTGACGCATGGCCTTCACCTTCTCTTCTTGCCTAGGTGTGAGCGCATCCGTGGTGGGCTCTTGGTCGGATTTTCTGAATGGGATATATCCACCAGGTAGTCCATAATGACTGTGAGGATATGGTATTCTCACTGTAGCCTCTGTATCAAAAATCATTTTGCTTTTGTCCTGGACTTCCACCACCGGGGGCTCTGCCTCAGTAATCATAGATATGTACTTTACTTGATGATGTGCTTGAACAACCTCGGCATTCCCAGCCTGTCTTTGTTGATTGGCATGCTTCATGGCCGCCACTTCATTGGAAATATGGCTCACAGTCGTCTCTAGTTCCCTCATCTATGCTCCATGGCTCTACAATGTTTGCCCAAATTTATTCAAGATCTCACCCTGAAACTGCAACTGCTTACTAAACATGCTTATCATCTCCTGATTTTGCTACACCACTTGACTAAGCAAATCAGTGCTTTTGTATTCAGCCCTTGGTTGTGGCTTTGCATCTAGATCATGTAGGAAGTTGTTCGGATCCTTCCATGAGAATTTCCTATCCTTCCTCCAAGCATAATCATTGTTTCTGTAGCCCTGTTGTTGCATAAATTTGACCTGAGCTTCCTCATCGGATTTTGCATCTTCTTTGGTGAGCAATTTCTTGGCTAGAAGGTCTAATTTGTCATTCAGCTCCTTGATGGCCCTGGACTCACCTGCAACTTTGACTTATTCTGGTGCATCCCTATCGCCCCAAGATTGCTTCTTTGCCATGTTTTTCAGAATCTCCCAACACCTTGTGCCAGTGTTGTTCAAGAAAAACCTGGATCCTACAGAATCCAGATTGCTTCTATCATGCTCAGAAAGAGAAAAATAGAAAATCTTGACTTCTTTTTCCTTGTCCAAACCATGGTGTGGGCACCTCCTCAACATTATTTGGAAACGTTCCCACATTTCAGAATACGTCTCGCCGGCTTTCTGGCTGATGTGGTGGATCTTTCATACAAGACCGTTGGTCTTCTCGGGAAGAAAGAACCTCTAAAAAAATACCTCAACCATGTGATTCCATGATTCCACATACTCATCATCAAGATTATGTAGCCATTCTCGTGCATTTCCCACAAGAGAACTCCAAAATAACTTCAAATATAGCGTCTCTTGTGGAAACCTGTCTATCTTGATCATATCACAGTTCTCCACGAACTGGCTTATATGAGTCATCGGATCTTCATTTTTAAGCCCGTGAAATGCATTTTATTTGACCAAATTTATTAATGCAGGATCAATTTTATAAGTTAGAATATTGATTGCCTGCTTCTTTATTGGCCCCTTTGAAGCGGATGAGGAAGAAGCTTTTATTTTCTCCCATATTGTCTGTTCTTCTGCCATGGCTATTGGTTTAGAATATGAATCTATATCTTCCAGTTGGGGTTGAGCGTTGTTCTCCTCGTTGTCTGGTCCCGACAGTGGAACCTCAGGTGATTGCTGCGTGTAGTTTGTGCTACGCATTCTCACCATGCACCAGTACCTACAAAATGATAATTTCAGTTCAGTACCGTGCTAGACGATTACACAATGTGAAAAATTAACTAAGAATTTCAAAAATGATTACAAAATAATAAAAATAAAAAGTGGCCTAGAATGGCCGCTTGCAGCACTCGTAGTGCCGAAAATTTCCGTGTCCCCGACAACGGCGCCAAAAACATGACACGATTTTACCGTGCGTAGAACGCAAGTGCACACATCAATGTAGTATAGGCCCTTGTGAGGCCCGAGTCGAACTCAGGAACACTAAATTGTCGGTAGACTACTACTAACTACTCGCAATCAGCTAGACCAATAAAAAAGTTATGAGAGTTGTTTAAAAAGAATAAGAATAAAAGAAAGCAAAGCAATTGATTAAGTGGTTGGTTTAATCAATTCAAATGGAGATCTTTAAGATTGCGGTTTCACCGTGGGTTTTCATTGTATGAATTTCCATATAGTTACTCAGGTTCATCTCTTAATCTGGGTAGTGGCCTATAGTCAGAATTGTCCACTGTCGTGGTACAATTCACTACCTACGTCTAGTTCGGTTCCACCGTCGTAGTAACCTATACCCTAAACTAGATGCATTAGAATCTACCTCTGGGTTTCCACCATTAACCTTACATCACCTTGTTCAAGGGATTTGTTAATTAATGTGAATTTCATCTCTTTTCAACCGTTAATTCTTCTTTCAAAGTAATTAAAGGCATTTATGGTGATCAAGCATAACAATAGAATTGGAAAAACGAAGTCATACCACGGATTTAATAGATAAATTATGAATTACTATGATAAAAATGTCATACAATGCTTCCCCGGGCTACTCCCAGTCCTAAAGACAAAGGGGATTAGCCTCGCATGTTCATCTCAGAGCAAAACATGGTTGAAGAAAGGGGAACCATGGAGAAAAATGTGAATGAGTAATGAAACCCCTGAACAGAGAAGATCCAAGCATTCCTCGGCGTAGAATGCGTGATCTACAACCTTTCGGTGGTGGAGAACATCTTCTTCGGCTTCCGAAATGGTCGGGGCGTGCTTCTGGGCTCCATTCTTCTCTCCATATCTTCTCGGGACATGTGCAGCGGCTAATGACGTGATCCCCTACTCTTGGCCGCCATCATTAGGTATAATCACCGAGTTAGTTTGCAAAAATATCATAATCGTTGGATTAGAGCCGATCTGAAACAAACTCTGATCTGACGGTGTCGATACCATCGACACGGGTCGATGGTATCGACCCCTCGCAATATCGGCAAGCCTTCCTTTCTTTTCGTCATTGCACCTGATGCTGACTCGATACCATCGATGTGTGTTGATGGTATAGACACCCTTAGGCATTGATTTTATCCCTTCTCCATCACTGAAGCTACATGTTTCGATAGTATCGACTTTGGGGTCGATAGTATCGACTGACAAGTGGTTGGAAACCTGATGGTAAGTCGCTACCATCGACTCTGCGTTGCTCCTTGCGGTTGGCTTCTTGTGGTTGTGTCGATAGTATCGACAACCATCGATGGTATCGACAGTTGCAGATATGTGTTTTTCCTAAAATTGCTAAACAAAACCACATAAGCCGAGATAAAACCTAATATTGTAATCATTTATGCTCAAAACAATAAAATAAGAGAGATTTGACATTGAGAAGGATCATAGACTAAAGTAAGTGAGTTATGCAATATTAACCACCAAAATAACCAATAAATGCATAAAATGCAAGTAAAACAAGTCTATAAATGCGACTCAAAATCATCGCATCAGATGTCATATCATTATCATAGTTGTGCGCATAGATAGCAGTTATACAAAAATCTTTGTCATCAATAAGGACTTTAACATGTAGGGATTGATCAGATTTTTCAAGAACCTGAATATTGCATTCATTCCTCTTCTATAGAATGATGATGCACCCCATAGGATGAGCACCATGATTAGACCTAAATACAAAATGAGGAAAATGCCTAACCATGAAATTTCCTAGTCTTTTTTTCATTCAAAATTGTAGTGGTCCTTCCTACTCTCCATAACTCCTCTTGGACCCATTTAATTTTATTATTGAGCCATTTAATGTATCGACTCGGAGAAATTTAATGTATCGATGAGGCCGTCGATAGTATGGACTCGGAGAAATTTTTGCAGTAACCTAACTATGCCCATGTCGATACCATCGACACATGGGTCGATACTATCGACCCTGCCTCAGTCCTGCACATTGAACAAATGATCAAGGTATCTTTTTTACACTAAAAAAAATAAAATCAAATCAAATTAACTTACAAATTGTGAAAGAAACTAAAAGAAACTACCAATGGCTGGGTTGCCTCCCAGCAAGCGCCCTTATTTAACGTCTTAGGCTAGACGAAATCAAGCTTCTCATCTTGGAGCTTCGGAGAGTGTCCCTAGGGGATCACTCGGCAGTTTGAACTCAACTCGATCCTGTCCAATCCCCAAGGTCAATGTACCTCTCCCGATAGCGGTGATAACATCATCCGTCGCTTGAAACGGCCTGCCCAATAGCATCTCGCAACCTCTAAGTTGTGGCATGTCCATGACGATGAAATCCAAAGGAAAGATAAACATGTCTACTTTGACAAGTACATCCTCGCACATTCTGTAGGGCTTCACAACAGACCCATCCGCCAACTCAATAGTTGCTGCTTATTTCTTTATTTTCTTCAACCCAGGCTTTTGAAATGTGGACATTGGCATAAGATTAATGTTGGCGCCTGAATCACACTGTTCTTGTGGAAACTATTGACCGCCTATGGAACATGGAATGTAGCAGCCTCCTGGGTCTTTCCTCTTATGTGGTAAAATCCCATGGATAATTGAGCTCACCATCTCATTCACCCGACAAACATATGTGTTTTTTATCCGCCTCTTCTTGGTGATGATATCTTTGATAAACCTCCCATATGTAGGAATCTTCTCTATCATTTTCACTAACAGAATGTTAATATGGAGCTTCCTGAACATCTCCAAGAACTTACTGTAATGTCTATGCGCTTTCTTCAGCCTCGAACTATCCAGAACAGACACAACCACCTCATTTACACGCTTGTGAGGTGGCACATATGTTCTTTTCGGGGTCTCCTCTCCTAAGCTTGCTTCAATGTCACCCTCTGGCATAGACTTTGGTACATCATTTATAACAGGTGTAACTTGTGGCGGATCCTCTCCCTCAGTGACTGTAACTTCACCCTGACGCATGGCCTTCACCTTCTCTTCTTTCCTAGGTGTGAGCGCATCCGTGGTGGGCTCTTGGTGGGATTTTCTGAATGGGATATATCCACCAGGTAGTCCATAATGACTGTGAGGATATGGTATTCTCACTGTAGCCTCTGTATCAAAAATCATTTTTCTTTTGTCCTAGACTTCCACCATCGGGGGCTCTGCCTCAATAATCATAGATATGTACTTTACTTGATGATGTGCTTGAACAACCTCTGCATTCCCAGCCTGTCTTTGTTGATTGGCATGCTTCATGGCCGCCACTTCATTGGAAATATGGGTCACAGTCGTCTCTAGTTCCCTCATCTATGCTCCATGGCTCTGCAATGTTTGCCCAAATTTAGTCAAGATCTCACCCTGAAACTGCAACTGCTTACTAAACATGCTCATCATCTCCTGATTTTGCTACACCACTTGACTAAGCAAATCAGTGCTTTTGTATTTAGCCCTTGGTTGTGGCTTTGCATCTATATCATGTAGGAAGTTGTTCGGATCCTTCCATGAGAATTTCCTATCCTTCCTCCAAGCATAATCATTGTTTCTGTAGCCCTGCTGTTGCATAAATTTGACCTGAGCTTCCTCATCGGATTTTGCATCTTCTTTGGTGAGCAATTTCTTGGCTAGAAGGTCTAATTTGTCATTCAGCTCCTTGATGGCCCTGGACTCACCTGCAACTTTGACTTATTCTGGTGCATCCCTATCGCCCCAAGATTGCTTCTTTGCCATGTTTTTCAGAATCTCCCAACACCTTGTGCCAGTGTTGTTCAAGAAAAACCTAGATCCTACGGAATCCAGATTGCTTCTATCATGCTCAGAAAGAGAAAAATAGAAAATATTGACTTCTTTTTCCTTGTCCAAACCATGGTGTGGGCACCTCCTCAACATTATTTGGAAACGTTCCCACATTTCAGAATACGTCTCGCCGGCTTTCTGGCTGATGTGGTGGATCTTTCATACAAGACCGTTGGTCTTCTCGGGAGGAAAGAACCTCTAAAAAAATACCTCAACCATGTGATTCCATGATTCCACATACTCATCATCAAGATTATGTAGCCATTCTCGTGCATTTCCCACAAGAGAACTCCAAAATAACTTCAAATATAGCGTCTCTTGTGGAAACCTGTCTATCTTGATCATATCACAGTTCTCCACGAACTGGCTTATATGAGTCATCGGATCTTCATTTTTAAGCCCGTGAAATGCATTTTATTTGACCAAATTTATTAATGCAGGATCAATTTTATAAGTTAGAATATTGATTGCCTGCTTCTTTATTGGCCCCTTTGAAGCGGATGAGGAAGAAGCTTTTATTTTCTCCCATATTGTCTGTTCTTCTGCCATGGCTATTGGTTTAGAATATGAATCTATATCTTCCAGTTGGGGTTGAGCGTTGTTCTCCTCGTTGTCTGGTCCCGACAGTGGAACCTCAGGTGATTGCTGCGTGTAGTTTGTGCTACGCATTCTCACCATGCACCAGTACCTACAAAATGATAATTTCAGTTCAGTACCGTGCTAGACGATTACACAATGTGAAAAATAAACTAAGAATTTCAAAAATGATTACAAAATAATAAAAATAAAAAGTGGCCTAGAATGGCCGCTTGCAGCACTCGTAGTGCCGACAATTTCCGTGTCCCCGACAACGGCGCCAAAAACATGACACGATTTTACCGTGCGTAGAACGCAAGTGCACACATCAATGTAGTATAGGCCCTTGTGAGGCCCGAGTCGAACTCAGGAACACTAAATTATCGGTAGACTACTACTAACTACTCGCAATCAGCTAGACCAATAAAAAAGTTATGAGAGTTGTTTAAAAAGAATAAGAATAAAAGAAAGCAAAGCAATTGATTAAGTGTTTGGTTTAATCAATTCAAATGGAGATCTTTAAGATTGCGGTTTCACCGTGGGTTTTCATTGTATGAATTTCCATATAGTTACTCAGGTTCATCTCTTAATCTGGGTAGTGGCCTATAGTCAAAATTGTCCACTGTCGTGGTACAATTCACTACCTACGTCTAGTTCGGTTCCACCGTCGTAGTAACCTATACCCTAAACTAGATGCATTAGAATCTACCTCTGGGTTTCCACCATTAACCTTACATCACCTTGTTCAAGGGATTTGTTAATTAATGTGAATTTCATCTCTTTTCAACCGTTAATTCTTCTTTCAAAGTAATTAAAGGCATTTATGGTGATCAAGCATAACAATAGAATTGGGAAAACGAAGTCATACCACGGATTTAATAGATAAATTATGAATTACTATGATAAAAATGTCATACAATGCTTCCCCGGGCTACTCCCAGTCCTAAAGACAAAGGGGATTAGCCTCGCATGTTCATCTCAGAGCAAAACATGGTTGAAGAAAGGGGAACCATGGAGAAAAATGTGAATGAGTAATGAAACCCCTGAACAGAGAAGATCCAAGCATTCCTCGGCGTAGAATGCGTGATCTACAACCTTTCGGTGGTGGAGAACATCTTCTTCGGCTTCCGAAATGGTCGGGGCGTGCTTCTGGGCTCCATTCTTCTCTCCATATCTTCTCAGGACATGTGCAGCGGCTAATGACGTGATCCCCTACTCTTGGCCGCCATCATTAGGTATAATCACCGAGTTAGTTTGCAAAAATATCATAATCGTTGGATTAGAGCCGATCTGAAACAAACTCTGATCTGACGGTGTCGATACCATCGACACGGGTCGATGGTATCGACCCCTCGCAATATCGGCAAGCCTTCCTTTCTTTTCGTCATTGCACCTGATGCTGACTCGATACCATCGATGTGTGTTGATGGTATAGACACCCTTAGGCATTGATTTTATCCCTTCTCCATCACTGAAGCTACATGTTTCGATAGTATCGACTTTGGGGTCGATAGTATCGACTGACAAGTGGTTGGAAACCTGATGGTAAGTCGCTACCATCGACTCTGCGTTGCTCCTTGCGGTTGGCTTCTTGTGGTTGTGTCGATAGTATCGACAACCATCGATGGTATCGACAGTTGCAGATATGTGTTTTTCCTAAAATTGCTAAACAAAACCACATAAGCCGAGATAAAACCTAATATTGTAATCATTTATGCTCAAAACAATAAAATAAGAGAGATTTGACATTGAGAAGGATCATAGACTAAAGTAAGTGAGTTATGCAATATTAACCACCAAAATAACCAATAAATGCATAAAATGCAAGTAAAACAAGTCTATAAATGCGACTCAAAATCATCGCATCAGATGTCATATCATTATCATAGTTGTGCGCATAGATAGCAGTTATACAAAAATCTTTGTCATCAATAAGGACTTTAACATGTAGGGATTGATCAGATTTTTCAAGAACCTGAATATTGCATTCATTCCTCTTCTATAGAATGATGATGCACCCCATAGGATGAGCACCATGATTAGACCTAAATACAAAATGAGGAAAATGCCTAACCATGAAATTTCCTAGTCTTTTTTTCATTCAAAATTGTAGTGGTCCTTCCTACTCTCCATAACTCCTCTTGGACCCATTTAATTTTATTATTGAGCCATTTAATGTATCGACTCGGAGAAATTTAATGTATCGATGAGGCCGTCGATAGTATGGACTCGGAGAAATTTTTGCAGTAACCTAACTATGCCCATGTCGATACCATCGACACATGGGTCGATACTATCGACCCTGCCTCAGTCCTGCACATTGAACAAATGATCAAGGTATCTTTTTTACACTAAAAAAAATAAAATCAAATCAAATTAACTTACAAATTGTGAAAGAAACTAAAAGAAACTACCAATGGCTGGGTTGCCTCCCAGCAAGCGCCCTTATTTAACGTCTTAGGCTAGACGAAATCAAGCTTCTCATCTTGGAGCTTCGGAGAGTGTCCCTAGGGGATCACTCGGCAGTTTGAACTCAACTCGATCCTGTCCAATCCCCAAGATCAATGTACCTCTCCCGATAGCGGTGATAACATCATCCGTCGCTTGAAACGGCCTGCCCAATAGCATCTCGCAACCTCTAAGTTGTGGCATGTCCATGACGATGAAATCCAAAGGAAAGATAAACATGTCTACTTTGACAAGTACATCCTCGCACATTCTGTAGGGCTTCACAACAGACCCATCCGCCAACTCAATAGTTGCCGCTTATTTCTTTATTTTCTTCAACCCAGGCTTTTGAAATGTGGACATTGGCATAAGATTAATGTTGGCGCCTGAATCACACTGTTCTTGTGGAAACTATTGACCGCCTATGGAACATGGAATGTAGCAGCCTCCTGGGTCTTTCCTCTTATGTGGTAAAATCCCATGGATAATTGAGCTCACCATCTCATTCACCCGACAAACATATGTGTTTTTTATCCGCCTCTTCTTGGTGATGATATCTTTGATAAACCTCCCATATGCAGGAATCTTCTCTATCATTTTCACTAACAGAATGTTAATATGGAGCTTCCTGAACATCTCCAAGAACTTACTGTAATGTCTATGCGCTTTCTTCAGCCTCGAACTATCCAGAACAGACACAACCACCTCATTTACACGCTTGTGAGGTGGCACATATGTTCTTTTCGGGGTCTCCTCTCCTAAGCTTGCTTCAATGTCACCCTCTGGCATAGACTTTGGTACATCATTTATAACAGGTGTAACTTGTGGCGGATCCTCTCCCTCAGTGACTGTAACTTCACCCTGACGCATGGCCTTCACCTTCTCTTCTTTCCTAGGTGTGAGCGCATCCGTGGTGGGCTCTTGGTGGGATTTTCTGAATGGGATATATCCACCAGGTAGTCCATAATGACTGTGAGGATATGGTATTCTCACTGTAGCCTCTGTATCAAAAATCATTTTTCTTTTGTCCTAGACTTCCACCATCGGGGGCTCTGCCTCAATAATCATAGATATGTACTTTACTTGATGATGTGCTTGAACAACCTCTGCATTCCCAGCCTGTCTTTGTTGATTGGCATGCTTCATGGCCGCCACTTCATTGGAAATATGGGTCACAGTCGTCTCTAGTTCCCTCATCTATGCTCCATGGCTCTGCAATGTTTGCCCAAATTTAGTCAAGATCTCACCCTGAAACTGCAACTGCTTACTAAACATGCTCATCATCTCCTGATTTTGCTACACCACTTGACTAAGCAAATCAGTGCTTTTGTATTTAGCCCTTGGTTGTGGCTTTGCATCTATATCATGTAGGAAGTTGTTCGGATCCTTCCATGAGAATTTCCTATCCTTCCTCCAAGCATAATCATTGTTTCTGTAGCCCTGCTGTTGCATAAATTTGACCTGAGCTTCCTCATCGGATTTTGCATCTTCTTTGGTGAGCAATTTCTTGGCTAGAAGGTCTAATTTGTCATTCAGCTCCTTGATGGCCCTGGACTCACCTGCAACTTTGACTTATTCTGGTGCATCCCTATCGCCCCAAGATTGCTTCTTTGCCATGTTTTTCAGAATCTCCCAACACCTTGTGCCAGTGTTGTTCAAGAAAAACCTAGATCCTACGGAATCCAGATTGCTTCTATCATGCTCAGAAAGAGAAAAATAGAAAATCTTGACTTCTTTTTCCTTGTCCAAACCATGGTGTGGGCACCTCCTCAACATTATTTGGAAACGTTCCCACATTTCAGAATACGTCTTGCCGGCTTTCTGGCTGATGTGGTGGATCTTTCATACAAGACCGTTGGTCTTCTCGGGAGGAAAGAACCTCTAAAAAAATACCTCAACCATGTGATTCCATGATTCCACATACTCATCATCAAGATTATGTAGCCATTCTCGTGCATTTCCCACAAGAGAACTCCAAAATAACTTCAAATATAGCGTCTCTTGTGGAAACCTGTCTATCTTGATCATATCACAGTTCTCCACGAACTGGCTTATATGAGTCATCGGATCTTCATTTTCAAGCCCGTGAAATGCATTTTATTTGACCAAATTTATTAATGCAGGATCAATTTTATAAGTTAGAATATTGATTGCCTGCTTCTTTATTGGCCCCTTTGAAGCGGATGAGGAAGAAGCTTTTATTTTCTCCCATATTGTCTGTTCTTCTGCCATGGCTATTGGTTTAGAATCTGAATCTATATCTTCCAGTTGGGGTTGAGCGTTGTTCTCCTCGTTGTCTGGTCCCGACAGTGGAACCTCAGGTGATTGCTGCGTGTAGTTTGTGCTACGCATTCTCACCATGCACCAGTACCTACAAAATGATAATTTCAGTTCAGTACCGTGCTAGACGATTACACAATGTGAAAAATAAACTAAGAATTTCAAAAATGATTACAAAATAATAAAAATAAAAAGTGGCCTAGAATGGCCGCTTGCAGCACTCGTAGTGCCGACAATTTCTGTGTCCCCGACAATGGCGCCAAAAACATGACACGATTTTACCGTGCGTAGAACGCAAGTGCACACATCAATGTAGTATAGGCCCTTGTGAGGCCTGAGTCGAACTCAGGAACACTAAATTATCGGTAGACTACTACTAACTACTCACAATCAGCTAGACCAATAAAAAAGTTATGAGAGTTGTTTTAAAAAAATAAGAATAAAAGAAAGCAAAGCAATTGATTAAGTGTTTGGTTTAATCAATTCAAATGGAGATCTTTAAGATTGCGGTTTCATCGCGGGTTTTCATTGTATGAATTTCCATATAGTTACTCAGGTTCATCTCTCAATCTGGGTAGTGGCCTATAGTCAGAATTGTCCACTGTCGTGGTATAATTCACTACCTACGTCTAGGTCGGTTCCACCGTCGTAGTAACCTATACCCTAAACTAGATGCATTAGAATCTACCTCTGGGTTTCCACCATTAACCTTACATCACCTTGTTCAAGGGATTTGTTAATTAATGTGAATTTCATCTCTTTTCAACCGTTAATTCTTCTTTCAAAGTAATTAAAGGCATTAGATTATCATTATGGTGATCAAGCATAACAATATAATTGGGAAAACGAAGTCATACCACGGATTTAAGAGATAAATTATGAATTACTATGATAAAAATGTCATACAATGCTTCCCCGGGCTACTCCCAGTCCTAAAGACAAAGGGGATTACCCTCGTATGTTCATCTCAGAGCAAAACATGGTTGAAGAAAGGGGAACCATGGAGAAAAATGTGAATGAGTAATGAAATCCCTGAACAGAGAAGATCCAAGCATTCCTCAGCGTAGAATGCGTGATCTACAACCTTTCGGCGGTGGAGAACATCTTCTTCGGCTTCCGAAATGGTCGGGGCGTGCTTCTGGGCTCCGTTCTTCTCTCTATATCTTCTCGGGACATGTGCAGCGGCTAATGACGTGATCCCCTACTCTTGGCCGCCGTCATTAGGTATAATCACCGAGTTAGGTTGCAAAAATATCACAATCGTTGGATTAGAGCCGATCTGAAACAAACTCTGATCTGACGGTGTCGATACCATCGACACGGGTCGATGGTATCGACCCCTCGCAATATCGGCAAGGCTTCCTTTATTTTCGTCATTGCACCTGATGCTGACTCGATACCATCGATGTGTGTTGATGGTATAGACACCCTTAGGCATCGATTTTATCCCTTTTCCATCACTGAAGCTACATGTTTCGATAGTATCGACTTTGGGGTCGATAGTATCGACTGACAAGTGGTTGGAAACCTGATGGTAAGTCGCTACCATCGACTCTGCATTGCTCCTTGCGGTTGGCTTCCTGTGGTTGTGTCGATAGTATCGACAACCGTCGATGGTATCGACAGTTGCAGATATGTGTTTTTCCTAAAATTGCTAAACAAAACCACATAAGCTGAGATAAAACCTAATATTGTAATCATTTATGCTCAAAACAATAAAATAAGAGAGATTTGACATTGAGAAGGATCATAGACTAAAGTAAGTGAATTATGCAATATTAACCACCAAAATAACCAATAAATGCATAAAACGCAAGTAAAACAAGTCTATAAATGTGACTCAAAATCATCGCATCAGATGTCCTATCATTATCATAGTTGTGCGCATAGATAGCAGTTATACAAAAATCTTTGTCATCAATAAGGACTTTAACATGTAGGGATTGATCAGATTTTTCAAGAACCTGAATATTGCATTCATTCCTCTTCTATAGAATGATGATGCACCCCATAGGATGAGCACCATGATTAGACCTAAATACAAAATGAGGAAAATGCCTAACCATGAAATTTGCTAGTCTTTTTTTCATTCAAAATTGTAGTGTTCCTTCCTACTCTCCATAACTCCTCTTGGACCCATTTAATTTTATTATTGAGCCATTTAATGTGCCAAGAGGAGATGCACATAGGTGTTGTGTTCATTTGAGCACTTAGGTAGTTTAGTTGGAAACCTCATCTTACTCATATATAATACCCAAGTTACTTTTCTTATTAAGAGGAGAGAATACAGAATTAACTACACGATAAGAGATTATAGAGATAACCTTTGAAATGACCATGTGAGGAGACCTTCTAGGAACATTAATGTCATCAGAACTATCGTTAGGAATTTCATTACATAGCTACACATGAGTATAAGAGATCAATCTATCTTTTGGGAAAGGGCCTATCATAGAATCGAGTTGCTTCACTACTGATTGACCATCCCGACCATTCCAATACAAATGAAAACAATGAAGCACATGACCGAACAAATTACACCTGCTACTTAAATTGGGAACCCACTCATACTCAAGAAAACAACTTTCAAGAATCCCCTGCATCACTTTGTATCTCCAAAGAAGTTGGAAAAGAAGACTGCTCCCCCATGAGTACCAGCATTATGGAATAGTCCAGTTGAGAATAGTCTCTTGTAGCTTGGTCAGTACAAAGAGGTATACATAAGAATGATCATATCCTTTCCATCAATTTAGAATCCCAAAGAAATAAAGGAAACTCAAACACATAGACCGAAATAGGGACTGATTTCAACCCAAGTTTCTTCATCAGAATACTAGGACTCGACTTCATAAGAATGAGAGGAATCATTTGAACGAACTAGACACCATTTTTCATAGAAAAATCCATATTGAAAACATTAGAAACATGAACTATTAACATATCATTCTCCTTACTCATAATCTCAAAGTCTTCTATCAGGTTCCACAAATGAGAAAGGTGTTGATGTAACAGATCAAGATCAAGGGAGAAGCCGAAAGTGTAACTTGCTAGGAAGTATTTCCATCTAGATGCATTTTTGAAAGCTTCAGACTTTGGATAGATGATTTTTCCATCCTTTACATAGATTTGAGTTTTGCAAAGAGAGCCCTCCTCCCGTACATTCTCCACATTGAAAATCTCACTCCAAGAATTATAGATATATGATAATAAAGTCTCTTTGATCAAGATAAGATAGAAGATGGCCCAGGTTCGATAAAAGTCTTGAGACAAATAAAAAGCGGATTGATCTTCACTTCTCTATAAGAGATCATTTCTTTCTAAAGATTTTGACCCTTTAGTGCCTTAGCTAAGAGTAGAAGAATTATGAGTCTTCATTATGTGAGTTTGTTTGAGATTTTGCAACAAATTGTCAATTCTTATAATCACTTTGACTTACCATACAAGTATGGTATGATGCATTATGTGTGCAATGTTTCCAACCTAAAGTGCTATATGAAGGATCTTGCTTACATGTTGAACATTGAACCTATAGAGCTCCAAGGAAGTTTTCCTACCCTGAGTCACCTATGAGGATCATAGATTTGAAGGTAAAGTAGCTAAAAACAGAAAGAATTGAAATGGTTATAGTTCATTGGAAACATTACTTTAAGGATGAGGCCACTTGGGAGCTGAAAACGAACATGTAGAAAATACATCCTCACCTTTATGATAGCTATGCCAAATTTTGAGAGAAAAATTCCTAATAAGGGGGGAATGATATTATAATCTATGCATGTTATTTACCTATATGCATATATAGTAATAAAAATGGTGATATTGGGAACCCTGGATTTCTATTTTTTATTTAGCAAGTTTGGTTTGTGAATGAAAATTATCTAAATCAAAGGAATATTGTATTTTTATTTAAAAAATATCTTAATAATTGGAGATGAAAATAGTAAGGAAATACCAATAATCTGGAAGATTCCAATATTATCAAATAAATGAATAATAAATATATGATAATACTCTAGTTTACTTGGATACCAAGTTAAGGGAAACCAACAAGATTAATTGGGGCCAAACTTTAAACCAACATTGTATAGTACCTAGATAGAGATGATTACCATGATTGAGTGGATAATAAGCATATGTGTGACATGAATGATTAAGCTAAGTAATTACTTATAAGGAAAGTAAAATGTATTTAACTACTTTACTTGTTTCATCCCATTTCACACGAACCTAGATAATTCTATGATAAAGGTACCCTCAAAGCTTGTTATTATTTGGAGATTTTAAGTTGTATCTATGATTTTCTAAAGAACTAAGTAGTGTGTATATTATCCTAAACAATGGGATTTTAACAAAATTATTATAATTGTCACTCGATCTAAGTCCTTCTAATGCGAGACTTATTCACATGCCTGGAGATGTCGATTTTATCAAGTATCTTCAAAACAGGATAAATGATGATCGTTATCATCAACCTTTTACATACTCCCATGTCACTCAAGTTCCAACCTCCAAACCAATCTTCGTAATCTCCAAACTTCTTCCTCCTAAACTAGTCCCATCAGGATTGGGAGTTGATGATAAGGGCAAAGAGATAAAAATCTAACATTTTCATAACTTGATCTAATAATGTCCAAACTATCATCTGAAAAGAGAGTCACAACTATACTCTACTAATCTATGCTACCCCTTCTATAAAAAGGATGCCATTGGTTTCCTTGCACCCTCACACACGAAGAACACTTGTCAACTAGACCCTAATACCCATCTGAGACCCTGAACATGAGCCACTACTATATCTAGAAATGGAAATCTCACCCCAACTCTACGTTCTTACTTAGACAAATTCACTTGTTCGAAATCATAGTGGTGTGGTGCCATGAAGGTCTAGACCCTACAATACAAGATTAGATCCCTCAGTCGATCTTCCCTATAGAGAAGTGGCAATTGGTTGAAGAATCTCATCTAAGGTACTACTCTAGATCATTATAGCACATCACAAGAACTGGAATTGATTCAGAGTAGCCCAGGGGACATTCTTAGAGTCACAAACACTTGTAAATTGAGGAACTTTCCTTTCATATTCCTTGTTACTTGCATATTGTCTCTATCCCTTATAACCCTTGTCTGACCACCTCTATCGCTATGCTTTATCTGGATCGCTTCAGCAAGACCCAGCTAAAGTAATGGAACCCCTAGATGAGGGCTCCAAGCCCACAATAGTAGAGTCAACCATGGGTTAACTTCATGGTTGACTACTGTTTTGGCATAGAATAAGAGGGACAATCCCAAGAGGTGACATTACCAGTTTTCCTCCATCCTTGTGACATAAATATCATAGTATAATGGGAAAATAGGTATTTTCCCTAAGACGTCAATCTGACTATATCAAACATGGTTAATTATTTGTCCAGCTAATGTGGATGT
Organism: Alisma plantago-aquatica; assembly: GCA_963693085.1. Lineage (NCBI taxonomy): Eukaryota > Viridiplantae > Streptophyta > Magnoliopsida > Alismatales > Alismataceae > Alisma > Alisma plantago-aquatica. The sequence continues at coordinate 917,848,407 of OY856409.1, forward strand.
CCATGATTGGATAATGAACATTAAAATGTAATAATTCTAAAAATTCAATGTATCTTTGATAATAGAATATATATATCAATGATCATTAATGATATGTAGAACCTAAAAATATAGGTTTTAAGGCATATTTATCTCTCCAATTTAAAAGTATATGGTAATGCATATTTTTTTATATTAATTGTAAACCATAAGTTCATGAAATCAATGTTAATATTTTTTCTTAGCTAATCTTGATATACGAAAATTTGATCAAAGTTGATGATGAGATATAATCATATCTAATCTAAGATTTAGGGTTTTATATAATATCAAACTAGGGTTTTCTAAATCCTAGAGCCTTCATATGTGGAAAGTAGGGTTTTGGATATCTAACCCTAATATATCTATAATCCAAACCAAAACTCTATCTAGGACCCATGTCAGATCTAGGTGTTATTTTTAGGACATTAAATTGATACTTGGGGTTTAAAACATTAACTATAGGTTTATTGGTTGGTAAATTGAATATGTTTTCCTGGATCTATGTCATCTCTAAAGGAAGGTACATGGTTGATTATAATTACCCACTCTTATGGACTTCTGATGTTTTTTAGAAGGTTTCCAATGTATCACAAACTAGATAGTTGGATGTTTATTCAATTTCTCCAAAACTACAATGCCCTACGTGTATCATCTATAATGAGAATAATTCCTAAATTTATTATGCAATCCTTAAGAGTTAGTTGAAGGAGGTAATACTCCCAAGAAATTATGGATAATTCAATGAGGAAGTGACTAGCATAATAGATGTGCACGTAACCAAGTCCAATAATGTATAGTCACCCTGAGTCAAATGCTAGAGAAAACCATTCTAATGAGGGAATAAGGGATGAATGTACCCACTGAGATAGGGAAATCATGGGTTAGGAAGTTATATAGAAAATGCAAATTGATTATTGATAATTATTGTTGATTATGCCTGATTACATTGTTACACCTACATGCACACATTTTGGTTGCACCACGTACGCATTAAGGTGATAACTTATTTGCATGTTTGTTAGTCAACATATTAGGTTAAACTACATATTTATTTTAAGATATGAACATCCAAAAGTTGGAACAAGAAGGGAATATGTCTAAAGACTAGTGGAGGATTAGATAAATAGTTCTACTTTCCTTACAACAATAGTTTTCCTTTTCATTTTTCATGTACTTCTTGGGGATATTTATCTTCACATTATATTGAACTCTTTTCCATTTAATGAAACTATTAATTATTATTGGTTATTTACTAAACATGGATTCTATAAAGTAGATAATGACTCTTTCCCTCTTAGTCACCGTTAATAGGGGATAACATGGGGAGAATGTCATTAGAGAAGGTTCCTAAGGGCCCCTATATCCATGATCCATATAATCCAAAAATATCTTGAATGATATGGTTTAGATAAAGGTCCACGCCTTCAATCTTCTAATGTTCCAAACTCTCATCTATTTCCAACCCATTGGATTTTGCATTTGTTAGGGTAGTTTAAATTGTCATTCATGGTTAAAATTAATGTTAACATGTTCAACCATGATTATTTATTAAGTATATATAACATTATCAAGTAAAATAGTAGGAGAACAAGAATAACAAATAAAAATTCAATTCATATGGCAAGTAACACAAAGATACCTTGTAGTTAGGAAAAAATAGCCTTCGAATGCACATTGTTCTTTTTTTTAGATGTGGCCATGAACTAGTCAAAAGAACACATCCAACATATTTGAGTATGATGTCAATTAACAAAAGTCTATCCCTACCTCCTTTTCCATCGAACTCCTCTACCTCCTCCTCATTGTCTTCGTATCAACATCAATCCAATGAAATCTCTATCATGGCTATAGAACTATGCTACATTGCCCGATTCTTTAGCTCATGGCAATGAGGTTTCTTGTGTAATTACACAATCTCTTTCTTGGTTTACCCTACTTTAAGGATCATATGTGTTTTTTTATATTATTGTATGTGATGCATGCATGAAACATCATATTTCACATCTATGCAAGGTCGAGTAGGTAAGCATGAAAAAAGAAGAAGAAAACAAGCTATCTACAGATAACAAAGAATGAGTATTACTACAGTTCTTACTAAATGCCTAGGAGTACATGTTATTCATGGCTTAATTTTGTAGAACACATATGGTGATATTGTCAGCAAGATTGAAACTAGAATTAATAGCTAGACCTCCAAAACACTTTTTATTGTTGGACACATTTGCCTTACAAAATATGTGCTCACCATGATACCAACATTTTCAATGTGAACATGTATCTTCCTTATTCTCTATGTGATGGATCGATTGTACCATAAGAAGGTTTATTAAGAAAAAAGGAAACAATCAATAACCTTTGTCTCTCACTGCTAGGATTATGCATTGCTTTAAGTCAATTAGAGGATTTTCCATTTCATGGATTGTAGATTGGAGTTAAGTTATCATAATGGAAAGTGTCTAGGTTGTGTTATCAGATAAAATGAAACTATTGTCAGAAGGGCTTAAGTAACACGTATTGATCCTATAAAAGGCTATAAGGGTATCAATGCTCTTCTTTCTAGAGGATGATCTCTCTACTGAGACTTAATTTAATGGATAAAAAATGAAAATCATTCTAAATGAAAATATTAATATAGTACAGACAAATATTTTGGTTCTAGGCAAACCAATATTGTCACATAAATGTACCCCCAAGAAATATTACATAAGAAAGTTCTATCAATGGTAAATTTAGATGGATACTGGGTCACTTCACTTCTATACAATTTTCTTCAGTAGTTGATCATTGAAAAAAACAAGACACTATTCATTCCAATTGGAAATTCAGAGAGAAATCACTTAGTATGGAATTTCACTAAATCTAATGCTTTCACTAATACAACTGTTACAACCCCACCTCCCAGTAACCCCCAATTAAGGGAGATTGAAAGGACAGAGCCGTTAACCAATAACCCGGATCAAAGGTTCGACAATTAACCAAGAAAAATTATTAAATTTTAAAAGACTAAACTGAAAACTTGTAAGAAAAAAAACTTTGCATACCTTTTGGATTTCTAAACTTCTATCCATGTATGTACGCTACTCTAACTAATCCTCCTTGTATTTTACTTTGTGTATTTTGCAATATGACGATTTACTATTTGTCCTTTTGGCTTGTACCTAAAACGCCGACAAACAAAACGTCGGTCAGCCGAAGCTGGTATGTGGGGGAAACACTAATCATGCAATTATTCTAAACAAAGTAATCATTCAATTAATCATTAAACAACCAAGATTACATTTTAAGCCATACTATTCAATCCTTACCTATCCCCTCACTCTGTGCTAACCCTGCAGTGGACTTGTATGCTACCTCTCTCTAGGTAGATTCTTACCACCATGGTCCAACCTTACAGGTAGCCAATACATAGGGTAATAGAGTCGCATGGCACTACCTGAAGGTAGCCCAATATCTAATTCAATGTGACTTGATGGACCTACCCCATTGGTAGCCATGTACTAAGTCATCCAATGACCTGATGGACCTACCCCATAGGTAGCCATATACTAGGTCAACTAATAAGCCACAGAGGGGACCAGGATCTGAGCTAGTAGGAACATATCTTAGGTGATTGTCATATCCACATTATAGTTTGCATGAATTAAAATCATCCAAAATTAATTCATATCATCGATGGAAACTTTGGTAAACCTCAGAAAACTAACCTGATATATTCATAAGCGTAACCACATACCTGATTTGATGATTTGAACATAAATATCCATGCAAATTAGAATCCAAGTAAGCAAGCATTTTCAACAAGATCCTGAAATAATCATGTAATTCCCTTTTTATTATTCACGTCATCAAGATCTATTAAACCTAGCTGGTTTCCAAGGGTTTCTAATTCCCTTTTAGGGTTTCCATAGCAATTAGGGTTTCCCTTCATCTTTTACTATTTCAAACCCTAATTTTATATCATTACTCATAAACCCTTATTATCTTATCTATTCTTCAACATTAAGGTTATCTTAACAACATATAACCCTATTCTCGGATTAAAAGGCACCATTAACCATCAATTAATTTCATTAAGCTTCTTTTACATTAAAGCTACCATTTTTATCCTTTTAATCCATGACAAGATTTCTATGCTTATTTATCATCAATTCAAAGTTCATTATGGCCTAATCACATATGAACTCGAATTGCCATTAATACTACCTTTTATTCATGAGAAAATCCGAATTACTATTTTTAGGGTTTTTATCCATGATTAGGAACTTTAAAGCTCGAAATAGATTAGAACCATCATATACAACATATTTTCACATTTTTCAAATTTAATATAATCTTATCCTCTTTGACCCTAAATTAGGGTTTCTAAATTCTTAATAATTCTCATATGGGGTAAAAATCCTAAATCATGCAATTTTACATCTAGATCAGTTTCGAATCTAACATTATCATTCAACAGGTTATTAATACTGCAATTAACCCATTAAGCATACTAGATTCAACCTTTAATCACAAATAGGGTTTTTAACTTAACTTTAATACACTTTTCATCAATTTATAGTACTTTTGCAATTAGGAAAGGAATCTATCTTTAATACCATTTTTATTGGATTCCTCTCATTCTCGTGATCAAAATTCATATATTACTTGTCCTAATCGGAGTTACGAATATTGAGATATTAATTTTGTATGAATTACCTATTTGGGCCAATGGCATGTTGCCACGTCATCAAATCCATGCAAAGCGACCCGTTTGAGAAATATAACCAAAGAACGGTTGTAACCCTCCACTTAAATGACCATCTTTATAATAGGGACCTCTGCCTTATTCCACCTCGCGTAGGTGCTGCTGCTTCACCCTATCCGCGTGGGGCGCAACTTCTTCTCTTCTTCCCGGAGCCCGTTGGCCACCGCCGAGTCCTTTCTTGGCTTCATCGCCCTCCGCCACCCTTGGGACACCAAATAGACCACGACCAGCATGGCTAGCCTGGGCTGGGGAGAGCTACAACCCACGACTGAGTTGCAGCCATGCAACTGTTGTTGCGGAAGATCGTGTAAGGTCTGGGGCAGGGAAGGATGGTCGATCTCTCCTAGGTCTTTGTGGGTGCCTCCTACCTTCATCCAGATCATTTACAACTCCTCGTGGTTCCATGGCCACGCTACTCCCCCATACTAGGGTTTATGAATGAAAACAAGGTAGGAGAAGAGAGAGTTGTATGGGATCTCTTTTGGAACTCGAACCAGGGCTTTACCCTTCATATAGGGGAGAGTTTGACGCCCTAAGATGGCTTGCCCACAAGAAACAAAGTTCTTTTCTAATAGGAAACACATTCCTTCATGGAGAAGCAAGATTCTCTCTCCTACTTACCTCTTTAATATATGCTTTGTTCTTTAGATATTAGGAATTCGAAATTCCTCTTTTATTTTCTCTGTGCTTTCCCTTTTTATTCATTGGCCACAAATTTCTATTCTCTTTTAATAGAAATTACTTCCTTTTTATCAATTTCACAACATTCATTAATAATGCATTACATTATCCTCTTATTTTATAATTTTGGTATTTTCTCTTTCTTTCCTCTTTATTGGGACTCCTTGGATCCCAAGAAACTCTATTATTTCGAAATCCTTTTTATTGGATATTCATTATCCTTCTAGATGCATCTTTATGCATTATCTCTTCATTATTTCCCATTATCTTGTTTATTTCTCATTAAAATAATTCTTTTTGAGGATTTCTCTTTATTTCTCTTTTATTTTCCTTATTGGTATTCATTTTATCATTAGGAATCCTTGGGATATGAAAATCCACAAAGGATCACTCAATTGTACCTTTTTCCACTTATTTCCAACATTTTAACATTATTTTCAATTTCTTTCTTACTAAAGAAATACTTAATTAATCTTTTCTTTTCTTATTACTTTCTTTTTGCAACTTTGGACTCCTTGGAACCCAAGGAACCCAAGAGGCACGAAATCCATCCTTGAATTACATCTCTTTGCCTTCTAGAGGTTTCTACCTCTTTCTTTTTCTCAAATATTCAATTATTCATTTACTATTTATATTTTCTTGTTATTTGAGCCCAATAGCCAATAAAGCCCACAATGCAATCATCAAGGCTATTGTAAACGAAATCCATTCATTTGAAGAAAATTATATCATTATTTTTTCAAATATCTTTAATATGAGAAATTACATTTCTCACCAAATGAACCCAAAATCTGGGTTGTAACATCCTTCCCCTCTTATAGGAATTTTGTCCTCAAAATTCTGTCAATCAAATAAACAATTAAGGATAAGACTTTTCCATGTCCATCATTGGCCCCTATGCGGCTTTACCTTACACATGGCGTTTCCAAAGAACCTTTATGTTCACATATTCTTTTCTCTGAGTTCTTTCACTCTGACGTCTATAAACTGCACAGGTGACTCAGGCCATTTTAGCCTCCCTTGGGGCTCACTAGGTTCATTGTTCAGCACATGATCTGGGTACCTCACATAGTGCTCTAAATTGGACACCTGGATCATATCACACATTACTTTATCCTGAGGGGTAAAGTCAACAATAACCTTCTCCACCAATCCATCTCAAATGGACCCATGTATCGGGGACCCAACTTCCTTTGTTGTAGCTCAGAGGGGTCGGATTTTCACACCACATATTCCCCCACAGTGAACTACATGTCAGTCTACTTTGCATCCTCTTACGACTTATGTCGTCCTTGGGATCCTTTCAGCCATTGCATGATCAAAGTGACTTCATCTGCACACACTATGGTCCTTTTCCGACTCTTGCAAGGTTCATTCACCAACATCATCTTAATGAAGTGGTGACCGACACAACCTCCTTTACAGAGCTTCTTTATGTCCCGATACAGGCTATGGTGGTTATCATCACATCTTACAAAGGACAAAAACTATCTCTATGTATCACCCTGAATAATCATATATGCTCTCATCAGACCCTTTAGTATGGATCATACTAACCATTAGTTAGGGGTGATAAACTATACTAACATTGAGTCCTTCATGTACCTACTTCCACTTTATGGAAGTGAACCTCTAGGTCAACTCAAGAACCTTTAAACTCACATCGTGATGTAGTTGAACCATCTCACTCATGGTAGTTCAACGAGATCTGTCCCTTGACATTACTCTTTCTCTCTCATGTCATCTGGGTAAGACAATCTACCATACCCCATATCACATCTCGACCTTCCTTGGTCCAGGGGAGACTTACAACATCCATAGTGATGAACTCCCTTTCTCTTTTGGGGACTCTTTATCCCTTATAACGATGTACTGGGTAACTGGTGTTTGTCCTTCACCTTCTGTCATGCATGGCAACATACCACATGCAACCTCATCTTAAGCATCCAAAGTGCTATGACATTTACTGTCTTGGTAGTACCATGGTGTATGGTGATCTTCAATCATGTTTTCCTATATGTCATGATTCCTCAAGACCGACTCCTCAAAAACCCTAAACCACTCTCATCAGGGTTTCATTACCTTCCTATCCAAAGAGGTGTGTCTGAGGTTCTATCACCATCCTTTCATTATATTAAGTAATAGGTTGTCTTAACCAAACGACCACTAACTTGTTCAATAGATCTTGCAATATCTGAGAGTTAGCTAAACATATCTTCTTTCTTGATCTTAGGGTTAGCTTAACAACCTCTTCTAGCCAAACTAGGTAGTTATATCTCGACCAGAGCATCCATTACCACTTCACATCCTTAGGTATTAGGTAACATTTAAGGTATACACTTCCATGTATTTCACTTATCGTCTCACCTCAACTTTATGTCTATCTTCATTGAGAACATTTTGAACTCATCTTCTTGGTGGTCAACCTCAACCTTGTATGACTCATATCTCATGATAAAAACATCCTCATAAAGTGACTACCTCATTCCTCTTAGAGTTTGCAAACCATCCATGTATCATTCACTTTACCAGGGTATGTTATCTTATCTGTCCTCATACCTCATAGCAATGTTCCAACTCTCATCATCTTTTATCCTTGGTGTATGGCATGCATATTGTCCTATCTCTCACTCCCATAACAAGAGGAAATAAGCATTTGGCTGCAGTCCAAATACAGAGTTCTTCCTATTCCAAGAGTAGAGATGGTACATCCCACCTTGCTAGTACACCTTTAAATCTAAGTTGAAACGTGCCACATATGTCTCAACATCACATTCAACTAGTCTTGAAACTACTTGGTCCAAACACAATCATTGGTCACCTCCTCTAGGTCCATGGGGGTACTGACACCTTTGGGGTCATCCCTCTTCCCTTATGCATCCAGAGAGTGCTCTATTCATGTGCCCTTTGGGTCCCATGAGTTCATGAAGGTGATCAATCTCCTAACCCATGGCCCTTAGACAATGATAGTTGTTACCTCCCGACCTTGTGGTCATGTGCAACTAGGGAATTAGGCAACTCCTACTTCCATCGGTCTTATCCCCACCTGACCCTAGGATAGACTTAGGATTCTCTTATAGTACATGTTCAACTTAGAACCTTACCCAAGCCTTCATAATCTATCTCTCTACATTCATGGGCTGACTTTCACCCTTTCATAGGGGTCATGGCAACATGCCTACCTTGGTCAAGCCCCATACCGGTTTCCTCCATGGTAACACATTCATATGCACTTAGAGATGGTTATCTATGGGTCTATAGGTTCATTCCCATACCATGTAGTTTTCACTTAGCTTCTTAAGATCCTATGAGACCTCTTTAGGTTACCTTAAACCAACAAAACTGATATACACCCTACCAAAGGGGTCCCTCTCCCAGGATGGGAGGAAAATTATCTCTTGACAACAAGGTCACAAAAGCTCTTAGGTATAGGGTTTACATCTACATGAGCCTACTTAACCCTAGCAAGCTATTAAGGCTCAAGCAGACCACCTACTGAACCCTAGTAGGTCGTACTTGTCTTCTTTCCTCGATGCTGGATCAAGATCATACTTTCCTTTATCATCAACCTAGTTGTGAGGGGTTCATGAAACATACCTTAAACTTAAGGGGCTTCCCTTTTTCCTCTTAACATAGGATGTATCATGCTTGTATCTATGGAAACTCAACTCTTATCATGAGCATTAGGTACACCACATCCCCTCTTAGGCCAGGAACCCTAGGTTCACCTTTGGGTATCCAACTGTATGCTCAGTCTATTATCTATGAACCAGGCATGTATAAGGCATGACACGTACTTCCTGTCATCCTTCTACTCGAGCGACATTGTAGAGTCGAGTCCTCCTTAAGGACAACCAACAAGGTACACAACCTGTTACTAAAACTCTCCAGGTCTAAGGAACTCTTCTTCCTATCTCAAAAGGTAAACATCTATACAATAGGCACATAGGTACTAGAAGCCTCATTCTCTCTCTAGGGTTTGGTTCCTCCAAAGGCAACCAAGATATCATCAGCCTCCAGGGATCGTGCATGAGGAAACCACTATTTCCACTTGGGTCGCTCCATTCTCGACTCCCCACTGTTCCTCATATCTCAGAAACTAAGCTTCCAACCTTCTCTCTCTAGAGCTAACCCTACAACTAACCTCACCATTAGAGGTCCTCTCTTCATGAAGGATCAACCTCGAAATCATGCCCTTACCTGGATGAAGCTTATGTTCAACTTATGTTCACTCAAGGTTATCCATATGCTTATCACATAAGCTATCCATCACACTCTCCCAGCCAAGGTTTCAACCTATTACTCACACTACTAAACATTTTGGGTGTCTATTATGCCTCTATAAGCTCATGGGGTTTCCATAGGTTCTTCTCTAACCTCATCAAAGAAGGAGCTGTCCTTCGCTCTAACATGCTCGCCCCTTTCCAGGGTTGGGTTGCCAAAGGTACTAGGTCACCCATGGATCATATGGCATCCCAAAGGCATGTCCTTTTAAACACCTGGTCTAACTCATCATGCCATCTCCCTCTCTAACCTTCACTTAGGGTTAGGGTTATCATCATCCTAAGAGGATGTTCCGAATCTCTACTTGCAATGGAGATCTCTATCTCTAAGACTAACTCTCTCTATCTTTCCTCCTTATAAGAAGGTCTAGCCTCAGGTCTCTTCTGAGGTCATGACAACTTATGTCATACGACCTAAGCATGTATCTATTCTTTAGTTTGTGCTTAATCTATTAAGCTTATGTCCATGACATCTTATTTACATGCTTTTCCTTTAATTTGGTGAAGGATCCCTTAAATCTTATCAACCTTACCCATACCTCAAGACGGTGAGGAAAAGAGAGAAAACCCTAAGCCTTAAGGTCCTTAATAGAATTTGTGATGTGAAGGGATGAATAAGATGAGAAAGTCCTAAAGGTATCTTATTTCGATTCATACCCTAAGACTTTGGCCAGGCATTCACATGGATCCAGGAGTCCTCATATTCTGACTAGCAGTGTGGAGGAATATATTGCCAGCCCCCGGTCGTGATCCTTTTCTAGACACCTCCATCTTTCAGATAATCCTCTAATAACTCCCTTGGGTTATATGGAGTTTGTAAAATTCAATAATTATTAATGGTTAACTGAGGAACCTACGTTCTGATACCAAATGTTACGACCCTGCCTCCCAGTAACCCCCAATTAAGGGAGACCGAAAGGACAGAGTCATTAACCAATAACCTGGATCAAAGGTTCAGAAATCAACCAAGAACAATTATTAAATTTTAACAGACTAAACTAAAAAGATGTAAGAAAAAAAAACTTTGCATACCTTTTGGATTTCTAAACTTCTATTCATGTATGTACGCTACTCTAACTAATCCTCCATGTATTTTACTTCCTATATTTTGCAATATGATGATTTACTATTTGTCCTTTTGTCTTGTACCTAAAATGCCGACAAACAAAACGTCAGTCAGCCGAAGCTGGTATGTGGGGGAAACACTAATCATGCAATTATTCTTAACAAAGTAATCATTCAATTAATCATTGAACAACCAAGATTACATTTTCAGCCATACTACTCAATCCTTACCTATCCCCTAACTCTATGCTAACCCTGCAGTGGACTTGTATGCTACCTCTTTTTAGGTAGATTCTTACCACCATGGTCCTACCTTATAGGTAGCCAATACATAGGGTAATAGAGTCACATGGCACTACCCAAAGGTAGCCCAATATCTAACTCAATGTGACTTGATGGACCTATCCCATTGGTAGCCATGTACTAAGTCATCCAATGACCTGATGGACCTACCCCATAGGTAGACATGTACTAGGTCAACTAATAAGCCACAGAGGAGACCAGGATCTGAGCTAGTAGGCATATATCTTAGGTGATAGTCATATTCACATTATAGTTTGCATTAATTAAAATCATCCAACAATTAATTCATATCATAGATGGAAACTTCGGTAAACCTTGAAAAACTAACCCGATATATTCATAAGAGTAACCACATACCTGATCTGATGATTTAAACAGAAATATCCATCCAAATAAGAATCCAAGCAAGCAAGCATTTTCAATAAGATCCTAAAATAATCATGTAATACCCTTTTTATTATTCATGTCATCAAGATCTATTAAACCTAGCTCGTTTCCTAGGGTTTCTAATTCCCTTTTAGGGTTTCCATATCAATTAGGGTTTCCCTTCATCTTTTACTATTTTGCACCCTAATTTTATATCATTACTCATAAACCCTTATTATCTTATCTATTCTTCAACATTAAGGTTATCTTAACAACATATAACCCTATTCTCAGATTAAAAGGCACCATTAACCATCAATTAATTTCATTAAGCTTCTTTTACATTAAAGCTACCATTTTTATCCTTTTAATCCACAACAAGATTTCTATGCTTATTTATCATTAATTCAAAGTTCATTATGGCCTAATCACATATGAACTCAAATTGCCATTAATACTACCTTTTATTCATGAGAAAACCCTAATTACTATTTCTAGGGTTTTTATCCATGATTTGGAACTTTAAAGTTCGAAATAGATTAGAACCATCATATAACAACATATTTTCACATTTTTCAAATTTAATATAATCTTATCCTCTTTGACCCTAAATTAGGCTTTCTAAATTCTTAATAATTCTCATGCGGGGTAAAAATCATAAATCATGCAATCTTACATCTAGATCAGTTTCGAATCTAACATCATCATTCGACAGGTTATTAATACTTCAATTAACCCATTAAGCATACTAGATTCAACCTTTAATCACAAATAGGGTTTTTAACTTAACTTTAATACATTTCTCATCAATTTATAGTAATTTTGCAATTAGGAACGGAATCTATCTTTCATATCATTTTTATTGGATTCATCTCGTTCTCCTGATCAAAATTCATATATTACATGTCCTAATCGAAGTTACGACTATTGAGATATGAATTTTGTATGAATTACCTATTTGGGCCAATGGCATGTTGCCACGTCGTCAAATCCATGCAAAGCGGCCCGTTTGAGAATTATAACCAAAAGACGGTTGTAGCCCTCCACTTAAACGGCCATCTTTATAACAGGGAGGGGTAGAACGGTCCAAAGGGACCTCTGCCTTCTTCCACCTCGCGCAGGTGTTGCTGCTTCGCCATAGCCGCCCGGGGCACAACTTCTTCTCTTCTTCCCGGAGCTCGTTGGCCGCCGCCGACTCCTTTCTTGGCTTCTTCGCCCTCCGCCTCCCTTGGGACACCAAATATACCACGACCAGCACGGATAGCCTGGGCTGGGGAGAGCTGCAAACCACGATTGAGTTGCAGCCGTACAGCTGCTATTGCAGAAGATCGTGCAAGGTCTAAGGCAGGGAAGGATGGCCGATCTCTCCTAGGTCGTCGTGGGTGCCTCCTACCTTCATCCAGATCATTTACAACTCCTCATGGTTCCATGGACACGCTACTCCCCCATACTAGGATTTATGAACGAAAACAAGGTAGGAGAAGAGAGAGTTGCGTGGGATCTCTTTTGGAACTTGAACCAGGGCTTTAACCTTCATATAGGGGAGAGTTTGATGCCCTAAGATGGCTTGCCCGCAAGAAACGAAGTTCTTTTCTAATAGGAAAGAAATTCCTTCGTGGAGAAGCAAGATTCTCTCTCCTACTTACCTCTTTAATATATGCTTTGTTCTTTAGATATTAGGAATTCAAAATTCCTCTTTTATTTTCTCTTTGCTTTCCCTTTTTATTCATTGGCCACGAATTTCTATTCTCTTTTAATAGAAATTACTTCCTTTTTATCAATTTCACAACATTCATTAATAATGCATTACATTATCCTCTTGTTTTGTAATTTTGGTATTTTCTCTTTCTTTCCTCTTTATTGGGACTCCTTGGATCCCAAGAAACTCTATTATTTCGAAATCCTTTTTATTGGATATTCATTATCCTTCTAGATGCATCTTTATGCATTATCTCTTCATTATTTCCCATTATCTTGTTTATTTCTCATTAAAATAGTTCTTTTTGAGGATTTCTCTTTATTTCTCTTTTATTTTCCTTATTGGTATTCATTTTATCATTAGGAATCCTTGGGATATGAAAATCCACAAAGGATCACTCAATTATACCTTTTTCCACTTATTTCCAACATTTTAACATTATTTTCAATTGCTTTCTTACTAAAGAAATATTGAATTAATCTTTTCATTTCTTATTGCTTTCTTTTTGCAACTTTGGAATCCTTGGAACCCAAGGAACCCAAGAGGCACGAAATCCATCCTTGGATTACATCTCTTTGCCTTCTAGAGGTTTCTACCTTTTTCTTTTTCTCAAATATTCAATTATTCATTTACTAATTGAATTTTCTTGTTATTTGAGCCCAATAGCCAATAAAGCCCACAACACAATCATCAAGGCTATTGTAAACGAGATCCATTCATTTGAAGCAAATTATATAATTATTTGTTCAAATATCTTTAATATGAGAAATTACATTTCTCACCAAGTGAACCCAAAATCAGGGTTGTAAGAACAACTGCATACAATATTCTCTAACGTAACAAAGGAATAGTGGAAGAGGGTACATGGCAAACTATTTGGAAAAATAAGGTACCAACTCGAGAGTAAAAGCGTTTTTATGGCAAATTTTCCAAGAAGAAATAATGAAAAATGCTTGACGTGTAGATCGACATTTCTAAGATGACCTGATGTGTCCCATATGGCCAACCATTTTGCATGTTCTATGGGATTTTATTCTACCTACACATCCAAGGTATTACAATTCTGTGATACTATCCCTAGCTTCTGTATGAAAACATATAACAAATGCGTGAAAATAAATATAAAAACTGACAAATAACTACAAATTTTTAGTAACATGTAAGTAAATCTGGCAACAAAGAAATGAATTTTTCTTTTCATCAAGGACCTACAATGTCGATTACTCACTTAATGCAATCCTATTATCTTCATTGAGAATTTCCTTAGTAATGCAAACTGATGTTAACCCACTACTATAGTCAGATCCTCTCTAAACTACCTGGACTCCCCCTCCAGCTTCTTGGGTGAAGGTAAAGGTGATGTTTCATTGAAAGGATGCAGAGCATCCTTAGAAGTGGTAGAAATGTCACACAATTCTTTTTGGTTCTTTGCATGGGTAACTATACAACATAGTTTGTCAGTGTTGTTTTCAAAATATTATGTTATCTTATTAGAAATTAATTTTGAATTGAATGAAGAACAAAGACAAGTGATGATCAAGTGTGATTCTCAAGCATCACTTAATGCAATCAATGAACTCGATGAAAAATATATACCATTGTCTACTTGGAAAAATCAAGTCAATAATTATTTAAGTTGAAAATAAAAGGTCACATTCACAAAGATACAATAAGGAATGAATGAAGATGTGGATATAATAGAAAAGTACCATTTTGATTCTTCCACCTCTATTGTATTTACTTTAATAATTAGCTATTGGTTGATCATAAAGTGTAGGGTTTTGGTGGGAAGGGTCGTAAAATAAGTACAAAAATTTCTTTCGGTAGAACCTAGACAATAAACCAGTTTTAGCCATAAAACATTAGTACATGAAATGCATAGAAGACATATCAAATATACCTTTTTTTCATACTAGTTGTCCAACAACTAAAGTTGTCTTGTTTCAATCTAGAACTTGTACTTTTGGATCCAGATATGAAGTGGTTGTTGTGGCGTCCACCTTCTCATCTTAAAAACACCTAGTCTTCTTCATGAAAAATATTCTTATTCTAAATCCTTCTCCCAAGGGCCTCGACCTCTACATCATGTACACATATGTGGAAACTCTTGTGCACCACCTTAGTTTCAATTTGTAAGAGGAACTCATAATTGTAGACATGCTAGCTTTTCTTACTCTTTCTCTCCTCCAATTTTGGCTTTTTGTCCTTGTAACATACTAGATCTCGGACCCTACCCTGGAAGTTGACATTTTGGACTTAGCCAAACAAGGTTGAAGGTTAGACCTTTATAGATGTTTAGTATAACCCCAATGATCTAATGCATGTATAGATCACCTTAATGTAACCTAATGTTCTAACATTAATCTTGGGTTTATAATGGATACATAAAATATGCCACATAACTCATTATGGTGCTAATATGAAGATAAGAAACTTAATTGGATGAATAATTTAGATAATGGGCCGATGGGACATATGAAATATCTCATAAAAAGAAGTCTCAAAAGTGGAAACAAACTTCAAATTCGAAATCTACATATGAAAATTAGCCTACATGTCAAATTTCATCTAATTTGGACAACCTTGAAATATTAGGATATGTTTAGGAGAGAGAAAATGAGTAAAAGGAATAAGTAATGAATAATGTAATTATATAACTTAAAAATACGTAAATAATGGCAAATTGTATTCAACACATCAAAGATAACTTGTGCATGAAGTTTGGTCCAATTTGGATGTTGTTTGTGCAAGTTTTGCAATTTTAGGTACATTCTGGACTTTTCTGCAATTTACCCATTGGGGAGGTTTTCTTTGAAAATTGTAACATGCATTATAATCCTTATATATTCCCTTACCATTCTAGATTTTTTGAACCATAGGGATCCTAGTTGCACCTTGGTTTGAAGGTGTTTCTTTCCAAGGGCATTTTAGGGATTACTCTCTTTATAAATGAGCTTATCTTTAGAAGCTATCAACCAATGGGGTTATTGCTTTCATTGGAGGTCATCTGGGATGACCTATAAGTGTCTGTCAACTAAAATTTGATATTCAAGAAGCCTCTCTGAGTTGTCCTCTAGCATGGCCATGAAATCCCTAGGCTAAGGACACATGGAAAGCTCCATGGACACCTCATGCTCGAATTCTTCCTTACCCATAAAGGTTTGCATGTCCATAGGCACCCTTAGCATTGGACACATGGAAAGTAACTTGACACCTTGTGCTTGAGTTATTCCTTATCCATAAGGTTTTCATGTCCATGAACACCCTTATATGTGACACATGGAAAGTCTCATAGACACCTCATACTTGACCTCTTTCTTTATATAGCCATATCTACCCTTTCCCAACTCCCAATTTGAAAACTCTTGCTTTCCTTTATTTCCTCTAGCTTAGAGCATAATTCCTACTCTATTTTTCCAAAAAGGTGTTGTCCCAAGGTAAAAGGAGGTCCCTACCTTGGTGAAGCAAGGCTCCTAGGGTTCCAAATTTCTCTATTTAGGATTTCTTAAACTCATCCTTGGTGATTTTTGTAACATCCCTGACCTGGGTTATGACTTAACCTGGAAGTTTTGGTTAACTAATTTATTTAAAAACTTTTTTTAATCTTTTGAAATGTAATTAAGACTCTTTGTGAGTTTAATTGTCAAGTTTGAGCTTATTTGCAAACTATTTCTGCATTATATGATAGTTTGGAAGTAAAGTGCAATTTACCCAAGATGAGGGGTTATATTGCAAAATGTCACATGTTCAATGTACCTCATGTGCTTTTGCATCATAAGATATAGAATGATTCTAAGGGGCAGCTTTTGGAAAGCCTAAATTTCAAATTGGAACTTGTTTCAAAAATGCTAGTGCCCTGTACACCAATTTTGGTACAAATTGAAAATTACTCAAAATGTAGGGTTGATATGAAAATTACCACCTCTAGAGTGTCCATTCTCCCTCCTAGTATCATATATAGGAGATATAAATAATTAGGCACCATGTTTGAATCATCTTTAAGTGGTAGCATTTTTGGTGATGAAAAGACCAAGAAAAAAAAGAATAATTGAAGTCTTTTAATGAGTTGTATCGAGTTGTAAAGTTCATATGAGAGTGCATATTGGTCAAGGAGCCATAAAGGGAGTCTCATATTGGTTTGTGAACTCTTGACCTTGTCCATGATAGGCTAAGAACCTCAAGAAGGTGATGTATATTGACTTGCAACTTTCCTTAGAAAGAGTGTATCAGTTTGTGAATAAAGTGGTGTTGAGTTGAAATATCTTGCTCAACAAGATAACTATGGGCCAAAATGTTATCTCTAGTTTATCCTCAAGAGTTTTACATGTCAACATTAAATATGAATGTAGGTACGCATGTCAACCATGCATGGACACGTGGCACCTAGTAGTGTAAAATGATGACACTCATATATACTCTTTTTCATGAACCACAACTATATATTCCATTCCTTTCATCTACTAGTGAAATTTTTTTAATCTTACCACCCTATTTCTATGATATATCTTGCATACAATCTTTTTATCATGCATAGGTGAAGTGGTATTTTGCATAGAGCCTTGATATTGGCCATAGCAAGGTGATATTGACCATAGTGAGGTGATATAGGCCATAGTGAAGTGATGTCGGCCACAAGTGAAGGGATATCGGCCACAAGTGAGGGATATCATGCATAAGTAGTGAGGTATCATGCATGGTGATAAGGATCAAGAAGGAGGTCAAGTCTTAACCCTAAGATGAAGCCATGATCATATTCAACCTTGGATTAAAGCATGGATCTAGGGTTGTGATCTTCGTTTCTTTTCTTCTTCACCAAATACTTATCCATGGCGATTCTTTGCATATAGTGGAGTTGTGAAGCTCATTTTTAACCTTGGTAATGTGAAGCTTTGGATCTTGGAGATTTAAAGTTTTTCTTGTGGTGGGTTATATAACTTGAACCCAATTATGTTATTATTCACCTTCAATCTTGCCATATTTGATGATCTACTTTCAATTTCGAATTCTCTTAAATAATTGATGATCATATGAGTTCTAATAGTTACATAGACATGTTGTCCACGAACTAGAATAGTAAGAACGAAGGTCTTGAGGCTGATAATGATGACATCATCATGTTCCAACCTAATATCGGGTTGAAGCATATACCTTATGCACCAGCCCGATATGGTGAGGTGAACATACCACCAATCCGATATGGTGAGGTGAACATACCACCAGCCTGATACAATGATGAAGCATATACCTTATGCATGATATGATGATGAAGTGCACACCTTGTGCATGATATGATGTCAAGAATACACCTTGTGCACGATATGGGGTCAAGAATACACCCTATGCATGACATGGAGTCAAGCATATAGTCTAACCTGATATGGTGATTGAAATCCAACATGGTAATGTGAAACCCAATATACATTGGAACTCTAAACCCCTATTGATTTGTGCACTTGATTTGGTTTATTCTAACATGTTATCTAGCCTATCACTTATCACATGATGAAGGGTAGGACGATACCATGATGGTTTGAAGAGATATGAGCATAAGGGTTTAACCCAATATGCAAACCCTAATGATGAAGCAACCTGATATAGAAGCATGATATGGTGATGAGGATGCACCTCAAACATGATATGGAAGCATGATATGGTGTCAAGTACACACCTCTATGCTGATATGATGGAAGCACCTCAATTCAATGCACTTGATGGAGTAACACATGAAGTGTGTTATGTCAAATAATACATTATGGTGTAAAGAGTTTAATGTATTTTGATAAGTAGGCCAATGTCCTTAAAGAAAGGGTTTAGCCAATTTAATAGAATGTGACACAATGAAACATCCTAGTGAGGATGAGAGAGAAACATATACTTGTGTGATAATCATGTTATGAGCATACATTGATACTCCTAATATGAGTGGAGTATGAATAAGGGTTTGATTCTTGATTATATGATCATGAAACCCTAATCAGTTAAATAGGGGAAACCCTAACCCTAATCAAGGGTGATGATATGATTTGAAAACCTAATTGGTTAAATAGGGGAAACCCTAACCGTAATGAAGGGTGATAGTATGCACTTGAGATCCTAATCAGTAAGGAGGGGAAACCCTAGCCCTAATAAAGGGAAGGTTGTGTTTCTCTAGTATTGCATGGTGATGATATATATTTGATATTGTTGTTATCATGATATACTAACCATGCATGTACCATGAGTTGATGAGCATAGCCAGGTATGAACTATAATGTTCATATGATATAGATCTAAATGGGCTTCTTGAGCTATGTGAAATCCTTGTGCAACAAGTATAATGTATGCCTTGGTCTAATGACGTAGAGGTAATGGTTACTTGATAAATGGTAACAGTGTTCGGTGATGAACTAAGGGTTTGAATGCCAAGATCTAGAAATCATGATGATGATAAGGCTAAGGGAAGAGAATTCCCAGTAATTTGATAAAGGAATGAGATCCTAAGTGTTATATGTGTTCCAACGATCATGAAAGTACTTGATAAATGTGTTACAGATTCTTTGTAGCATTTGTTATAATTCTTGCTTGTAACTTGGTTGATGCTAAAAGATACTATAATACACCTAATTAATCAAGTGGAATCTTATCAGGAAGTTTCCCAGGCCATAGATCCATTCAGTGTCAAGAATTACTGAATGGTGAAACGAGTTTAACTCGATATACATATTGTTCAATATGTAATATTCTTTATATAGGGGTTCCTCAGTGAACTCCCCAAATAAACTGGGAAATCTTTGTGACCATCTCGATGAAAATAAACTGGGAAATCTTTGTGATCATCCCGAAGAGAGTGCATGTTGTGGCTATAGCTCTATAGCAAAGATACCAGTATACCATGGTAAGCTAATTGCAGTTGACAGTAGATGTCCTAGCAGTAGTCTCATACTGACCGAGACGGGTGGGGTCTTGGAAGCTAGCTCTTACTTTGACCTTGTATGGTATCAACACTTTATGTAGTCGTGGTCGTTTGGAGCATGAGCGGTATACCTCAACTCCTTTGGGCATAAGTGTGATTGTGAACATGTAATCAGTTGTGTAGCATATTTTCTTAAGAAATAAATATGGAAAGCATTGGTTGATGTTTCATTACTTTTATACATCTTAGTTGTTAGATGTTATACATGTTATTCATATTCCTTATAAAGAAAATAGATGATCTATAGCTCTGTTATAGATAGTTGAACTATCTTATCAATGTTATTTCTTTGCACTGCAATTTAATAAATATTATACATGCTTATTTACAAAAAGTATCCACTGCTTAGTTTTATACCATTTTCCTATGATAATAATATTGTTGGCAGAGAGTTATATCTCTCACTGGGACAATTGTCTCACCCCATGGGATCCACAATTTTTAGGCAGACGTGCACGAGGAGGTAGAGATCATTCTGTAGAGGAAGGACAACATGAGTAGGGAAAGTGGTAACAGCTCCGGTTGAGTGTACCGTCTGTCATGTCTTGTAGATAGAAGTCCTATGTGTCGTCTTTGTAATCTCAGGGCCTGGGGAGTTAGTACGTGAGAGTTTGACATACGATTTGAGATTTTGGCCTGATTGCCTTGAGGTTTTATGTTGCTTATGTATAGGTTCTAGCAATGCAATTGTTATATGTTATCCTCGAGATGAGATGATACAATGTACGTACAATGTGAACCATGATGTGTATAAAGTTTTGGTTCTTTCCTTTAGAGTTTCCTGGTAATGGATCACTTTGCAAAATAGTTTTAAATTTTTATTGATTTTTGTTAATCCACTGCTTATGATTATTCTGCAATTATTACTGGTGGCAATTTGGCCTGATCTGATTTTGGGTCATCACAAAGTTTTGGTATCAGAGACTAAGGTTTGCTGAGTCTATAGAGACATAAGATTAAGGTTGTTGAGTCTGTTCTACTATCCTCTAGTTTATCTTATAGTGACTTCTGCTCATATAGGAGAACAAGTAAAGTTGAAAGATGGCTGGAGCAAACAAAGAACATGCTACTGAGAGCAGTGTTGCTACACCAGGAGGAGGTGCAAGGGATCATGCTAGAGAGGAATCAGTGCCTGGGAATCCCCAGCTTGATCAAACCCTATTTGAAAACCCAGCCTTTCATGCTCTTTTTGGGAAGTTCATGACCACAATGACACATGGAAGAATCGATGCCAGCACTAGCACCTAGGGCACCCGTTCCGAATGAGGGATGTGGATCTGGTAAAACCTTTGAGCGGTTATGGCGGGTAGGAGCCACTGAATATGCCAGTACAACTGACCCAGCAAACACAGATTCATGGCTCACTAAGCTAGAGAAAGCCTTTAGAATCCTTAGCAATCTAGAGACTGATAAAGTTAAGCTTGCTGTGTACCTTTTGAAAGGAACCGCTGGCCATTGTGGGCCATTAAAGAAGAGAAAAGAACTACTATTGAGGTCAGATGACGGGAATTCTAATGTGAGTTTGTTAGTAGATACTTTTCCAAGACTTATATGGATGAGAAAATCTCACAGTTTGAGCAGATTGGACAAGGACCGATGAAGATTAGTGAGTATGAAGCTACGTTTATGGAGCTTCTATGGTTTTGTCCACACATGGCTACTGTGGATGAGGAGAGGATTCGAGATTTTGAGAAGGGTCTGAACGCTGAGTTAACCACCTTTGTGGAGTTAGTTAGGTAGATAGAGAGGTCTATGATTGAGAAACGTGAGGCCAATAGTAGCAAAGTACCTGCCCACTTCCAGGGATAGAGGTTTGGAAGTTTCAAGAAACCAAGGTTTACTACACCAAAAGCACCATAGAGATTCAGTGCTCAGACATAGTGCACATCAAGCAAGGGTAGAGGCCATAGTTTTCTGCCAAGTAGAACCCATAGCATGACATCGTTGTCAGTAATAGGACCATTGAGACCACAATAGGACAAAGTCTGCTACAAGTGTAGGCTGATAGGGCATATGATGAAGGATTATCAATTAGGTACATGGAGGTAACCCAACCACCGAGGCAGAGTCAACAAGGCACTTAGATGCAACAATTTAGTAGTGGCACATGAGGACGTGGACAGACGTCCCAAGTGGGTTCATCTGTACCAAAAAA
The DNA here is from genome assembly GCA_963693085.1 of Alisma plantago-aquatica. Classification (NCBI taxonomy): domain Eukaryota; kingdom Viridiplantae; phylum Streptophyta; class Magnoliopsida; order Alismatales; family Alismataceae; genus Alisma; species Alisma plantago-aquatica. The sequence goes on from OY856409.1 coordinate 917,870,676, forward strand.
TAGAGCAAAGAGTCGACAATAGGCAACGAGAAGATTCTATGCGATGAATCAGCCATAGGAAGTGGTCAATCCATGAGTCATGACAAGTCAGATGGAATTGTTTCATTCTAATATGTCTTCATCCTACTTCATATCTTTTTTTATTATTCCAGGTGCTACACATTCCTTTATCACTCGAGAAATGATTCATGACTGCAATATGACTGTCAATCGTAGAACATATAATTTGTTATTACAAACCCTATTAGTCAGATCTGCAGTGTTGCAGGAGGTATGCTCTTCCTATATTCTTTCCTTTTCAAAACACATCATTCAGGTGGATTTTATACCACTTGAGATGCACGGGTTTGATGTAATTCTTGGGATGGATACCCTAGAAAAATATAAGGTTGTCTTGCATTGTGGTTCCAAGCAAGCTATGTTCACAGAAAGTGATGAGACATGGGTCTTTCAGGGGGACATAAACATTCTTCCAACCTGTTTGGTATCAGCAATGGTAGTAGAGAGATTGTTGCGACAAGGATGTGAAGCATTCTAGGAACATGTGGTAGACACCAAAGCAGAAAGTCCTAGTCTTTCTGAAGTTCCTATTATCAGGAAATTCAAGGATGTATTTCCTAAAGAATTTCTAGATATTCCTCCACCTCGAGAGATTGATTTTGAGATAAATATTATTCTGGGTACGCAACCCATAGCACAAACACCTTATAGGATGGTGCCTGCTGAAATGACAGAACTCAAGAAATAGTTACAGGAGTTTCTTGAGAAAGGTTTCATTCGACCGAGTACTTTACTATGGGGTGTTCCAATTCTTTTTGTTAAAAAGAAGGATGGGTCTATGAGATTATGCATAGACTATAGACAGCTTAACAAGGTGACTATAAAGAACAAATATCCTCTACCAAGGACAGATGATTTGTTTGACCAGTTGTGTGGTGCAATAATGTTCTCTAAGATAGATCTAAGATCGGGATATCATCATTTATGTATCAAGGAAGATGACATACCTAAGTCAACCTTTAGGATGAGGTATGGTCATTATGAGTTCGTAGTTATGTCATTTGGACTAACTAATGCACCATCTACATTCATGGAACTAATGAATAGAATCTTCTGACCATTCCTTGATTAGTTCATAGTGGTCTTCATAGAGGACATCCTAATATACAGTAGAGATGGTCAACAACATGAACAACACCTTTGTCAAGCCATGACTTTTTTGAGACAGCACAAGCTATATGCTAAGTTTAACAAGTGTGAATTCTGGTTTTCAGAAGTGTCTTTTCTAGGACATGTTATATCTTCTTCAAGTATTTGTGTTGATCGTAAGAAAGTGGAGTCTGTTGTAGTGTGGGAACAACCCAAAACACCAACTGAGATTCATAGTTTCCTAGGTTTGGCATGTTATTATAGAAGGTTTATTAAAGGCTTTAGTTCTATAGGATTAACCCTAACTTGGTTAACCAGGAAGGAGGTTCCTTTTGTCTGGAATGACAAGTGTCAGCGTTCTTCCCAGTTGTTGAAAGAAAGGTTGACCAGTGCACCCATGTTGGTTTTACCTAAGCAGGGAAAGGGATACATTGTTTTCTATGACACTTCTAAGAATGGTCTATGATGAGTGTTGATGCAGAGTAATCATGTTGTTTCTTTTGCTTCCCGACAGCTTAAGAAACATGAGGAGAATTATCTGAGGCATGATCTATAATCAGTTGTAGTGGTCCATGCGTTGAATATTTGGAGACATTATCTCTATGGAGAAACATGTCAAATCTTCACAGACCATAAAAACTTAAAGTACATCTTCTCACAACATGAGTTGAATATGAGACAATGTTGTTGGATGGAATTAATCAAGGACTACGATTGTATAATTTATTAACTATGACAAAGTGGATTTTAGCATTATAATAAGGTTATTACTCTTTTTCCCTCATTATACCTACTAATGGTCCCAAATTATTTTTCTTGTCTTCATAATCATTATTGAGACTTAAATCCAAAATATAGTGATCAGTGTGAATTTTATACACATTATGAAATCACAAATTTGATTAATTGATCACTTTGTCCAAAGAAGCATATTGATCCATCAAACCTCATGTTTTTGTTCTCAAGCTTTTAATAATGATTCTCCACGTTTTTTTTAATTTGTGGCCCAAATTTGAGAACAATTGGACATTCCTACATTTTACTATGAATTCTTGAAGTTTATGTATTGAAAATGCATTTTTCCCCTTCTATTTGTGCTTTTTCTTAGCTTTGCCATGTCAGTGATCCATACAAGGGATCCGGGGTGACTGTTGGCCCTTGGATCTACCTCTTGCGGATCTCAGCCTGATCCAGTGGCCACAAGGTCATCATCAACCTCACGCAATTAGCGGGGAGGTGTGTTTATGGCCGAGGCTTGCAATCTCGCGCTCTTGACCTCGATTCAAAATTCCAAGTGAATAGAAACGACCGTCTCACCATTTCAAACTTGAAGAGCCCTAGCATGACCACCATTCATGCTCTGTCCACCTATTAAAATGAGCTCTTTTCTCTCCCGTCTCACTCCAGTGGCCATGGTCATTTTCAAATCTCAATTCAACCCTAAATCTACCCCCCATGATGCTATAAAAAGACCCCCAAGGTCTGCAACAATCGCATCTTTCTCAAATCCCATCCTCGCATGCAATCTCATCCTCAAGTGCTCAATTTTTGCTCCGAAAACCTGCTACTAGTGCAGCGCCACCGACCAGCCCATTTGGGCATTTCATCTCCGCACGTTCTAGCCTCAACCGGCCACCACCATATGACTCACGATGGCACGACGAAGCCGGGCGGCGCCTTCACTTCCCTTCATCACCCCTCCTTCTCCATCCTCTGCTAGCACCGGCGAGACAATCCACTATGTACCTATGTTGCTCGTGTGACTATTGGAGTGGGAGAGAAAGGTCCCAATCCGCCAGTTCAAGTGGTTTCCCTAGTCCAACAAACCCAGCGTATGAACCAATCCAATAAGAAGCAAACTATGTGAACCAACATTGAACCGAATCTTGAACCAAGAGAGTCGCCTAGCCTATGTATCAATCTGGGCCACCCATCATGCATCTGAGGGGCATCCTTTTTCCATATTTAAAGGTATTTGTGCTCCCTCTCTGCTCAAAAATCAAATAAATGGTTGAATCTTACAAAAATCGTATCTCATACATCCTAGCTCCAAAATTTACAAATAAATAGGAAATATTAATCACAAAAATCCAACGGATCATTTAAAAATACTTTTGAAGTCCATTTCTTGATATTTCTCACTGATATCACTAGATCCTTTTCCTTTTCCAATTAAATTTGTCTAATGTTTCAAAAATGATGTTTAATTTTGGAAACCCTAGATGTGGACTCTGATGAGTATCTTGTAACCTAGATATAATATATTTTGAATCATCTACTATTAGAAAATGAATCATTAGTAATCTAGATCTATTTACTTGATTCAATCTTTATTATAATCTTGATGATGAGTAATCTTGATCTTGCAAAATAATTGATATAGTTTTGACCCATCGATCTGATCTTGAATACAAATGATGTTAGAAGAATGATGATGATCTAAAGACTTGATTATGACTTGAATATCGATCATGAAAATTAGGGTTAACACATATGATCCTAGAAAACCAAAGTAAATCATTCACACTCAAAAATACATGACACTGGAAGAAATGTTGGACATATTGAGATATGGTTCGATTATAAGTGAATGACCCAACCCTAAGGTTGTCATAGGAAAAGTGTAACCCTAATATTGAATATTGAAATATGATATTCTAAACATCATGATCTTGACCCTTGATCCAATCTTCTGATTTAGGATCTGACTCGAAGTGTCTAACTATTTCTTGTTGATCTATACTCAAAATCCTCAGTGAAAGGTATGCTATTATATAAATCCTTCTTGATTGTATTGAAGATACTTTTATGTATCTCTTGAATATATACTTGGCTATAAACTTGGATGAGATATTGTTCCCTATGATTAGTCTTCTATTTTTCTATACTATATTTTGAAAAACATGAAAACATAAATTGCATGCCCATTATGACTGCCTGTATATTGATAATGATGATGATATTGATAATGTTGATAATGTTGATACTGAGTACAACAACCCCCTCAGTTTGAGGTGGGACTTGTACATTGGCCTCCTATGTTCCTATGGTGAGAAGGAGCCTAGTGACCTTCCCCATCAGGTTGGGGTAATAGAGTCACACAAAATATATAAGCATGCTTCTCAAATTACATCATAATGGGAACTCGTAATAAAAGTCAAATTGCTTGAAACACTTGTCAAATAAATATTGGTTTTGCAAATTGCTTGTTATTCTTTTGAATATAAGTCCTGTCAAGTATACTATTTTTGTTATAAATCGCTTTGCTTGATTATGATAGCGTACCGTGCAATTGCATGATTGTGTCTCGATTTTCTTGATTTTAGACAATGCAAATGGAATACTGAATAAGATCGCTTCCGCACTCATACACTCTGATGACAAAGATAAATCAGATATATCTCCATTTTGGGTTAGTTTTTTCTTTAATTATCCAGTTTTTGAGTTATTTATTTCGTATTGTATATGCCAGTGTGATAGATCTTATTGGGCCACTCAAGGAAGGGTGCTCCAATCCTTTTTCTACTGTCTAGGCAGTAGGATTGAGATTGGGGTAAGAACAGTTCCGTGACATTAACATCCATGGAAAACTAATGTGGTGGCAGATGCATTCAGTAGAAAATCTTCATATCCACCCACAAATAAAGCACAGTTGAATTCTTTAGTGTGTTATAAACGGGAATTGTTTGTCTCTTTGAGACAAATGAATGTACAGTTAGAAGTATCTTTGTTAGCACGATTCTTGCTGAGATGCATGTGAAACTTACTCTGAGACAACAAATTAAAGAGGCACAACAGGCTGATGTTGTGATTTAGCAGATCACGTCAGAGTATGGTAATGAGAAATGGGACAGTTTGCAGGAGTCAGAGGATGAGGTAGTCTGTTACCATCGCAAGATGGTAGTACATGATGTCAATGACTTAAGAAATATAGTTATGGAAGAAGCTCATTCATCCATGTATGCAATGCATCCAAGGAGTATTAAAATGTATCATAACTTAAAGATATGTATTGGTGGCCTGGATTCAAGAAGGATGTAGATGAGTTTGTTATGTGGTGTCTGGTGTATCAGCAAGTTAAAGAAGAACACTAGAAGCCTATAGGAACATTACAACCCTTACCTATACCGTGGTGGAAATGGGATCACGTGACAATGGACTTTGCAGTTGGTCTACCCAAAACAGCCAAAAGTCATGATTCCATTTGGGTAATAGTTGATAGGTTGACTAAGACAACACATTTTCTACCTATTAAAACAACCTATACTACTGAAAAACTTGCACAGATATACATAGATGAGATAGTGCGTTTGCATGGAGTTCCTGATACAATTATGTCTGATAGAGGTCCCCAATCTACAAGTCATTTTTGGGAACGACTACATAAATCCTTGAGTACACAGTTAAAGTTTAGCACAACTTTTCACCCTCAGACAGATGGACAATCTGAAAGGACTATACAAACATTGGAGGACTTTCTTAGGGTATGTGTTCTTTAGTTTGTAGGAAGTTGGGACTTACACTTGAGCTTAATAGAGTTTGCCTACAACAATAGTTACCAGACTAGTATTTATATGGCACCATATGAAGCATTATATGGTTGACGTTGTAGATCTCCGTTATACTGGTATGAAATAGGAGAATACAAACTTCTGGGTCCTAAATTAGTGCAACACACCACTAAAAAGATTAAAATAATACAACAGTTGAAGGTAGCACAGGATAGATAGAAGTCTTATGTCGATAAACATTGTAGACCTTTAGAATTCTAAGTTTAAGACAGGGTGTATCTCAAGATCTCTCCTTGGAAAGGTGTTCTCATATCTGGGAAAAAGAGTAAGTTAGCTCCTAGATTTATGGGACCTTACCTAGTAATAGCACATATTGGAAAGGTAGCTTATAGGTTGGAGTTTCCACCAGAGCTACATAGACTACATCCAGTCTTTCACATATCTATGTTGAGAAAGTGTCATCCTGATATAGAGTTGGTGTTGCAACCTGTAGAGGTAGAATTGAATGAAGATATATCATATGTGGAAGGTCTAATGATGATTCGTGACAGAAGAATTAAGAAGTTGAAAAAGAAAGACATTGTTCTTGTGAAAGTCCTCTAGCATCACTATGGCACTGAAGAAGCCACATGGGAGCTGGAGTAAGAAATGAGGAGGAAGTACCCTTCTCTTTTCTGTTGAGATTTTGGGGATGAAATCCCTTTTTGGGGTTGATAATTGTAACATCCCTGACCAGGGTTATGGACTAACCTGGAAGTTTTGCTTATGAAAGTTATTTACAAACTTCATTTAATCTTTTAAAAATTAATTAAGACTCTTTTTTAGTTTAATTTTCAAGTTTGAGCTTATTTGCAAATTGTTTGTGCATTATATGATAGTTTGGATGTAAAGTACAATTTACCCAAGATGAGGGGTTATATTGCAAAATGTCACATGTTGAATGTACCTCATGTGTTTTAGAATCATAAGAGAGAAAATGATGCTATGGGGCAACTTTTGGAAAGCCTAAATTTCAAATTTAAACTTGTTTGAAAAATGCTAGTGCCCTGTACACCAATTTTGGTACAAATTGTAAATTACTCAAACTGTAGGGTTGATATGCAAATTACCACCTCTAGAGTGTCCCTACTCCCTCCTAGTATCATCTAGAGGAGAGATAAAGAAGGAGGCACCATGTTTGAATCATCTTTGAGTGGTAGCATTCTTGGTGATGAAAAGACCAAGAAAAGATGAATAATTGAAGTCTTTTTATGAGTTGTAGAGTTCATATGAGAGTTCCTATTGGACAAGGAGCCATAAAGGGAGCCTCATATTGGTTTGTGAACTCTTGACCTTGTCCATGATGGGATAAGAACCTCAAGTTGGTGATGGATATCAGCTTGCAAATTTCCTTAGAAAAAGTGTATCGGTTTGTGAACAAAGTGGTGTTGAGTTGAAATATCTTGCTCAACAAGATAACTAAGGGATGAAATCTTATCCCTAGTTTATCCTAAAGAGTTTTTCATGTCAAGATTAATATGCATGTAGGTACACATGTCAACCATGCATGGACACATGGCACCTAGTAGTGTACAACGATGACACCTCGTATATACTCTTTTTCATGAATGACAACTATATATACCATTCCTTTCACCAACTAGTGAATTTTTTCGAATATTACCACCCTCTTTCTCTTAGATAGCATGCATACAGTCTTGTTATCATGCATAGGTAAAGGGGTATCATGCATAGAGCCTTTATATCATCCATATCAAGGTGATATCGACCATAGTGAGATGACATCAGCCATAGTGAAGTGATATCAGCCACAAGTGAAGGGATATCAGCCACAAGTGAGGGATATTGTGGATGAGTAGTGAGGTATCATGCATGGTGCTAAGGAGCAAGAAGGATCTCAAGTCTTAACCCTAAGGTGAATCTATGCTCAACTTCAACCTTGGATTAAAACATGGATCTAGGGTTGTGATCTTCCTTTCTTTTCTTCTTCCCCAAATACTTAACCATGACAATTCTTTGCATATAGAGGAATTGTGAAGCTCATATTCAACCTTGAGAACATGAAGCTTTGGATCTTGGATCTTTGAATTTGTTCTTGAGGAAGGTTATATAACTTGAACCCAATTATGTTATTATTCACCTTCAATCTTGCCATGTTTGATGATCTACTTTCAATTTCAAATTCTCCTGAATAATTAATGATCCTATGGGTTCTAATAGTTACATAAATCTGTTGTCCATGAACAAGAATAGTAAGAATGAAGGTCTTGATCTGGATAATGATGACATCATAATGGTCCAACCCGATATCTGGTTGAAGCACTCTAACTCGATATGGTGAGTTGAACATACCACTAGCCCGATACAATGATGAGGCATATACCTTATGCACGATATGATGATGAAGTGAACACCTTATGCACGATATTATGTCAAGCACACACCTTGTGCATGATATGGGGTCAAGCATAAACCCTATGTAGGGTTCGGGGTTGGCAAGATTTTCCTCCACAGCACTAGCTTGGTTTATGAGGACTCCCGAATTCATATGATACCGACATGGCCTGAGATGATATGAATTGTTCAAAATAGCATGATTTTAGGCAATAATAGCCTTAGACATCTATATGATTTATCTTTAGGGCCCTAATATGTTGAACTAGTCTCCTAGGTGTAAAGACTTGTTTGAGGATGGACAAGAGCAAGTTAACCCATAGTTCATAGTTAGTATTTACAGGTTATGTTTCTTTTTTTGGCATGATGCTTATGTAGTTGGATGTAAGGAAGTGTAGTTGAACCTTTTGTACCTAAAGAATAATTTTGACTTAATAAGATGAATCTTTTAAGGGGAGGTGAATAAGTTGTTTTCTTATATGGGGATTTTTTTTATTTTAAGGATGAAATCCCTTTAAGGGGTGGTGTGATGTAACATACTAGATCTCAGACACTACCCTGGAAGTTAACATTTTGGACTTAGTCAAACAAGGTTGAAGGTTAGACCTAAATAGATGTTTAGTATAACCTCAATGAGAAAATGCATTTATAGATCACCTTAATGTAACCTAATGTTCTAAAATTAATCTTAGGTTTTTTTTTTATTTTAAGGATGAAATCCCTTTAAGGGGTGGTGTGATGTAACATACTAGATCTCGGACACTACCCTAGAAGTTAACATTTTGGACTTACTCAAACAAGGTTGAAGGTTAGACCTAAATAGATGTTTAGTATAACCTCAATGAGAAAATGCATTTATAGATCACCTGAATGTAACCTAATGTTCTAAAATTAATCTTAGGTTTATAATGGATACATAAAATACGCCACATAACTTATTTTGGTGGCAATATGAAAATTAGAAACTTAATTGGATGAATAATTTAGATAATGGGCCGTTAATGGGCTATATGACATATCTCATAAAAATAAGTATCAAAAGTGGAAACAAACTTCGAATTCCAAATCTACATATCAAAATTACCCTACATGTCAAATTTCATCTAATTTGGACACCCTTGAAATATTAGGATAAATTTAGTAGAGAGAAAATGAGTAAAAGGCATATATAATGAATAATGTGATTATATAACTTCAAGATATGGAAATAATGGAAAATTAATATTCAACACTTCAAAGATAATGGATGGATGAAGTTTGGTCCAATTTGGATGTTGTTTGTGCAAGTTTTGCAATTTTAGGTACATTATGAACTTTTCTACAATTTACCCAATTAGGAGGTTTTATTTGCATATTGTCACATGTATTATAATATTTATATATTCCCTTACCATTCTCAAGTTTTTGAACCATAGGGAGCCTAGTTGCACCTTGGTTTGAAGGTGTTTCTTTCGAAGGCCATTTTAGGAATTACTCTCTTTATAAATGAGCTTATATTTAGAAGCTATCAACCAATGGGGTTATTTCTTTGATTGGAGGTTGGTTGGGATGGCCTATAAGAGTCCATAAACTGACATTTTATATTCAAGAATCCTCTATGAGTTGTCCTCTTACATGGCCATGAAATCCCTAGGCTAAGGACACATGGAAAGCTACATGAACACCTCATGCTTGACTTCTTCTTTACCCACAAAGGTTTGCATGTCCATAGGCACCCTTACCATTGGACACATGGAAAGTATCTTGACACCTCATGCTTGACTTCTTCTTTATCCATAAAGGTTTGCATATCCATGGACACCCTTATACGTGACACATGGAAAGTCTCATAGACACCTCATACTTGACCTCTTTCTTTATATATCCATATCTACCCCTTCCCAACTCCCAATTCAAAAACTCTTGCTCACCTTTATTTCCTCTAGCTTAGAGTGTAATGACCACATTTGTGCTTAATTGGTAAACTAGGGTTTACCTGAATGATTACATGCTTGATTAGATTGAACATCATTTAGACTTGATTAATGATAGCAGATCAATTGTGATGTTTCAAACCTAAGAAGAAACTCTAACTATGATTTTAGTTTGAAAAATTAGGGTTTGAGAACTGTAAACCCTAATCGGCAATAATTAGGGTTTTGATAGTACTTGAATATGGAATTTGATCAGGATAGCAGTGTGGTAAATGATTTTTCATATTTTTTACAATTTTTTTTATTTAATTGAGTTTTAGAAATGATATGTATAACTCAATCATGCATATTGGAGAAAATTTTAGAATATTTGAATGTTTTTTGAATGTGGTTCTCGGTCGAACTATACTTTGACCAAAATGCTAACAAAGTGCTTTTCATTAGTGTAGTGTTTTATTCTTAATTATTTATTGGTAACACCAAATGATCTGAAATTTTAACTGGATATCTAAAACTGAATCATAAATAGCGTGTAAAATTTTCATAATTTTTGGATCTGTTTAGACCTTATCAGTAGATGAATTACAATAATATTTTATGACAGAAAATTCAGCTGAAATAAGAGAAAGTATAGTGAGGGGTCAATGTGCAATTGACCCAAGCAGCTCAATTGCTCTATATGGTCAACCTAACACACAAGGAGCTCTCATAATTCGTGATTCAATCCAGAGAAACAAAATCCTAGATAGAGAGACGGAGAGTTAGGGTTTGAGAGGAGAAAGTGATGGAGATGCTGACCTAGGGTTTTGCGGTCCAAGGAATGATGAAATCATGTAAGTTTAGATTCTTTGCATACACTTTCATGGTGAATCTTCTCTCACATGTCAAGATTATGTCCCTCCTCTGATTTGATCCAAAATGGTGTCAAAACTTCCCCTTTTCTCACTCTTTCTTCATAATCCCTCATTTCTAGAGTTTCTGGGTTGAAAGGAAGAAGAATAGGGTGAATTGCTAGGGATTTGATATGAGATCGAGATTTTCAGGGATGAGCTACGTTTTTAAAGTGTTCTCACACCTTAGGGTGAGCGGGAACTTCCTTTAAATTGTATATTGCACAAAAATAGTTAAACCATCCATAATCTTTAATTTCTTAGTAAGTGACTACAACCCTGAATTGTGTGTTTGATCTAAGTTGTTGCAAAATGATATGAAATGGATTCTTCCTCTGTTTGGATGAATTTCAGATGATAAAATCATATTAGAAATGTATACAATACATCCTAATGAGAATTCCCTTAGTATTCGCAGAGGCTATAAGAGTAAACTAAAATATAGGGAATTTGTCTATGACTGAAATTGTTGTATAATTAAATAGAGAAATTTGTTTATCTAGATCCCCTTGGTTATGAATGATTGTTTATCTAAATTTATAGTACATATATGCCAGATACTATCTTGGATTTCATTTAAGGTGAATAGTGTTTGTTTGATATCTTAGTAAAGAGGGTGAAACCCTAGATGTGAGGAAATTTGGATATTTGTGAATAGATATCATGAAACCCACTTGAACAAATTTTCTTGATATGATAGAATTTTTGTATTCAATTTTATTATTGATACATGTTATCTCAGCGAATGGCATGGAAACCTAAATTCAACTCAGTTCCAAGGTTTCATACATATATTAATTTTATATGATTTGTTGATAGTAGTCTTGAATGTTTATGTTGCATGAAATCCTTATGAGAGCCATGTGAAAAGTGAATGAGGTGAATGAAACCCTAAAGATGGGGTGTTCAATGAATCAAGTATTTTGATATCAATGTTCTCAGTATGAGATGTGGTGATGCACAACTCAAGATTTGGGTTGAGGTGCATGTTTTCCAAAAAAGTACAAATAATTCATAGGTGCAAATAATGATTACTCGTATGTCAAGTATTTAACTCTTATTAGTGTATTAAGACGTTCAGTTGCATGATTCTAGTGTATAAAGTATCAAGTGGACATGTATTCTATTATTTCATATTTTTAGTCTGCCTGCAGGTATAAAATGTTGATTTCTCAGTATATTATAGTGTTTTGAGTATATTGCTCTGCCAAGTTTAGAATGATATACATGTTGTGTTATAAACTTCAAATAAATAGACATGGTACCATAGATATACCAGTGTCAAGTATAAGTAAGGAAAAAGATACAATATAGTAATAGCTTTCCAAGAATAATAATATATTAGACTTAAGAGCCCTGAACACTGTAGATTCCCTATGAGAGGTCTGTGTCGTAGGGATGAAATGACCTACACCTGGCAATGTCCAGTTTCTGAGGGTAGGAACGTACTAATAGGTGGTACGGTAGATGAAGCCCTAGTAGAAGTCTCCTTAATATATAGCAGGTAGTGTCCAACATCAACCAGAGGTCCTGGTGGAACTAGAGTACAGAAAAGCCAATATATGGCTTGACTCTCCGCCTGTGTGCTCAGGTTAGAGGAGGAGTCTAGTTTTACGGCATAATAGGTGTGCCGAGGCCAGAGAGCCATTTTCCTATTGCAGACCAGTGATGTAGTCAGGCTTAGCATTCCCTGGTGTGTCAGCTAAGTCTTGTACGGTGAGATCATAGTTCACTACAAGTCTTCATATGTAGAGTACACTACATATGATTAGAGCATAAGATAAAATATGATAATATAAGGTTTAAAGAGTTTCTTATAACCAAAGCATTTGATTGGATGAATTGGCACTTCATTGAGGATACACTCAAGAAGACATGGCTCCCTGAAATCACAATAAAGCTAATCATGAATATTATATCTAGTGGTAACACATCAATCCTGTGGGAAGGCACTGTTGGGTTTTAGGGGAGGCAGAGAAGGTAGCGAAAATAAAAAATTTCTCCCCCAAGCTCGGAACAAGGAAACGTGTCAACGTATATATAATAGGAAAGCATGGTTTGTGGAATCATACCTTGTCCCGAGGCTTGCTCGGCGACAATACCTCGCGCTATGCGCGGTCTTCAACTCCGGTCTTAGATGGTGTCTGTGCAGGTCCTGGTCGCACCGGGACTGACGACTCCTCCTCTCACTGAAACTTTCGGGATTGACAGTTGTCCTCCTAAGCAGCAGAAACCTCCCACCTCTGAAATAGTCCACACGGACCACCTGGAACTCCACACTCCTTCTCCCACAAGGAAGTGGAAGGCGTCGCACCCTCCTATTGACGTACTAGTCGCCAACACACTCTCCTGCTGCCAGTTGCAACTGCAGTTGTCCTTCCCTTACTGCACCTCCCTTTACGGGAAGCACTTGCTCGGGCTCTCTCTCGGTTACCAAAACCAGAGAGAACGACAACTTTATAGAGCAACTGGTTGTACTAAGTTGTTCTTTGAGAAGCCCCCAATACCCCTATATATATAGGTGGGTAATGGGACAGGGTTCTCTGTCCCCGACAATACGGGACTAAAAGCAGGAGTAGAAGGGTTCAAGATTTTCCACAAAAGCAACCAACTCACAACCTGAACCGATCGGTTCACAAGTGAACCGGTTGGTTGGGGACCTGAACCGGTCGTTTGATACCTCAACCGATCGGTTGGGACCCATGAGCCAATCGGTTCACTTCTGAACCGGTCGGTTCGTGGTCCTGATCAATTCCCGATTGACTTTCCTTTTTTTGTTTCTAATTGGTATTGAATACCAATCCTTGTTCCAATCAAATTGGGCAAGTGAAATGCAAGGAAAATTCTCACCGACCTGACTTTCCCAACTTGCTCGGTTGCACCAGTTGAACCGATCAGTTCAACACTTAAACCGCTCGTTTCACTCTGTACATGAGCCGATCGGTTCAACACTTGAGCTGACCGGTTCAGCAACCTCAGCCGACCGGTTCAACACTTGAACTGATCGGTTGGGAGTGCATGTTGTGCAGAATCAGTCAATTGCGATTTCAATCAATCTGATACTCCAATCAACATGTCCAACACCTTGAATAGTATGATATTGAGCTATAAATCAATTGAGTGTTTAATTGAACTACTAAACTCCTTTAGTAATCAATCTAAACATTGCTTGTGGACAAAACTCCTCTTCCAGGTTAAATCCTATGTGTGTGACCCTGCAGATCCATTTCACATTGGCAGTGAAAGTCCATAACACTTATGACTTCACAAGCAAAGAGCGATGCCTAGTCACACATCAGTGCTACCCAAGTGAAAGTAGAAAGTTGGAGAACAACTTTCAATCCTACAATCCGTGAATGGTGTTACAGTGAATGTATAATTCCTTTGTCACTGATATCCCGAATGAACTCGAGGCATGGAACAGTCATCCTGTCAACATTCATTCACTTTCTTGATCTCAGAGTAGATTGAACGAGATATGTATGACATCAATATCAAATATTGATTCACACATGCGTTCGCACGCCTATCTCAATCCTACTCATCAAGTGGCCTTGGATATCAAACTCCCTCAGGAGGGACAAATCCCATATCAATCACTCACCCCTCAAAAGCGCCATGTGTCAAAGCCACCCAATCATCACCTTTATAACAACCCATGTTTCAGGACTGCGTTTGATGATGTCAAAGTGTGCCCAATGTTGAGTGTAGTGATTTTAGGTCTAAGAATCACACTCACCACCATCACTGTGAGTACTGACTGTGACTACCATGTCATGGTTCCATGTGTCAAAATCACGGTGGGTCTATCCGGTACACTTGTTCTCTAACAAGTACCTATGTGTTTGGTTTGATATCTCTATATCATGACTAATGAGATTTTTTCATCAACCAACACCACAATCTAGTCTTATGTGTCATTGCTATCTATCTACCTTCCACAATGACATCCGACTAGGGACATAACAAGAATGTACAAACTCTTAGCATCTGTATGATCTCATCGTTCAGGTCCTCAACCTGAAAGCATACATCATTGAGTACTGTCATTCTCTAGACATTCAATCTATTCTATCACTATCTCATATGACTGAACCAGAAAGAATTGGAAGCTTGCCTTTGATGTTTATCAAATCAATCTTAATGTATCCCACCAATCATCCCATGATTGGCTCTCAGGGCATACATACCAACAGACTCCCACTTGCACTATGAGCCAATCACCCTTGAAACATATTCATAGTGATCCTCAAATATGTCCCACATGATACTGTGCTCTTAGTGCAAAGATAGTGAGTAATGGCAACACCTTGCCAAAGTCAGTATAAATTGCATGTCTCACATCTCTTCGTTGTATGTCACACGTATGAGATGGAGTTGCCGTAATATGTGATCTAGTATTCCTTTGCTAACCTTTAGCCACATTGTATGATCAAGGATTCCAGACTTGTCATCAATGAGCGAAATATCTATAAGTTCATCTCATGAACTTCCAGATCCATATAGTATCTACTGTTGTTCTCTAACACATAGATACTCGGCATTTCCTTTTAAATGGTTTTATTGGAACATTTCCAATTATCAACAAACTTTCACTTTTATACATCCTATGTATATTTTGCGATTAATTTTCTGTCCTTTCAGAAGTTCGAATCAATGTAACTCTTTACATCAAACTCTTCCTTATCTCCATAGAACTAGTACTTCACAAGTACTTATCAAGTTCTCATGGTATTCCAGTAACCCTTACTGGAAGTAGACAAACATCCACTCGTAATGTCCCACATATGAGTTAACAAGATGAGCACATCAAATTGTCATGTCATACATACAAGATGATGAATGCATTTTGTTCTTGCCATGTCCATACATGCAAGACAATGGGATGATTACATACATGATAGATCCATATCTATTCTTAGTGTTCCCATTCTTCATAAGAATTGGACACTTGGCCTTGAGATACTAACTCCATGCAGCATGGACAAGTTTTCTCCCACTGAATTTGTGCATACTGAACACTTCAGTACAGATTGCCAATGTATGCTCTCTCTTTTCAAGTCAAGAGGTTTCTTGAGAACTATCTCTATAGATCTCTATTCCTATCACATAGGAAACATCTCTATCTTCCTTAAAGATAATTTCCACTTTTGGATTTCCATTCTAGAACATTTCCATTTCACATCAACATGTGGAATGTGAATACACTCCCACTAAATCACAAATCCCTTCTTTATCTTTGACATATCAGTCAAACCCTTTGACTATATCATCAAAGTAAAGATCCAATTCTGAGTTGCTTGTACTCAATCAATCACATTGATTAGTCCATTGTAACTTATAGACTTCATTTGCATTAGTGGATTCATAAACCTTATAGGTTGTGTCACATACACGTCCTTGTTTTATTCCTCATAGGAATGCGGTTTTAGTATCCATATGCAAAATGTCTTAGTCATTAAGTTGCAATCAACAAGCATCATCCTTCTCAAAAATGTTATCCATGTGTCTTAACACTTAAGACTCATTTGCACTTATGGATTTCATCCAATGAGTGCTACCATCAAGGTCATACCTTATGGTTCACATGGAAATCATTTAGGATGTAATGATCATAAATCATAACTCAAAATTCGGTTCCTCATATTCATCTAGATAGTTGACTCATCACATGAACAACTCATCACATAGATAATTGAGGTGTATCTTTTAAGGATATAAGAACTCACAACCCTTGTGATTCTTAATTTCCTTTATTAGTGTGGGGTATTATTTTATTAAGAAGAATTTAATTATTTGATAATCATTCTCTAACTCCTTAGAGTATGATTCCTTCTTGATTTAGACATCACCATGCCTTAATCATGAGTTCACTATGATACATTATCATAATCACTCGTAAGGATCTCAAACATTTGGTCCAAGTATTTCATTCATTGATCTCATCAAGAATTAACACTTTACCAAATTTGCACTTCATCTATGATAATCTTGAACACTTCAAGATATTCATATTGGTATTTCTCTAAATACCATTTGAAGTATTAGCACTTACTCCAATAGGTATGTAAATACATCACATGTATTATACCAAATTGGATGATCATTCTCCCACTACCATTAGTGAAGATTGATTAATCATGTCCAAGATATTCATGTCTCTTAATGGTTTTCTAACCAAAAGAGTCTAGATTTATCCATCATATGGAAACTAGAAATGAATTTCTTATGATTTATGCTAATTTAATTGTTTGAGTTATCAATAACTTTAGGTATCATTTTATCTTATGCATACCATGTATCACAAGATAAACAAGGAATTGCCACAAAGATCATATCTTTAAGATTGAAACATCAACTTTATTAATTGCCATCATTGTCATACAATATGCAAAAATAAAGTGTTTCTATCTATTGACAATATATGAAATAGTAGTTCTCAACTCTATTTCGTGCCCTTTAGCCTGAAATAAATTGAAAGATACTCCTATCTATGGCAGCAACACTTGCTCCAATTATGGGTACTTCTTTCTTGGTCCTTTCACAAAGTCCATCACTTCTTTATGGATATTTCATATCATATATGACATATCCATATCTTGGTATCATATACCTCAGATAAAGAAGTGGTTTATTTCATGATACCTTAGGTGGAGATTTCCATCCCCTCCTGCATCTTCTTTTGTTCTTCCAGATATAGAGGCCAATCCCTCATACACCCTTTCCCCATGTGCCTTGAGGCTGAAGACGGCTTGGATTGCTGGCTAGCATCAGAACACTTCTTTGCTTTGACCTTATACTTGCCCTTAAGAATTACCTTTTCTTTGATCACATCAAAGATTATGGTTTGTCTTTCTTCGTCTTTGCCTCTACTATCCTCAACATGTCCAACAACTCTGTCAATGCTTGTCAAAATTGTTCATGTTGTAGCTTATCATGAATTGTATGATTCTCGCAACATTTGCAGTATCATACCAATAGCCAACTCTTGGCTCAGATGGAATCCTTCTTAGTCAGGTCTTTCCACATACCCAATCACATTGAGTGTGTGAATACCTTACTGGATCTCCTTCTGTCAGGACATACTAGGATAGTGTCTTGGAGACATCATATGTCTCATGTTGTCTCTGCAACTCATAGTTCAGGGAACACAACATCAAGCACTCCTCATCAATGTCATCCTTGGTATGCTTCCATAAGCATACTTTCAGCCATTGATGTGGTGGGATCGAGTTCATCTGATTCTGGTATAACTAGGACTTAGAGCTTTTACTCTACGATTGAGAACACTTCTCAATGTCCTAACCAGTCGTGGAAAAATTCCCATTTAGTTTGTTGGTCTCAAAGACCGATCGCAAATAAAGTGATTTGTTGATTAAACATTTATTTTAACAAAAGGAAATATATGCAATTTTAGTCCAAAACTCTTTTGACTTGTTTGATTGATTTGAAAAGTGACGATAAAATTAGGCCTTTAATTAATTATCGCTCCCACTATTTTAATTCAAATTGATAGCCCTCACCATAAATTTGGAAGATTACAGCGTACAACCTTCTAGTGGGCAAGATCCTGAAATCCTCTAAGTCATGAGTCAGCTTTGGATGATCGCCCACAACTTAAATCTCTCAGGCAGGCAACTTTTGCCAATTGCATCATATGCAACTCTTGCCATGATCATCTCCATGCCTCAAGGTGCTAGATCCTATCTAGGTCACCTTGTTAAGTCCGACCCAAAGCAAACACGATGAATATGCACCCTGCTACGGCAGAACCACACATTCATCCTTCACGATTCCACAAGATAGACGGTGCACCACGCTAGGGCGTGCCCACACTTGGTCGATCAAGCTTTTCACGTGTGTCGCATTTGGAAGGCATCTAAAACTTAATATTTTAATGAGGGATTTGGTTTTTATATACATATACATATCCAATCACCACAATACATAGTACGTATCATATACATGCTATATCCCACAGAAAACATGCACAAACGATAAAAGCAATGATTATGGTCATCCTAATGTGATTCCTCGAGCCAAGAGGAATCATGGTCATCTAGGCCTACATCACATGCAACCTGTATAAGATGAACTTTGTGCCTTGCCATCCAAGTTGATCAACTCATCCCATGAATGATCTGCTCTCTCTGGCTGGTCGTCTGGTGCCACCAGCCAATTGGTTGGCTCCTCCAATCGATCGTTTCGCCTGGACGTCGTGCATCTCGTCATGGCCGCCACCCGCTCGTCTCGCTCCTCGAACTGGCCATCAACCGATCGGTTCACTCCTTGAATCGATCGTCTGGAACGTCAACCGATCGGTTCACACCTTGAACCGATCGTCTCAGTTGTCGTCTTGATGTCCTCCGTTCTTTGACATAAAAGGAAATAAAATCTATCCTAATATTACATTGCTTAAAAGGGAAAACCCCGAGTTACATTCGGGGGGAGCAAAGGTAGGAAAGAATCTCGAATTATTTCGAGTTACATCAGGAATAGGAGAAGGAAGATCGGTGCGCAGACTGATATGCAAGCAACCACACACAACCATACACAGATAGGGTTTATTGGCCATAATCACGCTATACATCCACCACAAAACTCGCTTAAGGGCGACGCGTATCGAGTGCATTGATAATACATATCATATATGTAATTTGGGATTTGTGGATTTAGGATTGGACATGCATAAAGACAATTTTATTCGCATCAGATGCAATAAATAAAGGCGACAAACCAAAATCGATCATATCGATATTCCTAAAATATAGAGCAGTTGACATGGCTCTGATACCACTGTTGGGTTTAAGGGGAGGCAGAGAAGGCAGCGGAAAAAAAAATTCTCCCCCAAACCCAGAACAAGGAAACGCGGCAACGTCTATATAATAGGAAAGCATGGTTTGTGGAATCATACCTTGTCCTGAGGCTTACTCGGTGACAATACCTCGCGCTATGCGCGGTCTTCAACTCCGGTCTTGGATGGTGTCTGTGCAGCTCCTGGTCGCACCGGGACTGACGACTCCTCCTCTCACCGGAACTGTCGGGATTGATAGTTGTCCTCCTAAGCGGAAGAAACCTCCCGCCTCTGAAGTAGTCCACACGGACCACCTGGAACTCCACACTCCTTGTCCCACAAGGAAGTGGAAGGAGTCGCACCCTCCTGTTGACGTACTAGTCGCCAACACACTCTCCTGCTGCCAGTTGCAACTGCAGTTGTCCTTCCCTTGTTGCACCTCCCTCTACGGGAAGCACTTGCTCGGGCTCTCTTTTGGTTACCAAAACTAGAGAGAATAACAACTTTGCAGAGCAACTGGTTGCACTAAGTTGTTCTTTGAGAAGCCCCCAATACCCCTAGATATATAGGTGGGTCATGGGACAGGGTTCTCTGTCCCCGATAATATGAGACTAAAAGTAGGAGTAGATGGGTTCGAGATTTTCCACAAAAGCAACCAACTCGCAACCTGAACCGATCGGTTCACAAGTGAACTGGTCGGTTGGGGACCTGAACCGGTCGGTTGACACCTCAACCGATCGTTTGGGACCCATGAGTCGATCGGTTCACTTCTGAACCGGTCGGTTCGTGGTCCTGATCAGTTCCCGATTGACTTTCCTTCTTTTGTTTCTAATTGGTATCGAATACCAATCCTTGTTCCAATCAAATTGGGCAAGTGAAACACAAGGAAAATTCTCACCAACCTGACTTTCCCAACTTGCTGGGTTGCACCAGTTGAATCGATCGGTTCAACACTTAAACCGCTTGTTTCACTCTACACATGAGCCGATCGGTTCAACACTTGAGCCGACCGGTTCAGCAACCTCAGTCGACCAGTTCAACACTTGAACTGATCGGTTGGGAGTGCAGGTTGTGCAAAATCAGTCAATTGCAAATTTCAATCAATCTGATACTCCAATCAACATGTCCAACACCTTAAACAGTATGATATTGAGCTATCAATCAACTGAGTGTTTAATTGAACTACTAAACTCCTTTAGTAATCAATCTAAACATTGCTTGTAGACAAAACTCCTCTTCCAGGTTAAATCCTATGTGTGTGACCCTACAGGTTCATTTCACGTTGGCAGTGAAAGTCCATAACACTTATGACTTCACAAGCAAAGAGCGGTGCCTAGTCACACATCATTGCTACCCAAGTGAAAGTAGAAAGTTGGAGAACAACTTTCAATTCTACAATCAGTGAATGGTGTTATAGTGAATGTATAATTCCTTTGTCACTGATATCTCGAATGAACTCGAGGCATGGAACAGTCATCCTGTCAACGTTCATTCACATTCTTGATCTCAGAGTAGATTGAACGAGATATGTATGACATCAATATCAAATATTGATTCACACATGCATGCGCACGCCTATCTCAATCCTACTCATCAAGTGGCCTTGGATATCAAACTCCCTCAAGAGGGACAAATCCCATATCTATCACTCACCCCTCAAAAGCCCCATCTGTCAAAGCCACCCAATCATCACCTTTATAACAACCCATGTTTCAGGACTGCGTTTGATGACGTCAAAGTGTGCCCAAAGACATGTGTTGAGTGTAGTGATTTCAGGTCTAAGAATCACACTCACCATCATCACTATGAGTACTGACTGTGATTACCATGTCATGGTTCCATGTGTCAAACTCACGGTGGGTCTGTCCGGTACACTTGTTCTCTAACAAGTACCTATGTGTTTGGTTTGATATCTCTATATCATGACTAATGAGATTATGTCATCAACCAACACCACAATCTAGTCTTGTGTGTCATTGCTATCTATCTACCTTCCACAATGACATCCGACTAGGTACATAACAAAAATGTACAAACTCTTAGCATCTGTATGATCTCATCGTTCAGGTCCTCAACCTGAAAGCATACATCATTGAGTATTGTCATTCTCTAGACATTCAATCTGTTCTATCACTATCTCATATGACTGAACCAGAAAGAATTGGAAGCTTTCCTTTGATGTTTATCAAATCAATCTTAATGTATCCCACCAATCATCCCATGATTGGCTCTCGGGGCATACATACTAACATGCACCCCTCTCCCCACGCTCAAATCAATCAGGGGAGTGCGCCAAGGTGACCCCTTGAGCCCCTATGTCTTTGTTCTATGCATGGAGAGACTGTCTCAGGCCATCCATGAAGCCGTAAGCAACAACTCCTGGAAGTCAATTAAGCTGACAAAGAATGGCATGCCTCTATCCCATGTGTTCTTAGCTGATGATATCCTTCTTATGGCAGAAGCCAGCATGAATCAAGCGAGCATTATTCTTGATATACTCAACAAGTTTACTACTGCATCGGGACAGATGATCTTGAATGAGAAATCATATTGTTTCTTTTCCTCGAACACCTCCCTGGCAGAAAAATGTGCTTTCTCCCAAACCATTGGAATTTCTCAAACCAATGACTTGGGGAAGTATCTCGGGGTTCCCATATTACATCACAGGATCAACAAAAATACACATGAACATCTCATCACCAGTATCAAAGGAAGGATGACTAGTTGGGCAGCCAAACAATTATCAATGGTGGGCAGAATTACCCTGGCTAAAGCCACCATGCAAGCGATCCCAGCCTACACAATGCAGACCGTCAAGCTCTCTCCATCGTTGTGTGATGACATAAATTGGCACATCAAAGACTTTATATGGTTAGGCCGAAAGGAACACAGGAAGCTATCATTGGTTTCTTGGAAAAAAGACACTGATGATAAAGTCGTTGGTGGTCTGGGTATCAAGAATGCACGAGACCAAAATGACTCCCTCATGCTTAAGTACGTCTAGGCGTTCATCAACAACCATCCAGCTACTTGGGTCACAATTCTATGAGAAAAATACAAGAATGGTAACTGCATCACCAGAAGGCCTTGTTCATCGCTATGGGCGTTCATCAAATGAAACTTAAACACCATCACAAGCCAGTGTCACAAGAGTATCATCTCGGAGTCAACCACTAATGCCTGGACTGACAGGTGGTTAAATGGATTTACGATTCAAGAACTGAATAATCAGTGGACAATACCTCCTGAACTACAAGATCTGAAAGTCTGCTCGTTTTGCCTAGATAATGGAGAGTAGGACCTCGAATTCATCCATAACTTCCTACCACCTGAAGCACACAACATCATTATGCATATCCCTCCTCCAACTAGGGACAATAGGATGGACTTATGGGTATGGGCACACGATCCAATGGGAAATCTGACAGCCAAAGGGGCTTATTCCTGGCTCAAGGAGGGTACCACCCAAACATTTTTGGGTAACTGGAAGTCGATTTGGAAACTCAAGTTACCTGAATGCCTAAGAACCTTTCTCTGGCTGGTGCAACACTGTGCCTTGCTTACAAACAAGGAGAAAAAGAGAAGACACTTAGATGTGGACACTCTTTGTCCCATTTGCACCAATCATGAAGACCAACTGCTCCACTATCTTCGGGACTGCAACCACAGCAAGGGTATATTGAGGACTCTGTATGTCCCAGCTGAAACCCTCTTGATGAATGAAGACAAATGGATCCAATGGCTCATCTTCTCTGCCACACACAATCGAGAACCTCATGCATTGTATGTTGTTGCTTGCTGGCACATCTGGAACACTCATAACAAATACATCCATGAGAAGCAGCTTCTAAAGGAACAAGACCAGATCGTGTTCATCAAGACCAGAACGAGGCACTACTACAAAAATAGCATTCAGTGTCACTTTTTTGGGCGTCGGATATTTAGTAACACTGACGCCTATAATATTAGACATCGGTTATTTAGGCAAATTGACGTCTATATTCAAAGACCAGCCAGACATGGGTACCACTTTGTATTCAGTGTCGGCTGGGTATAATAGACCAATGCCTAAAATCGCCCACGAAATCCAATTTTCGAGTGAAAAAAATTAGCGTCACCTACAGTGTCGGTTTGTTAACTATTTACCGACACCTAATTAAGATGAAAATTTGCACGAAAAGTTCCACTTTTAGTGTCGGTTATCCTTTGATAACCAATGTTGATAATGGTTCCCACCAAATAATTTACGGTAAAGATTGTCTAGTTGGACGTCGGTTTTTTACTATCAACCGATGCTAAATCATAATAGGCATCGCTTTTGTAGATAACCGACGACGTTGACCAAACTTAATAGACCCGATCACCTGCCTCTTCCCCCTTTCTTCATGTTTCATCGCGATATTTCTCATGTGCTGCTGCTCACTGCCGCTCTTCCAAAATCGGCCGATGACCCCCGCTGCTGCTTGCCACCGCTGTTGTTGGTGCTCTTCTGCTCGCCGCCGCCGCTGTTGCTGGTGCACCTCTGCTCGCCGCCGCCGCTGCTGCTCGTGTGCCGCTGCTCTGCTCTTCCCGGTGCCATTGTTGTTCACCGCCCACCCCTCTACTTCTACGCCTACTCGCTGCCGCTCTTCTCCACGCTAGCTCCAGGTAGCCCTAGCCTCTTTGCTTCCTTCTCCCTAGCTCCTTACCAACAGCAAGCATGACCATGGATGTGTTGGCCTACCACGGTCATGCCAGATAGCACGGCCATGGTAACGACCGTGGCTGTGTTGCCCTACCACAGTCGTGCTGGACAGCACGACCATGGTAGTCCAACACAGCCACGGCCGTGCTTGCTGTTGGTAAGGATATGAACAAATTTTTATGTAATTCTTTATGTAAATCCTATGATATGAACAAATATTTTTCTTGCATATATTTGTGCTTCTAATCGTAATGTTTGACCTAATTCAGTTAATTTTGATGCTTGTTGAAATAAGATATAAACTTGTCAATTCTAGCATCCTAATTTGATTTGATTAAACCGAACATTGATGAAACCCTAACATCAATTGTGATGAAACCCTAACATTAATTGTGATCAAACCCTAACATGTACATATCTATTATTGTGTTTGTTGGCCTAGAAACCCGTCCAAGATTTACTCATTAGGAGTAAATCTTAGATAGTCCCCGGTTTAGGACTGTTCTTGAACACCTAAAATCACTTAGGATGTAAGTGTATAATGTGTATTGGCTTTTCGAGAAAATTTTGGTAGCATTTCCCCATTTGTTCACTAAGTACATATGTACTTAGAGAATAGCGGGGAAATGCTGCCGAATTTTTTTTGAAAACCCAATACACATTATACACTTACTAGTGAGATTAGGTGTTCAAGGATGGGATAGGTGGTACACATTTATTATATATAAGAATGACATCACATGTGTTTGTTGGCCTAGAAACCTGTCAGGACCCGTCACGCTAAACGAGATTACTCAAAACTTAAAACACAATCAATTGCTAATTAATCACATACCCAAAAATATGGGTAAATTAAAATTGATTTCAACATCAACACCCGCTCAGAAACGTTTGAAGGATCCCGACATCTTTCTTGTATCCATGTTATGCCACACAAACAAGCATTAATATGCTAACAAAAGTCTGATTCATTTGAAACATTATATACAAACTTTATTTCGCCAGGACCTAAGAGTACAAGGACGACTCTAGGACAAACTAGACATCTAATCAACTTTATCAAATATTCATTACCATGGCTCCTCTTGGCTGCCACATGTTTGTTTTTGTCACTTCCGATTACCTAAAAAAAATGTGGCGAACCACAAGGGTGAGACCTAGTCCCAGCAAGTGATATAACCATCAACAACGTTTATTGATTACAACATTTTAAGTAATTAAGTAGTTAAACAATTTAATCAGATATAACAAATAAGATCAACAATATTGATGATTAACAAAATACATAAAGGAGCAGATAACAATTATCATCATCAAGCTGACTATCATCATTTTCCTTATTAACCATATAAGAGATTCAATAGCATATGCATAACTAGCATAAGAAAGTCTAGTAGCATGTTATCTCTATTAACATGAATTAGTCTAGCATCATAAGCATATCTAACAACATTAGCATGTCTAATAGTTTGAACAGATCAATATCATAAGCAAAGCTATCACATAAGCATGAGTATTTGTATAAGCATGATTAGCAGTATATGCATTTCTAATTATAGAGGCATGGCTAGCATGCTAAACATAACTAACAACATGTGATAGCTAGCATCATGATTATAATCAACAGTAGCAGTATAGATATCAACATAAGCATGACTACTGTATGTACACATTTACAGTCTTATGCATATCCACAACATAAGTATAATTACTATCTCTTAATTTTACTAAGAATCATCTTTATATAAAGAGAACAAATAAGAGTTATCATCCAATGTGAAGCGTCATGTATAACCCTAAATAGATATGCTATACGTCTGTATTACATCTTTTATTATGCCCTGGAGAATTTGAATCGTACCATTCAAAGTCCAACCGACCCATGTAAAGGGTTATTCGGATCCGTACAAGATCTAGGAGTATCAGCATCCTAAGATCTCTTCCCCCCTGTCAGTACGAGTAAAAAGGCAGTGACATATCAGTCAAAGCTGCCATCACAACGACATATAGTCAAGCTGAAAACCACTAGTCCGACCTTGGTACAGGTCACGGCACTAGAAACTAGGGTATTCAAACCCAAATACTGAGGTACAACCGCAGTTGTCCTCTAATCACATCATATTATAACCACAGAGACATGACCGCAGCCATTCTCAATCACATCAGATGTATGAGGCATGACCATAGCCAACCTCCACAATTTGTATTGTGGATGACAAGGATATATCCTCAACCTGCCACCCCCGCATATTCAACAATATGCGCTCCGAGTTTCCCTTAAGAATACTCGTTTCACCATCCAGCAAGTTCTGACACTGAACATGGTTCTACGGCACATGGCACTACATGATTAGAGTTGCACTTGATTAGTTATACCAATTGGGTGAATTAAGGCTGCATCAAACAAGTGGACATACAAACCCTAATTCACTTCTAGCAAGCATATAAATATCAAAACTTGAAAGATATAAAATGTGTGAAACATAAATTCTCATTTCATCATCACATGGTACTATTCATTTGCCACTCATGAGACTACACCAATCATCATGCTATCGCAAGATAATAATCTTTTTCACAATATCACAGGGTACCAACCCTTATCAACATAAGAGGATTTCACCTCATTCAGGGCTCAACCACGCCCAAAGGTCATTAAGAACATCATATTATTCCCTGCAAGATCATCATTATCTTTGCATGCCTTATAACAAGTCTCAACAACATCAATTATATATAATACACCAGATCAGTACAATATTGCATTTATGAACTAGGTGGTAATCATAGCAGAGTTATATTAACATTATGAATATTCCTTTATTACATCAACATGCAAGGAATCTAGATATGATTAACTCTCATCATATTCATTATACACATGTTTAGTATAAGAAAGTATCAACCATGTGATTATAATAACCACCAATTAACATATCAAGGTTATGATGATAGTAAGGAGGTTATTCTACCATCATTCCATCATATAAGAATGTTAAACATGAATACTCATCTTTATCTAATTGCATCAAAGTTAGGTTCAACATGATAAATTATATCAATGTTACTAATTGGCACTCATACCCAAACCCTAACTCACGGCATCCCCATTGTATCATAGATGCATAAGGTGAAGCATCACCTTCACATTCCATACTATTCTCAAGTATAAACTCACACATAAATAAAGGTGTGACCATCAGGCTATAGCATACTAGGGTTTCAACAATAATAACAAAGTCTCCATGATTATATTAGTCATTCAAGAATGATTCATACCCAATTATCATCATTTAGTTATTTTAAAGCTAGGTGTAACAAGCTATACCTCATTAGGGTTACATATCAACACAACATGATTATCTTCCCTTCTATTCATATGAGTGAATAGGTAAGACTAACTTATTAAGGGTAACCCTCCATTTGTTCCATCATCATTCCACACATATTGCCATATCACAATGTCACCCAGAACCATTGGATGTTTAAAAGGTAAGACTATTGGTTGTTGCAATGGTAACATCATCGGGTCATGGTTTATAGAAGAAATCGGCTTTAAATCCTAAAATTAACCATTGTTTGATAGGTGCTTAGCACCATAGATTGTCAAACTAACCTAATCCAAGTCAAATTATACCTTATTAATAATGTACACATGATCACAGGTTCATCTAGAACTGAAAACTGAATAGGGAAGATTATAAAAATTGAAATCTAAGTCAAGCATAGCTTTTTAGTGCATGAATCATCATTTTCAAGCAAGAACATGATCTAGAAAGCTTATGGTAAGAAATAAACGTAGATCAAGTTATAAAATTTGCCTCTAATGAGAAGATGAAACCCCACACAAAAGAAATCTCGAGCAGGTAGGGTAGAAAATCCAAGAATAAGCTATGAATTAATCCATCCAGCACCTTTCTGCATCAAATGAGCAAACCCTAAACATAAGGAGCAAGAAAGGTAGGGTTTTAGATCTTTAGAGCAAATTCTACCATGGAAAAACAAGGTTCCAACCTAGAGGAAGCTCTAAGGAAGGAGAAGATCAAGAAAAATGGACAAGGAAGGAAGAAAATAACTTGCCTTGGTCAAAAGCCCTAGAAGATGACCTTAGGAACCCTAGGTAGGGATAGATGGAGCTATAAGAGACTTTCTTTTCCAAAACGAAGTTGTCTTCTACCTTAGACCACTTTGTTATGAAACCAAACAGAGAAAGGTCCGTTCTCTAAGCTATAGGAAAGAGGGAGTGAGCAATGACTTCGAATTGGGGATAGGAAGGGGTATATATATAGCTTCATGGATAGGAAAGGCTTAAGCTTGAGGTGTACATATAGTTTTCCATGTGTCAATATCCTAGAGATTTTTATGTCCATGAAACACCTCCCTTAGTTACTACCCACACTTTCTCTCTTTTATCCATATCCTTATCTTTATCCTTATCATTATCTTTATCCTTATCTTTATCTTTATCCTTATCTTCATCATTATCCTTATCCTTATCTTCATCCTTATCCTTATCCTTATCCTTATCTTCATCCTTATCCTTATCTTCATCCTTATCCTTATCTTCATCTTCATATTTATCCTTATCTTTATCTTTATCCTTATCTTTATCTTTATCTTTATCTTTATCCTTATCCTTATCTTTATCTCATCTTTATCTTTATCCTTATCCATATAGGGGAAAACCCCTAAAATGTCCTTGAAGAGGAATACCTCCGAACTAAGAACAACTAGGAGCCCCATATCCCCAAAAATTCACGAATGATAAGGAAAACTATAAGGATCGTAATTCTTGTGAAAATATACGAAGAAAACCTTCCAATTGGGTAAATTGCAAGAAAGTCCAGAATGTACATAAAATTGCATAACTTGCTCATGCAATGTTCGAATTGGACCAAATTTGAAACTTAAGCTTGTCTTATGATTTCAAAATATATCAAAATGTTAGATTAGGGTTATAAGTATTTAATTATGGTAATTAAGCTCATTCAACTCATTAAGCAAGTTCAAGGGCCTTACAACTATAAACCCCTAACAGGGATTTCGCCCCCGAAATCCAAGGTAAACAAAGATGGGTACTTCCTTTGCACCTCATCCTATTAACTTCACATGGTTACTTACATATCATGGTGATTTCATATCATTCATACATATATCCTCTTGGGTCAGCACAAAAACGCCGACCTAAGAAGATATTCTCAATATGGAATGTAGAAACTTATTGTGTCATGTTTTAAATTCTAGCTATCATCTGGAAATTATATCTATTGTATCAACACATTACTCAAAAGTCATACTTGCTGGCTCTTATCAAACATAGAACATTATATATCTCTTATCATATGTAACTTATGTCATCCACTCTAAATCTTATGCATTAATATTTGATCCTAGGTTTATCTTAAAGGAACATGATATCACATATATATTAACCAACAAACCATCTATACTTGATAGTGGTATTTCCCAGCTATCACTGAACTATACACAACATTATAGAATCACTTTTTGTTTTCCTTTCGAACAACATTTATAGGGTCATCATCAACTCTCTCTCCCTCTTTCTCTGTGGAAGAGGAATACTTAGAATGTTCTTTTAATAAACATCTCCAACCTTCACATACTTCCCATACTATTGATATCTTGGATACTAGGATTCATTACCTTGGTATCCACCTCATGTGCTATAAGGAACTCACATCCTTATCTCATCTACTTTTACCAACATAATAAATTTCATTTTGGGTTCCTTGCCATTAGCATAGGAATCATCATGATTAACATATCTCATTACTCCTTCCTTGATGACTATTTATCACACTTGGGTATGTTATCTTATTTTTTATATTTTTCAACCACTTATCAACAAGTAAATCATCATATTCTTCATTTTCATAATTAAACATGGATCATCTCTTAATTTATTTCACATGCCATGCAGGTTTTTTTTATTAACATTTTCTTACAAACATAGGTTGGTCTGAGATTAACTCAGGTTCCCCCTTATTTCTTTGTAATTATTCTCATTCATCTTCTCATTTTGTACTTGTTATAGGAGTTCTCTCTATCTTATGTGGATTTCATACCTTGATTCACTTTATAATCATAGATTTGTTTTTCATTTACTTTATTATGTTCTTGAATCACATCTTCAAGAACTCCTCTTTTCCTTATTTCTATTCAGATTTAGATTTCATGGTGTTGTATCTTTCTCAAATATTCAAGTTTTGATAGATAATGATGCAATTCTTATCTTCGTTAAGGTAGGATTGAGGTATTCACACCATAATTTCTTATTCGTTATGCCCTTTAGATTGTCTCAAAATGACTACTTGATCAGAGTAATCAGAAAGATAACAATCTAAGAGTTCCATACTTACCTTTTCTTCAATAATTGAATACCTGGTCAGGGCACCCAAGTACTGAGATTAGGCAGTATGCACCATATTTTTATGTCATATTCCTAACTTAGACATCATCCTAGTCTGAATTCCTAGTGTCCCTATAGACTCGATGAACCTAAAGCTCTGATACCAACCTGACAGGACCCGTCACGCTAAACGAGATTACTCAAAACTTAAAACACAATCAATTGCTAATTAATCACATACCCAAAAATATGGGTAAATTAAAACTGATTTCAACATCAACACCCGCTCAGAAACGTTTGAAGGATCCCAACATCTTTCTTGTATCCATGTTATGCCACACAAACAAGCATTAATATGCTAACAAAAGTCTGATTCATTTGAAACATTATATACAAACTTTATTTCGCAGGACCTGAGAGTACAAGGACGACTCTAGGACAAACTAGACATCTCATCAACTTTATCAAATATTCATTATCATAGCTCCTCTTGGCTGCCACATGTTTGTTTTTTTCACTTCCGATTACCTAAAAAAAATGTGGTGAACCACAAGGGTGAGACCTAGTCCCAGCAAGTGATATAACCATCAACAACGATTATTGATTACAACATTTTAAGTAATTAAGTAGTTAAACAGTTTAATCAGATATAACAAATAAGATCAACAATATTGATGATTAACAAAATACATAAAGGAGCAGATAACAATTATCATCAACAAGCTGACTATCATCATTTTCCTTATTAATCGTATAAGAGATTCAATACAATATGCATAACTAGCATAAGAAAGTCTAGTAGCATGTTATCTCTATTAACATGATTAAGTCTAGCATCATAAGCATATCTAACAACATTAGCATGTCTAACAGTTTGAACATATCAATATCATAAGCAAATCTATCACATAAGCATGAGTATTTGTATAAGCATGATTAGCAGTATATGCATTTCTAATTATAGAGGCATGGCTAGCATGCTAAACATAACTAACAACATGAGATAGCTAGCATCATGATTATAATCAATAGTAGCAGTCTAGATATCAACATAAGCATGACTACTATATGTACACATATACAGTCTTATGCATATCCACAACATAAGTATAATTACTATCTCTTAATTTCACTAAGAATCGTCTTTATGTAAAGAGAACAAATAAGAGTTATCATCCAATGTGAAGCGTCATGTATAACCCTAAACAGATATGATATACAGTTGTATTACATCTTTTATTACACCCTAGGGAATTTGAATCGTACCATTCAAAGTCCAACCGACCCCTGCGAAGGGCTATTCAGTTCCGTACAAGATCTAGGAGTACCGGCATCCAAAGATCTCTCCCCCCCGGTCAGTACGAGTAAAAAGGCAGTGACATATCAGTCAAATCTTCCATCACAGTGACATATAGTCAAGCTGAAAACCACTAGTCCGACCTTGGTACAGGTCACGACACTAGAAACCAGGGTATTCAAACCCAAACACTAAGGTACAACCGCAGTTGTCCTCTAATCACATCATATTATAACCAAAGAGACACGATCACAGCCATTCTCAATCACATCAGATGTATGAGGCATGACCATAGCCAACCTCCACAATTTGTATTGTGGATGACAAGGATATATCCTCAACCTGCCACCCCCGCATATTCAACAATATGCGCTCCGAGTTTCCCTTAAGAATACTCATTTCACCATCCAGCAAGTTCTGACACTGAAGATGGTTCTACGACACATGGCACTACATGATTAGAGTTGCACTTGATTAGTTATACCAATTGGGTGAAATAAGGATGCATCAAACATGTGGACATACAAACCCTAATTCACTTCTAGCAAGCATATAAATATCAAAACTTGAAAGATATAAAATGTGTGAAACATAAATTCTCATTTCATCATCACATGGTACTATTCATTTTCCACTCATGAGACTACACCAATCATCATGATATCGCAAGATAATAATCTTTTTCACAATATCACAGGGTACCAACCCTTATCAACATAAGAGGATTTCACCTCATTCAGGGCTCAACCATGCCCAAAGGTCATTAAGACCATCATATTATTCCCTGCAAGATCATGATTATCTTTGCATGCCTTATAACAAGTCTCAACAACATCAATTATATATAATACACCAGATCAGTACAATATTTCATTTATGAACTAGGTGGTAATCATAGCAGAGTTATATTAACATTCAGAACATTCCTTTATTACATCAACATGCAAGGAATCTAGATATGATTAACTCTTATCATGTTCATTATAAACATGTTTCGCATAAGAAAGTATCAACCATGTGACTATAATAACCACCAATTAACATATCAAGGTTATGATCATAGTAAGGAGGTTATTCTACCATCATTCCATCATATAAGAATGTTAAACGTGAATACTCATCTTTATCTAATTGCATTAGAGTTAGGTTCAACATGATAAATTATATCAATGTTACTAACCGGCACTCATACCCAAACCCTAACTCAAGGCATCCCCATTGGATCATGGATGCATAAGGTGAAGCATCACCTTCACATTCCATACTATTCTCAAGTATGAACCCACACATAAATCAAGGTGTGACCATCAGGTTATAGCATACTAGGGTTTCAACAATAATAACAAAGTCTCCATGATTATATTAGTCATTCAAGGATGATTCATACCCAATTATCATCATTTAGTTATTTTAAAGCTAGGTGTAACAAGCTATACCTCATTAGGGTTACATATCAACACAACATGATTATCCTCCCTTCTATTCATATGAGTGAATAGGTAAGACTAACTTATTAAGGGTAACCCTCCATTTGTTCCATCATCATTCCACCCATATTGCCATACCACAATGTCACCCAGAACCATTGGATGTTTAAAAGGTAAGACTATTGGTTGTTGCAATGGTACCATCATCGGGTCATGGTTTATAGAAGAAATCAGCTTTAAACCCTAAAATTGACCATTGTTTGATAGGTGCTTAGAACCATAGGTTGTCAAACCAACCTGATCCAAGTCAAATTATACCTTATTAATAATGTACACATGATCACAGGTTCATCTAGAACTGAAAATAGAATAGGGAACATTATAAAAATCGAAATCCAAGTCAAGCATAGCGTTTTAGTGCATGAATCATCATTTTCAAGCAAGAACATGATCTAGAAAGCTTATGGTAAGCAATAAATGTGGATCAAGTTATAAAACTTGCATCTAATGAGAAGATGAAACCCCACACAGAAGAAATCTCGAGCAGGTAGGGTAGAAAATCCAAGAATAAGCTATGAATTCATCCATCCAACACCTTTCTTCATCAAATGAGAAAACCCTAAACATAAGGAGCAAGAAAGGTAGAGTTTTAGATCTTTAGAGCAAATTCTACCATGGAACAACAAGTTTCCAACCTAGAGGAAGGTCTAAGGAAGGAGAAGATCAAGAAAAATGGAGAAGGAAGGAAGAAACTAACTTGCCTTGGTCAAAAGCCCTACAAGATGACCTTAGGAACCCTAGGTAGGGCTAGATGGAGCTCTAAGAGACTTTCTTTTCCAAAACGAGGTTGTCTTCTACCTTAGACCACATTTTTATGCAACCAAACAGAGAAAGGTCCATTCTCTAAGCTATAGGAAAGAGGGAGTGAGCAATGACTTCGAATTGGGGATAGGAAGGGGTATATATATAGCTTCATGGATAGGAAAGGGCTTAAGCTTGAGGTGTACATGGAGTTTTCCATGTGTCAATATCCGAGAGATTTTTATTTCCATGCAACACCTCCCTTAGTTACTACTCACACTTTCTCTCTTTTATCCATATCCTTATCTTTATCCTTATCTTTATCTTTATCCTTATCTTCATCCTTATCCTTATCCTTATCTTCATCCTTATCCTTATCCTTATCCTTATCTTCATCCTTATCCTTATCCTTATCTTCATCTTCATATTTATCCTTATCTTTAACTTTATCCTTATATTTATCTTTATCCTTATCCTTATCTTTATCTTATCTTTATCTTTATCCTTATCCATAAAGGGGAAAAACCCTAAAATGTCCTTGAAGAGGAATACCTCCGAACCAAGAACAACTAGGAGCCCCATATCCACAAAAATTCATGAATGATAAGGAAAACTATAAGGATCATAATTCTTGTGAAAATATACGAAGAAAACCTTCCAATTGGGTAAATTGCAAGAAAGTCCAGAATGTACATAAAATTGCATAACTTGCTCATGCAATGTTCAAATTGGACCAAATTTGAAACTTAAGCTTGTCTTATGATTTCAAAACATATCAAAATGTTAGATTAGAGTTATAAGTATTTAATTATGGTAATTAAGCTCATTAAACTCATTAAGAAAGTTCAAGGGCCTTACAAAACCTGTCCAAGATTTACTCATTAGGAGTAAATCTTGGATAGTCCCCGGTTTGGGACTGTTCTTGAACACCTAATCTCACTTAGGATGTAAGTGTATAATGTGTATTGGGTTTTTGAGAAAATTTTGGTAGCATTTCCCCGTTTGTTCTCTAAGTACATATGTTCTTAGAGAACAGCGGAGAAATGTTGCCGAAATTTTCTTGAAAACCCAATACACATTATACACTTACTAGTGGGATTAGGTGTTCAAGGATGGGATAGGTGGTACACATGTGTTTGTTAACCGTAGACCCTAATATTGTCCTAATATATACTTGTTTTCTCTTCGATCATAGAATGGATAGATCATGGATGTCCATTTGCAATCGCTGCACCCCAGAGTTTATATTTGGTCTTG
This sequence comes from Alisma plantago-aquatica, assembly GCA_963693085.1. Classification (NCBI taxonomy): domain Eukaryota; kingdom Viridiplantae; phylum Streptophyta; class Magnoliopsida; order Alismatales; family Alismataceae; genus Alisma; species Alisma plantago-aquatica. The sequence goes on from OY856409.1 coordinate 917,906,163, forward strand.
ATCAGTTTATTAGATTTGCCGAGGAACATAGCAAAGAACCTGGAGATAGGTTCTAGTGTCCATGTAGGCATTGCGGTAACAACTTGAAAGTCAGCACTAGTGACGAAATCAAAAGTCATGTCATGTGCAATGGGATTTTGCAAGGCTATATAGAATGGCACTGGCATGGAGAGATTTCAAACTCAAAACCAGTGGATGTCGATAGCAGTGCTTGGGTGGAAGAAGAAATTTCCTCCGATGACGTAGATGTGAACGAACCAGTTCCAGTAGACATCGTTGATGCGATGTTGGATAGTTGTAGGGTAGAGCACACCGATCCACCTCCTATCTTTAGAAACATTGTGCATGATGCTGAGATATCATTATACACAGGTTGTGCTAAGTTTACGAAGCTTAGCGCTGTGTTGAGATTGTATAAATTGAAAGCTAACAATAGATGGAGCGACAAAAGCTTCACTTCATTGTTGACTTTATTGAAAGAAATGCTTCCTGAAGGAAACGAGCTGCCAATCTCAACATACCAGGTAAAGAAATTGTTGTTCCCAATGGGAATGGAGGCCAAGAAGATACACGCATGTCCAAATGATTGTGTATTATTTCAAAAGTACTATGTGGATTTGAAAGATTGTCCAAAATGTGGTGCATCACGGTATAAATTGACGACTTCGGGGGAGTCCAAAATTGGTTGTCCTACCAAGGTGATGTGGTATCTACCTATAATATCACGGTTACAACGCTTGTTTGCAAATCTGAAAGATGTGAAAAATTTGAGGTGGCATACAGATGTTAAGAAAAATAATGATGGGATCCTACGACATGCATCTGATTCCCCACAGTGGAAGAAGATTGATCTATTGTACCCCAAATTTGGTGAAGAAGATAGGAATATAAGACTTGGGCTTTGTACAGATAGGATGAATCCGTACGGGACATTGAGCAACCAACATAGCACTTGGCCAGTCATGCTTGTTATATACAATCTTCCTCCCTGGCTATGTATGAACAATAAGTACGTTATGCTGTCGTTGTTGATATCGGACCCTAAACAACCCGGAAATGATATCGATGTTTATCTTGAACCTCTGATTGATGACTTAAAGAAACTTTGGGTTGAAGGTGTGATGACCTATGATGCTTCAGTAAGAGAGACATTTCGTTTGCACGCTATGTTGTTTTACACTAATAATGACTTTCTAGCATACGAGAATTTGTCTGGATATTGTGTCAAAGGAGCTAAAGTGTGTCCTATATGTGAAGAAAACACTCATTCAATAAGACTAAAACATGGCGGCAAGACTGTATATTTTGGTCATCGAAGGTTTCTTTTAAAATTCCATCCATATCGTAGGAAGCGAAAAGCATTAAATGGATGGAATGATGAACGGAGTGCACCTAAACCTATACCAGGGGATGTTGTTTATAAAAGAGTAAAAGACATTTTCAATGAATTTGGTAAGAAATCACAATGTAGTATTGCCACACGGAGTGACAATTCTTCATTCAAGAAGAAGTCAATATTTTGGGATCTTCCTTATTGGAGTTCTTTGACAGTCAGGCATTGTATCGATGTAATGCACGTTGAGAAAAATGTCTATGATAGCATCATTGGTACTCTGTTATATATACCAGGTAAGACTAAAGATGGGATAAAATCCAGACTGGACCTACGTGAAATGGGAATAAGGTCAAAATTAATAGAATTACGTGAAATGGGTAATAAAAGAACATACTTACCTCCCACTTTTTACACGTTGTCTAGAAAGGAGAAGACAGCTTTTTGTGAATGCTTGGTTAATGTTAAGGTGCCACAGGATTACTCATCCAACATCCATAGATTGGTATCAATGAAAGATCTAAAGTTGATAGGTCTTAAATCTCATGATTGTCACACTCTAATGCAACAAATATTGCCCATGGAAATTCTATCTATATTGTCGAAGCATGTAAGGTTTGCAATCACCAGACTTTGTTTCTTTTTCAACAGTCTATGCAACAAAGTTATTGACCCTGATACTCTCGATAATTTGCAAAGAGAAGTAGTTGTTACCCTATGTCAGCTTGAGATGTATTTCCCTCCTTCGTTCTTTGATATCATGGTACATCTTGTTGTCCACTTGACTAGGGAAGTGAAAATGTTGGGACCAGTTTTCTTGCATTTAATGTATCCCATTGAACGATACATGAGCATTTTTATAGGTGATGTTCGAAACTGTTATCGGCCTGAAGGGAGTATTACTGAAGGTTATGTGGCGAGAGAGTTTATGGATTTTTGCAATGACTTTCTGAGTGGTAATAAAACTCCTGTTAATGACAAGAATATTGAAGAGGGCAAAGGAATTTTGGGATCACGGGTGAAAGTAATCAGTCGTGAGCAGTTGGAACAAGCTCACTTGTATATTTTACACAACATGGACGAAGTGAGTTTTTATATCGAGGAACATACCAATTTCATCAAGAGACAACATCCTCGAGCAAGTTCAATGTGGCTTGCTAGAGAGCATAACAAGACTTTTACTAAGTGGTTTGAAGATAAAGTCTTACATCAACTATCTCAAACACCAAATGATATTACAGAAACTATCAAATGCCTCACCTTTAAACCAAAACTGAATGTTATGTCTTATGAAGGGTTTGACATTAATGGGTTCACATATTACACAAAGCACCAAGATGATAAGAGTGTCGTCCAAAATAGTGGGGTCACTCTTCAAGCGTCAACTATGTATTTTGCAAGTGCAAATGATAAGAGTCCACGTGAAGCTAAAATGTCATATTACGGTGTCATTGAAGGCATATGGGAGTTTGACTACATAGATTTTAGAATTCCGCTCTTTAAATGTAATTGGGTTGATAACACCAAAGGAGTTATAGTGGATGAATTGGGTTTCACTTTAGTGAACTTTGAAAAGATTGGCGAGGAGGGTGAACCATTCATATTGGCATCACAGGCGAAACAAGTATTCTATATCGATGATCCTGCAAATGATAAATGGTCGATTGTTCTTCATGGTAAAAGACAATTCATTGAAGATCCTATAGATGAAGAAGAGTACTATGATAAGTATGATGACTCCAATCCATTCTCAGTTGAGTTGCTAATGATGACTTATATGTCCGCGGAGATCACAATGAAGGATTGTTAATTGATAAAAGATCACAATTTTAGAGGCATGCATGTTTATATTTTTTTATTGAAGCTAAAAGTTTTCTTTTTTAATATCAATATCATTTTCAGATTTGATGTCTCATTATCTTGTAGTTAATACAAATGCCAAATGTTTGCCTTTTTAATGACATTTTCAGATGGCTGACCATGATGAGCATGATGTCCATGATGAGCATGATGTCCATGATGAGCATGGCGAGGATACCAATGTAAGTTTTAAAAACATATCCTATATTTCTATAAAATTCATTATCTTCTAGTTATGTCATATATCCTATATTTCTATATTGGGCTAATTCAGTGTGTTTATTTTTGTCAAATTTTAGGTTGATGTACCAACTGAAGCACTAGAGGAACTTGATGCGCATCACCAAAAACGTAACAAGAAAAGGGGCATCACTCTGTTGAAGAAGTTGATAGCTCTAAGTGGTAGTGGATCCAGATTGGATGTCGAGTTTGATAATGGAGGAAATCTAATTGGAGTGAACCGCAATAATTTTGTAAACTATCTTGGGGTTGTCACTCGAAGCCATTGTGGTGTTAAGTATGATAATTGGCATAAAGTTCCTCATGCTAAGAAAGACATGATATGGAAGGATTTATGCGTGAGTTATTATTATTTGCAATTCTATTTTGTAGATTACAAATTCTATTATTTATAATTCTATTTTCGGATACTAGTTAATAACAATTCTATTTTACATAATTTGTTTGCATTGGATGAGAAGTTGCACTGTAAAAGTGTGATGTAACACGTTGGAAAGATGCTAAGGAACTATAGGACAAATCTCAATAGAGAATACATAAAAAAATGGTGATAAGAAGAAGAAGTCAACCCTTGAACAGTGTAACTTATTGGACAAAGAAGATTGGGACACGTTTGTTGCTTCAAGAAAATCTGAAGAATTCAAGGTATTAGGCTTCACTCCCAATTTAATTAATATATGTTGTATTAACATTCAGTGCTACTAACCAAATCATTAATGTGCATACTAACTAGGCCCTCAGTGAGGCGCAAAAAGCAAGGCGTGCATTGAATGTACATGACCACACTATGCGTCCAAAGGGCTATGCAAGTGTTCACCAAAGACTACAGGCAGAGTCTGGTGCTACTCAGGAGTCTGCTGCAACTCAGGAGTCTGCCACACCCATGCCTCGCCATGATGTCTGGATAGCTGGGAGGCAAAACAAGAAGGGTGAAATAAAGAAGCCCGTAACTGGTGAGGCGGCTGCGAAAATGGTAAAATATAAATCTTAGAACAATCGTTTGAATATTGATTATTTGTGGTGTTAACTTACCAATATCGATTGATGGTGATTAGTGGGAGCTGCACGAGCAGAGGAAACAAGGCACATTCATCCCTCAGGGCACAAGGGATGAATTGATAGTTGCTCTGGGTAACCCAGAGCATCCTGGACGTGTTAGGAGTGCAGACGCTAGTGTGGGCATCAAAGCATTCTTTGGGCCATCCCAGTGCAAACCCAGAGCGGGACTTTCACAAGAAGAGGTAAACTATTCTTTTTTTAGAATGTTACTGCAAATTCGATAATAAGAAGCTAATGTTTCTTTTATCCATGTATAGGAGAATAAAAGAGTCGAGGATATAGTTTCTAAGAAGGTCAGGGAAGAAATGATGCGGTGGCAGGCATCTCAGGCTTCCAATCAGCCTATGGTGACCCACTCTTCTCCTGATGCACAGACTGAGAGTAATCCTATAGACCCACCGCCGCCTAACATGTCTGCTGTAAGTATTGTTTATGACATTGTAGCTAGTCATTTCAAGATGATATGTTTTGAATATGATATGTATATATGTATAACATTCTTTACGTAAATTTTTAGGCGTTGAAGCCATGTCGCTTAAGAATGAAAGACTATGTTGTTGCAGAGGCGTAGGCTTACCCGTCCCCTCCCGGGGCAATGTTTCACGGGACTCCAATGCCACAAGGCTACGTTTGTGTGAGCCCGATACGTGTATTCCCCGATTGGTGGGAAGCTACATTGCCATATGCCCACCTAGATATTGATACACTTGCTGAGGCAGAAGGCGGGGTGATATTCTGGCCTAAAGCAGATGTCGTCCACACTACTGAAATTGTAAGATAAATTTACATTACTTTAGATTGTTAATGTGTATATATGAGGTCAATTGATCTGAAATTCTATATACATGTTAAAAAGAAGACACTTGGAGCATCTAGGTCTCCACCTCCACTTCCTGCATTACCAAGTTGGGTTCCAACTGACCTAAAATTCCCATTAGGTCCTGCTTGTAGGGGAATGGCATGTTGGCTACGGGCACATAATATACATTGCCCTATAATTGTTTCTTTAGAAGCAAATTATGCAGGTCAATCATACGAAAGCTCTTTATTTATACAAGATATTATTGAGTTATTTCTATATGATTGGCTAAATACATCAATGATAGAGACATGGATAAGGTGAGATCTTGTTTATACATCCATATACCTTGTGTAAGATCTGGTGATCTGGTTTCTTATATAATAATGCATATGTAATACATGTTTTGTAGCTACTTAGTCGAAAATCAATGTAAACAATTTGCATTTGACCATGTGGGATTTTTGATTCCATCATTGATTAGTATGGTAGCTAAAGACCCCGATAGTTTTCAACAATAATGTATAGATGCTTTTACAGTTTTTGGTCAGCAAAACAAGACGATAATAATAGCTCCATTCAATGTCAAGTAAGTTTACTTTACTTATAATTTGGACTTTAGAATATTACATTTTTATTGTGGATTTTGAGTTATTAATTTTTAACTTTTTTACCTCTAGTGGTAGGCATTGGGAGTTACTAGTTATTGTCCCCGGGACGTTCACTGTTTATTATCTAGATCCTGTGGGGAGTACATTGAATACTAAAATTGGACACGTAATGAGATTGCCATTATTCTGGTGAGAAATATTTCATTTTTTATATCTGTTAACATCTGTTATTACATTACTGTTTAATTATGCAATTTACTATGTTACATTAACATGTAGGGGTTTAGATGCATTTAAAAATGCTGGAGGAAAGGTCCCAAGGAAAAAGAACCAGCCAATAATTTGGGAGAACGTAAAAGTAAGTTCCCGACTCCAATGTATATATTATTTATGTGAACTGTGCTTAGTTGTGTTTGTTAATATTTTGTATGTTTAAATTTATAGTGCGCTACACAAGACAACGGATGGACATGCACATACTATGTGATGTGATTTATGCAAATGATTATCCAATATGCCACATTGGACATCAATACCATACATGAGGTATTATATATAGTCTCATTAGTTAGTATGAAATATAACAATCTTATTTTGATATTATTACTTATATATACATCATTCTCTTTGCAGGTATTTAAAACTGACCACATTATAGGTAAACGCTTAAAAGATGTACATACTCCATATACTATGGAAGTATTAAATGAAGTAAGAGAAAAATGGGTAAGATCCATACAAGCTGTGGTGATTGTAAGATATAATTGGGATGCTGATAGCGATGTTGAATGATATTTTATAAATAAATATTTCTAAATGTTTATATATGTCTAAATGTTTCTACATGTATTTGAATGTTTCTACATGTGTGAATGTGATAATTGAATTGATGTCTGAATGTATCTACTTGTGTGAAAAGTAAATTTGTTGATTTTGTAGGTTTTTGGCCTGTTTGTAGGCTGATATCAATGGATGTCATAAACCTGCAGTTCAGAAAACTAAACTACAGGTTCTCATCCTGCTGACCAGCCACAGTAGGCCTGCAAACTGATAAGAAAAAAATAAAATAAAACATAGACGTCGGTTATTTATAGAACACCGTCATCAAAGACTTATAACGTCGGTTATTGGATAAAACTGCCGCCTAATATGACAAACAACATATCGTGCAGGAAAGCACGGTCGTGGCAGTAAATTGCATTGGTTATTAGTATAAAACTTATGCCTATAGTACCAAACATGGCCGTGCATGGAAGTACGGCTGTGGCGTCTGGAAATATGGCGTCGGTTTTTTAGTTGTAAACCGACGCTGAAAGTGTCCTAGATGGTGCCCTTTTTGTGGCACGATCCCTTTTGGCATCGGCGTACTATACATAACCGACGTCGATAGGTGCCCTGATGGCACGTTTTCGGTGGCATGAAGCCTTTTTGGCATCGGTTATAAACCCACATTGAAGAGTTCGACCTTTAGCGACGCCCACATAGGCGTCGCTTGAGAACTGTCGCTAAAAGGGCATAAACAACCGTCTCTAAAGGCCTGTTCTATAGTAGTGAGGGCGATTAGGAACTGTATGAATCATCTCTCACAAACCCCAGCCAGGCCTAAGTCTGTGTGGACACATCCGGGTCAGTTTGAGCTCATGCTCTTCGTTGATGCCTCATTCAACAGCACCACTCTAGACACTGGCATCGGAATACATATTACCAACCAAGTGGGCCAATTCATCGAGGACGAAGGTTTCTTTCTCAAGACCTCGTCAGCACTTCATGTTGAGTTCACTGTAGTCACCTATGCAGCCTCCATATGCAGGTCTAGGAGCATACCCAATGTAATCATAGAATCTGACTCCAGTCTGTCGGTGCAGCTGGCGCAAGAGTCAAAGTGTAAATCACCACATCTCCAGCAACTCTGGAGCAAATTCCATGTCGCCAAAGCCGCTTTACATCATCTCCAGGTGTTGTACATCTCGAGAGAGATGAATCAAGCCACTGACACCACAACAAAACAAGCCCTTTCTTCTCGCACTTCCTTCAAACTGTCTTTCATGGAGCCACTTAGGCCTTCGGATAATTTTAATGTTTTGTTCCCGAGGTTTTGGTCTGCATTAGAGCGCAAGATGAATGAATAAGCTCTATTCCCCGAAAAAAAAAGAGTTTCTTATAAGTAAGAAAGGCTAAGAAAGATTCAAGTACAGTTTCCCAGCAATTATTCTTTGTATGTTTCTGAATTATTAGTTCTCTTTGAAATTAATCAAGCATGCTCATATATTAATTTACTCTTGTTGATATCTAGAGTATCCTTCCATATTTATGATTGTAAATGATCAATCTCTTTAAAGCTTATTGCTGCTATAATTGATATTAGTTGCTAAAAAGTATATATGTAATTATATCAGTGCTTTAGACTGTTTCTTTGAAGTACTCATTCACTGAGCTAGAAGGCTCACCCCTGTACTCAAAATTTTTAGGGATATCACAAGGACTTGAAGAAGGTCATTGCAGCAGAGTAGATCTACCACAAGAGTTAAGTCTGAGTATAGTTAAGTTTAGTCGGTCCCTATCACTCTAGGTCCTTGTATAGATGTGAGAGAGAGTTGTAAATGATGTTTTATATGTTTGTTTCCTTAATAAGAGAGAATGCAAATGATTGTCATGTTGTATGTACATGGAAGTGTGAGAAACATAATGAATGTATGGATGTGTATCATTAATGTTGAGATCATATTAGAGAAATAAAAGTTTATTTCCCTTATAAAGTTAGTTTATGTGGTTCAATGCGAGAAAACAAAGAGTTTGAAAAAAAGAAGAAAAAGTTAAGGGTGATATTTTTATTACGTTAAATCCTCAATTTATGCCCTAATCTCATGATTAATGGTAATTGTGAGATCGGGGTGTAACAACTTGGTATCATAGCTTAGGATGAGTTGTCAGGGACAATTAAATTAGCAAGTTAGAGTCATAAGTGTGGCAGATAGGAGATGTTATGATGTTAGATCTGGGGATTTGAGTATTTGGATATCCTTGCCCGGTATCTGAGTACTGGGATCAACCAGTATCAAGTTACTCTGTCAATTCTTTAATGTATTCCATGGCCAGGTATACAGTGGAAGGATGGTCTAGAGAGGAACCCTAGAAATATTAGGATTAGAAATAAGATAAGTAACATGAATCAAGTGCATAAATATAAAATGAGATAGAACTTTCATTTCATATTGTTGTTTTATTGGAGATGAATAGAAAAGCTCGTATATGTTTGAATTTAGATATTTAGTATTTTGAAATATATATATGGGTCTTTAAGATTTGTTGTACACTATGTAGTTGTAGCATTTATTGATTACATTCTTTGTTTCAAGTAGACTAGACATGATCTTTGAATGAGCTTTCCTAAGTGGATATTCTTTCCACATGTTTGAGATTAATAGGAGTTGGTTAATCTTCAGAACCTCTTGGCTTTAGGACTACAGGTTTGGCCTAGTCCGGCTGGGAGGATGCATTCTGAGATCTAATGACTCCTATTAGTAACATAACAAGAGTAAATTCTGGATAGATTAGATCCAAATTCTAGTTTAAATGTATATACTCTAAGATTTTGAAGTATAAGGGAAAGATTGGGATAACTAAGAATCAGTTGAAACTGATATCTGTTAGAGAGATTATTGATTTAAAATTCCAACTTCACATTAGTAGAAGGATAAAAGGAAATATATGCAACATGGTATACATGATCATACACATAAAAGAAGCAACATGATCATAAGAGAAAACTAGAAGTTAAAGATGACATGTGGAATAGTAGTATATGGTAAGGGGATTATGGAAAGTAAAGAAGGGTTTGAAACATAATGGAGTAATATATATTATAAAAGAAAGAGGTTGCAAGATTCAAGAAAGTGCTAATTAGTCAAGTATCCTTGTTGACAATTAATTAAACCTACATATGAGAAATGTATTATTGAATGTTTGAAGATAAGAATTCTAAGTCTCAAAATCATCTTCTCTTTCATATCTTCCTTAATGAGAGCAATGTGGGAATGAAGTGATAAGAAAATGAATCATATATGATGCATAACCACCGTGGTAGAGACATATAGTGAATGTAATAATGACACACAATATGATGATGAAACCCTAGCAGGGTAATTGAGAATGTAATATATCTGAATGGCCAAGTAAGAGAAAGGAAATTCAATTGATAAGATAAAGAAGACTTTAGTAAAACTTGTGAGATCCAAAGTTTGAATTTCAAATTAAGGGAGCAAACTCACATCACAATAACGTCATGCTACTGATAAGGACCAAACCCTAGAATGTTTAGAGTTTTAGTAGTTCAAGGGATGTCACTAGTGATTTGACCTTGGATACTAGCATCTCTATAAAATAAGATCATGAGATTTGCACTATGAGATCTTTGGGGCCTCATATGAGAAACCCTTAATTGGGAATAATGGAACACGGCATAAGGTTCTGATTAAGTTTTATTATTAGTATTATATGAACTCTAAATATGAAATATGGAAAGGATATGAGAAAAGTACGTAAGGGGCCAAGATAGTAAGAATCAATCATGAGGAATGGATTATACAACCAAGTACAATGTTTTATATGTACTCCAAAGCAAAGGGAAAATAGAAGAAAAGAGCTAAGTATACAATAAGTACATAGAAGTGAAGAGTCTTCAGAAGAGTTAAAGTGAAGAGAACTAGATGAGCATGTAAATCATAAAACTAGGATAAGAAACTTAGTTGAAACAAAGAGAAATGTTGGAAATAATGACCTTGATTATGGAATGAGGGTTATGATTTAAATGAGATCATGGAATGTATACCTTTGTTCATAAGTTTAATATATTCATCCTTACGGCCTTTGAATTCTAAGTCTCTATAGAACAACAAACTAGTTTCTAAAAGAAGAACAAAAGTGTAGCTAAATAAATGAATAAGTCATACAAAGGTAGACTATATTCAGGAAGGAAAAACTTGATTGAAAGAGAAACTATGTTTCACCCATGCATGAGTTCTTTGATTTAAAATGAAGGATATGTAATGTATTAAACATGAGGTGATGCTAGTAGAGAGATTATTGATCTAAAATTTCAACTTCACATTAGTAGAAGGATAAAAGGAAATATATGCAACTTGGTATACATGATAATACACATAAAAGAAGCAACATGATGATATGAGAAAACTCGAAGTTAAAGATGGCATGTGGAATAGTAGTATATGGTAAGGGGATTATGGAAAGTAAATAAGGGTTTGAAACATAATGGAGTAATATTGATTATAAAAGAAAGAGGTTGTGAGATTCAAGAAAGTGCTAATTAGTCAAGTATCCTTGTTGATAATTAATTAAACCTACATATGAGAAATGTATTATTGAATGTTTGAAGATAAGAATTCTACAGTCTCAGAATCAGCTTCTCTTTCATATCTTCCTTAATGAGAGTAATGTGGGAATGAAGTGATAAGAAAATGAATCATATATGATGCATAACCACCGTGGTAGAGACATCTAGTGAATGTAATAATGAACACAATATGATGATGAAACCCTAGCAGGGTAATTGAGAGTGTAATCTATATGAATGTCCAAGTAAGAGAAAGGAAATCCAATTGATCAGATAAAGAAGACTTTAGTAAAACTTGTGAGATCCAACGTTTGAATTTCAAATTAAGGGAGCAAAGTCACATCACAATAACGTCATGCTACTGACAAGGACCAAACCCTAGAATGTTTAGAGTTGTAGTAGTTCAAGGGATGTCGCTAGTGATTTGACCTTGAATACTAGCATCTCTATAAAACAAGATCATATGATTTGCACTATGAGAAGTAAACTAGCATTGATAGTAATCCTAGCTAATCTGAAAGGTAGATAAACAATATGGAAATGATTCAGAGTAAAGAGTAAGGTATAAATTTGAAATGCAACAAGTGTGTTTTGAAAAAAAGGAGAAATACAATATGAGTGAAGTGCAATATGAGATAAATTCTTGCAATGATAGCAAGAATGATGAATAATCTATTTGTACCTTGTATGTTTCAATTTTAGGAATGCTTAATCTACATGATTAAAATGAGAAGGATAAGTAGAAATGAGGAGAGAGATAAGAGAAAACAATGGCTTTTAGTAATATGTGAATTTTTTTTTAGAAGTATAATTTGTTGAAGGTATATTAAGGGATGTAAATTGGTTCTACATATGATTTCAGGGTACATGTGCAAGCAATATGTTAATTAAAGGTATCTGCTAGTTGTAGTCATGCATACCAGTTATCCATCTTCATATTGTACAATTTTGGTATGGTGATATGGGTTAAATGATGATAAAACAAATGGAGGGCTACCCTGAATAAGGTAGTCTTACCTATTCACTCATATGAATAGAAGGGATGATAACCATATTGTGTTGATATGTAACCCTAATGAAGTATAGCTTGTTATACCTAGATTTAATATAACTAAGTGATGGTAATTGGATATGAATAGTACTTGAATGACTAATACAATCATGGAGTACTTTGTTACTATTGTCATAACCCTAGTATTCTATAACCCGATGGTTACACCTTGAATTATGTGTGGGTTCATACTAGCAAATAATATGGAATGTGATGGTAATGCTTCACCTTATGAATCCATGATGCAATGGGGATGTCTTGAGTAGTATTGTACAATTGCTATTCAATCTAGTCTTCCAACTCAAGACTGTTTTGCTATTTGAGTAGCACAATAGTAAAATTCAAAACAACATGGTGAATTCTCTTCTGTGACTTAGAGGTAATATATAACAATAGTTCATATTGCGCCGTATGAATTTAGATAGTTGGGTCGGATTATCAATGTTGAGGTAACACCTCAAGAGTATGAAAATATTGAAATGGTTGTTTCTCTCTCTATCCTATGATTGATTGTGGCATAGAGAATTTGTTTGTTATCATTGAGAACTATTTTAACATGTTGTGATTAGAAAGGAAATAAAGGACTTAACGTTGAAAACCACATTCAAGTATAAAATACAAGAATGTAATGACATGTAAGATTTCATAAGGTTAAAATATACTTTGTTTGTGTATTTATGTTACGGGGATGAAACTTTTTAAGGGGGTGAGAATTGTAATGAGCACATTTGTGCTTAATTAAATTAGGGTTTACCTGAATGATTACATGCTTGATTAGATTGAACATCACTTAGACTTGATTAATGATAGTAGATAAATTGTGATGTTTCAAACCTAAGAAGAAACTCTAATTATTATTTTAGTTTGAAGAATTAGGGTTTGAGAAATGTAAACCCTAATCGGCAAAAATTAGGGTTTTTGTAGTACTTGAATATGGAATTTAATTAGGATATCACCGTGGTAAATGATTTTTCATATTTTCTAAAAATTTTGTATTTAATTAAATTTTATATATGATATGTATAACTAAATCATGCATATTGGAGAAAACAATCAGAATATTTGAGCGTTCTTTGAATGTGGTTCTCGGTCGAACTATACTTCGACCAAAATGCTAACAGAGTGCTTTTCAGAAGTGTAATGTTTTATTTTTATTTATTTATTGGTAACTCCAAATAATCTGAAATTTTAATTGGAGATCGGAAACTCAATCAGAAATAACATATAAAATGTTTATAATTTTTTGTTGCGTTTAGGCCTTATCAGTATATGAATTATAGTAATATTTTTATGACAGAAAATTCAGCTGAAATAAGAGAAAGTATAGTGAAGGGTCAATGTGCAATTGACCCAAGCAGCTCAATTGCTCTATATGGTCAACCTAACACACAAGGAGCTCTAATAATTTGTGATTCAATCCAGAGAAATGAAATCCTAGAGAGAGAGGGAGAGTTAGGGTTTGAGAGGAGAAAGTGATGGAGATGCTGACCTAGGGTTTTGCGGTTTGAGGAATGATGAAATCATGTAAGTTTAGCTTCTTTGCATAGCCTTTCATGGTGAATCTTCTCTCACATGTCAAAATTTCATCCCTCCTCTGATTTGATAAAATGGTGTCAAAATTTCCCCTTTTCTCACTCTTTATTCATAATCCCTCAATCCTAGGGTTTTCAAGTTGAAAGGAAGAAGAATCGGATGAATTGCTAGGGATTTGATATGAGATCTAGATTTTCAGGGATGAGCTGCGTTTTTAAGGTGTTTTCACACCTTACAGTGAGTGGGAACTTCATTTAAATAGTATTTTACACGATAATTGGTTAAATCATCCATAATCTTTGATTGCTTAGTATGCGACTACAACCCTGAATTGTGTGTTTGATCTAAGTTGTTGCAAAATGATATGAAATGGATTCTTCGTCTGTTTGGATGAATTTTAGATGATAAAATCATATTAGAAATGTATATAATACATCCTAATGAGAATTTCGTAAGTATTCACAGAGGTTATAAGAGTAAATTGAAATATTTGGAATTTGTCTGTGACTGAAATTGATGTATAATTAAATAGAGAAATTTGTTTATCTAGATCCCCTTGGTTATGAATGATTGTTTATCTGAATTTATAGTACATATATGTCAGATACTATCTTGGATTTCATTTAAGGTGAATAGTGTTTGTTTGATATCTCAGTAAAGAGGATGAAATCCTAGATGCGAGGAAAGTTGGATGTTTGCGAATAGATATCATGAAACCCATTTGAACCGATTTTCTTGATATGATAGACTTTATTTATTCAATTTTATTATTGATGCATGTTATCTCATTGAATGGCATGGGAACCCAAATTCATCTCAGTTCCAAGGTTTCATACATATATTGATTTTATATGATTTGTTGATAGTTGTCTTTATTCAATGAATGTTTATGTCGCATGAAATCCTTATGAGAGCCATGTGATAAGTGAATGAGGTAAATGAAACCCTAAGGATAGGGTGTTCAATGAATCAAGTATTTTGATATCAATATTCTCAGTATGAGATGTGGTGATGCATGACTCAAGATTTGGGTTGAGGTGCATGTTTTCCAAGAAAGTACAAATAATTTATAGGTGCAAATGACGATTACTCATATGTCAAGTAATTAATTCTTATCAGTGTATTAAGAAGTTCAATTGCATGATTCTAGTGTAAAAAGTATCAAGTGGACATGTATTCTGTTATTTAAGAAATTTAGTCTGCTTGTAGGTATAAAATGTTGATTTCTCAGTATATTGTAGTGTTTTGAGTATATTTCTCTACCAAGTTTATAATCATATACATGTTGTGTTATAAACTTCAAATAAATAGACACGATACCATAGAGATACCAGAGTCAAGTATAAGTAAGGTAAAAGATACAATATAGTAAGAGCTTTCCAAGAATACTAAAATAATAGACTTAAGAGCCATGAACATCGTAGATTCCCTATGAGAGATCTTCCTCGTAGGGATGAAATGACCTAATCCTGGAAATGTCCAGTATACGAGGGTCAGAACATACTAATAGGTGGTACAGGGGATGAAGCCCTGGTGGAAGTCTCCTTAATATACAACATGTAGTGTCCAACATCAACTAGAGGTCCTGGTGGCACTAGAGTACAGAAAAGCGAATAGGTGGCTTGACTCTCCGCCTGTATGCTCAGGTTAGAGGAGGAGTCTAGTTTTTATAGCATAATAGGTGTGCTAAGGCCAGAGAGCCATTTTCCTATTGCAGACCAGTGACATAGTCTCGCTTAGCATTCCTGGGTGTGTCAGCTAAGTCTTGTACAGTGAGATCGTAGTTCTCTATGGGTCTTCATATGTAGAGTACACTGCATATGATCAGGGCATAAGCTAAAATATGATAATATAAGGTTTAAAGAGTTTCTTATAAGTAAGAAAGATTTGAGTAGAGTTTCCCAGCAATTATTCTTTGTATGTTTCGGAATTATTAGTTCTCTTTGAAATTAATCAAGCATGCTCATATATTAATTTACTATTGTTGATATCTAGAGTATCCTAACATATTTATGATTGTAAATAATCAATCTCTTTAAAGCTTATTGCTACTATAATTGATATCAGTTGCTAAAAAATTATATATGTAATTATATCAGTTCTTTAGACTATTTCTTTGAAGTACTCATTCACTGAGCGAGTAGGATCACCCCTGTACTCAAAATTTTTAGGGATATCACATGGACTTGAAGAAGGTCATTGTATCAGAGTAGATCTGCCAAAAGATTTAAGTCTGAGTATAGTTAAGTTCAGTTGTTCCCTGTCACTCTTGGTCCTTGTATAGATGTGAGAGAGTTGTAAATGATGTTTTGTATGTTTGTTTCCTTAATAATAGAGAATGCAAATGATTGTCATGTTGTATGTACAAGGAAGTATGACAAAGCATAATGAATGTATGGATGTGTATCATTAATGTTGAGATCATATTAAAGAAATAAAAGTTTCACTCCCTTGTAAAGTTAGTTTATGTGGTTCAATGCAAGAAAATGAAGAGTTTGAAAAAAGAAGAAAAAGTTAAGGGTGATCTTTGTATTACATTAAATCCTCAATTTATGCCCTAATCTCATGATTAATGGTAATTGTGAGATCGAGGTGTAACATAGAGCATCATTCCTACTCTATTTTTCCATGAAGGTTCTGTCCCAAGGTAAAAGGAGGTGCCTACCTTGGTGAAGCAAAGCTCCTAGGGTTCCAAATTTTTCTATTTAGGATTTCTTAAGCTTCTGGTTGCTGATTTTTACCAAAACTAGTAAGTATACTCCTTTCCTTCCCTATTTTCATGTTGTTAGTCTTCCTTCCACCTTCCTCTTGGTTAGAACCATGACCTTCCATTGTGAAACCCCACCTAGAACCCATAAACACCTCATCTCCATGTTCTTTTGTTAGGGTTTTTCTCCTCTAAAGTGGAGAAGGTGCTTCTTTCTTGAGATAGGAGCTTTGTTGGAGAAACCTGCCTCTCTAAGCTTGGGAACCTTACTTATTGGACTTTTCCACCTTCCCTAGAGGTTCTTTGGAGGCCTAGGCTTGACTTGGACTGTTCAGACTCTGAAGTTGAGGTACGATTGCATCCCACATTATTATTATATTGAGCAATTTATAATTCTTCTTTCTAAATGTATGTTGTCTCCCCTATTACTCCATGTTGAGAAATTCACCTATATTACTCTTTCTCTTGGTCCTTTGGATAATATCCTATACACATTGCTCTTATCATTTGATATTATGGTTCTCGTGAACTATCTTGTTTGTGGTAATCTTGGATATTTTCTTGACTCTTATCTTGTGCCTTGGTACATGTTGGACTTTTGATGACATTTGATGTCTTTTACCCACTTATGAGGTGGATGTATATGTTGGTCACTTATGTGGTGACTAGTTTATATATTCTAACTATACTTTCTACTTGCCTCTACATTTAACATGCTATGTGATGCAGTAGCACTAGAGTAGTATAATTGCATTAGTTTTTAGGGTAGATGTGTTATTTCCTACTGAACAGATGTGATATTTCTTGCTATTTTGGGATGGAAAGGAACCTCATAGCCATGGCAAGATGTGTGATTTTTGTCCCATATTTTATATATTTGGGAGATTAGCAGTATTCCTTTCTCTATGAGGTTTCAACTTTATGGGACTTGGCCGCCTTTGTATTTTTATTATTCTAGGGCTATGTTATTCTCACATGCATGTAGGTTGATGATATGGGGTGTGTTCCCTAATTATTTACATGTGCTTGTGTGGCACAATCTTTATGTTTTATTAATGGCAAGTATTATTTTGTTATCATATGATTTCAAATACTTTTCTCTTGATACCCATTTGGGTGGTCCTTATCCTTTCTATGGGAAGCTTTTTATATTTGATGTCCTTTATTCCATGTATTGCTCAATTTCCTATTTAGTACATGCATACCAGCCTTTGTTGATGTCATCTATTTTCTCTTCCTGTTGGGGTATGCTTCCAACCCTAGGTGAAGGACTTGGATGATAAGGCATGAACTTTTGGACTAGCTTAAGGAGTTAAAGCTTGGAGACAAAGTTGTTATGGTTTAGATTTCCCTCTACTTAGATCCTTATGTTGTATCATACATGTAAACCCTTACAGGATATTATAATCTACTTTTGTAATAACCTTGTGTTAAATTGAATATAGTCAACATTTTTATTACGCTTCTATACTTTGGTTGTTTTGAATACCATTTATTGAAATTTGAAAATGTTACACCTATTCTAGCATACCTTTGAGTGTGTTTGGAATGGATCTTAGTTCTTCAAATTTCTTTTTAGTAAGGGGGTGATCTTGCCTCCTTTACAACATGGTATTAGAGCCCATGGAAGTCTGAATCTGACTATTTCAATTTTGTCTCCCTAGTTAGAATACTTGCATTACCTTTAAGTGACATGTTTGACCTAGAGTTGATCAATAGATGATGAAGGGTTGATTTAGGATCCTATAGTTTCACGTTAGAATAATGATGAATAGATCCCTAAACTACTTAACACTAAAAGATGCATAAGTAACCATAGTAACTTGAGGTTGTTTAGCTTGGACTTTAGGCAACTATTAGGACATGAAGTTGAAAGAAAAGGTGTCTAGAGGGTCAAGGTTCGGGGGCTGGAAAGATTTTCCTCTACACCACTAGCTTGGTTTATGAGGACTCCCGAATACATATGATACCGACCTGGCCGGAGCTGATATGAATTGTTCAAAATAGCATGTTTATAAGGAATAGTAGCCTTAGACATCTATATGATTTATCTTTAGGGGCCCAATATGTTGAACTAGTCTCCTAAGTGTAAAGACTTGTTTGAGGATGGATAAGAGCAAGTTAACCCATAGTTTGTAGTTAGTATTTACATGTTATGTTTCTTTTTTTTGGCATGATGCTTATGTAGTTGGATGTAAGGAAGTGTAGTTGAACCTTTTGTACCTAAAGAATACTTTTGAATTAATAAGATGAATCCTTTAAGGGGTGGTGAATAAGTTGTTTTCTTATATGGGGATGTTTTAGTTTCGAGGATGAAATCCCTTTAAGGGGTGGTGTGTTGTAACATACTAGATCTCAGACCCCACCCTGGAAGTTGACATTTTGGACTTAGCCAAACAAGGTTGAAGGTTTGACCTAAATAGATGTTTAGTAAAGCCATAATGAGCTAATGTATGTATAAATCACCTTAATGTAACCTAATGTTCTAACATTAATCTTAGGTTTATAATGGATACCGAAAATATGCCACATAACTCATTTTGGTGGTAATATGAAGATAAGAAACTTAATTGGATGAATAATTTAGATAATGGGTCGTGAATGAGACATATGACATATCTCATAAAAACAAGTCTCATAACTATAAACAAACTTCAAATTCGAAATCTACATATGAAAATTAGCCTACATGTCAAATTTCATCTAATTTGGACAACCATGAAATATTAGGATAAATTTAGGAGAGAGAAAATGAGTAAAAGGCATAAGTAATGAATATTGTGATTACATAACTTCCAAATATGTAAATAATGGAAAATTCATATTCAACAAATCAAAGATAACTTGTGGATGAATTTGGGTCCAATTTGGATGTTGTTTGTGCAAGTTATGCAATTTTAGGTACATTATGGACTTTTTTGCAATTTACCCAGTTGGGAGGTTTCTTCGAAAATTGTCACATGCATTATAATACTTATATATTCCCTTACTAGTCTCGAGTGTTTGAAATATAGTGAGCCTAGTTGCACCTTGGTTTGAAGGTGTTTCTTTCCAAGGCCATTTTAGGGATTACTCTCTTTATAAATGAGCTTATCTTTAGAAGCCATCAACTAATGGGGCTGATTTCTTTGATTGGAGGTCAGTTGGAATGGCCTATAAGTGTCCATAAACTGACATTTGATATGCAAGAAGCCTCTATGAGATGTCATCTTGCATGGCCATGAATCCCTAGGCTTAAGACACATAAAAAAGCTCCATGGACACCTCATGCTTGACTACTTCCTTACCCATAAAGGTTTGCATGTCCATAGGCACCCTTAGCATTGGACACATGGAAAGTAACTTGACACCTCATACTTGACTTCTTCCTTATCCATAAAGGTTTTCATGTCCATGGACACCCTTATACGTGACACATGGAAAGTCTCATAGATACCTCATACTTGACATCTTTCTTTATATTGCCATATTTACCCCTTCCCAACTCCTAATTCGAAAACTCTTTCTCTCTTTTATTTATTCTAGCTTAGAGTATCAATCCTACTCTATTTTTCCATGAAGGTTCTATCCCAAGGTAAAAGGAGGTGCCTACCTTGGTGAAGCAAGTCTCCTAGGGTTCTAAAATATCTCTATTTAGGATTTTTAAGCTCCTCCTTGGTGATTTTGACCAAAAGTAGTAAGTATTCTCATTTCCTTCCCTATTTCATGTTCTTAGTCTTCCTTCCACCTTCCTCCAGGTCACAACCATGGCCTTCCATGGTGAAACCCCACCTAGAACCCATAAACACCTCATCTCCATGTTCTTTTGTTAGGGTTTTTCACCTCTAAAGTGGAGAAGGTGCTTCTTGCTCGAGGTAGGAGCTTTGTTGGAGAAACCAACCTCTCTAAGCTTCAAAGCCTTACTTATTGGACCGATCCACCTTCCCTATAGGTTCTTTAGAGGCGTAGTCTTGACTTGAACTGTTCAGACTCTGAAGTTGAGGTATGATTCCATCCCACATTATTTCTATATTTAGCAATTTCTAAATCTTCTTTGTAAATGTATGGTGTATCCCCTATTACTCCATGTTGAGAAATTCACCTATACTATTCTTTCTCTTGGTCCTTTGGATAATATCATATACACATTGCTTGTATCTTTTGATATTATGGTTCTTGTGAACTATCTTGTTTTGGATATTCTTTTGTATCATAGGTCAGAACCATGGCCTTCCATGGTGAAACCCCACCTAGAACCCATAAACACCTCATCTCCATGTTCTTTTGTTAGGGTTTTTCACCTCTAAAGTGGAGAAGGTTCTTCTTGCTCGAGGTAGGAGCTTTGTTGGAGAAACCAACCTCTCTAAGCTTCAAAGCCTTACTTATTGGACCTATCCACCTTCCCTATAGGTTCTTTAGAGGCGTAGTCTTGACTTGAACTGTTCAGACTCTGAAGTTGAGGTATGATTACATCCCACATTATTTCTATATTTAGCAATTTCTAAATCTTCTTTGTAAATGTATGGTGTATCCCCTATTACTCCATGTTGATAAATTCACCTATACTATTCTTTCTCTTGGTCCTTTGGATAATATCATATACACATTGCTTGTATCTTTTGATATTATGGTTCTTGTGAACTATCTTGTTTTGGATATTCTCTTGACTCTTATGTTATGCCTTGGTGCATGTTGGACTGTTGATGACATGATGTATTTTACCCATTTAATTATGAGGTGGATGTATATGTTGGTCACTTATGTGGTGACTAGTTTATATATTTTGACAATACTTTCTACTTGCCTCTACATTTAACATTCTATGTGATTCAATAGCACTAGAGTAGGGTAATTGCATTGGTTTTTATGGCAGATGTGTTATTCATGCCGAGAAGATGTGATATTTCTTACTCTTTTAGGATGGAAAGGAACCTCATACCCAGGGCAAGATGTGTGATTCTTGGCCCATGCTTTATATATTTGGGAGATTGATAGTATTCCTTTCTCTATGAGGTTTCAAGTTTATGAGACTTGGCCACCTTTGTGTTTATATTGTTCTAGGGCTATGTTTATCTCACATGCATGTAGGTTTATGATATGGAGTGTGTGCCCTAATTCTTTACATATTCTTGTGTAGCACAATATTTATATTTTATTAATGGCAAGTATTCTTTTGTAATCATATGATTTCAATTTCTTTTCTCTTGATACCCATTTGGGTGGTCCTTATCCTTTCTATGGGAAGCCTTTTATATTTGATGTCCTTTATTCCATATATTGTTCAATTTCCTATTTAGTATGCACATACCAGCCTTTGTTGATGTCATCTATTTTCTCTTTTTGCTAGGGTATGCTTCCAACCCTAGGTGAAGGACTTGGATGATAAGGCATGAAGTTTTGGACTAGCTTAAGGAGTTAAAGCTTGGAGAAAGTTGTTATGGTTTAGATTTCCAGCATACCTTTGAGTGTGTTTGGAATGGATGTTTTATTCTTCAAATCTTTAGTAAGGGGGTGATCCCACCTCTTTACAGTCCTCAAATCATTTTTCCTCTTTACAAGAGAAGATATCTTATACAACTTGGTGTGCCATTTCTTGTATGTCCAATCCTCTATATAGAAAAGTCATGGGCCAGTATTTTCCAAAAATACAATGTTGCTCGTACTTACAACTCAATACAGACTCAAACAAGGAAAACTTAGACAATAATACCAAAAGTTGGACCAGTCAGTGTAGTCGACCGAGTGTGACCAATTTGGAAGAAGTCAACCAAATCACCATTGTTAGCTCAAAAAACTTAACCAATTCAATTTGAACAAGGAAATTTTCCTTTTCTTTCACTGACTTAGTCTAGCCAACTAACTAGGATTTATAGTTGACCCACGAGTCACATTCACAATGTGATACTCAATTGATCGATTGACAATCAATCATTTCACTAAACCAACCATCCAATCGATTAAGCAGTAGGAAATCAACACACACATGGTGTGGAACCATTAGATTCATATGTTTGATTACAAACTTTGATTCCCTTCTGAATCCTTGTATGTGTGACCATATAAATCTCTATGTTCTGTTGGAAGTGATGTTCATAACCTCACAAGAAAACGTTGGTGTCTAGAAACACATAATTACTACCCAAATAATTGGAATAAGTTGAAACCAACTTCAACCTTCAAAGTGACCAATGTGACCATGACCTCATAATCACTTTGTCACATATACCCATATTTAAATTGGGGTATGGAGTTGTGATCCTATGAACTTTCAATCTATGTTTCTTGAAATACAACAGACGATTGAGATCATTCAAGGTGAATATAACTATCACATTGAGATATGACTCTGACTTGTCATGACATTTCTTCCGTGTGTCATTTTCAAAGTAGGTTTGTGTAGTACAATTTGTTCTCTAACAAATACCTATGTATCTTATTTGATATACAATAACATGACCAAAGAGATGTTGTCATAAATCAACATACACACTAGTCTAATGTATTATTGTTGTCCTATGATATCCACAATAATAACTGACTAGGGACACAACAAAAATGCATACTCATAAGTATACATATGTTCTCATGTTTAGATCATCAATCTAAACTAGATGTCATCAATTCAAACCATTCTAAGGAAAATATTATATTTATCCACTTTCACAATGATGAAATAAATAAAATAAGTGGATTTTATTTATTAATAATAAAATCATATACTATGTATCCCTATAACAATTATCATAGATGTCTGGTCAAGGAATACAAGTAAGAGAACCATCTACTATTAACACAATGTAATGATCTTGCTTGATGCATGTTTATCAATAAATTAAATTACTTTATGCCAAAAATGAAGTATGAAGTGTAGTCATGAATGAAATATAATCAGTTGTTATCTTTTTGAAAAAAAATCATAGAGAACAATTTCCACGATCCATGACTTATGACCAATGTGCACGAACTCAGCCTGGCCCCACTCGAAGAGGTGAGGTGAGGCTAGGAGAGGCTTGGCATGCTATCATATGTGTGCATGCATATATCATGGTCATGACACTCACCTCTATTCCATTCATAGACTACCCCAAAATGGTAATTTACAAATACACTTTATCTCTTTGTACAACATGTCACCAATGTAGTAATAAATCATGTGGTCTCAGAGGGTGATTTATATGTCATTTTTTATCTATTGTAATATATGGATTTATACAAATATTAATTCAAAGCATAATTAACTAGGCACGCCTATTGTGATAACTAGGCACACATGTTATGATAGATAATATTCATTGCCAATTTCTCATTATGGTATTACAACTATTATAATAGGTAATTGATCAATATTTACACCTATTACAATAGATCATTAATCATTATAATATATACCCATTTGTATGAATGGCAATGCCATTCATATTCAATTGTAAAATTACTACATGTCATTATTTCTTGCATTTTCTTC
The DNA here is from genome assembly GCA_963693085.1 of Alisma plantago-aquatica. Taxonomy (NCBI): domain Eukaryota; kingdom Viridiplantae; phylum Streptophyta; class Magnoliopsida; order Alismatales; family Alismataceae; genus Alisma; species Alisma plantago-aquatica. The sequence continues at coordinate 917,930,150 of OY856409.1, forward strand.
CCTGTCACAAGATACACTTTTACAACAGTCAAAGGGACATTGTTTTTGGTTAACTAGTTTACCAACTTTACAATATACTATAATAAATAAAAACAAGTGTTTAAATTATCATAAGAAATCATACAATCAAATAGATTATACATCAGATACTATTATAAATATTATATAGTGATCAACACAATGATATAATCATATAAATGTAACACAAGTACCATATAGCTACTTAAAGTAGTATATGTTGGTATGTATGCCCTGAGAGCCAATCATGGGATGATTGGTGGGATACATTAAGATTGATTTGATAAACATCAAAGGCGAGCTTCCAATTCTTTCTGGTTCAGTCATATGAGATAGTGATAGAACAGATTGAATGTCTAGAGAATGACAGTACTCAATGACGTATGCTTTCAGGTTGAGGACCTGAACGATGAGATCATGCGGATGCTAAGAGTTTGTACATTCTTGTTATGTCCCTAGTTGGATGTCATTGTGGAAGGTAGATAGACAACAATGATACACAAGACTAGATTGTGGTGTTGGTTGATAACAGAATCTCATTAGTCATGATATAGAGATATCAAACCAAACACATAGGTACTTGTTAGAGAACAAGTGTACCGGACAGACCCACCGTGAGTTTGACACATGGAACCATGAGATGATAGTCACAGTCAGTACTCACAGTGATGGTGGTGAGTGTGATTCTTAGACCTGAAATCACTGCACTCAACACATGTCATTGGGCACACTTTGACATCATCAAACGCAGTCCTGAAACATGGGTTGTTATAAAGGTGATGATTGGGTGGCTTTGACACATGGGGCTTTTGAGGGGTGAGTGATAGATATGGGCTTTGTCCCTCCTGAGGGAGTTTGATATCCATGGCCACTTGATGAGTAGGATTGAGAAAGGTGTGCACACATGTGTGAATCAGTATATGATACTGATGTCATACATATCTCTTCCAGTCTACTTTGAGATCAAGGAAGTGAATGAACGTTGACAGGATGACTGTTCCATGCCTCGAGTTCATTTGGGATATCAGTGACAAAGGAATTATACATTCGCTGTAACACCATTCATGGATTGTAGGATGAAAGTTGTTCTCCAACTTTCTACTTTCACTTGGGTAGCACTGATGTGTGACTAGGCACTGCTCTTTGCTTGTGAAGTCATAAGTGTTATGGACTTTCACTGCCAACGTGAAATGGACCTGCAGGGTCACACACATATGATTTAACCTGGAAGAGGAGTTTTGTCCACAAAGCAATGTTTAGATTGATTACTAAAGGAGTTTAGTAGTTCAATTAAACACTCAATCAATCGATAGCTCAATATCGTATGGTTCAAGGTGTTGGACGCATTGATTGGAGTATCGGATTGATTGAAATCGCAATTGACTGATTTTGCCCAACCTGTGCTCCCAACCGATCGGTTCATGTGATGAACCGGTCGGCTGAGGTTGCTAAACCGATCAGCTGGAGTGTCCAGGCCGATCGGCTCATGCCCAGGTTGAAACGACTGGTTCAAGGGTTGAACCGATCGGCTCAACTGGTGCAACCGACAAGTTGGGAAAAGTCATGTCGGCAAGAATTTTCCTTTAGTTTCAAATTCCCCAATTTGATTGGGAATAATATTGGTATTCGATACCAATTGGGAAAGAAACAAGGAAAGTCTTTTTGAGCCGGATTAGGACCTTGAACCGATCAGTTCAGGGCACCAACCGATCGGTTGGAGTGCCCCAAACGATCGGCTCAGGTCCAACCGATCGGCTCAATGGCCGAACCAATCAGTTCAGTTGTGAACCGACCATTTCAAGTTGCGAGATGGTTGCTTTTTGTGGAAAATCCCGAACCCTTCTACTCTTGCTTTAGTCCCGCATTGCCCGGGATGGAGAACCCTATCCCATGACTCTCCTATATATATAGGGGTATTGGGGGCTTCTCAAAGTACAGCTCAGTGCAACCAGTTGCTCTGCAAGTTGTCGTTCTCTCTGGTTTTGGTAACCGTGAGAGAGCCCGAACAAGTGCTTCCCGCAAAAGGGAGGTGCAGCAAGGGAAGGACAACTGCAGTTGCAACAGGAGGCAGGAGAGTGTGTTGGCGACTAGTACGTCAACAGGAGGGTGCGACTCCTTCCACTTCCTTATGGGACAAGGAGAGTGGAGTTCCATGTGGTCCGTGTGGACTATTACAGAGGCGGGAGGACACTGCCGCATAGGAGGACAACTGTCATCCGACAGTCTGGTTCGAGTAGGAGTTGTCAGTCCCGGTGCGACCAGGAGCTGCACAGACACCGTCGAAGTCCGGAGTTGAAGACCGTGCATTGTGCGAGATATTGTCGCCGAGCAAGCCTCGGGACAAGGTATGATTCCACAAACCATGCTTTCCTATTATATAGACGTTGACGCGTTTCCTCGGTATGGTTTTGGGGAGAAATTTTTTTTTTCCGCTGCCTTCTCTGTCTCCCCTAAAACCCAACAGTGGTATCAGAGCCACGTCAACTGCTCTATATTTTAGGAATATCGATATGATCAATTTAGGTTTGTCGCCTTTATTGCATGCGATGTGAATAATATCTTCTTTATGCATGTCCAATCCTAAATCCACAAATCCCTAATTACATACATGATATGTATCATTAATGCACTCAATACGCGTCGCCCTTAAACGAGTTTTGTGGTGGATGTGTGTAGCGTGATTATGGCCTATAAACCCCTATCTATGATTGGCTGTGTGTGGTTGCTTGCATCTCGGTCTGTGCACCGATCTTCCCTCTCTTATTCCTGATGTAACTCGAAATAATTTGAGATTCTTTCCTACCTTTGCTCCCCCCGAATGTAACTCGGGGTTTCCCTTTTTAAAGCAATGTAATAAATAGAATATATTTTTATTTCCTGTTATGTCAAAGACCGGCAGACATCAAGACGACTGCTCAGACGATCGGTTCAAGGAGTGAACCGATCGGTTGATGTTCCAGACGGTCGGTTCAAGGAGTGAACCGATTGGTTGATGACCGGTTCGAGGAGCGAGATGAGCGGGTGGCGGACATGACAAGATGCACAACGACCAGGCAAACCGATCGGTTGGAGGAGCCAACCGATCAGCTGGTGGCACCCAGACGACCGGCTGGAGAGTACAGATCATTCATGTGATGAGTTGATCAACTCGGATGGCAAGGCACAGATGTTCATCTTGTACAGGTTGCATGTGATGTAGACCTAGATGACCGTGATTCCTCTTGGCTCGAGGAATCACATTAGGATGGCCATAATCATCGCTTTTTATCGTTGTGCATGTTTTCTGTGGGATATAGCATGTATATGATACGTACTATGTATTTTGGTGATTGGATATGTATATGTATATAAAACCAAATCCCTCATTAAAATATTAAGTTTTAGATGCCTTCCAAATGTGACACACGTGAAAAACTTGATCGACCAAGTGTGGGCACGCCCTAGCGTGGTGCACCGTCTATCTCGTGGAAGCGTGAAGGATGAATGTGTGGGTCTACCCTAGCAGGGTGCATATTCATCGTGTTTGCTTTGGGTCAGACTTAACAAGGTGATCTAGATGGGATCTAGTACCTTGAGGCATGGAGATGATCATTGCAAAGAGTTGTATATGACATCTTATCAAGAGTTGCATATGATGCAATTGGCAAAAGTTGCCTACCTGAGAGATCTATGTTGTGGGTGACAGCCCTAGTTGGTCCATGGCTTAGAGGATTTCAGGATCTTGCCCACTAGAAGGTTGTACGCTGCAATCTTCTGAATTGATAGTGAGGGCTATCAATTTGAAGTAAAATAGTGGGAGCGATAATTAATTAAAGGCCAAATTATATCGTCAAAATTTTCAAATCAATCAAATAAGTCAAAAAGGAGTTTTGGACTAAAATTGCATATTTTCTTTTTATAGTTCAAATGGCAAAAAACAACAACAACTTTTCTTTGCGATCAGTCCTTGACAAGGACAAGATAAATGGGATGAACTTCCACGACTGGTATCGGACATTGAGAATTGTTCTCACTCAAGAGCGTAAGCTCTATGTCCTGGATACTCCAATTCCAGAGGAACCCGCTCCTAATGCACCAAAGACAGAAAGGGATGCTTACAAGAAGCATTCTGATGATGCCATTGATGCAAAGTGCTTGATGCTATGTTCAATGAACCATGAGTTGCAGAGGCAACATGATAACATGGGAGTCATAGAGATGATTCTGCATCTCAGGAACATGTATGAAGATCAGGCATGGCAAGAGAGGTACAATGTTTCTAGGGCGCTGTTCAAGTGTGTCATGACAGAAGGAGATCCAGTTGGTCCTCACACACTCAAGATGATTGGGTATGTGGAGAACCTACAGAGACTGGGATTTCCACTGAGCCAAGAGTTAGCTACTGACATGATACTGCAATCGTTGCCAGAATCTTACAGTCAGTTTGTGATTAACTACAACATGAACAACTTTGATAGGCCACTGTCAGAGTTGTTGGGCATGTTGAGGACAGCCGAGTTACAGATGAAGAAGGACAAGCCTAAAGCTGTGATGGTGATCACGAGCAAGAAAGGCAAGTCCAAGCACAAGGGCAAGGGAAAAGCTAAGAAAGGTTCTGAAGCTAGCCAGGAGTCCAAGCCATCTTCAGCTCTCAAGGCCAAGGGATGCGTGACCAAGAAAGGAAATTGCCACCATTGTCAAAAGCCAGGACATTGGAAAAGGAATTGTCCTCTCTACCTGGAAGAACAAAAGAAGAAGGAGGCGACTGAAGCCTCTACTTGAAGGTGTCATGTAAATAAACTTGTAACACTTTTTTAGGTATATGATACCAAGATGTAAAGTGTAAAGCATTCTTACTTGGGGCAAGTGTTGCCTTTATAGATAGGAATACTTTAGTTTATTTTCAGCCAATAAGGCATGTAATACAGTTATGAACTGCTATTTCATACTTGCCGATAGATAGAAACACTTTATTTTTGCATATTGTGTGACAATGATGGCAATCAATAAAGTTGTGTTTTCAATCTTAAAGATGTGATCTTTGTGGAAATGCCTTATTTATCTTATGATATTTGATATGCATAAGATAAGACGATACCTAAAAGTTATAGATAACTCAAACAATTTAATTAGCATTAATCATGAGAAATTCATTTCTAGTTTCCATGTGATGGATAAAACTAGACTCTTTTGGTTAGAGAACCAGTAAGGGACATGATATCTTGGACATGATTGATCAATCTTCACTAATGTAGTGGGAAAGTGATTATCCTATTAGGTATAATACATGTGATGTATTTACATACCTATTGGAATAAATGCTAATACTTCAAATGGTGTTTAGAGAAATACCAATATGAATATCTTGAAGTGTTCAAGATTATCATAAATGAAGTACAAATTTGGTAAAGTATTAATTCTTGATGAGATCAATGAATGAAATACTTGGACCAAATGTTTGAGATCCTTATGAGTGATTATGATAGTGTATCATAGTGAACTCATGATTAAGGCATGATGATGTCTGAATCAAGAAGGAATCATACTCGAAGGAGTTAGAGAATGATTATCAAATAACTGAATTCTTCTTAATAAATGAATACCCCACACTAATAAAATAAATTAAGAATCACAAGGGTTGTGAGTTCTTATATCTTTAACAGATACACCTCAATTATCTATGTGATTAGTTGTTCATGTGATGAGTCAACTATCAAGATGAATATGAGGAATCATATTTTGAGTTATGGTATAAAACCATTACATCCTAAATGACTTCCATGTGAGCCATAAGGTATGACCTTGATGGTAGCACTCATTGGATCACATCCATAAGTGCAAATGGGTCTTAAGTGTTAAGACACATGGATAACATTTTGAGAAGGATGATGCTTGTTGATTGCAACTTAATGACTAAGACATTTGGCATATGGATACTAAAACCGCATTCCTATGAGGAATAAAACTAGGATGTGTACGTGATACAGCCTATAAGGTTTATGAATCCACTAATGCAAATGAAGTCTATAAGTTACAATGGACTAATCAATGTGATTGATTGAGTACAAGCAACTCAAAATTGGATCTTTATTTTGATGATATAGTCAAAGGGTTTGACTGATATGTCAAAGATAAAGAAGGGATCTGTGATTTAGTGGGAGCATGTTCACATTCCACATATTGATGTGAAATGGAAATGTTCTAAAATGGAAATCCAAAAGTGGAAATTATCTTTAAGGAAGATAGAGATGTTTCCTATGTGATAGGAATAGAGATCTATAGAGATAGTTCTCAAAAACCTCTTGACCTGAAAAAGAGATAGCATACATTGGCAATATGTACTGAAGTGTTCAGTATGTACAGATTCAGTGGGAGAAAACTTGTCCATGTTACATGGAGTTAGTATCCCAAGGCCAAGTGTCCAATTCTTATGAAGAATGCGAACACTAAGAATAGATATGGATCTATCATGTATGTAATCATCCCATTATCTTGCATGTATGACATGGCAAGAATAAAATGCATTCATCATCTTGTATGTAGGACATGGCAATATGATGTGCTCATCCTGATAACTCGTATGTAGGACATGACGAGTGGATGTCTGTCTACTTCCAGTAAGGGTTATTGGAATACCATGAGAACTTGATAAGTACTTGTGAAGTACTAGTTCTATGGAGATAAGGAAGAGTTCTATGTAAAGAGTTACATTGATGCGAACTTCCGAAAGGACAGAAAATTAATCGCAAAATATACATAAGATGTATAAAAGAGAATGTTTGTTGATAATTGGAAGTGTTCCAATAAAGCCATTTAAAAGGGAAATGACGAGTATCTAGGTGTTAGTGAACAACAGTGGATACTATATGGATCTGAAAGTTCATGAGATGAACTTATATTCCACTCATTGATGACAAGTCTAGAATCCTTGATCATGCAATGTGGCTAAAGGTTAGCAAAGGAATACTAGATCGCATATTACGGCAACTCCATCTCATATGTATGACGTACAGCGAAGAGATGTGAGACATGCAATTTATACAGACTTTGGCAAGGTGTTGTCATTTCTTACTATGTTGGCACTAGAGCACAGTAACATGTGGGAAATGTTTGAAGATCACTATGAATATGATTCATGGGTGATTGGCTCGTAGTGCAAGTGGGAGTCTATTGGTATGTATGCCCTGAGAGCCAATCATGCGATGATTGGTGGGATACATTAAGATTGATTTGATAAACATCAAAGGTGAGCTTCCACTTCTTTCTGGTTCAGTCATATGAGATAGTGATAGAACAGATTGAATGTCTAGAGAATGACAGTACTCAATGACGTATGCTTTCAGGTTGAGGACCTGAACGATGAGATCATACGGATGCTAAGAGTTTGTACATTCTTGTTATGTCCCTAGTCGGATGTCATTGTGGAAGGTAGATAGACAACAAATGACACACAAGACTAGATTGTGGTGTTGGTTGATGACAGAATCTCATTAGTCATGATATAGAGATATCAAACCAAACACATAGGTACTTGTTAGAGAACAAGTGTACCGGACAGACCCACCGTGAGTTTGACACATGGAACCATGAGATGATAGTCACAGTCGGTACTCACAGTGATGGTGGTGAGTGTGATTCTTAGACCTGAAATCACTGCACTCAACACATGTCATTGGGCACACTTTGACATCATCAAACGCAGTCTTGAAACATGGGTTGTTATAAAGGTGATGATTGGGTGGCTTTGACACATGGGGCTTTTGAGGGGTGAGTGATAGATATGGGATTTGTCCCTCCTGAGGGAGTTTGATATCCATGGCCACTTGATGAGTAGGATTGAGAAAGGCGTGCACGCATGTGTGAATCAGTATATGATACTGATGTCATACATATCTCTTCCAGTCTACTCTGAGATCAAGGAAGTGAATGAACGTTGACAGGATGACTGTTCCATGCCTCAAGTTCATTCGGGATATCAGTGACAAAGGAATTATACATTCGCTGTAACACCATTCACGGATTGTAGGATGAAAGTTGTTCTCCAACTTTCTACTTTCACTTGGGTAGCACTGATGTGTGACTAGGCACCGCTCTTTGCTTGTGAAGTCATAAGTGTTATGGACTTTCACTGCCAACGTGAAATGTACCTGCAGGGTCACACACATAGGATTTAACCTGGAAGAGGAGTTTTGTCCACAAAGCAATGTTTAGATTGATTACTAAAGGAGTTTAGTAGTTCAATTAAACACTCAATCAATCGATAGCTCAATATCGTATGGTTCAAGGTGTTGGACGCATTGATTGGAGTATCGGATTGATTGAAATCGCAATTGACTGATTTTTCCCAACCTGTGCTCCCAACCGATCAGTTCATGTGATGAACCGGTCGGCTGGAGTGTCCAGGCTGATCGTCTCATGCCCAGGTTGAAATGACCGGTTCAAGGGTTGAACCGATCGGCTCAACTGGTGCAATCGACCAGTTGGGAAAAGTCATGTCGGCACGAATTTTCCTTTGGTTTCAAATTGCCCAATTCGATTGGGAATAATATTGGTATTCGATACCAATTGGGAAAGAAACAAGGAAAGTCTTTTTGAGCCGGATTAGGACCTTGAACCGATCAGTTCAGGGCACCAACCGATCGGTTGGAGTGCCCCAAACGATCGGCTCAGGTCCAACCGATCGGCTCAATGGCCGAACCGATCGGTTCAGTTGTGAACCGATCATTTCAAGTTGCGAGATGGTTGCTTTTTGTGGAAAGTCCCGAACCCTTCTACTCCTGCTTTAGTCCCACATTGCCTGGGATGGAGAACCCTATCCCATGACTCTCCTATATATATAGGGGTATTGGGGGCTTCTCAAAGTACAGCTCAGTGCAACCAGTTGCTCTGCAAGTTGTCGTTCTCTCTGGTTTTGGTAACCGTGAGAGAGCCCGAGCAAGTGCTTCCCGCAAAAGGGAGGTGCAGCAAGGGAAGGACAACTGCAGTTGCAATAGGAGGCAGGAGAGCGTGTTGGCGACTATTACATCAACAGGAGGGTGCGACTCCTTCCACTTCCTTGTGGGACAAGGAGAGTGGAGTTCCAGGTGGTCCGTGTGGACTACTACAGAGGCAGGAGGACACTGCCGCTTAGGAGGACAACTGTCATCCGACAGTCCGATTCGAGTAGGAGTTGTCAGTCCCGGTGCGACCAGGAGCTGCACAGACACCGTCGAAGTCCGGAGTTGAAGACCGCACATTGTGCGAGGTATTGTCGCCGAGCAAGCCTCGGGACAAGGTATGATTCCACAAACCATCCTTTCCTATTATATAGACGTTTACGCGTTTCCTCGGTATGGGTTTGGGGAGAAATTTTTTTTTTTCGCTGCCTTCTCTGTCTCCCCTAAAACCCAACAGTATATGCTCTACTTTTATTTTGCAAAAAGTAAACTTATATAGTAAATTAAAACAAGGTAGAAGTAACACATTTTTTAGGTAACAGACATATGTTGAAGAACAAGCTTGGCCCACTCATGATATGTGGATTTGTCCCAATCTGTCCCCCTAACCAAACTCTAAAAGATAACTGAGACAATAGTCTAACTCAACTGAACATAAAACTAGAAATTATCAAAAATCGAGTCGAAAAATCTAAATAAATTGTTAAAAAAAATATTTGATAACATGTAATCATCATAATACCTTGCACGATGTCATGGAAGTATACAATTCATCATTTGAATCATTCCCAAAGTATACATGATAGAGGAAAACAATCAAAACCTCATTACTCTCTAAATAGGTACAATTACAAGTTGGTCCATAATCATGTAACTATGGTAGTATAGATGACTACTTAAATTTCAAACATGACATCATACAAAAACACCAAACATAGTAACCTATTATATACACAATCAAGTACCCACCAGCCACTCGGGGAAGTAAGAGTATAAAGAAACTCTACACTTAAATATACTATCACTGATTACTTCTTGATCACCACATCCTTTATGCTACCCTAGCACACCTAAAAATTGTGAAAAATTCACATGAAACTCATAAAGAGTCCCAGTGAGAGAATTACACTCTCTAACATACAAACATGTACAAATTGTGTATGAAGAAGAATTACATAAATCAAGAGAGATGATTATTACTCATTTCAATTTCCAATTATTCATATCCCTTCACGATCCATATTTAGATATATTATTACAAATTATATACCAATCAAATAATGATAGAGATTAAACAATCTGACAATACTAGGAGGCATACATTCAGGGTTTTCATATTTACATTATGCAATGAGAAATTGTTAGGTGCAACTATTGTTTATGCTCTGATAACACATGTAACGACCCCATACTCAATCCTCTTGAGGATGAAATCCTTTTCCATTTTCATGGCATATTAGATGTAGTTTTGAGTGTGAAAGCAAAGATACTTTTCAAACATTGTGATATTCTTAATGACACAACAACAGTCTAATAAATAGTACATTAATAGAAATCATAATAAATTATATTACAATTAATTGGGCATTAAAACAAATGTTTAACTAGAAGGACCTTCAATAGGTACAACCAAGACAACTTCTCCACTTCCATCTTAACATCCATGATATGCCCTAAAGTAGAAACTATAAAGTAACACGGGTTAGAACAATTTTAATGAGTATATGGCCACAAAAATTTATGTAGTGTTGTAATATACCTTGTAGTACAAAGTCTATATTTTGCAAGATCACAACTAACACTTATTTTATTATTTTTGCAAACTTTATAATTTATTGTATATATAAATAGTTGCATGGTGGAACTATACACTACAACATATTTTTTGCCATGTCATCCTAGAGCTATCAAATTAGGTTATACCTCAGTAGATAATTTCTTGAGGGTGGTATGAGTTCTATGTCGTCATGGGATTACACATCTACTACATAGAATAAACATATAACAATATGTTCATAATTTTAAACATCAAAGATGAGATGTAAAATAATATATGAATCAACATACAAAAACTCATAATTGAAAGCAATAGATATATGTCAACTTTTTATTTGCATAATAAAATATATCATATAATTAAGAGGAATATTGTGCATCTAAAACAACTGGACTACAGACATATCAAGAGGATATTTAACCATTTCCCTTATTTAGAATCATATCATTACCTACCTGAGTAAATTAGACTCTAATAAGCTCCAAGAAAAGGAAATTTAACAACAACATGGACAAAAATGTCATTAACTTGATTAAGTTTAGATATCTTTCTAGTTTGACTATGTAACACATTCAATGTTCATGATCACATAATACTTATTGTATGTCTTGTATTAAGGTCAAGAATCCTAAAATATCTTCTAATATTGATTAAGTCAACATTATGCCTAACCTAAAATTTAAGTAATATAAAGACCTAAGAACATGATATATCATCACACAAGGGTTTATTGATCATATTATGTATAGTTGGCCATATTCACTCTAAGATTATATGATTTAAAACATTACTAAATTGATGATTGAGAAACATCTACATTACTAACTATAATTATAAAATTAAATGTCACATACATATACCAATATTGATATATCTTATGTATGGAACGATATCTTTATATTCAAATAAGATGTAAGTAATACTTCTATTAGAGACTCTATTTATCAAGTTGTGTAGTCTATATGTAACATGTGCCCAATTGTGTATTGGCTGACTAGGGTTTGTCTAGTGTTTGTATGCTTCTTGGTGATCCTATGGGAAAGGGGGGTTTTCTCTCTATTAATAAGAAAAACTCTACAGAAGAGGATTTTCTACATCATATATGTTTTTAACATGGTATCAAAATAGGCTTTCCTGTACCGCCCCAACCCTAAATGAGAGAGGGCACAGAGGAGAGAAACCTCCCATTATTGGTGACCAATGCCTCTAGGTGTTGCTTGTCTACGTGCATGGATTTCCCATCCCTACTTCTTATTAGATCCTTCCCCATGAGATATCTCCATCTTCAAAAAAAATACATCCACATTGATGTTGCTACTACTAGATGTACTTGGACCACCATGTCAGCGACATGATTTTCTTCCTTTGTATCTGCCATATCTACTCTACTTGATGCCTTCGTCTACACTATATCGTTATTTGATCTACATCGTTGTTGTTGAAATACCCGCATTTGATCTACACCATTGTTGTTGAACTACCCGCATTTCATATTCATTATAGAATATTGCTTTATTCGAGTAAAAACATGGAAACTACTCTTTGCTATGGGTTTAGTGTGGAAAAGTACATCCTTACAGTTTATTGGAGGCTTAATAAATTACCCACATGGCAATATGATCCTCTTAACATCATGTTTAGGTGTATACTTTATGGAATGATACATTTTACACCAAACCCTCATGCATCTACATATTTCTTGTGAAACACTTTAGCTACAGATCGAAGAAAAAGAAATATTAATCTTTAGCTTTTGTATACCAAAAGGAGGTATCATTATTTTGTTGGCACACATTGTTGGATACAATATAATTATTAAGAATCACACCATTACCTGCAAACTCATTATTATGAATAAAATATTCATTCAAATATATACATATATGTGAGCATATATACACATGCATATATATGTATATGTGTATATATGCATATATATGTTTATGAGTTATGTATATATATATACATATATACATATATATAAATATACATACATATATATACATATATATATGTGCATTTGTTCTCTCTCTCTCTCACTATTATATATATATATATATATATATATATGTATGTATATATATAGAAAGAGAGAGGTTAGGAAGTGTGTACCAGTCAGTAGATGCAATTTATGGGTATCAACCATTAAACCGGGACATGTAGAGTACGTTCACAAGATCTGACCATATATATTGATTCAACACTATATATATTAGATGTGTTTATAAAATCATATTCATGTATCATAAGGATCATGAGATATAGCAATATAACATTCAATAGTTTATGTAGTTTGTACAACTTACCATTGATTACAGATACACATATTCTTTCATTGGAGGATGTATGATAATTAGATTGTGGTTAATTTTGATACAAATCTTATCTAAAGGGCATACATCACATCCATAAGGTTTGATTGTTCAATAGAATTTCACAATCATCATAAATGATGATGCATACATATAATCTACATACACTCGGGTACACAATTGTTTTAGTCATATATATGTATATGTGTATATGTATGTATGTATATATATATATATATATATATATATATATATATATATATATATATATATATATATATATATACAGGCTAGAATATACTTGAATGTACAGATAACACCGTACACCTCAATGGTATTTACCTATCTAGACCATATCTTTGTAAAATTTAATCCATTGATCTTCATTTTTACAATAGTAAAAGGCAATTTGAGCGCATTTGGATGAGGGTAGGTCACTCATCCAAGATTAATGAAATCGACACATATAACTAATTTACAATACATGATTTTTGCCTCCTTTAATTGCATGATCTATAAGTGTCTAATGAGCTCAAATTTATTATGTAGTATGTTCTTAAGATATTTAAGAAGATCAATGGTTTACATTTTTAAACTAATTTCTTCATCATGGAAACGACTAAGGTGTATGGCATCTTCGGTACACTAGAGTGTATTCCATCTTTACTATATATGTGTATATATATATATATATATATATATATATTTATATATATATATGTATGTATATATATATATATGTATATATATATATAGTTAGGCTAGAATACACTCGAGTGTACATATCACGCCATACACCCCAATGGTGTTTGCCTATCTAGGCTATGTTTTCCCAAAATCCAATCCATTGATCTTCATTGTTACAATAATAATAGTCACATACAAAATTTGAACTCATTTGGAAGAGTGTAAGTCACTCGTCAAAGGATAGAAAAATCGACGCACAAAACTAATTTGAAATCCATGATTCCCCCCCCCCCTTTAGATGCACAACCTATAATTGTCCAAATGAGCTAAAATTTATTATATAGTATATTCTTATGATAATTAAGAAGATCAACAGTTTAGATTTTTCAAAAAATTATTGCATCTTCAAAAACGACTGAGGTGTATTGTTCCTCCAGTACACTCGAGTGTACAGTAGCCTGACTCTCTCTCTCTCTCTCTATATATATATATATATATGAAAAATAGATTTAGAATTGATATAGAAAAGAGAGTTCTCACGGTTAAGTGAAACCAAAATGATAAGATAATAATGAAACGTGACAATATAGTTGCAAATGTATCTAAATGTATAGTCGTGTTTAGAGTGCAGGGAGAGTGGGCTTCAAAACAAGTCAGGGGATGATCATTTCATCAATTAAATACAATTTTAGACAGTGGAAGATATCATTATATACCAAAATAAGTCACGTGGGAATATAGTTTACTCATTTTTAGTAAAAGAAGAAAGCTCATGGTTGTCCGCTACCTAGGGTTTGTGCCAGGTGAATGGTGCATCCAGGATCTCTCGCCATCTTGGCGTTCTCTCTTGTGTCTTTGCAAGTTCTCTCCGCGTCATGGCGGATGATCTTATGGCTAGGTATGTGTCACTTAGGGTACATGAGGAAGAGGAGAATGACGTCTTAGATCTCCTGGGGGCAGCGGAAGGAGAGGACAGCGAGCACATTGCATTGGCCTTGGTAGGAAGGCTGACCACAGACAGACCATATAATTTCCCAGCATTTAAGCGCATGATGGCTAACGCTTGGGCATTAAGGAAGGAGGCCAGTTTTCGACAACTATCTAACAACCTATTCATCATCCAATTCCTCCATTGGAAAGACAAGGAGAAGGTGTTGGTTGATGGTCCATGGAATTTTTACAACCACCTGCTCATCGTCAGGGACATCAAGGCAGAGGACACGCCATCGGAGATGGTTCTCAACCACTGTCAATTTTGGGTGTGCTTGTATAACATGTGGTTGGGATATAGATCAGAGGAGGCAATAAAGGAAGTGGCCAGCAAGATAGGTAGGGTTTGCGTTGTTGATAGGAGTGACATTGGTTGCAGAGCGTCGTGCAGAGCTAGGGATGAGATTGATGTTACAAAGCCCATCCGTCAAAAGCATAAGATCCATGACTGAGAGGGAAGGGTGGTGTCTATAGAGATCAGATACGAATGTATTCCGACATTTTGCTATCTATCTGGGATCATTGACCATCTAGAAAAAGATTGTCATGATGAAGAAGAAGGGGTAGAACAAGACGTTGCCCCGAGGATGTGGGGGCCATGGATCAAAGCATCCCCTAAAAAATGATGGTATATCCTAATTAAAGAGGAATTGATGGGGAGGGACATAGTTTCCAAGGAGTTATGCTTCACCCATAAACCAATGTCGTCCAAGTCTAGGGATGATGGATGGGTGTCTATGAGGGAGGACGTCAGTGTGCACCGTAGAAGTAGGAGGGGACACCTTGATGAAGAGGAGATGGGGGAGACGGCTGATTCAGGCGTGATGGTTGATTTGGAGACGATATTCATCAAGAGTACGGGAGGGGATGATGTTAATATGGAGATAGAGGATGGAGGGTCGGGAGACACTGTGATCAATGGGAATCCCAACGTCAGGCACAATGTGGGATCTAATGCATTGTCCGGAACGCTTTAGGGGGGAGATGAGGACATCCAAACGTGAGGGACGGGCATTCGGGGATGCAGCATCACGGAGGAATGTGATCACATGAATGTCAGTGTAAGGGAGATGCCAAATAGGGCAATGCACATCGTCGCGGGAGACATCGAGGGCAGAATAATCCAAGATAACACCTACACGAAGTGGGTGGATGAAACAATTGCACTGGGTAGTGTTCACGACATGGAGGATGATGTTGGGGCATTGAACGTTAGAAAAGCTAGCGTTATAGAGAGGAACAGTGCCAAATGAATGCACACAGGCACATCATCTAAGGAAGGCATCATCGCTGCTAACGCAACAAAGGACTATGATGTCAGGCATAAGGATGGGACCGACGTTAGGGATACTATCCAACCTTGTCCTAGAAACGTTGGGGGTGGTGTTACAGTGGAGGATGATGTTGGGGAGAGGATGATACATGGGAGGTAGCTATCCAACAGAGATGATCAAAGGTCTAAGGGGAACACTGTTGTTCACATTGCCAAAGCGTTGTTCATGGATGCAGTGGGAAAAACCAAGAGGAATGTTGTCTCAGATGCTAACAGTGAGGGGGTCATCACTGGTGCAGATGAGGATGGGGGACGTTATAGGTCTGAACAAGGGGTTGGAGAGTATAAGGAGGTCGAGGGGACAGGTGAAGGGGGTGTGTTGAGGAGGAAGAAGGATGGTGGGGTGAAGGGGATGAGAGCAAGAAGGGTGACAAGGCTGGGTGTGCGTCAGGTTGATATGGAAGGGATGGGTATGGGGAGGGTGTGGTCGCATGAAGGGGTGAAAATTAGGAGAGGGGGTGGGGATGAAGACCTTGGGGAGGTGAAGGGCAAGATGGGGATGGGGGTAAGCGTTTGAGGGTGGTGGTGTAGTGTGATTCGAATCACACATTAGTAGTGGGTGATGGGGACGTCCAGGCCCGTGAATGGAAATGAAAACTCTATGTTGGAACATCCAGGGTTTAGGCAACCCTTGGACGGTAGACTCCCTCAGGAGGAGGTGTTGGAGGGAGGTGCCCGACATAGTCTTTGTTATAGAGACTATGTGTAGAGGGGGTGATCAGGAGAACGTCAGGAGGAGGTGTGGTTTCAATGAGGGGTTTGGGGTGGACAACATAGGTAGGGAATGTGGGCTAGGTCTATGGTGGAGAGGGGGGGGGGCGTTACTATGAAGTCCTTTTCGGATCATCACATTATGGCAGTCATCGGGAGGGAGGACAGCCCGGAGTGCTTCATCTTTGTGGGGATCTATGGATGGGCAGCTACACATGAGAGACACAATACATGGAGGTTGATGGAGGAGCTCTGTACCCGATCTAGTTTACTGATTCTTCTTGGTGGTGATTTCAACAAAATTATTGCGCATGAGGAGAAACAAGGAGGATAATCGTGTAATGAATGGCAGATGTACAACTTCAAGGAGGTCATCGACAGATGCTAGCTGCTTGATCTAGGTTCAACAAGCAACACATTTACTTGGAAGAGAGGACTTAATACAGACAATTTGGTTCTTGAAAGACTTGATATGTTCCTGGCAGACAGTAGGTGGTGTGATATTTTCAATGTTAGGAGAGTAAATAATTTTCCCATCCTTAACTCTGATGATGGCCAAATTCTCATATGGTCTGAAAGAAGTAGCATGGGGGAGAGACAATTTGAAAGAAGGTTCAGGTTTGAGACCTTCTGGCTTTCTTCACCGGAGTGCAAAGAAGTGGTTGCACATACATGGGATAGCAATAAACATCTGGGGCTGAAAGGTCAGACGGGAAAATGTGCTGAGAAGTTAGCAGGGTGGGCAGCAGAGAAGTTTGGGAATAACAAAAGAAGAATCCAGAAGACAGAAAAGAGGTTTGGTATTGTTCAGAATCGGCCACCTTCCAATGATATGCTTCGAGAATGTGAGTATCTAGTGAAGGAGTTGCAGGAGCTTCAACGGATGGAGGAAAGTTTTTGGTTAGCAAGAGCCCGAACCAATGAGATGAGGGATGGAGACAGAAACATCAAGTACTTTCATCAGAAAGCAAGCTAGAGGAAAAGACACAACACTATAGAAGGACTCTTAAAGGAGTATGGGACATGGAACATGGACATGGATTTTATTGCTGAAATTATCTCATCGTATTTCAATTATTTGTTCTCTAGCTCCAACCCTGTTGGTATGAAGGAGTTCTTGGAGGCTTTCCACAGGTGGTTCCCAAATCTTCCTATTCAGATCTGAATAGCGTTCCTTCCAAGGCATAAGTGTTGATGCCTTTACAGCAAATGCACCTGAATAAAGCACTGGGACCAGATGGTATGAAAGCAATCTTTTATCAAAAATTTTGGATGACTATCAAGAGTAGTCTGTTGTCCTTTATTTCTAAATGGTGGAACAGAGAGGTGATTCATGCTTCCATCAATGATACTAATATTTCCCTCATTCCAAAAACAAGAAACCCAGTCTGGTTATCTGAGTATAGGCCCATAAGCCTCTGTAATGTATCTTATAAAATCATCACCAAGGTTCTGGCCAACAGGATCAAGCCGCTTATGAATGAGATCATTTCTAAAAACCAAAGTGCTTTCATTGGGGGGAGGATGATAATAGATAATGTCTTGGTTTTGTATGAAGTGTTCAACACTATGAAACACAGGAAGAAGGGGAAAGAAGTCTTATGGCTCTTAAGCTGGACATGAGCAAGGCATACGACAGGGTGGAATGGTCCTTCTTGAAGGGGGATATGGGAAGGTTAGGGCTACCATCTATTTGGAGTGGGAAGGTTATGGAGTGTGTGACTAGTATATCCCACAAGTTCATCGTCAATGGCAATACGAGAGGATCTTCAAATCCATCCAGAGGGCTTCGCCAAGGTGATCCGATATCCCCCTATCTCTTTCTTTTTTGCGCTGAAGCTCTCTCTTTCTCTCTTTCCAAAGTAGCACAGGACAATATTTTTTTTTTATTTAAGCCAGGGGACCATCTAAGCACATGACAATAGAATACATGGGGTAAGATTTTGTATATAGGCTCCACAGATTACTCATCTCCTTTTTGCAGATGACAATATTGTTTTCACAAGGGCGACCTTAGAAGAATGTTCCACTTTAGCTGAAATTTTCAGCCAATACGAGAGGGCATCTGGGCAGAAAATTAATTTTGATAAGACAGAGGTCTCCTTTAGTGCAAATGTGACCAGAAAAAGGCGGGAGTTAATCAAGAACCGGTTGCAAGTGAGGGAGGTGGACAGACATGAGAGGTATCTTGATCTTCCCATGGTGGTTGGGAGGTCAAAGAAGCTTGTGTTTGCTGCAATTAAAGACAGGGTAGGGAAGAAACTTCAGGGGTGGAAGGAATAGCTCCTATCCAGGCTAGGTAAAGAGGTTTTAATCAAGGCATTCATCTAAGCTATTCCCACTTACCACATGAGTATCTTCAAGATCCCAGAAGCAATTATATATTGATGAGATCCATGCTATGATGGCACAGTTTTGGTGGTGTTCTAAAGAGGGGGAAAGGAAGATTCATTGGATGAGTTGGGAGAGGTTATGTAAGACTAAGGAGAACGGAGGTATGGGGTTTAGAGATTTGAAATCTTTCAACCAAGCTCTTCTTGCTAAACATGGGTGGAGGTTGGCGGTGCATGGTGAATCTCTTGCTTCCCGGATCCTAAAGGTGAAATACTATAGGTCGTCGTTTACCCTTCATGTGGAGTTAGGGGGTAATCCTAGTTATACTTGGAGAAGTATTTGGGGGGGGGCATGCAGGGGGTGAAGGGGGGATTAATTTGGAGGGTGGGGGATGGGAGAGACATCCATATCTACAAGGAGAGGTGGATTCCACACATGGGTGGAGTGGTTAGTAGATACTTGGTGAATGGGCCGGTGGAATATAGGTTTGTGAGTGATTTGATTTGTAGGGGGGCGAAGAGGTGGAATAGGGAGGCGGTAGAGACTTGTTTTCCCACATATATTGCTAGGAGAGTGCTCATCATTCCTTTATCACAAATACATGAGGAGGACAGTCTCTATTGGGAAAAGGAGAGTAATGGGATGTTTTCGGTTAGGAGTGCTTACTCATTTATCCAAGAAGGAGAGGATTTGGTGGAGGGGAGGGATATGGAGGTATGGAAGAGAATTTGGAAGCAAAGATGGCCACCGAAATTAAAACACTTCATATGGAGAGCAATGAGAAACATTCTACCGACCAAGGTGGAACTACTAAGGAAGCACGTGACCCAAGATGATGGTTGCTCTCACTGTGGATAGCGAGTGGACATTTTTCCTGTTTTTCTATAGTGTGACATTACTTGACAGGTATGGGCAGTAGGTGAGTTTGATTGGACGGGGAAGCTAGCTGCTCATGATGTGGGGAGCTTGGTGAGGAGCTTGTTTGATGGAGAGGACAGCAGACACATGGATGAGGGAGTGTCTCTACTGTGGGTGGCATGGACAACAAGGAACAAAGTGGTTTTTGACAATCACCCTCCTTTCATTCCGGGTATCGCGGCTGGCTTCATCAAAATGGTGGCAGATCATGCGAGGTATCATGCAGCTGTTGGACATCTAGCCTCTTCTACGACATCAAAGACAGTCACTTGGCAGCACCCACCCCTTGGCAGCGTGAAGATCAACACTGATGCATCTATCACCACTTCGGAGGAGAATGGTTGTAGGGCAGCCATCTGGGATGAGCACGGTCAGCTCTTGTGTAACATCCCTGACCTGGGTTATGAATTAAACCTAGATGTTTTGCCTAATATGGCTGAGTATATTCTTAATCTTACCTTGGGAAAAGTAATTAGGGCTCATGAGGAACTTATGTTTCAATTTTGGTCCTGTTTGGACAATGTTGAAGCAATGTTTGCTTATTTTGGACTAAAGTGCAAATTGCCCAAATTGGAGGGGTTAAATTGCAAATGTTGCATGATAAGATGTTCCTCTGATGTTGTGACATCATAATAATGAATATGATGTAGTTGTAAGGTTTCTACAAGTCTGGACACCAAGATAGAGCTTGTTGGACAATGTTGTGCATTAAAACCCAGTTTTGGTGTAAAGTGCAATTTATCCAAAACCTAGGGTTCAATATGCAAATAACCACTTCAATAAGGACCCTAATGTTTCTTGGCATCATTTATAGAAAAGAAAATGAGAGGTACTCCTCATTTGAATTAAGTTGGAGGAGAGAGAATCTTGATATTAAAATAATCAAGATTTAATCTTAAGTGAAACCCTAATTCAATTTAGGGCAAAAATGAATGTATTAATTAAAGGGCCTTCAACCAAAATGTTTTGGGTTGATTTTGAATAAGGATTTACGTTCCTTTGACAAGATAAGGAACGAAAATATCTTAAGTAGGTGAAATTCCACTCACCTTATTATAAGGAAAAGAATTTCCACTCAAAAAGATATATTAATATTATAATGGATTAAGGTGCTTATTTTCTTTTCCCTTAATCCATGGATAATTGAAGGGATTTCGGTGGCTTTGAGTTGCCTTTGTATGCAATCAAACCAAGGAGGAAGAGGTGGTACTATTTTTGGAATTAAATGCATTTTAATAAGGCATTTTCTCTCTCATCAATTTCCTTATAAAAGTGCCATTTCCAAGCACAAATCAAGGCCTTTTTCGGATTTTCTTCTTCCCCTTGCTTGCAAAACCGACCAAGGAGCTAGGGAGGAGCAGGGAGCACGTCCCCAACCTGTGGGTAAGCCCTTGACCTTCGTTCTCCTTGATTTCATGGTGGAAATCGAAAATACATTATGGATTCCTTCTTATTTCGATCTCCTCTTCAACCCTAGCCAACTTTTGCAATCAAAAGCTTGAGGACGAGCCTAGGGGGAGTTGCTAGAGCTTCATCCACCATTAATGGCATGAGAGTGGATCTTTGGAGCTCAATTGGAGGCGGGTTTTATAACTCAAACCCTTAAACATTGCCATTGCATCAATTCTATATGCTTTGTTGATTGATTTCTTCAATTTGATACACACTTGTTTCTTTGCGGCAATTTCCATCAAGAACGGTTGCTTTTCTTGGTTGTTCGAAGGAAGGGGATGATGACATCATCCTAGATGCTTATCCAAAGAAAATTACCAAGCAAAACCGTTTTGATAGCTACTCCAAATCGTTTTAATTTTATTGGCTATGCGGTTTCAGCAAACTGTTTAAGGGCAAACGGTTTGAAACCGTTTGGGAGAAAACGGTCTCAAGACCGTTTGATATGGTTGACCAAGCATTGACCGTTTGGAAATTTTGTTCCTAATTATGTAGGCTGATAACCCTCCAAATTTGAGGGATTAACTCCAAAGGAATCGAGAGTTGAAGTCCAATCAATTAGGAAATCAAATTGAATTATGTGCTGATTTTCAACCTGATTAACTTGACCTGGTTGAGAAAACGGTTTCAAGACCGTTTGAGATGGTTGACCAAGCATTGACCGTTTACGATTCCTATTCATAATTATGTTTTTTAATAACCCTCCAAATTTTAGGGATTAACTCCAAAGTAATCTTGAGTTGAAGCCTAATCAATTAGGGAAACCTAATTGGATTAAGTGGTGATTTTGCATTCTGATTTAATTGAACTTTTTGGGCAAACGGTCTCAAGACCGTTTGAGTGCGTTGACCAAGCGTTGACCGT
Source organism: Alisma plantago-aquatica (assembly GCA_963693085.1). Lineage (NCBI taxonomy): Eukaryota > Viridiplantae > Streptophyta > Magnoliopsida > Alismatales > Alismataceae > Alisma > Alisma plantago-aquatica. Next base: position 917,952,461 of record OY856409.1, read on the forward strand.
TTGGGATTAATGTTCCTAATTATGTGGTCTAATGACTCACCGAATTTGAGGGATTAAATCCCAAGGAATCATGAGTTGAAGGCTATTCAATTAGGCAAACCCTAATTGAAAACAGTGTTGAAATTCCAATGAGGTAAGTTGAGATTTTGGGTTGATTAGCCCAAACGGTTTCAAGACCGTTTGGGGATCACCCAAACAGTCTCAAGACCGTTTGGGGGTCACCCCAAGACCGTTTGGAGGTCTGGGGTCAAGTATAGTTGACCAATTGAAGGTCCAAAGGTACTAATCATATTGCAATGTAGTGCTGCTTTGTTGATCAACTCGATAGACCAATCCATGATGATTTTTCACTAGAATCCAAAGGTTGGATGGGCCAAACGGTCTCAAGACCGTTTGGAGCTCATCCAAACGGTCGCAAGACTGTTTGGTGGTCACCCAAGACCATTTGGAGGTCTAGGGTTGAGTATGGTTAGGTGTTTGAAGGTCTAAAGGTACCAAGGTGTTATACAATGCAATGTTGATTTGGTGATCAATTCAATGATCCAAACCTTAATTGGATGGATTGGATTTGAGTGATATGATGGGAAAATGGTCTCAAGACCGTTTGAGGTCATCCAAACGACCTCAAGACCGTTTGGGGTCAGGTCATACCCAATTCGGATAATGTTTCAATAGTTTCAAAGTAACCAATCTTGCATTGATGAGTGTTGTTGGATCTTCGATTCCAAACCCTAATTCAATTGAATCAAACCCTAATTGATGATCAATTGAGGGTCAATTGAGGGTCAAATCAGTTTAAGGTTGACCTATTAAACTCAATTGAAGTATGAGTATAGGTCCAATTGATGATTGGTTCCATGAATTCAATGATTGAAGGAATCAACATTGAAAACCCCAATTCAATTGGATACCTCATGTCATTGAAGGTCCAATTGATCAAACCTTTTTGGAAACCTAATGTAATTAGGTGAGAGATACCCTTAATGGTACTAATCAATAATGCATAACAAATGCATGGATCCAATATATGATTAGTAAACCCTAGTTGAGGGTGTATCCTTATGAACCCTGGTTGAGGGTGTATCCTTGTGAAACCCTAGTTGAGGGTGTATCCTTGTGAAACCTTAGTTGAGGGTGTATCCTTATGAACCCTGGTTGAGGGTGTATCCTTGTGAAACCCTGGTTGAGGGTGTATCCTTGTGAAACCCTAGTGGAGGGTGTATCATTGTGAACCTTGGTTGAGGGTGTAACCTTGTGAAATCCTAGTAGAGGGTGTATCATTGTGAACCCTGGTTGAGGGTGTATCCTTGTGAATCCCTAGTTGAGGGCGTATCATTGCGATTGTTTATAGGCAACTTTATAATAAAGTTATGCCTTAAACTAAGATAAGTCCATATCACGTGAGATAGTTGGACAATTCTAATGTGTGGCCTATGCATTATATGCTAAGGGTGAGTATTATGTGATGGAATGTATTAAGAGGGCAAATACCTTAATACAAGATAAAGTTGGTTAACTCAAGAGGGTCTGGATTAATGAGAAATGGGGAACCCTAACCATAATTTGGGGAAAAGGGAATGATAAACCATGTTTAATAGTGAACCCTAATTCCTGGTTAAGGAATGATGGTGTTACTATTGTATCACATGATGTGATGAATATCTTGTATGACTGTTACCATGCCTAATAACCATGCAGGTATGATGAGATGATGAATATAGCCAAGTTTGGGCTGTGACATTTATATAATAAATGTTGATTGGCTTTTTGTGCGTTGATGTTGTTGTTGCTTTATAAAAGTAACAATGTGTATGGATTTTATGAACCATGTGAATAAGTTGTTGCCTAGTGAGAGGTGACAAGATGTGAATGGCCTTGTGAGCCATGTGAATAAGTTGTTGCCTAGTGAGAGGTGACAAGATGTGAATGGCCTTGTGAGACATGTGAATAAGTTGTTTCCTAGTGAGAGGTGACAAGATGTGAATGGCCTTGTGAGCCATGTGAATAAGTTGTTGCCTAGTGAGAGGTGACAAGATGTGAATGGCCTTGTGAGCCATGTGAATAAGTTGTTGCCTAGTGAGAGGTGACAAAATTTGAATGGCCTTGTGATCCATGTGAATAAGTTTTTGCCTAGTGAGAGGTGACAAGATGTGAAGGGCCTTGTGAGCCATGTGAATAAGTTGTTGCCTAGTGAGAGGTGACAAGATGTGAATGGCCTTGTGAGCCATGTGAATAAGTTGTTGCCTAGTGAGAGGTGACAAGATATGAATGGCCTTGTGAGCCATGTGTGATGCTTGGGTAACAAGTATCATGTTTACTTGTAACATTTGTGTTAGTAAGTTATGCTAGAGAACTTGGCTGATGTTACATTCCTGTTATATATCTATAGTTCATTGATGATTATTCATATTTGTTGTATTCATTACAAGTAGATGGATGAACTATGATTCTACCATGGGTAGATGCAATGCTCTTATTGGAAATGGAGAATTTCTTATTCTGACTATGAAGAATAATTCTGCCTATTAATGCAAAAGTAATCCCTTCTCAGTTTAATTTCATAATCTTCTATAACAATATTTCTGGCGGAGAGTTATATCTCTCGCTGGGGCAATTTACAATTGTCTCACCCCCGTGGGAAACATTTTTAGGTATGCATGAAAGGCAGAGCAGAAATCCTAGAACAGGGAAAGAGCAGCAGCAACAGCAACAACAGGGACAACAATAAGATCTCAGGTGGAGATATTGTCTGTCTAGTCATATAGATAGTAGTCCTATGTGACGTCTCTGTACTCTCAGGTCCTCGGAGTTTTTAGTCAGTGTTTTTGATATATCAGTCTGAGGTTTTGTCTTGATGCCTCAAGATTTGTATGCTTCCTGCATATATGTTTATAAGGCAGCTGATGATGTAGTCTCTGGAAAAAGATGGTACAGGATATGTACGTTTGAAATAGAATGTATATGATATACAATGGCATTTGATGGAAAAGATTTCCTATGTGTGGATCTCTTTGCAAAAAGTTTTAATTTTTAGTGATTTTTGCTAATCCGCTGCTTGATGAATGCTTCCGCATTAGTTAATCTTGTTTTCGCGAGACGGTCGTCACAATTTAGTGGTATCAGAGCTCTAGGTTCGCTGAGTCTATAGAGACATAGGACTAAGGTAGTAGAGTCTATTCTGGTGTCATCTAGTGTATCTGAAAGTGCCTTCTGCTCATATAAGAGAAGAAGAACTTAAAGATGACTGGGTCACATGAGGAGGTTGCTGCAGGAAGAAGCAATGTTGCACTAGGAAAAGGTGCATGGGAGCAGGCAAGAGAGAGATATAGAAATGATGCCTGAAGAAAATCTAGAGATGGAAAATCCTGTGTGTATAATGGTATGAAAAGTGGGGAATATGATAGTAAATAAAGTGCATACTACCTAATCTCAATACTTGTATACCCTGGCCAGGTATATGATTATTGTAGATAAGGCAAGTATGAAACTCTTAGATTGTTATCTTTTTAATTACTATGATCAAGTAGTCATTCTGAAACAATCCAGAGAGTATAATGAAATTAAATAGGAAGAGCTAAGTGAAATATTTTCAAAAAAAAAACTTAGTGAACTTGCTTCGTGAATACTTAGTGAACTTGCTTCGTGAATACTTAGTGAACTTGCTCCGTGAATACTTAGTGAACTTGCTTTGTGAATACGTAGTGAACTTGCTTCGTGAATACTTAGTGAACTTGCTTCGTGAATACTTAGTGAACTTGCTCCGTGAATACTTAGTGAACTTGCTCCGTGAATACTTAGTGAACTTGCTTCGTGAATACTTAGTGAACTTGCTTCGTGAATACTTAGTGAACTTGCTCCGTGAATACTTAGTGAACTTGCTCCGTGAATACTTAGTGAACTTGCTCTGTGGATACTTAGTGAACTTACTCAGTAGATTGCCGAATGAATTATCTCTATTAGATATATATGTTTCTCTTTTGTTAAATATTCCTGGGTGATGATAGAAGTATGCTCTTTTATGCTTCTTCTTTTCAATGATATGAACATCATATGTTAGGGGTTTATGCCTTGCATTAACAATAAACATTGATGAGGTTGAATTAATGAAAGGAGCTTTGTATGGAATCACAGAGTTCATGATATCTCCATGATATTAAGATGATATGTGGAGACTTGAGGGCATGATTAATGAACAATCTGTCTCTCCTTTCCCTGGGATTTCGAGGACGAAATCCTTGTTAGGGGTTTATAATTTGTAACATCCCTGACCTGGGTTATGAATTAAACCTAGATGTTTTTCCTAATAAGGCTGAGTATATTCTTAATCTTATCTTGGGAAAAGTAATTAGGGCTCGTGAGGAACTTATGTTTCAATTTTGGTCCTGTTTGGACAATGTTGAAGCAATGTTTGCTTATTTTGGACTAAAGTGCAAATTGCCCAAATTGGAGGGGTTAAATTGCAAATGTTGCATGATAAGATGTTCCTCTGATGTTGTGACATCATAAGAATGAATATGATGTAGTGGTAAGTTTTCTACAAGTCTGGACACCAAGATAGAGCTTGTTGGACAATGTTGTGCATTAAAACCCAATTTTGGTGTAAAGTGCAATTTACCCAAAACCTAGGGTTCAATATGCAAATTACCACTTCAATAAGGTCCCTAATGTTTCTTGGCATCATTTATAGCAAAGAAAATGAGCGGTACTCCTCATTTGAATTAAGTTGGAGGAGAGAGAATTTTGATATTAAAATAATCAAGATTTAATCTTAAGTGAAACCCTAATTCAATTTAGGGCAAAAATGAATGTATTAATTAAAGGGCCTTCAACCAAAATGTTTTGGGTTGATTTTGAATAAGGATGGACGTTCCTTTGACAAGATAAGGAACGAAAATATCTTAAGTAGGTGAAATTCCACTCACCTTATTATAAGGAAAAGAATTTCCACTCAAAAAGATATATTAATATTATAATGGATTAAGGTGCTTATTTTCTTTTCCCTTAATCCATGGATAATGGAAGGGAGTTCGGTGGCTTTGAGTTGCCTTTGTATGCAAGCGAACCAAGGAGGAAGAGGTGGTACTATTTTTGGAATTAAATGCATTTTAATAAGGCATTTTCTCTCTCATCAATTTCCTTATAAAAGTGCCATTTCCAAGCCCAAACCAAGGTCTTTTTCGGATTTGCTTCTTCCCCTTGCTTGCAAAACCGACCAAGGAGCTGGCGAGGAGCAGGGAGCATGTCCCCAACCTGTGGGTAAGCCCTTGACCTTCGTTCTCCTTGATTTCATGGTGGAAATCAAAAATAAATTATGGATTCCTTCTTATTTCGATCTCCTCTTCAACCCTAGCCAACTTTTACAATCAAAAGCTTGAGGACGAGCCTAGGGGGAGTTGCTAGAGATTCATCCACCATTAATGGCGTGAGCTTGGAGCTTTGGAGCTCAATTGGAGGCGGGTTTAATAACTCAAACCCTTAAACATTGCTATTGCATCAATTCTCTATGCTTTGTTGATTGATTTCTTCAATTTGATACACACTTGTTTCTTTGCTGCAATTTCCATCAAGAACGGTTGATGTTCTTGGTTGTTCGAAGGAAGGGGATGATGACATCATCCTAGATGCTTATCCAAATAAAATTACAAAGCAAAACCATTTTGATAGCTACTCCAAATCGTTTTAATTTGATTGGCTATGCGGTTTCAGCAAACCGTTTAAGGGCAAACGGTTTGAAACCGTTTGGGAGCAAACGGTTTCAAGACCGTTTGAGTGAAAAACACTAGAGGGGGGTGAATAGAGTAATAAAGTGATTTTAACAATTATTTAACTCAAACAACCAACCACAAAATATTGGACAAGGGGACAAGGATTTAGAGTGGTTCCTACCTTAGCAAATACTAAGGTAGTCAGTCCACTACCCGGTTGCTTATCCAACCGGGATTTGGAAAGAATTTAATTTTATTACCTCGCAAGGACTTTACATAAAATTACAATTCTCTCCCTAAACCCTTCAAGCAGCCTTCACCTAGAAGTAATCGCACCAACCTTGAAGCAGCCTTCACCTAGAAGTAATTGCACCAACCTTGAAGCAGTCTTCCTCCTGAAGTAGCTTCCCATTGCAATAGCCTTCTTGAAGTAGCTTCCCGTTGTGATAGCCTTCTTGAAGTAGCTTGAAGTCCACCTTCTCCAATCCGCAGCCTCCAACCCTACGAGTAGCAAGGAGAATACAAAGAATAAAAGGAACAAGAAGGAAAACATAAATTACAACTTATCCTTTTAAGCATAAGGTTTGATTTGCCTATATCAAGCGTATTGATCTCCTAACCAATGAGTGTAGAAGTGTAAGTGCTGTGGAAAGGAGATGCTAGCCTATATGACACGAAAATGGAGCAATGGGAATGAATAGCCAATGTTGGAATTGCTCTATTGCTCAAAACAGATTGCCAATGAGTATTCAAGCTCAAGTATAGCACAAGTGTATCTTAGGTGTATATAGGTGTCCTAAGGCATGTCCTATTTATAGGAATGACCTACAAGTGCTTAAGGACATTCTAGACACCTTCTAGGTGGTTCTAAGTGCTTAACTAGCCGTTAGGTATAAGTTAGGTGCATTAGTAATGGCTAGTTGCTTTATTCTGCAGTTGCTGTCAAAGTCCATCTCGGTCGACAAATTGTCGACCGAGATACCTACTCGGTCGAAGTTTTGTCGACCGACAGGCTCTCTGGATCAACGTTCATTTGCAACTGCCAACTACCTTGTCAGCTGTGTCTAACGGCTACTTGGGTCTTTCTCGGTCGAGAAGTTTGTCGACCGAGAGTGTCTCGGTCGAGGAGTTTGTCGACCGAGATTGACCCTGTTTCAATCTTTCAATTAAGGCACTAAGTGTGTGTATGAGTGTGCATATGTGACACTATTGAAGGGGATGACATGACTAAGTGTGGTGTTTAGCTAGGGAAGATCTAACGCTTGATTTACATGAAGTCTAAGTACTTGTACATTATATATTTGTACAAGTTTACAATTGATTACATTTCATGACATTTACAATCATTCAAGCATATAGATTCCCTAGAGCTTTGTCATCCACCTTATTCCTGCAACACTCAAGTAGCACATTAGATCAAAAAGAATGAAATGTTTGTCATCATCGAAACAAAGGGATTTATCATATGTCCAATTTATCCAACAATCTCCCCCTTTTTGAAGATGACAAACATTTCCTAAATATGAAATAAGGAAATATAAAGCATGTGAGTTTCATACCTGAAGATTACCTTTTGTAGCCATTCTTGTTTTGCAAGTGAGTGCTTGGCCATCAAGATGAAACTCATTTATATTTTTTATTTTATATTCTTTCTCCCCCTTTGACATTTCAAAAAGATATCCAGGGTGAATATTTTATATTTCTTCTCCCCCTTAATTTTATACTATGCTCCCCCTTAAATAGATATTCTATCAGGAACATGGATTTAATATCATTTTTGTCTAATTTAGCCACAATTTGTTTCTCAATCATTTGCAAAGGATGTTAAGCTTTGAAATGATATGAGTTCCCTTAAGCTTATGATGAATGTATATTGACTTCTCACCCATTTTATAAGGGATGTTAAGCCCTAAAAATGAAATGAGAATCCTTTAATCTTAAAGTACATAAAAATGTCTCCAACCAAATGCATGGGATGTTAAGCCCTGATTTGTTTAGAGAGTTCCTTTAAGAACAAGATATATCATTTTTATGAAATTCATAGATTTTGTCATAACCAAGAGTAAAAGTACTAAGGTCTTAATAAGCTCCAAATGATGATTACAATTTTTTTTTAAGCTTCTTAAGCAAATAATCAAATTTGTTTGTATGAGCTCCCCCTTAATCTTACAATTAAAGCAATTTAAAGCTTCTAAGGTCACAGATGATTTTAAATTTTGATTTTGACCTTTATCAAAAGTACACTAAGATTAAGTATAATAAAATGATGTCCAAATAAGCATTTTGTCAAAGCTTATTTTAGGTCGACCTTGACTTCGACCATAGCGCCCCTTGGTCAAATTTTATTTCAACCAAGAGGAAAAAATTGCAGATTTCCAATTTAAGCATTCATATGTGAAGTACTTGATTAGATATCAATTTTGAAGAATGTTTAGTGATACTCAATATGAAAACATCCTCTTAAAAATGAAAGCACGATTAATATCTCAAGTCTTTTAAAGATGCCAATTGAGCAATTTTTATCTTATGTGTTGCAAGCATTTCTAAGCGAGAAATCATCATTGAATTATTTTGCTTTCCTATGTATCATCAAGGATCCATGCATACAATTATCATTATCTATTCTTGCTAACACAGCATCATCATGATGAAAATGATAATTCCATGATTGTAATCACATGATTTCTATATGGGTAGACCATAAAATACTTTAGGAAACATCATGTGAATAATGATAAAACAGAAATTTCCTTTTTATTAAGCTAAGCATAATTTCAGTTTTAACTTAAATCATTTAGAGAATACACCAAATTAATCTCATATAAGTTTTCAGGGATGATTTCCAAAATATATACAGTCATTAATCACAAATAGATAGCAATTTGATCAATTACAAAAAGAATTCAGCAATTTTACAGCAGACTGGAAATCAGTGTCATGCTCGGTCGACAATTTCTCGACCGAGGTTCACTCGGTCGACAGATTCTCGACCGACAAAGTTTCTGGAATATTTTCAGAACTGTTAATTTATTCCAAGCAAAATAAGATTATGCAAGTTTAGAGCTCGATTTGTGTTGAGATATGACATTTGTATATCAAGAATCAATTTAGGTCAAATCTCAACTAGTAAATTTTAAGCTACTAAGTTTTAGGAATCCAAGCTAAATCATCATTCTTTTTCTTATATGGGCATGAAAATGAATAATGTCCGAGACGCATGCAATAATGACAACTAATAGAGTCAACTTCATTTCTCTTTCTAGGAATTGTGTTCCTAGGTACAAACATAATCTTAGTCTTGGATGCTTTAACTCTTTTGAGTTTATTTCTCCTTGGATCATATCCTAATCCTCTTCTTCCATTATAACTAGAGGAAATTTTCGGAATATTTTCAAGCATGTCATTTCCTCTTAACTCATTTACATTTCTTTATAACTTAGCAATATCATCCATCTTCTTATTTATATCTTTCTTTGCTTGATCTAAATCAGAGACTAGAGAGTTTCTTTCTTTGACAACCTCATCATAATCTAAATGTGAACATAGAATAGGTTGTTTTTGAAGATCATTGACTTGAGTTTGCAAGTTTAACTTTTCTAAGGAAAGAAGATTGCAATTTGCTTCTACCGATTTTATCTTAAGATCATAATCTTCATTTTCCTTTTTGAGATTTTCATTTTCGGATATAAGAGCAAGAAGTTTAACATTCAAATCATCATTTACTTTATTTGATTTCTTAAGTTTCTTCTTGTACTCAATATATTTCTCATGCGTATCTTGAAGACTAGAAATTAGATCCTCTTTTGGTAGATCATAAAGACTTACCTCTTCTTCGTCTTCATTTGTTGTAGCAATGAGACATTCTACTTCTTCTTTTCCATCATCACTATCATCACTTGAATCATCCCATGCAACTTTATATGCTCTTTCTTTCTTTTTGTGAGATGATTTCTTCCCTTTCTTGAGTTTTGGACAATCACCTTTCATGTGTCCCTTTTTGCCACATTCAAAGCACCTGGAAGAAGAAACACTAGAAGTTTTATTAGTTTTAAAACTTTTATATTGCTTACCATTTATAATGAGAGTTTCTTCTTCACTATCATCTTCACTTGTGTCATGAGTGTCCTTGGTTGATGCTTTGAATGCAATGTCCTTCTTTTTGCCTTGTTGACGTTCACGTTCTCTTCTTTCTTCCTCTTCTAAAGTTGCCTCATGAGCTTCTAGATTGCCAATGAGTTGCTCCATTTTCAGTTTAGTGAGATCATTAGCTTCTTCAATGGCTGTCACCTTGGGCTTGTATTTGGGAGGAAGTGATCGAAGTACTTTTGATACCTGGTCTTCTTCAAGAACGGTTTTTCCTAAGGCATTCAAACCATTAACAATAGAAGAGAATTTTGCAAACATTTCACTAATGGATTCATTTGGATCCATACGAAAGTGTTCAAACTTCTGTTTAAGCATACTAATCTTAGAATTCTTAACTTGAACCGTACCTTCATAGGTTATGGACAATCTATGCCATATTTCATAGGCTGTTTCACAATTTGATATTCTATTAAATTCTCCTACTGAAATTGAACAATAAAGAATACTTACAGCCTTTGCATTCATTTGAGCCAATTTTACCGTATTTGCATCCCACTCTGCATATTGTATTTGAGGAAGCTCGTATGGGGTTGAGACCATCCTCCATAAGTTTCAACTTATGCCTTGAAAGTAGAACTGCATCCTTCTCTTCCAATATGTGTAGTTTGTTCCATCAAACACTGGAGGCCTAGCAACAAATGTCCCTTCAAGATTAAGGTTGTTGAGCACTCCGTCACCCATTCTTCAAGACATTGTTAGGGTTCCTTGAAGCCTGCTCTGATACCAATTGAAAAACACTAGAGGGGGGTGAATAGAGTAATAAAGTGATTTTAACGATTATTTAACTCAAACAACCAACCACAAAATATTGGACAAGGGGACAAGGATTTAGAGTGGTTCCTACCTTAGAAAATACTAAGGTAGTCAGTCCACTACCCGGTTGCTTACCCAACCGGGATTTGGAAAGAATTTAATTTTATTACCTCGCAAGGACTTTACGTAAAATTACAATTCTCTCCCTAAACCCTTCAAGCAGCCTTCACCTAGAAGTAATCGCACCAACCTTGAAGCATCCTTCACCTAGAAGTAATTGCACCAACCTTGAAGCAGCCTTCCTCCTGAAGTAGCTTCCCGTTGCAATAGCCTTCTTGAAGTAGCTTCCCATTGCGATAGCCTTCTTGAAGTAGCTTGAATTCCACCTCTCCTCCGAGAAGAACCTTCTACAATCTGCAGCCTCCAACCCTAGGAGTAGCAAGGAGAATACAAAGAATAAAAGGAACAAGAAGGAAAATAGAAATTACAACTTATCCTTTTAAGCACAAGGCTTGATTTGCCTATATCAAGCGTATTGATCTCCTAACCAATGAGTGTAGAAGTGTAAGTGCTGTGGAAAGGAGATGCTAGCCTATATGACACGAAAATGGAGCAATGGGAATGAATAGCCAATGTTGGAATTGCTCTATTTCTCAAAATAGATTGCCAATGAGTATTCAAGCTCAAGTATAGCACAAGTGTAGCTTAGGTGTATATAGGTGTCTTAAGGCATGTCCTATTTATAGGAATGACCTACAAGTGCTTAAGGACGTTCTAGACACTTTCTAGGGGGTTCTAAGTGCTTAACTAGCCGTTAGGTATAAGTTAGGTGCATTAGTAACGGCTAGTTGCTTTATTCTGCAGTTGCTGTCAGAGTCCATCTCGGTCGACAAATTGTCGACCGAGATACCTACTCGGTCGAAGTTTTGTCGACCGATAGGCTCTCTGGATCAACGTTCATTTGCAACTACCAACTACCTTGTCAGCTGTGTCTAACGGCTACTTGGGTCTTTCTCGGTCGAGAAGTTTGTCGACCGAGAGTGTCTCGGTCGAGGAGTTTGTCGACCGAGATTGACCCTGTTTCAATCTTTCAATTAAGGCACTAAGTGTGTGTACGAGTGTGCATATGTGACACTATTGAAGGGGATGACATGACTAAGTGTGGTGTTTAGCTAGGGAAGATCTAACGCTTGATTTACATGAAGTCTAAGTACTTGTACATTATATATTTGTACAAGTTTACAATTGATTACATTTCATGACATTTACAATCATTCAAGCATATAGATTCCCTAGAGCTTTGTCATCCACCTTATTCTTGCAACACTCAAGTAGCGTGTTAGATCAACAAGAATGAAATGTTTGTCATCATCGAAACAAAGGGATTTATCATATGTCCAATTTATCCAACATTGAGATGGTTGACCAAGCATTGACCGTTTGGGAATTTTGTTCCTAATTATGTAGCCTGATAACCCTCCAAATTTGAGGGATTAACTCTAAAGGAATCGAGAGTTGAAGGCCAATCAATTAGGCAATCAAATTGAATTATGTGCTGATTTTCAACCTGATTAACTTGACCTGGTTGAGCAAATGGTTTCAAGACCATTTGATATGGTTGACCAAGCGTTGACCATTTGGGATTCCTGTTCATAATTATGTTTATTAATAACCCTCCAAATGTGAGGGATTAAATCCAAAGGAATCGTGAGTTGAAGCCTAATCAATTAGGGAAATCTAATTGGATTAAGTGGTGATTTTTCATTCTGATTTAATTGAACTTTTTGGGCAAACGGTCTCAAGACCGTTTGAGTGCGTTGACCAAGTGTTGACCGTTTGAGATTACTGTTCCTAATGATGTGGTCTAATGACTCACCGAAATTTAGGGATTAACTCCCAAGGAATCATAAGTTGAAGGCTATTCAATTAGGCAAACCCTAATTGAAAATAGTGCTGAAATTTTAATGAGTTAAGTTGAGATTTTGGGTTGATTAGCCCAAACGGTTTTAAGACCGTTTGGGGGTCACCCCAAGATCGTTTGGAGATCTGGGGTCAAGTATAGTTGACAAATTGAAGGTCCAAAGGTACTAATCATATTGCAATGTAGTGTTGCTTTGTTGATCAACTCGATAGACCAATCCATGATGATTTTTCACTAGAATCCAAAGGTTGGATGGGCCAAACGGTCTCAAGACCGTTTGGAGCTCATCCAAACGGTCTCAAGACCGTTTGGTGGTCACCCAAGACCGTTTGGAGGTCTAGGGTTGAGTATGGTTAGGAGTTTGAAGGTCTAAAGGTACCAAGCTGTTATACAATGCAATGTTGATTTGGTGATCAATCCAATGATCCAAACCTTAATTGGATGGCTTGGATTTGAGTGATATGATGGGAAAACGGTCTCAAGACCGTTTGGAGGTCATTCAAACGACCTCAAGACCGTTTGGGGTCAGGTCATACCCAATTTGTATAATGGTTCAATAGTTTCAAAGTAACCAATCTTGCATTGATGAGTGTTGTTGGATCTTCGATTCCAAACCCTAATTCAATTGAATCAAACCCTAATTGATGATCAATTGAGGGTCAATTGAGGGTCAAATCAGTTTAAGGTTGACCTATTACACTCAATTGAAGTATGAGTATAGGTCCAATTGATGATTGGTTCCATGAATTCAATGATTGAAGGAATCAACATTGAAAACCCCAATTCAATTGGATACCTCATGTCATTGAAGGTCCAATTGATCAAACCTTTTTGGAAACCTAATGTAATTAGGTGAGATATACCCTTAATGGTACTAATCAATAATTCATAACAAATGCATGGATCCAATATATGATTAGTAAACCCTAGTTGAGGGTGTATCCTTATGAACCCTGGTTGAGGGTGTATCCTTGTGAAACCCTAGTTGAGGGTGTATCCTTGTGAAACCCTAGTTGAGGGTGTATCCTTATGAACCCTGGTTGAGGGTGTATCCTTGTGAAACCCTGGTTGAAGGTGTATCGTTGTGAAACCCTAGTGGAGGGTGTATCATTGTGAACCCTGGTTGAGGGTGTAACCTTGAGAAATCCTAGTGGAGGGTGTATCATTGTGAACCCTGGTTGAGGGTGTATCCTTGTGAAACCCTAGTTGAGGGCGTATCATTGCGATTGTTTATAGGAAACTTTATAATAAAGTTATGCCTTAAACTAAGATAAGTCCATATCACGTGAGATAGTTGGACAATTCTAATGTGTGGCCTATGCATTATATGCTAAGGGTGAGTATTCTGTGATGGAATGTATTAAGAGGGCAAATACCTTAATATAAGATAAAGTTGGTTAACTCAAGAGGGTCTGGATTAATGAGAAATGGGGAACCCTAACCCTAATTTGGGGAAAAGGGAATGATAAACCATGTTTGATAGTGAACCCTAATTCCTGATTAAGGAATGATGGTGTTACTATTGTATCACATGATGTGATGAATATCTTGTATGACTGTTATCATGCCTAATAACCATGCAGGTATGATGAGATGATGAATATAGCCAAGTTTGGGCTGTGACATTTATATAATAAATGTTGATTGGCTTTTTGTGCGTTGATGTTGTTGTTTCTTTATAAAAGTAACAATGTGTATGGATTTTATGAACCATGTGAATAAGTTGTTGCCTAGTGAGAGGTGACAAGATGTGAATGGCCTTGTGAGCCATGTGAATAAGTTGTTGCCTAGTGAGAGGTGACAAGATGTGAATGGCCTTGTGAGCCAAGTGAATAAGTTGTTGCCTAGTGAGAGGTTACAAGATGTGAATGGCCTTGTGAGTCATGTGAATAAGTTGTTGCCTAGTGAGAGGTGACAAGATGTGAATGGCCTTGTGAGCCATGTGAATAAGTTGTTGCCTAGTGAGAGGTGACAAGATGTGAAGGGCCTTGTGAGCCATGTGAATAAGTTGTTTCCTAGTGAGAGGTGACAAGATGTGAATGGCCTTGTGAGCCATATGAATAAGTTGTTGCCTAGTGAGAAGTGACAAGATATGAATGGCCTTGTGAGCCATGTGTGATGCTTGGGTAACAAGTATCATGTTTACTTGTAACATTTGTGTTAGTAAGTTATGCTAGAGAACTTGGCTGATGTTACATTCCTGTTATATATCTATAGTTCATTGATGATTATTCATATTTGTTGTATTCATTACAAGTAGATGGATGAACTATGATTCTACCATGGGTAGATGCAATGCTCTTATTGGAAATGGAGAATTTCTTATTCTGTCTATGAAGAATAATTCTTCCTATTAATGCAAAAGTAACCCCTGCTCAGTTTAATTTTATAATCTTCTATAACAATGTTTCTGGCGGAGAGTTATATCTCTCGCTGGAGCAATTTACAATTGTCTCACCCCCGTGGGAAACATTTTTAGGTATGCATGAAAGGCAGAGCAGAAACACTAGAACAGGGAAAGAGCAGCAGCAACAGCAACAGCAGGGACAGCAATAAGATCTCAGGTGGAGATATTGTATGTCTAGTTATATAGATAGTAGTCCTATGTGTCGTCTCTGTACTCTCAGGTCCTCGGAGTTTTTAGTCAGTGTTTTTGATATATCAGTCTGAGGTTTTGGCTTGATGCCTCGAGATTTGTATGTTGCCTGCATATATGTTTATAAGGCAGCTGATGATGTAGTCTCTGGAAAAAGATGGTACAGGATATGTACGTTTGAAATAGAATGTATATGATATACAATGACATTTGTTGGAAAAGATTTCCTATGTGTGGATCTCTTTGCAAAAAGTTTTATTTTTTAGTGATTTTTTCTAATCCACTGCTTGATGAACGCTTCCGCATTAGTTAATCTTGTTTTCGTGAGACGGTCGTCACATCTTGTGCACCTTCCAATGTCGGTTGGAACAGTCGTACTCAGTGTTTAGTGCGGAGGGTATGGTTGTCCTACACGGCATGCGTCTAGCCCTTAGGGAGGGCTACAAGGATATAGTGGTGGAGACGGATTTCCTACTACTGGTGGAAGCCGTGAAGAAAGGCTGTGGAGGATGCGGCTATGAGGACATCATCACCCGGGATATCATTGAACTCTCTTATAGTTTTCTTTCGTTTAATCTTTGTTTTATTAGAAGCCAAGGCAATAGACTAGCACATGTCTTAGCTGTTTCAGCCTGTCATTTTGTTAACTCTCACTATGTTGGTGGGGGGTTTGATGATCGGATCCTTGTACTTGCTGCAAATGATTTGATTGCGTAATAAAATGGCGGGCGCTCTTTCTCAAAAAGTAAAAGAAGAATGGTACATGGTTTACGAGTCTGCCGTATGAATAACTTATATAAAATATGAACTTTTTTTTGCTAGCTTTTTATGTTTATGCAAGTAATATTTGTACTCCCTAAAGGGGTAAGGTGTCATTTCTTCCCAGACGTAAACAACCCTTTTATTAAAAAGAATAAGGAATGATATTGGGTTACTCATGACTCCATCTAGAGCTAGAGTAAAAGAAATCGGGATCAGTCAGACGAAACAGCATGGAAGGCCAGCTAAACTATCCGGAAGACATCACAGGCGTATGAACAAGACATGGAGCTTCAACACGAGAGGTGATGAAAGGGAGGAAAAGAGGAATGTGGGCGAGCATAAAGAGAGAGGAGTTCCGCAGAAGTAAGGATTCCTCAGGCGATGGTAGACGAGCTGTCTCATGTGTGATTGTAGTGTAGACTTGTCCAAATGGGTGAGTGGATCGGGTTTGAGTTAGGTCGTTGTGGGTGTGGGTGTGGGTTCGGCGGGGGCGGTCAAAAAGATATAGTTCTAAATAGGTGGAAGAAAAGAATATCTAAATCCTGACCTAGAAGATTGCGGGTTGCATGTGGGTGTCTAAATAAAATGTGTCCTCAACAATCAGTTGCTTGTTGCTTTCTTTAACATGAAAAAGACATTTAAAAAAGCTTGTATTTTTTATGTCAAATGTAGTGCAAAGGAACCAACGAATTACTATGTTTGACGTCAAATCATTCGATTAGTGATCGACATATGTTTATACAAACTCAATGAAAAAATAACTAATTGTTGTATGTTGATGTAAAATAGGAAAACCTATATAGTTTCCATGAATAAATATCACAAAAATAACACATAATTTTTTCATGTAATATTAAACATTTCTTATATTACAAGTATTTGTTATTGCCTTTTGAGAGAATGAAATTATTATTGATAGATATAAAAAGTTAACTTGCGTAAAACAAATAATATTTATAATAGGTGTATGTGCATATTATGTATATAAATATATTTTATATATAGAGGCCCTGAGGAAGGCTATTGAGATTATCCTATCAGTTGTTTGTTGTTGGTGATTCCTCTTGACTCGAGGAATCACATTAGGATGGCCATAATCATCGCTTTTATCATTTTGCATGTTTTATGCGGGATATAGCATGTATATGATACGTACTATGTATTGTGGTGATTGGATATGTATATGTATATATAAACAAAATCCCTCATTAAATATTAAGTTTTAGATGCCTTCCAAATGCAATACATGTGAAAAGCTTGATCGACCAAGTGTGGGCACGCCTTAGCGTGGTGCACCGTCTATCTTGTGGAAGCATGAAGGATGAATGTGTGGGTCTTCCCAAACAGGGTGCATATTCATCGTGTTTGCTTTGGGTCAGACTTAACAAGGTGACCTAGATAGGATCTAGCACCTTGAGGCATGGATATGATCATGGAAAGGAGTTGCATATGACATCTTATCAAGAGTTGCATATGATGCAATTGGCAAGAGTTGCCTACCTGAGAGATCTAAGTTGTGGGTGACAGCCCTAGCAGGTCCATGACTTAGAGGATTTCAGGATCTTGCCCATTAGAAGCTTGTACACTGCAATCTTTCGAATTGATGGTGAGGGTTATCAATTTGAAGTAAAATAGTGGGAGTGATAATTCATTAAAGGCCTAATTATATCGTCAACTTTTCAAATCAATCAAATAAGTCAAAAATGAGTTTTTGGACTAAAATTGCATATTTCCTTTTGTAGTACAAATGATAACAAACAACAATCACTTTTCTTTGCGATCAGTCCTTGAAAAGGACAGGCTAAATGGGACAAACTTCTGTGATTGGTATAGGACATTGAGAATTGTTCTCACTCAAGAGCGAAAGCTCTATGTCCTAGATACTCCGATTCCAGAGGAACCTGCTCCTAATGCACCAAAGATAGAAAGGGATGCTTACAAGAAGCATTCTGATGATGCCATTAATGCAAAGTGCTTGATGTTGTGCTCCATGAACCACGAGTTACAGAGACAACATGAGAATATGGGTGTCATTGAGATGATTCAGCATCTCAGGAACTTGTATGAAGATCAAGCACGGCAAGAGAGATGCGATGTCTCAAGGGCACTGTTCAAGTGTGTCATGACAGAAGGAGATCCAGTTGGTCCTCACACACTCAAGATGATTGGGTATGTAGAGAACCTAAAAAGACTGGGATTTCCACTAAGCCAAGAGTTGGCTACTGACCTGATACTGCAATCGTTGCCAGAATCTTACAGTCAGTTTGTGATGAACTACACCATGAACAACTTTGATAGGCCATTGTCAGAGTTGTTGGGCATGTTGAGGAAATTTGAGACATAGATGAAGAAGGAAAAGCCTAAGTTTATGATGGTGATCATGAGCAAGAAAGGCAAGTCCAAGTGCAAGGGAAAGGGCAAAGCTAAGAAAGGTTCTGATGCTATCCAGGAGCCCAAGTTGTCTTCAGCTCTCAAGGCCAAGGGAGGAGTGACCAAGAAAGGAAATTGCCACCATTGTCAAAAGCCAGGACATTGGAAAAGGAATTGTCCTCTCTATCTGGAAGAACAAAAGAAGAAGGAGGCGACAGACGTCTCTACTTGAAGGTGTCATGAAAGTAAACTTGTAACACTTTTTGAGGTATATGATACCAAAATGTAAAGTGTAAAGCACTCAAAAATGGGACAAGTGTTGCTGCCATAGATAGGAGTACTTTAGTTTATTTTCAGCCTAAAAAGGCATGTAATACAGTTATGAACTGCTATTTCATATTTGCCAATAGATAGAAACACTTTATTTTTGCATATTGTATGACAATGATGGCAATCAATAAAGTTGATGTTTCAATCTTTTAAAGATATGATCTTTGTGGCAATGCCTTGTTTATCTTGTGGTATTTGATATGCATAAGATAAAATGATACCTAAAAGTTATAGATAACTCAAACAATCAAATCAGCATCAATCATGAGAAATTCATTTCTAGTTTCCATGTGATGGATAAATCTAGACTCTTTTGGTTAGAGAACCAGTAAGACACATGAATGTCTTGGACATGATTAATCAATATTCACTAATGGTAGTGGGAGAATGATTATCCTATTAGGTATGATACATGTGATGCATTTACATACCTATTGGAACAAATGCTAATACTTCAAATGGTGTTTAGAGAAATACCAATATGAATATCTTGAAGTGTTCAAGATTATCATAGATGAAGTACAAATTTGGTAAAGTGTTAATTCTTGATGAGATCAATGGATGAAATACTTGGACCAAATGTTTGAGATCCTTATGAGTGATTATGATAGTGTGTCATAGTGAACTCATGGTTAAGGCATGGTGATGTCTAAATCAAGAAGGAATCATACTCTAAGGAGTTAGAGAATGATTATCAAATAACTAAATTCTTCTGAATAAAAGAATACCCCACACTAATAAAGGACATTGAGAATCACAAGGAGTTGTGAGTTCTTATATCCTTGATAGATACACCTCAATTATCTATGTGATGAGTTGTTCATATGATGAGTCAACTATCTAGATGAATATGAGGAACTGAATTTTGAGTTATGGTTTGTGACCATTACATCCTAAATGACATCCATGTGAACCATAAGGTATGACCTTGATGGTAGCACCCATTGGAATAAAATCCATAAGTGCAAATGAATCTTAAGTGTTAAGACACATGGATAACATTTTGAGAAGGATGATGCTTGTTGATTGCAACTTAATGACTAAGACATTTGGCATATGAATACTAAAACTGCATTCCTATGAGGAATAAAACAACGATGTGTACGTGACACAACCTATAAGGTTTATGAATCCACTAATGCAAATGAATTCTATAAGTTACAATGGACTAATCAATGTGATTGATTGAGTACAAGCAACTCGGAATTGGATCTTTACTTTGATAATATAGTCAAAGGGTTTGACTGATATGTCAAAGATAAGGAAGGGATCTGTGATTTAGTGGGAGCGTGTTCACATTCCACATGTTGATGTGAAATGGAAATGTTCTAGAACGGAAATCCAAAAGTGGAAATTATCTTTAGGGAAGATAGAGATGTTTCCTATGTGATAGGAATAGAGATCTATAGAGATAGTTCTCGAAAACCTCTTGACCTGAAAAGAGAAAGCATACATTGGCAATCTGTACTGAAGAGTTCAGTATGCACAGATTCAGTGGGAGAAAACTTGTCCATGTTACATGGAATTAGTATCCCAAGGCCAAGTGTCCAATTCTTATGAAGAATGGGAACACTAAGAATAGATATGGATCTATCATGTATGTAATTGTCCCATTACCTTGCATGTATGGACGTGGCAAGAACAAAATGCATTCATCATCTTGTATGTATGACATGGCAATATGATGTGCTAATCCTGAAAACTCGTATGTGGGACATGACGAGTGGATGTCTGTCTACTTCCAGTAAGGGTTACTGGAATACCATGAGAACTTGACAAGTACTTGGGAAGTACTAGTTCTATGGAGAAAAGGAAAAGTTCAATGTAATGAGTTACATTGATGCGAACTTCTGAAAGGACAGAAAATTAATCACAAAATATATATAGGATATATAAAAGTGAAAGTTTGTTGATAATTGGAAGTGTTCCAATAAAACCATTTAAAAGGAAATGACGAGTATCTTTGTGTTAGAGAACAACAATGGATACTATATGGATATGGAAGTTCATGAGATGAACTTATAGATATTCCGCTCATTGATGACAAGTATGGAATCCTTGATCATGCAATGTGGCTAAAGGTTAGCAAAGGAATACTAGATCGCATATTACGGCAACTCCATCTCATACGTATGACGTACAACGAAGAGATGAGAGACATGCAATTTTATACTTACAATGAAGAGATGAGAGACATGCAATTTTATACTGACATTGGCAAGGAGTTTCCATTACTCACTATGTTCGCACTAGAGCACAGTAACATGTGGGATATGTTTGAAGATCACTATGAATATGATTCTAGGGTGATTGGCTCGCAGTGCAAGTGGGAGTTTGTTGGTATGTATGCCCTGAGAGACAATCATGAGATGATTGGTGGGATACATTGAGATTGATTTGATAAACATCAAAGGCAAGCTTCCAATTCTTTCTGGTTCAGTCATATGAGATAGTGATAGAACAGATTGAATGTCTAGAGAATGATAGTACTCAATGACGTATGCCTTCAGGTTAAGGACCTGAACGATGAGATCATACAGATGTTAAGAGTTTGTACATTCTTGTTATGTCCCTAGTCGGATGTCATTATGGAAGGTAGATAGACAGCAATGACACACAAAACTAGATTGTGGTGTTGATTGATGACAGAATCTCATTAGTCATGATATAGAGATATCAAACCAAACACATAGGTACTTGTTAGAGAACAAGTGTACCGGACAGTCCCACTGTGAGTTTGACACATGGAACCATGACATGGTAGTCACAGTCAGTACTCACAGTGATGGTGGTGAGTGTGATTCTTTGACCAGAAATCACTACACTCAACACATGTTGTTGGACACACTTTGACATCATCAAACGCAATCCTAAAACATGGGTTGTTATAAAGGTGATGATTGGGTGGCTTTGACACATGGGGCTTTTGAGGTGTGAGTGATAGATATGGGATTTGTCCCTCTTGAGGGAGTTTGATATCCAAGGCCACTTGATGAGTAGGATTGAAATAGGCGTGCACACGCATGTGTGAATCAATATGTGATATTGATGTCATACATATCTCTTCCAATATGCTCTGAGATCAAGAAAGTAAATGAACGTTGACAGGATGACTGTTCCATGCCTCGAGTTCATTCGGGATATCAGTGACAAAGGAATTATACATTCACTGTAACACCATTCATGGATTTTAGGATTGAATGTTGTTCTCCAACTTTCTATTTCACTTGGGTAGCACTGATTTGTGACTAGGAACCGCTCTTTGCTTGTGAAGTCATAAGTGTTATGGACTTACACTGCCAACGTGAAAAGGACCTGTAGGGTCACACACATAGGATTTAACCTGGAAGAGGAGTTTTGTCCACAAACATTAATGTTTAGATTGATTACTAAAGGAGTTTAGTAGTTCAATTAAACACTCAATTAATTGATAGCTCAAAATCATAGAGTTCAAGGTGTTGGACACATTGATTGGAGTATCGGATTGATTAAATCGTAATTGACTGATTATGCACAATCTACACTCCCAACCGATCGGCTCATGTGATGAATCGATCAGCTAAGCTTGGTGAACCGGTCGGCTCAAGTGTTGAGTCGATCGGCTCATGGTCCGAGTGAAATGATTGCTTCAAATGTTGAAACGATCGATTCAACTGGTGCAACCGATCAAGTTGGGAAAGTAGGATTGGTGAGAATTTTCCTTGCATTTCACTTGCCTAATTTGATTGGAACAAGGATTGGTATTCGATACCAATTAGAAACAAAAGAAGGAAAGTCAATCAGGAACTGATCAGGACCACGAACCGACCGGTTCAGTAGTGAACCGA
Organism: Alisma plantago-aquatica; assembly: GCA_963693085.1. Classification (NCBI taxonomy): domain Eukaryota; kingdom Viridiplantae; phylum Streptophyta; class Magnoliopsida; order Alismatales; family Alismataceae; genus Alisma; species Alisma plantago-aquatica. Next base: position 917,974,871 of record OY856409.1, read on the forward strand.
CCAGTTCATGAGTCCCAACTGATCGGTTGAGGTGTCAACCGACCGGTTCAGGTCCCCAACCAACCGTTTCAATTGTGAAACGATCGGTTCAGGTTGCGAGTTGGTTGTTTTGTGGAAAATCTCAAACCCTTCTACTCCTTCTTTTAGTCCCACATTGGCCAGGATGGAGAACCCTGTCCCATGACCCTCCTATATATAGGGGTATTGGGGGCTTCTCAGAGTACAACTCAGTGCAAACCAGTTGCTCTGCAAAGTTGTCATTCTCTCTGGTTTTGGTAACCGAGAGAGCCTGAGCAAGTGCTACCCGATAAGGGAGGCACAGCAAGGGAAAGACAACTGTAGTTGTAATTGGTAGCAGGAGAGTGTGTTGGCGACTAGTACGCCAACAGGAGGGTGCAACTCCTTCCAATTCCTTGTGGGACAAGGAGATTGGAGTTCCAGGTGGTCCGTGTGGACTACTTCAGAGGCGGGAGATTTCTGCCGCTAGGAGGACAGCCTTCAATCCTGTCAGTCCCGGTACGACCAGGAGCTGCACAGACACCGTCTAAGACCGGAGGTGAAGACCGCGTAAGGCGCGAGGTATTGTCGTCCAGCAAGCCTCAGGACAAGGTATGATTCCACAAACCATCCCTTTCCTATTGTATAGACATTGACGCGTTTCCTTGTTCTGGGTTTTGGGGAGAATTTTTTTTTGTTTCCGCTGCCTTCTCTTCCTCCCCTAAAACCCAACAATTACTACAAGATTGTGTCAACTACTATCAAATAGGAAGGATGGTTTAATGAGTTATAACTGGTCCTAGAGCAAGTCTAGTGACAAAAACTCACTTCAAAGCAACTATATACTAGTTACTCTTGGACGGTGGTTGTGCAGCCCCTAGTCTTCACCATGAACAATGAACAGAACAACTTCTGCCACTCTTGTGGTCTCGCCACGGACTACAGGTTGACTTTACTCTCCTAGAAGTAGCCAAAGGACTCCTACCTCTAGAGTAGTCCACACAGACCAACTAGAACTCCTATGTTCAACTAGAACAAACAAGAAGGAGTTGTTCCTCTTATTGGCATACTAGTCACCAACTTGCTCTCCCAAACAATGATCCTCAGTTGTTCTCTCCCATTGCTATCCCTCCCTTTTTGGGTAGGACTTGTTAGGGCTCTCTCAATAACCAAAACCAGAGAGTACAATAATTGTGATAGCAACTAATTCTCAGTTTATGTTCTTGTTTTTAGGGAAGCCCCAATACCCCTCTATTTATAGGTAGTGTTAGGGTCAAGATTCCAAGTCTGTTCGGGATCTGTGCGGGAGTGGAAGGGACCAAACATCTTGACTTTTGGCAACCTACGATAGCCCAAAATTCCATCAAGAAGTCCAGACGGTCGTCTCACACTACAAGATGATCATTTTGTACTACTAGATAGCCGTCTGGCAGTTTCCCAATTGCAAATGAAATTGGCAATTTGATTCTAATTAATGTCATACATTAATTCCTTTGCACCACAAGAATTATGCAATCGAAACAAGTTCAGGAAACATCTAGAACCTTTGTTCATCCCCAACCAAGCCGTCTCACTCACCCATAAGGCTATCTGGAAAACTTGAGTCAAGCCTATCGGTTCAACAGATTGAGCCGGTCGGTTCACTCCAATTTGCTTTTTGATTAGCCTAACAACCCAAACGGCCATATCAACACTTTAAACGCCTATATGGCACGCCCAAACGTCCATATCAACACTTGATATGGTCGTTTGGCAATTTAGTTAGCCAATCCATTACGTGAATTGAATATTAAAACACTTTAGTAATCAATCCAATCATTATTTAATATCAAACTCCTCTTCTAGATGAGTTCCTTTGTGTGTGACCCTAGAGGTCCCATATCACGTTGGCAGTAAATGTCCATAACTAACTTATGACATCACAAGCAAATATTGGTGCCTAGTCGCACATTAGTGCTACCCAAGTGAATGGAAAGTTGGAAAACAACTTCAACATACAATTTGTATATGGGGTTGTAGTGATTGTATAATTCTTTTATCATTGATGTCTAGAGTGAACTCGAGGCATGGACCTATCATCCTCTCAACGTTCATCTCATGTTCCTTGAACCAAGAGAAGAATGTATGAGATAATGTGATCTCAATATAATGTACTAGATCAAACATGCATGCGCATGCATTTCTCAGTCTCTTTTATCAAGTGGCCAGAATATCAATCTCTAGTAGGAGGGACAAATACCACCTATATAATGCATAGTCACACCCCATGTGTCAAAGTCACCCAATCATCACCGTTATAACAATCTGTGTTTCAGGACTGTGTTTGATGATGTCAAAGCATACCCAACGACATGTGACGAGTGCAGTGATTTTAGGTCTAAGAATCACAATCACCAACTTCACTATGAGAGATGACTATGACTACCATATGATGGTTCCAATGTCTCACTCTCACGGTGGGTTTGTCCAATACAATATTCCCTAACATGTTTCTATGTGCTTGGTTTGATATTGCCATATCATGACTAATGAGACTCAGTCATCAACCAAACCACACTCTTGTCTTATGTGTTATTGGTGTCTATCTACCTTCCACAGTAACAACCAACTCAGGACATAATGAGAATGTACATACTCTTACCAATCATATGATCTCATTCTTCCAAGTAACATGCTTTAAGACATACGTCTTTGAGTATTGTCATTCTTTAGTCATTCATAATGTTTCCTCATTATCTCATAAATGAATGAAATAGAATGAATTAGAAGCTCGCCTTTATGAGTATTAATCAAATCCTTTATGGTATATTCCATGTCAATCATCACTTGATTGGCTCTATGGGCATACCTTACCAACAGACTCCCAGTTGCACTTACATCCAATCACCCAAGAATCATATTCTTGGTGGTCTAAACATGTCCACCATGCTTCTGCTATGCTAGTGCTAATTTAGTGAGTTAGAAACACTTTGCTTATAGTCGGTATATATTGCATGTTTCCTTCTCTCTTCATTGTATGATTTCACATATGAGATGGAACTACTGTAATATGATATATGATATTCCTTTCCTAATGATTTGCTCCATTATTGTCATAGTACCACTACTGAATCATCAATGGTTGGAATATCTATAAGTTCAACATATGAACTTCTAGATCCATATAGTGTCATTCTACATTTGCAACACAAGTAAACTCAGCTTCTATTGTAGAATAGAATTAATGGCTATTAGTTCGGAACCCTTCCCATCTAACAACATTTCTCATTTTAAATCAAATATATTTAGTTTGTGATCACTTTGTCATTATGGAATATAGCATTGATGTAACCCTTAACATCCAACTCTTCCTTTTATAGCTATCTCTATTGACTAGCAATCTATCCTTAGATACTTCTCAAGTACTAATGGATATCTTTAATGAATTCCCAATAACCCTTATTGGAATTTACCATCATCTTTTTATGCCCAATACATATAAGATTATATGGGATAATAGCACTCATGATACACCCATTTCTATAGCCTTTGGCATCTTTATCAAGTTATTTCCATTTTTTACCCAAATTGGAACTTATGTTTCATGAGAGACAAATCCTGATTCTCTCTCATCGAATCCTTTCAATGTTAAAATCCTTCAACACATTGCTATTGTATGTGCTCAAATTACCAATGTGAAACATTCAAGAACTATCTCATAGGTCTTGATCCTTATCTCATTAGATGCTTCACTCACTTCTTCATTGTTGAAGGAGTTTTCATGCTAGCTCTCAATATTCACAATATTTAGATGTTATTCCTCATCACATGTGGAATATTAATATATGCTCCCATTAAATATTTTGCAATCATAGATTTCATCTTTTATCTTGATTCAACTCAAACTCTTTGACTATCTTGTTAAAACAAAAGATCCCATTTCTGATATGCTTGTCTCAATCCCAGATTGAACTTTGTAGTTCATAGACTTTATTTCGATTCTTGAAGTTATGAAACCTTTTAGGTTGTGTCACGTACACATCCTAGGATGTATTCCATTTAAGGGATCTGATTTTTACCTTCATATGCCAAATTTCTTGTCTATTTTAACTACAACAACAAGCATGGCAATTGGTAAAGGAATTTATATCATATTCAACAACTTCAACTGATTTGAAAAACTTTCTAACAAATTTGTCCTTTTATGTTATCCATGTAGGTCTTTGTCACAAGACCCTATCTTCACCTTATGGGTTTTACTCCTCAGGTAGTACTATCAAAGTCATACCTTGTTAGTTTATATGGATCCCATAATGGCCTTGAGCCCTTACTCAGATTATGGTTCTCAATAGCTTCTAGTTGACTAGTTGGCTTATCCATTCATGACCAACCTATCTAGATGGTTGGATTCACAATCCTCCGATATCATATGTGTTCTACCAGAAATATTTATTATGTGTTATATGACGAACTCGAGATTCCACAACAACTTGTGATTCTCTTAGTTCATAATGTACCTCTTTGTTGACCTCGAACATTTTGAGTTCTACTACTACTCCCACTGATACTTTGGGAACTTAGTTATCCTATCAACAAGACACCTTTTGTTATTGGATTGGTATTAATAATAATATCCAACAATTATGGTTTGTGGATAAACCTTTTCAAGAAACCACTTTCTCAATGTAGGTTTGAATCCTTTATACATATTGGGAAATTCCCAAATAATATTATATATAATGTCTAATAAACCATTTCAGACGGTACATCATTTAGTGATAGATTTATATTTATGAGGATAAGAAGATTAGATTAATTGATAATCATATCATGACTCATTATGGTATAATTCCTTGATTGTGACACATCATTATCTTCAGATGGATTTAGCTTGTGATACATTATCATAGTCCTTTCTTTGAAGGTTCTCAAGGTATTGGTGCAAAGTATTTCAACATTTGATCTCATCAAAGCTTCTTAATATTTTCATCAAAGCCATACTTCATTTATAATCTCCTTGAACATTTTAAGAGATTTTCATTTTATTGAGTATATATCATCATATTACCAGTAAATGAACATGAGGTATAAGTAATTATCTATAGCATTCCTTCCATACAATTTTCATGCATCACACGTATGAGGTCTAATGGAAGACTTATCCTCCTACTACATCCAGTGAAGGACATCATGTCACGTTATTTACAAGTAAGAATTGCATATTTCCTTAGGTTCAATAACTAAGGGAGTCTATATTAACATCAATATGTATTCTAGGTATGCATTTCTTATATGTACGTCTAAAGTTTCTAATGCTAATGATCGTCTTGAGTTATCAATTGTAATCCTTTGGTATTAATTCTATAAGCATTCATCTCAAAGTCTTTCATATAAAGATCATTAGATGTTTGGGTATTGTCATGCAAGATCATAACTTTTGAAATAGAAACATTAATATCTCACTTTTTATTTATCATCCTTGTCATACAATATGCTTTAAAGTAAATGTTTCTATTTGATGGCATAATGAAATAGCAATTCAACTAACTCTATTACATTCTCATTGGGATAAAATAAATTTAAATCTAGACTAAAGCTTCTGCAACTCTTGCTTCACCTTGTTCATCTTTGTCCTTCCATGAAGGCCTTTTACTTCTTTTCAGATCTTGCACATCAGTATGTCAGATCTCTATTTGGTATCACATACCAAATGAAGAAGTAATCAAATTTATCTTATAACATTTAAACCTGAAGTGAAGGCCTCAGTGTCTTCCTTCTTCTTCTTTAGTTCCTCTAACCAGAGTGGGCAATTTCTTTTCCAATGTCCAGGATGGCGACAATGGTGACAATCACCCCTTATTTTCATCACACCTCCTTTTGCATTGAGATATAAAGGCTTTAGCTTATGGCCATCTTTAGAACCCTTCTTAGCTTTGTCTTTTCCTTTAGACTTCATCATCACAAACTTGGACTTATCTTTCTTCATTTGTATCTCAATTGTTCTCAACAAGTCATACAACTCTCTCAATGGCTTCTCAAAGTCGTTCATGTTGTAGTTCATGAAAAATTGACCATATGACTCTAGCAGACATTGTAGAATCATGTCAGTAGCCAACTATTGACCCAAGGGGAATCCCAAACTAGCAAGGTTCTCCACATACCCAAATAGTTTGAGCACATGAGGACCTACTGGATCTCCTTCTACCATGTTACATTTGAACAATATCTTAGAGACATCATATCTCTCTTGTCTTTCCTGATCTTGGAATATTTTCTTGAGATGTGTGACCATATCAATCACATCCATGTTCTCATGCTTCCTCTACAACTCATAGTTCATGGAGTTTAGCATCAGACATTTGAAATCCATGCCATCTTCCATATGCTTCTTGTAAGCATCTTTGTCAGCCTTTGGTGCATTTTGAGGTAGTTCCTTTGGTTCAGGCGTATCCAAAACATAGAGCTTCCGCTCCTATGTGAGAATGATTCTCAGCATCCAGAACCAGTCATGTAAATTGTTCCCAGTTAATTTTTCCTTCTCAAGGATCGATCACTGACAAAAGTGATAGTTGTTCTTTGCCATTTGATTCTACAAAGAATCTGCAATTATGTCAAAAACTCATTTTTTATTTGATTTGATTAAGTTTGTGTGATAATAATTAGGTCTTAAATTTATTATAATTCTCATCATATTGTTCAAATTGACTACCCTCAAGTATCAGTTCAGAAAATTGTAGCAAGCAATTTTCTAATGAGCCAAGATCAATGTTTCATCAAATCATGAGTCACTTTTTGTTGATCGCCCACAACTTGACTATTTAGGTACACAATCATGCCAATTGCATCATATGCAAGTCTTGGATAGATGATATAGGCAACTTTTTGCCATAATCATCTGCATGCCTCTGGGCCTAGGCTCTCTAAGTCACCAGTTAAGTCTGATCCAATAGACAACCCGATAGACATGCACCATGCTTTGTGCAAACCTACATGTCTACTATCACACTTCCATGAGTTAGATGATGCACCATGTTTTTTGCAATTCTATGCTTGTTTAATCAAGTTTTTCATGCATGCTACTAATGGAAGTCATAGAAGACTTAATATACTTGATTGAGGGATTATATATTACATATATATACATATATTGTATTCAATCACCATATATATAGTATGTATCATATACATGCTATATCCCACAACATAAACATGGAATATAAAACAAAAGGTGATGGTTATGGCCATGTCTACTTGTAATTCCTTGGAGCCACAAGGAATTACTACCACCGAGGTCAATCATCACATCTCATGTATGAAACTGATGTTGGTGTAGATCTATGCTTGCCAATCTGAGTAGATCATTTCAACCTTTGAACCGATCGTCTTCCCTCTTGGTCGGTTGGTTGGTCAACGTGGATGGTCGTCTGGCTTCCAGTTCTACTAATGTTTGGATTCCTTCCAAACGGTTGGCTGGGTCCTTTAGGTGGTTGTCTGTCTCCATCGTTTTATCCTCCATGGTCCTCTAGACTGTCGGCTCGTCTCACAAATTAGTTGTCACATCTGGTGATGATCGTCTTCCTCGTCGTTGCAAGAAAAGAAACTATCTTATTTCTATAAAACTATTACATTGTAAAGAGAAACCTCAATTTACATTCGAGGTGAGAAAAGTAGGAAAGAATTAACTTTACATAGGGAAGAGGGATGTAGACACTCCGTACATAGACCAAGATAAACATGAATAAAACCAAACCATCCAACCACACACAAATATAGGGTATTGGTCATATCCACGCTACACATCCACCATCAAAACCACTTTTAGGGTGACACGTGTAAATTGCATATATAACATACACACACACACACACACACACACACACACACACACACATATATATATATATATATATATATATATATATATATATATATATATATATATACACACATATATATACACATATATATACAAATATATATATATATATATATTAGTTTATAATTATGTTGTCTTTGATATAATATGCATATGAGACCGTTTAAATGTTCACATTATAGTGGAACAAATAAACAATAAAATCAAAAATTTCATCACATCAATTATCTTAAAACATAATAAATTGACGTGGGTTTGATACCACTGTTGTGAAATATGGGCACATAGTATAGCAGTAAAAAAAATTATTTATATTTTTGTAACAGTAAGATCGCGTCAACTACTATAAAATAGGAAGGATGGTTTAACGAGTTATACTTGGTCCTGGAGAAAGTCCAGTGACAACAACTTGCTTCAGTGCAACTATCTACTAGTTGCTCTTGGATGGTGGTTGTGTAGCTCCTGTTCTTCACCACGAACAATGAATAGAACAACTTCTCCATCAACTCATGTGATCTCATCATGGATTGCAGGCTGACTTTGCTCTCCTAGAAGCAACCAAAAGACTCTTTCCTCTAGAGTAGTCCACATGGACCAACTAGAACTCATGTCATTCAACTAGAACATATAGGAAGGAGTAGTCCTTCCTATTGGCATACCGCTCACCAGCTTTCTCTCCCACAATAATGATCCTCAGTTGTTCTCTCTTGCCGCTATCCTTCCCTAGTCGGGTAGGACTTACTTGGGCTCTCTCAGTTACTACAACCAGAGAGGATAACAATTATCAGAGCAACTGATTCTCATTTGATGTTTTTGTTTTATGGGAAGCCCCCAGTACCCCTCTATTTATAGGTGGGGTTAGGGTCAGGGTTCCCAATTTGTTTAAGATTTGTCCGGGAGTGGAAGGGACTGAAAGATATTAAATTTTTGCAACCTATGATAGCCAAAACATCTGTATAGTCATATGACACTGTGAGACGGTCGTATCATAGTGCCAGACGACCGTCTGGTAGTTTCTCAATCACAAACAAAATTGGCAATTCGATTCCAATTAATATCATACATTAATTCCTTTACACAACAAGAATTGTGCAATTGAAACAAGTTCTGAAAACATCCAAAACCTTCATTTGGCCCCAACTGAGCTGTCTCACCCATGCGATATGCCTGTCTCACTCACCCAGATAGTTGTTTGCTAAGCATGAGTCTAGCTGATCAGTTCAATAGATTGAATCAGTTGGTTCAACAGATTGAACCAATCAGTTCACTCCTAAATTTGGACATAACTTAGCCAATTTGATTTTTGATTAGCCTGACAACCCAAACGTCCATCTCGACACTTGAGACACCCCTTTATCGTGCCCATATGGCCATCTTAACACTTGATATGGTCATTTGGCAGTTCAGTCAGCCAATATGTTACGTGAATTGAATACCTAAACACTTTAGTTATCAATCCAATCATTATTGAAGATCAAAATCCTCTTCTAGATGAGTTCCTTTGTGTGTGACCCTATAGGTCCCATATCACGTTGGCAGTGAATGTCCATAACTAATTTATGACATCACAAGCAAAGAGTGGTGCCTAATCACACATCAGTGCTACCCAAGTGAATGCAAAGTTGAAGAACAACTTCAACCTACAATCTATTAAAGGTGTCGCAGTGATTGTATAATTCCTTTATCACTAATATCCAGAGTGAACTCGAGGCATGGAATTGTCATCCTCTCAACGTTCATCCCATGTTCCTTGAACCAAGAGCAGACTGTCTGAGATAATGTGACCTCAATATCATATATTGATTCACATGTGCATGTACATGTGTTTCTTAATCTCTCTTATCATGTGGCCATGATATCAATCTCCAATAAGAGGGAAAAATCCCATATCTATCACCAACAACCAGTCCCCATATGTCAAAGTCACCCAATCATCACCATTATAACAACCCATGTTTCATAACTGCATTTGATGATGCAAAAACATATCCAACGACATGTGGTGAGTGTAGTGATTTCACGTCTAAAAATCACAATCACCACCTTCACTATGAGGGTTGACTATGACTACCATATGATGGTTCTCATATGTCACTCTCAAGGTGGGTATGTCAGATACAATGTTCCTTAACATGTATATGTGTGATTGATTTGATATTGCCATATCATGACTAATGAGACTCAGTCATCAACCAACCCACACTCCAGTCTTATGTGTTATTGGTGTCTATCTACCTTCTATAGTTACAACTAACTAGGGACATAACAGGAATGTACATACTCTTAGCATTCATATGATCTCATTCTTCCAAGTCACGTACTTGAAGACATACATCATTGAGTATTTCCACTTTTTAGACATTCATAATGTTTCCTCATTATCTCATAACTGAATGAAATAGAATGAATTGGAAGCTTTCCTTTATGAGTGTTAATTAAATCATTTATGGTATATTCCATGTCAATCATCACATGATTTTCACTATAGGCATACCTTACCAACAATAACACCATTCAACACCCTTCTCATGGATTTATTTCCTTTGAGATTTGGTATGTTCAACAACCAATAATGATGTCCTTCCATTCAAAAGGCCCAGTGGTGGCCTGATATGTAGAAGAAATTCTGACAACTTGTGAAAATATATTTGGGTAGTCGAAGACCCAACTACTCTTCATCCAAGAAAGGATGAAGTTCAAGCTCAAGCAACATCAATTCAAGGAAGTAGGTGGTGGTGCAACAAAAATGAAAAAAGTTGGAACCTTGCTTTGTTGGACCATGTTAGGTGGAGCAGAAGATGAATCCTCTTTTAGGGTTGTTTCTTCCTCATAGACACTATGTTTGGACTGGTCCATAGAAAATCAATGTCTTGAGCTCATCTTGGCTAGTCAGATGGTCCATGACAACAACACAATTGTTGAAATTGTGTCAATGAAATGGTTGAGTGAGCATATAAATTGGAGTGCTTGACTCGAGTGCTACTTAGGAGCAGTCATGAGGACTCTAATACTTCTTAAGATATAGGGAATTTTTTACCCCCTAATATAATATGATGTTTAGTATGTCAACTGGATGAGTAGGTGTAGCCGCTGGCCTAATACCTGTAACAAACTTCCATAAATAATACATATTTTATGATTGCTCAGGTATCGATTTGGTCCAAATGATTCAGGCATTTATCACCTCTTTTCCTAAGTATCTTTGTTTCCTATCGTCTCATTTCTTCCAACATAGATCGATGATCTTCGTCAACCCTATAGGTTATTGAGTTTGAAAGCTAAGACTCAAATATTGGCCATCTAATAAAAAGAGAGGAAGAAGGGAAGGGGTCATCGAACACCAAGTAGGTGCTCTTCTCTAAAATTTATTATAGTATCTTTAGGGAAAAGGACACTCATACTATGACTTAGTGAGGGAGAAGGAAAGGGGGCCAAAATAAGATAGTGAGTGTGGGGGCTTACAAATTTGTATTGAAGGGATTTTTGAGCTTCTCATGCCAGGAGGTTAGAGATTAGGAAAATGATGGATGATGGCAGGTCGTGTTATTAGATATGATGGTGGACACAGAAGTGTGACATGAAGACAGTGATGCCTAAACTTTAGAGGCCAGAAGAGGAGGGTGTAGATGTGGGTAGTCTATTATGGTGGGGAGTTAGGGTCAAGGGGCTTGTAGACTGACCGGTTGGGAGAGGATGACTAGAATAGGATGGAGCATCTTAGAGACTACAACTAATGGATTGTACAAAATTTATTTAGAATCAAGAGTCTCTAGGGATGCGAGAGTGGTTGGCAATCTCGTGTCGATGCCCAACCATGGTAGGAGTAGACCCAAGAATTGAAAATAAGGTCGCCAAATTTTGGATGGATGGTTTATTTTTTGAAACTAATTGGCATGGAAATGTTAAAAATATATGAAATGAATTACTTACAATTCCTAGAATATGCGCTACATTATACTAATTTTGAAGGAATTTATTGGGTTTTGAAAAATTGATAGATTTAATTTTAAAATATTAGTTAACATAGTCAGTAGGTTTTGTCACTTGTAATTACTAGAATAGGTTAGTGTGATTATTACAATGGGTTAGATCATGCATTGTGATTATAGTCTACTATGACGAGTTAAAGCATTTTGTGTGGTTGTGGTCTATTACAATGATTTACAGCATGTTGTGTGAATAAAGTATATTACAACAATTTAGTAGATCTTGTAATCTCACATATATTCAAATAGGTATGGCCTATTGTGTATAATTTGGGTCTGTTACAACAGGTTAGAGCATGATGTGTGATTATAGTCTAATCACAACATGTTAGAGCATGTTGTGTAATTACTGTATATTACAATGGGTTACAATATGTTGTGTGATTATAGCATACTACAAAGGCTTAATACATGTTTTAGTCTCCCAAATGTTAAATAGGTTTGCTTGTTGTATATAAATCAAGTCTATCACAATAGGTACAATATATATTGTGATAATGGTCAGCTACAATGGGTTAGAGCATGTTGCATGATAGCGGTCTATTACAACACTTTTAGAAGTTGTTGTAGTCTCGCATATATCATAATGGGTTTGTTCTGTTAAATATAAATTTCGTTGTATTAAGAAGTTGATTAAAAATGCATAAATAGACATATTTTACCAGATACGCTATTACAACCTAGCGACAGATTTGTTGTATTTTTTGTTTTTATTTTCTCATTAATGTAGTAGTGTTTTTTTTCAGGTTAGATGTAACAATTAGAATTCTCGGTTATGGTAAATACATTTTCCCATGCCCAAATAATCCTAAATACACATGTACCTACCCCGTATATAGCCTCATCTCTGCCTTAGTCTTTTTGAACACATTTATATGCATTTAGCATGGTAAAGTCACATGAAAGCCACCAAACTCCAATTCATAAGGTAAGAATGTTCCCCTTATGTGTGCTACTCTTTTTACTTATAGCATGGCATGGGATGAAAGATGGTTTCCTTAACAAGAATAATAGAATGGAAGAAGTGGGGAGCAATTAATGAGAAAATAGTACTAGTCTTTGTCTGAATTAGGGATGGAGATTATAAATCATTTTCCATTGACAAAGACAATGAAAAGATACAACCAACAAGTACCTTGTTTGTAGTGTTCAATTTTGAGTTTTAACAAATCCGTCAAGATTTCAAATGGCATAATGAGACAATTATAGAGAATAGAAATCAACTGACATTGTTTAAAGAATCAGTTTTTTATTGATTCATTAGTAAATGTCTATCAGGAAACTAAATGAAAGCCAAAACGGTCACATGACTATTCTGAAGGGAATAGAATGGCAGTAAAGTGCTACACTTATTTGATGTAATTTTTCTTTTGAATTATATATACATCAAAGAGTCTCTTAAAACAAAAAATAATATGTTTTAGAGAAAAATAATTGTCGTCTAAATGAACATAAATGGACATATTTGGTTCATAAATCTAAAATCCTCAATGAAAATACATTTATGTGATATGTTTAAAAATAGATCTTATATGTAGGATATTCTGGAATGATTGACTGGTTGTGGATGAAAATCCGTATATTTTGCAACAGAAGTAGCTTCCATCTTCCCACATGTCTTATAAGATTTGTATGCATGGAGAAATTCATGGCAAATGAATTATCAAACAAACATCATCATTTAGATTTAGATGACCCCCATGGGAAATACACAAGACAAGGTATTCATCACAAGATCATAAGTTCTTATTTTATAAGATTCTACACCCAACCATATATGGCATTGAAGCCATTTATAGTAATGATTTTACATACTAAGAAAAGGTATATAACACATTACCTAGGTGAGGATCAAAAAGTAAAAATTACAAATTTTCAAACCTAATATCTCAATTTCCAATAAGTACTATTCCCATTGTCTGGGTTTCACTTTTTTTGGAATATAAGGGTAAAAAAAGTTACCATTCTATTTGAAAAAAATTGTCTCCATTAATTAATGGAGTATTGAACACTTTACTAGATTCTTGGTAAGAGACTTTAAGTAGTGTTGCTATAATTTCTATACATGCATATATACTTTCTTGAGCTAATATATATCACGATGGTCTCATGTGTCTCTCTTCTAGATCTTAGCAGTCCCATGGACTAAGGAAAGTCCACACCGGCTATAGTCTATGGCACACCAACATTGTGGTGAAATATATTTTCAAATAATACACATGCTCTTTACTTTGAGTTTATAGTTTATATTTTGGATATGATTTCAATTCAAAATTTTATATTTCAATTTTACTCATCAAGTCAAGTGTTACCCTAGTGTTTCCACTTGATATAATTTTTAAATAATTAGTTGTCTGACTAAATTATATATCACATACTTTTAATCAGAATGATTATTTAGTTTCTGATCAGATCATCAAACTTTTTCTATTATTTGAAGAACATGATATGTGGTACAAATTTCAAGTATTTTGGATATTGGATTAAAAGAAATGATTTCAGAAGAAATGATTTAAAATGCTATAAACACCCCAATAACCCTCTGACATATCCAGACAGATCAGATACAAGACTAAGCAACACTTGACTCTGGGGAGTCGTCCCCCTCACCCACACTCCACGGGAGGTCCATTGCACAATAGTGTGAGTTTGAATTCCAAATATATCCCTCTTCTTGATACCACTAATCAAAGCACAACTTTTTAGATTTAATTTATTCTCATCTACTTAAGTATCTATGACAACATTAATTTTGATAGCCATGCTAAAACCACACAATCTCCCTTGATTAATTGTAGATGCCACCCATCCACCTCTCTGATTTCATATTCCGGGGCAACTCTATTTGAACCCTTGGCATCTTCGTTATTCCCTTTCATCACCATTTGAACCTCAAAAATGCACCCAGTCACACTCTGTCTTCTCCACCCAACCTCCTCTTCCTTGGCTTGCACCATCATCTTGCCATCTCACTCACTGACATCATATCCCAATTCCCTATGCATACACAATTGGAGGATAACGGGCATTCTAGTAAAGGTTTTGTGGCAGAAGGAGCTCCCCCTGAACCAAGCCTCATCAAGTTTCTGCCTCAACCTCGACTCCTAGCTCTAGACACCAACACGGCTAACGAAGTCATGTGGAAGCATTAAAAAAATTCTTTGAAGATAACTCAACCAAGTAAATCCCTACTTCTGAGGTAAAATCGAAATTCATGAATCCCAATCAGTCTTTATTATTAGATTTTTTGTGGGCCAACTTTTTTTGGCAGAGATTTGAGCCTATGATGACTCGTTGGCTTCGCAACGCCTCAGTAAAGCCAACAACATCGTCATGTATTTCAACCCACAAGGCCTTCCTTTTCCGACCTCAACCCTTCTTTATTCTTCTCTTCTTCTCAGCTACAATTGCTTGCTGTTTTGATACTTAGAGCAACAATTGAGGCCGCAAAATGACCCCTTTTCCCGAGGGTAGTCACATCTATTATTTTGATCGCGTAAGCGCGGAAGTGGGTTTGCCCCCTATCTAGCCTTCTTTTGAGCCATGCTTAGATTGCGGGTGAGCGAGAGGATCCGGGTAGCCTGATCTCTTTGAGGCCCCGTTGGCCTGCTCGCTGATTTAGATCATTTTTATACTTTCTGGTTGGTTGCAACTTCCAAAATTGATATTAAATAACTCTGTTACTCAAGAAATGCCCGAAATATATCAGCATCTTTACAATATTTTCTAGAACGTTACGAGACCGCGATATAGCTTTGATCCACTACCTTCTAATTTGATCTGAAATATCTCTCTATTCAAACCAATGAATCTTGAACAAAAATGGGACACAATGCAAAACAAGTGGTGGGGATGACACGGACGACGACATAATCTAGTTCGAGCATTTTTCCTCCGTTCACAGCTCTCGATCCAGCCAAGGGTCCCTAAAGGACTTGGTCCCAGTGCTACCCAAGTAACCAGAAATACTCTCTGTCACCCCGTGAGCCCAAGTGCCGAGTGTTGACTTGCTCCTTGTGAGCCACCCATCGGTACCGGGCTCCGGCCCGTCGTCCTCTTGCGCCTTGTCCTCCTCCTCCTTAAGCGCCTCCTGCAACCGCCTGAGCAAAAAATCCTTCACGGCGTCGACTCCTTCCTCGACCACGTCCTTCGGAGGCATCACGAGTGGGTTCTGTGCCAGGTTCAGCTTCTCCAGGCTCCGGAGCAGCCCGAATGTGTCCGGCAGGGTGTGGATCTGGTTGTTGCTAATGTCGAGGTCACGAAGGCTGACCAGGTCGAAGAATGTTGGAGGTAGCTCCGTGAGGTCGCTGAAGTTCCCGCTGAGGTTAAGTGTCTCGAGGCTCTTCAGCCGGCCGAACTCCCTCGGGAGGCTGTGGAGCTCGTTGAAGTGGGCGTCCAGGTGGCGCAGCGCGCGGAGCTCGCAGAACGACAGGGGTAAGGCGCGGAGCTTGTTGAGATGGATGTGCAGCGTGCGGAGGCTCTGGAGGCCCCGGCCAAAGGAAGATGGTAGGGTGGAGAGCTCGTTGTAGCTGGCGTCCAGTTCAACTAGGGACCTACAGCTGGAAATGCTCTCGGGAAGGGTTCGTAGCTTGTTGCCTGACAGGATGAGGATTTGGAGGTTGACCAAGAGGCCGATGGAGTCTGGAAGGGAGACGAGGCTGTTTGATGCCAGGCGGAGATCCTCCAGCTGCTGTAGCCCGGCTATGGAGTCGGGGATTTTCTGGATGATAACCATGAAAAATGAGGTTAGACAGACAGAGAGAAGGAAGCAAACAAAAATCAACGTACGACGCAAGTGGAGATTCTCATTACGTAGACAGACCTCGAGTTGGTTCTTAGAGAGGTCGAGTGCCAACAGGCCTCGAACTCCGCCGATTGCATCGGGGAGCATGTGGATCTGCCGCCCCGGCAATCGCAGCTCCCGGCGCACCGGCCCGGTCCCCTTGCTCTTCGCGGCCTCCTGCAATACTGCGGCCAGGTCTGGATCCAGCGCTTGTTGTTGTTGGTGTTCCTGCTCCATGTCTGCTTCTGCCTGTGCCGGTCTCCTCAACTGAGCACTCCCTCCCTGACTGGAGCTCCCTTCCTCCATGTTCGAAAGGCAGAGTGACAAGCGATCAATATGTATGTTCCATGTAAATGGACGTAGAGCTGACAAGAAAGGGATGATAAAAGAAGACTGATATAATGATGACGATTCGAATGGCGTTACGTTGCTTGCCAACCGAAAGAACCGGTAGCAGGGCTTGTTGTTACCAGCTACGTGAATTACGCCCGAGAAGAAGGAAAGCAACTGGAGACGCAAATTTGGTCTACCCACCTGTTTTTTTGGATCGCAGAAGTTGTCTGTAATATATAAACCTCGCGTGCGTATTTGAAAATATTGTTGTTAGATGAGGCTTAAATACATAGTAAAAATAAATTGCTGTGATTAATTCAAATTGTCATTTTCCGAAGTAGAAGTGGAATCACAAAAATTACTTTTCCGCTGGGATACCGAAGATGTAATCCTAAGGCCACGTTTGGTACATAGGATGGGAAATCGATAGGATAGGTGGAAGGAACGGATGTAATGGGAAACGAAATGCAAAAGGATGTCGAGTTTCCTATCATGCGTTTGGTTACGGTGAGAATTGGATTAGATTTGACTCATTGGCTACACCATGTCTCCAGCAATAGCCATATGGATGGAACACCATATTTCGTGGAGATCGTACTGTTTAGGTGCCAATGAGAGAAAAATATGACCAAGTCGTTAAACTCCTTTCTTCGGGTGGAGTATGGAGACGCCCAACCATGAGCAACAGGCTTGTCAAGGGCTAGCAATCTGACAAACTTTTCTAAGAAACTGGTTCAAGGTTTCTGAAAGTCTGTACCATTGTGCAAGTCTGCAACAGCACTGGTCCAGGGAACGTTTCGGTGTTAAGGTGTGATCGGCCGAAGTGTTGTTTGAAGAGGTCAAGATTGATCGGGACGAAGGCATGGATTGAATAGAGTACCTTTGCCGCGATGGAGAGAGTGTAGTCAATTGCAGCGGCAGCGCGTTGCCATGTCGGAGAGGCCGGGGTGGATCGCAAAGGCAGCACACGGTGAAAGAGATGGGTTTACATATAGCCTTGCTACCGTGTGAGAGAGATAGGGAGAGCTAGACCGAGGACGAACTAATTATTTCCGCCGTCGACTTGATAAACCAGTTGTTGCGGGCCTTGCGGCAGTCATGTTGGGGATCGGGAAATTCAGCAGCTTGCCGGATTAACGAAACCCGCCCCCTCATGTGGGTTTGATAATAATACACATGCCGGATGTCAGTTCGTCCCGGATTTTAATCCCAGCAAACTATAATCAAAACAAACATAGGAAACATATGCAGTGAGGGATTACATTCATTTCATCCGTCGTACCAAACATGGCCTAATAACTAGTCCACTGGGGGGATATCGAAGATGTAATCCTTTGGAGACATATGATATAATTCCTTTGGTTTTGTAATGTTAGGATCTGGAGACAAGTCTTTGGGAGTCAGTAAGGTTGTAGGGTATTATCGGTTTACCCATTATTCATATTTGTAGGGAAGGATGAGGGTAAGTATATTTTTTACCCACCACTTAATTATCTTTTATTCGTTTTACTCGCATTTAAAGAGGGTACAACAAAGAAGAAATTTATTCTACCTATTTTACCTATTTACCCATTAGTATAAGATTGAATTTATAATTTTAAATTCTAATGTATATATCTGTGCCTATTAAAACCCCCAACAAGCAACATCACTATTTTCTCAATTTGTATTATTATGATTTACAAAGGTTTAATAAACAATGGGTAGCATGAAGCCACCTTTCATAAGAGAAAAATAGATTCATCAATAAGAATAATATATTAAAAATTATATGTCTTGTTTTCAAAAAAAAAACATTGAGTTACACATTTTGTTCTATACGATAAAAAACATAATTATTACTTTAAAAATAGTTTTAAGTGTATGTTTTTTTGATGTACGAAATATCATATAAATTTGTTGTTTAAAATATTAGACTATCTAAATATTATTTTACCCATTTTACATGTTACCCTACCCATTTACCATATAAGAAAAAAAGTGTTAAGGGTAGGATAAAGATTTTTAGGAAAATAGTAATTACCATACTGTCTACCCACATCTTTGATGCAGGTAAGGGCACTGATAAGTCTATCCTACCGCACCCTACTCATTTATAGTCGTAGGAGTCATTGTTGAATGTTTAAAATGATTCTAGCTTAATTAGGACCAAACTTGATTTGATAGTGTAAAATTAGAAGTGATCATAAGTAATGAGGAATAGTCTCATGTATAGACTAAGCAAGCTAAAATAAAGATATTCTAACTAGTAGTTTTACAAAAAGATTCCACTACTAGTCGTAGAAAACTAACCATATTTTTGCATGTGTTAATCTGACATTTTTTTTGCACACGATGCCCATTATGTTAAGATTTTGTCTCTTATCCTAATTGGATAAGAAATAATGTCTAACAATATTAGGAAAATGCAAATTAATGTTAGACTTGGAGTCCAAGATATTATTTCCTTATCATTTTGTATTGTCATTTTCTAATCCCTATAGAATAGTCATATTCTCTCATATTATCTAATTGGGAGTTCATACCTATATAAATAGGGGTAGACACTATAGAAATATGGTGCACGATGTGTGGGGTTCCAACATGTGGTAACTTCGGGTATGCCAACATAGTATAACATCGTGTGTCAAAGACAGAAGCCACAAAAGATGGCCAAACAGGGGAGACAACGAGAGCAGGTTCTGGGATTCTATTGTGGGCACAGAATTGTGAGAGAATGACACTCCTTTTAATCTTCTTGAGGTTGTTTAATAGTATCATGTGGTCTTCTTCGCCAATCATGTTCTTTGTTTAGTTATTTATTTAGTGGTTATTGGCTTTGTCGACGTGAGCAGTCATAGCTTTTGTTGTGCATGCTTGGATTGTATCTCGTGTGGTATTTTTCTTGGTCTTGAAGCTTCCACAAATCTCTTCAAGTGGTATTAGAACAAGATTCATACGAGAAGAACATAAAGTATGGGAGAGACATAAAAGCATGATGACGTCGACAACTACTGTTGGGGGTCATCCGGTAGAAAATCTTGATGGAAAAATTATCATAGAATCAGAAGGGTGTGAATCTAATAGTTTTGAAATATCAGCGCGATATGGAGTCAGGTTACTTACTTACAAGGGGCAAGTGGCCATGGGGGCTACCTGATTTTATGGATTGGTTGGATATTTTTTAACCAAACGAGGAGCGGCTGACAAGAGGTCTACCGACATGGGAGGCATAGATGAAGCAGTAGCATGGGTGGCGGGCGTCATGTACTCGAAGATTGATGCATGTATTCAACTCTCACATGCAGTCTGGTGTGAGATTGCAAACTCGACTGTAAACTTCAACAAGTGTAGAGGTGGAGTTGTCAAGTGTTGGAAAGAAAAATTCATGGTTGGACAGGCCACACGGTGTCTTTGATTGGGAACGGCTCAGAGAAGAAACATCTCTATGGTATGGGGGTCAAAGGCACGAAGGATGTGGTTCTTCTAACCGCGGGTGGAGGGGGTATAGTTTCTTAAATTATACAACACGAGGAGCTCTCACATGAAGGGTCTGGATAGCCATATCTGGACACACACTCTATGCAGGAGTGCGTGGTAGTATGCTTCTGGAAATGGAAACAACTTTCGAGGGTGGAATTATAGAAGAAGAACGGGAGGAAGCTTCTTGGAGGAGAAACTTTAGCAGATAAGATACAAGGTGGAGATTGTTAAGATTTTGTCTCTTATCCTAATTGGATAAGAAATAATATCCAACAATATTAGGAAAGTGTAAAGTAATGTTAGATTTGGAGTCGAAGACATTATTTCCTTATCCTTTTATATTGTCATTTCCTAATCCCTATAGAATAGTTGTATCCTCTCGTACTATCTAATTGGGAGTCTCTAGTTATAGAAATAGGGGTACATAACATTGCAATATGGTGTGTCGATGTGTGAGATTCTAACGTATGGTAACTTCGGGTGTTCCCGACAATATCGTGTGCCAAATACGGAAAGCTACAAAAGATAGCCAAAGAGGGGAGAGAACGTGAGTGGGTTACGGGATTCTATTATGGGCACAAGATTGTGAGGGAACGACAATCCTTGTAATCTCCTTAAAGTTTCTTAATAGAATTATGCAGTCTTCTTTGCCAATCATGTTCTCTATTTTAGTATATATTTGGTGGTTATTGTCTTTGTCGATGTGGGCAGTTGTAGATTTTGTTGTGCATGCTTAGACTGTATCTCATGTGGCATTTTTCTTGGATTTTAAGCTTTCACAGATCTCTTCACATTAGATAATGAGGGCGTGCCATAGCAATAAATGGTGTTAGAAATCTTTGTAGGCCTATATGTTTTTGGTATAGAATTTGTTAGAATGGTTGGAGGTAACTCATAGGATGAAGAAACACCCTCTATGAGATTTACGCACTTACAATCGTTTACCATATGAATTTTATCCAGTTTTTAACCAGAATGTATAACATGAAATTATATATTTTAAATTATATTACTTATAATATTTACATATGCATCTTGTTGTTGCTTCTTTATAAACAAATTATTCTTTAGTATCTACTGAATTTGTTTTCATTGACTTGGGTAATAGCAAAGATTCCATATTTAAACGTATTTAGTTTATAGATTACCTGTTGTAGACGTACTTGCAAAGATATTAGACAAAGTATCAAGAACCGAGGTAGAATGATTGTAAAATTTTAGTTATTGTATATTGTTATTTATTAAATTTTATTTGGGGTTACATGTTATTAAGATGTTACATATTTAGCAGTTGATATTAGCATATAATTTCCTAAAGACCACCACAAAGTAAAAGTTTTAGATCTTTCTAGTTGCATTCATTGTGATTATCGCCTATTCACTTTCAGTCGTAACAATGATATTGATTATTTCTACACATATTTATTCTATGATAACTTATGATTATCTGAGTATCTCATTTATCACATATTAAAAAAGGTTGATTTTTTCATGTATTTTACCTTTTTTTTGTTTACTTGTTCTATTCTCTACTCATTCTAACTTTCTCTTGAAAAGTATTCCATATTTTCAAGGTCTTGATTTGTAGCACAAACAAACTTTCATATATTCCAATCTACATGTAAATTCCTATTTGGGGTATTCTTAGACATTATGAGCATGGTCACTTTGATGAGGAAGCAAAGACGCTCGTTCATTAGTTTAATCATATAATTTATAAGGGTAGAATAATGATTTATACTTGATAGCATGCTTGTGTTCTTCATGTATTAGTATCTATGATTCAACTCTTGCAATATTTTTATATGTGGATATTGGTTCGAATCCCTTCAAGACTTTAGTGGACATGATTGTTGGGTTTTAGAGGAGGCAGAGAAGCAGCGGAAACAAAATTTTTCTCCCAAAAACCCAGAACAAAAGGAATCGTGTCAACGTCTATACAATAGGAAAGATGGTTTGTGGATGCATACCTTGTCCCGAGGCTTGCTCGGCGACAGTACCTCACACCTTGCATGGTCTTCACCTCCGGTCTTGGACGGTGTCTGTGAAGCTCCTGGTCACACCTGGACTGAAGACTCTTGGTCTCACCGGGACTGTCGGGATTGACAGTTTTCCTCTGAGCGACAGAGGTCTCCCGCCTCTATAGTCGTCCACACGGACTGCCTGGAACTTCGATCTCCTTGTCCCACAAGGAATTGGAAGGAGTTGCACCCTCCTATTGGCGTACTAGTCACCAACACACTCTCTTGCTGCCAGTTGCAACTGCAGTTGTCTTTCCGTTATTACGCCTCCCTTTTCGGGTAGCACTTGATCGGGCTCTCTCGGTTACCAAAACTAGAGAGAATGACAACTTTGCAGAGCAACCGGCTTGCACTGAGTTGTACTCTGAGAAGCCCCCAATACCCCTATATATAGGAGGGTCATGGGACAGGGTTCTCTATCCTAGGCAATGTGGGACTAAAGCAGGAGTAGAAGGGTTCGAGATTTTCCACAAAACAATCAACTCGCAGCCTGAATCGATCATTTCACAACTGAAACGGTCGGTTGGGGATCTGATCCGGTCGGTTGACACCTCAACCGATCAGTTGGGACCCATGAACTAGTCGGTTCACTTCTAAACCGGTCAGTTCATGGTCCTAGTCAGTTCTCGATTGACTTTCCAACTTTTATTTCTAATTGGTATCAAATACCAATCCTTGTTCCAATCAAATTGGACAAGTGAAACAGAGAGGAAAATTCTCACCAATCCTACTTTCCCAACTTTCCCGGTTGCAACAGTTGAACCGATCGTTTCAACACTTGAAGCAATCATTCACCCTGTCCTTGAGCAGATCAGTTCATCACATGAGCCGATTGGTTCACCAGGCTGAGCTGATCGGTTCATCACATGAGCCGATCGGTTGGGAGTACAGATTGTGCAGAATCAGTCAATTGCGGTTTCAATCAATCCGATACTCTAATCAATCACTCCAACATCTTGAACACTATGATATAGAGCTATCAATTAATTGAGTGTTTAATTGAACTACTAAACTCCTAGTAATCAATCTAAACATGTTTGTGGACAAACTCCTCTTCCAGGTTAAATCCTATGTCTGTGACCCTACAGGTCCATTTCACGTTGGCAGTGAAAGTCCATAACACTTATGACTTCACAAGCAAAGAGCGGTCACTAGTCACACATCAGTGCTACCCAAGTGAAATTGAAAGTTGGAGAACAACTTTCAATCCTACAATCTGTGAATGGTGTTACAGTGAATGTATAATTCCTTTGTCACTGATATCCCGAATGAACTCGAGGCATGGAACAATCATCCTGTCAACATTCATTCATTTCCTTGATCTCAGAGCAGACTGGGTGAGATGTGTGTGACATCAATATCACATATTGATTCACACGTGCATGCACATGCCTTTCTCAATCCTACTCATCAAGGGCCAAGGACATCAAACTCCCTCAGGAGGGACAAATCCCATATCTATCACTCACCCCTCAAAATCCCCATGTGTCAAAGCCACCCAATCATCACCTTCATAACAACCCATATTTTAGGACTGTGTTTGATGATGTCAAAGTGTACCCACCGACATGTGTTGAGTGTAGTGATTTCAGGTCAAAGAATCACACTCACCACCATTACTGTGAGAGCTAACTGTGACTACCAGGTCATGGTTCCATGTGTCACTTTCACGGTGGGTCTATCTGGTACCTTGTTCTCTAACAAGTACCTATGTGCTTGGTTTGATATCACTATATCATGGCTAATGAGATTCTGTCATCAACCAACACACAATCTAGTCTTCCGTGTTATTGATGTCTATGATTATATCCACAATAACAACCGACTAGGGACTAAACAAGAATGTATACTCTTAACATCCATATGATCTCATCGTTTAGGTCCTTAACCTAAAAGCATACGTCATTGAGTAAAATCATTCTTTAGACATCTATCATGTTACACCATCATCTCAAAAATAGTTTAAACATATAGATCGGAAATTGCCTTTATTATTATTCAAATCATTTACAAAGTATCCCATTACAATCATCATATGACTTGCTCTATGGGCATACATATCAACAGACTCCCACTTGCACTTAGAGCCAGTCACCTCGGAACCTCAATCCTTGTGACCTAGCATGACCATCATGCTTCTGCTGAGAAAGAGCCTTAGTCAGTGGATCAGCTATGTTGTCTTCAGTTGGTACTTTGCAAATCTTCATATCTCCTCATTGTACGATCTCTCATATGAGATGGAAGCGCCGCAGTATGTGCTTGGACCGCTGATGTGATCTAGGCTCCTTAGCTTGTACAATAGCTCCATTATTTTCACAATAAATCTTAATTGCATTACAACTACTGGGAACTACACCAAGTTCAGAAATGAACTTCCTGATCCACACAGCCTCCTTTGCTGCATGTGAAGCAACAATATACTCAGCCTCTGTAGTAGAATCGGCAACTGTTTCTTGCTTGGAACTCTTCCAGCTCACAACTCCATTATTAAGGCAAAACACAAATCCTGACTGCGATCTGTAATCATCTTTATCGGTTTGGAAGCTTGCATCGGTGTAACCCTTTACAACCAGCTCCTCCTCACCTTCGTACACAAGAAACTGATCCTTAGTCCTTCGCAAGTACTTGAGGATGTTCTTCACAGCTGTACAGTGAGCATCCCCGGGATCTGACTGGTACCTGCTCGTCATGCTGAGAGCATACGAGACATCTGGGCATGTGCACAACATAGCGTACATGATAGATCCGATGGCTGATGCATATGGGATCCCATTCATATGCTCCCTCTCTTCACAATATTGGGGACATTGAGCTCTAGAGATGGTGACTCCATGTAGCATGGGGATGTTGCCTCTCTTTGAGTTCTCGATGCTGAACCGCTTCAACACTTTGTCGATGTACGTGCTTTGACTTAGTCCGAGAAGCCTTCTAGATCTATCTCTATAGATCTTAATTCCTAGAATGTAGGATGCTTCTCCTAAGTCCTTCATTGAGAAAGTATTCCCAAGCCAAGTCTTTACCTTCTCTAAGGCTAAGACATCATTCCCCATCACAAGTATGTCATCCACATACAATATGAGGAATGTGGTCGAGCTCCCACTAACCTTCTTGTACACACAAGGTTCATCTTCATTTTGAATAAAGACAAACACTTTGACTTCCTCGTCAAATTGAAGATTCCAACTCCGAGATGCTTGTTTCAATCCATAGATTGACCTTTGCAGCTTACAGACTTTATTGGCATTCTTTGGATCTACAAAACCTTCAGGATGTGTCATGTACACATCCTCATTAATATTCCCATTAAGGAATGCGGTTTTAACATCCATCTGCCAAATCTCATAGTCATAATAAGCTGCAATAGCAAGCATGATCCTGATGGACTTAATCATGGCAACTGGAGAAAAGGTTTCATCATAGTCAACACCTTGAACTTGTCAAAATCCCTTTGCAACCAATCTGCCTTTATAAGTTTTCACATTGCCATCCATATCGGTCTTTTTCTTAAAGACCCACTTGCACCCTATGGGTTTTACCCCTTCGGGTGGTTCCACCAAAGTCCATACTTTGTTGGAGTACATGGATTCCATCTCGGATCTCATGGCTTCAAGCCATTTCTCAGAATTTAGTCCCTCCATAGCTTCTACGTAGGTAGTTGGATCATCATCTATGATCAACTCACCACCTTCCTGATTTACAAGGTATCCAAACCTCTCAGGTTCAAGGCGGGTCCTACTAGAACTACGAGGTCCTTGTGTTACCTGAGGAGACTGAGATTCCACAACACCTTGTGAATCTACATTTTCCTCTGGTACATCTACCGGTTCAATGTTTTCTTGTTGGGATTGAACCTCTTCAAGCTCTATATTCCTCCCACTGCTTCCTTTGGAAATAAATTCCCTCTCTAGGAATACAACATCCCTGACAACAAACACTTTGTTGTCAGTAGGGTGGTAAAGATAATATCCCTTTGTTTCCTTGGGATATCCAACAAAATAACATTTATCGGATTTGTGTCCAAGCTTATCAGGAAACATTTTCTTGACGTAAGCCTCACAACCCCAAATCTTCGTAAAAGACAAATTGGGATGCTTCCCAGTCCATATCTCATATGGTGTCTTTTGAACCGATTTAGATGGTACACGGTTAAGTGTAAATGCGGCGGTTTCAAGATCATGACCCCGGAAGGAAATTGGAAGATCAGCAAAACTCATCATTGATCGCACCATATCCAACAATGTGCGATTCCTTCTTTCAGACACACCATTATGCTGTGGTGTTCCAGGCAAAGTCCATTGTGATACAATACCACGAGCTCGCAGAAGGTCCTTAAACTCCTCGCTTAAGTATTCTCCACCTCGATCGGATCGAAGTGCCTTAATACTTTTGCCAAGTTGGTTCTGTACTTCATTCATGAAATCCTCAAACCTTTCAAGGGTTTCTGACTTATGCTTCATCAGGTACACATAGCCATACCTACTGAAATCATCAGTGAAGGTAATGAAGTACTGATACCCATTTCTGGCATTAGTTCTAAAAGGCCCACATACATCAGTATGTATGAGTCCTAATAGATCACTACCTCTCTCACCTTTACCTGAAAAGGGATTCTTGGTCATATTGCCCAATAAACAAGATTCACATGACTCTATTAATTTATAATCAAAAGAGTCTAGATAACCATCTTTATGGAGTCTAGAAATGCGCTTCTCATTTATGTGCCCTAGACGACAATGCCAGAGATATGTTTTGTTTGAGTCATTGAGTTTTTTTCTTTTTGGTGTTTACATTGTATACATTTGTCTCCAAGTCTATCAAGTATAGACCATAAGACATTGGGGCACTGCCATAAAAGATCCCATCTTTAGAAATGGAACATTTTCCATTCTCAATAAGAAATTCAAATCCATCCTTGTCCAAACAAGAGATGGAAATGATATTCCTATTTATGGCAGGTACATAATAGCAGTTCTTCAACTCTATTATTAGCCCACTTGGTAGAGTTAACTCATAGGTTCCTACGGCACTAGCGGCAACTCTTGCCCCATTGGAAACACGTAGTTCAACCTCGCCTTTCCCTAAAGGCCTACTTCTCTTAAGATCCTTCACATTTGAACAAATGTGAGATCTGCATCCGGTATCAAGTACCCATGATGAATAAGTAGTAAAGTTAATCTCTATCATGTATACATCAGAAGTAGAGATCTCTATCTCTGACTTCTTCTTCCATCATTCCTTCCATCCTCTCCATGTAGAAGAAATCGATTTGGCGAGAGAACCCTTCTCTCCCTTACCTTTCGTTCCATTGATCTCTATCAATGAACTTTCTTTCTTCTTCACCAACGCATTAAGCGTACATAGAGTGGATTCAAAGGCTCCTGGTATATCTGGATTGTGCAGAACACTTCTCACAGTCCTCAACCAGTTATGGAATTTATTCTCAATTAATTTGCCCATTTTAAAAGATGATTCTTTTGCCATTCTACAAGAGAAAATTGCATTTTGTCAAAACCTTTTTGATTTGATTTGAATAAAATTTGATGATAGTTAATTAGGCCTTTAATTAATTACCGCTCCCACTATTTTGACTCAAATTGACAACCCTCACCATCAATTCAGAAGATTGCAGCGTACAATCTTCTAGTGGGTCAAGATCCATATTTCATCAAGTCATGAGTCAGCTTTGGCTGATCGCCCATAATCTTGACTATTTAGGTAGGCCATCATGCCAGTTGCATCATATGCGACTCTTAATGAATGAACATGTGCAACACCTTGCCATGAACATTTTGTGCCTCTGGGCTTAGACGCTCTAAGAATCACCAGTTAAGTCTATCCCAAAAGCCGACACGATAAACATGCACCCTGCTTTGGCAGAACCTGCATGTCGACCCTTCACACTTCCACAAGATAGAAGGCGCACCACGCTTTGGCGTAACCTACGCTTGGTCGATCAAGTTTGCCATGTGTGTCGCTAATGGAAGGTGTATAAGACTTAATATTTTATTGAGGGATTTGGTTTTTATATACATATACATATCCAATCACCACAATATATAGTAAGTATCATATACGTGCTATATCCCACAGAAAACATGCAAAATGATAAAAAGCAATGATTATGGCCATCCTATTGTGATTCCTCGAGCCAAGAGGAATCACAGTCATCTAGGTCTACATCACATGCAACATGTACAAGATGAAATATGTGCCCGCCTTTTTGGGTTCGATCAGCTCATCTCCATGACCGATCGGCTCGCCATCAGGTTGGTTGTTCGGGTGCCACCAGCCGATCGACTGGCGCCTCCAGCCGATCGGTTCACCAGTCTTCGTGCATCTCATCAGGTCGCCACCCGCTCGTCTCGTTCCTCGAACTGGTCGTCTGGATCATCAACCTATCAGTTCACGCCTTGAACCGATCGTCTCAGGTTGTCCGCCATTCTTTGACATAATAAGAAATAAAATCTATCCTATTTACAATTGTATTGTGAAACCCCGAGTTACATTCGGGGGGAGCAAAGGTAGTAAAAGAAATCTCGAATTATTTCGAGTTACATCAGGAATAGGAGAAAGGGAATCGGTGTGCAGACCGAGATGCAAGCAACCACATACAACCACACACAGATATAGGGGTTATAGGCCATAATCATGCTACACATCCACCACAAAACTCGTTTAAGGATGACACGTATCGAGTGCATTAATATTACATATCATATATGTATATTTGGGATTTGTCGATTGGACATGCATAAAGTCAATTTTATTCACATCGTATGCAATAAATAAAGACGACAAACCAAAATCGATCATATCGATAATCCTACAATATAGAGCAGTTGACGTGGCTCTGATACCACTGTTGGGTTTTAGAGGAGGCAGAGAAGCAGCAGAAACAAAAATTTTCTCCCAAAAACCCAGAACAAAAGGAATCGCGTCAACGTCTATACAATAGGAAAGATGGTTTGTGGATGCATACCTTGTCCGAGGCTTGCTCGGCGACAGTACCTCGCGCCTTGTGCGGTATTCACCTTCGGTCTTGGACGGTGTCTGTGCAGCTCCTGGTCACACCTGGACTGAAGACTCCTGGTCTCACTGGGACTGTCAGGATTGACAGTTGTCCTCCGAGCGACAGAGGTCTCCCGCCTCTGCAGTCGTTCACAGAACTGCCTGGAACTCCGATCTCCTTGTCCCACAAGGAATCGGAAGGAGTCACACCCTCCTATCGGCGTACTAGTCGCCAACACACTCTCCTGCTGCCAGTTGCAACTGCAGTTGTCTTTCCCTTGTTGCGCCTCCCTTTTCGGGTAGCACTTGCTCGGGCTCTCTCCGTTACCAAAACCAGAGATAACGACAACTTTACAGAGCAACCGGCTTGCACTGAGTTGTACTCTGAGAAGCCCCCAATACCCCTATATATAGGAGGGTCATGGGACAGGGTTCTCTATCCCGGGCAATGCGGGACTAAAGTAGGAGTAGAAGGGTTCGCGATTTTCCAAAAAACAATCAACTTGCAACCTGAACCGATTGTTTCACAACTGAAACGGTCGGTTGGGGATCTGAGCCGGTCGGTTGAAACCTCAACGAATTAATTGGGACCCATGAACCGGTCGGTTCACTTCTGAACCGGTCGTTTCGTGGTCCTGGTCAGTTCCCGATTGACTTTCCAACTTTTGTTTCTAATTGGTATCAAATACCAATCCTTGTTCCAATCAAATTGGGCAAGTGAAACGAAAGGAAAATTCTCACCAATCCTACTTTCCCAATTTGCCCAGTTGTAATAGTTGAACCGATCGTTTCAACACTTGAAGCAATCGTTCACCCTGTCCTTGAGCAGATCAGTTCATCACATCAGCCGATCGGTTCACCAGGTTGAGCCGATCGGTTCATCACATGAGCCGATCGGTTGGGAGTACAGATTGTGCAGAATCAGTCAATTGCGGTTTCAATCAATCCGATACTCTAATCAATCAATCCAACATCTTGAACACTATGATATAGAGCTATCAATTAATTGAGTGTTTAATTGAACTACTAAACTCCTTTAGTAATCAATCTAAACATGTTGGTGGACAAACTCCTCTTCCAGGTTAAATCCTATGTGTGTGACCCTGCAGGTCCATTTCACGTTGGCAGTGAAAGTCCATAACACTTATGACTTTACAAGCAAAGAGCGGTGCCTAGTCACACATCAGTGCTACCCAAGTGAAATAGAAAGTTGGAGAACAACTTTCAATCCTACAATTTGTGAATGGTGTTACAGTGAATGTATAATTCCTTTGTTACTGATATCATGAATGAACTCGAGGCGTGGAGCAGTCATCCTGTCAACATTCATTCATTTCCTTGATCTCAGAGCAGACTTGGTGAGATGTGTGTGACATCAATATCACATATTGATTCACACGTGCATGTGCATGCCTTTCTCAATCCTACTCATCAAGTGGCCAAGGACATCAAACTCCCTCGAGAGGGAAAAATCCCATATCTATCACTCACCCCTCAAAATACCCATATGTCAAAGCCACCCAATCATCACCTTTATAACAACCCATGTTTCAGGATTGTGTTTGATGATGTCAAAGTGTACCCAACGACATGTATTGAGTGTAGTGATTTCAGGTGAAAGAATCACACTCACCACCATCACTGTGAGAGCTGACTGTGACTACCAAGTCATGGTTCCATGTGTCACTCTCACGGTGGGTCTGTCTGGTACCTTGTTCTCTAACAAGTACCTATGTGCTTGGTTTGATATCATTATATCATGACTAATGAGATTCTGTCATCAACTAACACACAATCTAGTCTTTAGTGTTATTGATGTCTATGGTTATTTCCACAATAACAACCGACTAGGGACTAAACAAGAATGTATACTCTTAACATCCATATGATCTCATCGTTTAGGTCCTTAACCTAAAAGCATACGTCATTGAGTAAAATCATTCTTTAGACATCTATCATGTTACACCATCATCTCAGAAATAGTTTAAACATATAGATCGGAAATTGCTTTTATTATTATTCAAATCATTTACAAAGTATCACATTACAATCATCATATGACTTGCTCTATGGGCATACATACCAACAATGATCACATTAATTAACTAAATCAAATGTACTCTATTTTTTGGCATAATGTTTTCAATCTAAAGTTATGAACTTGTAAACCCATTCAAGCATAGATCATCACTGTAGGATTCATGTTACCAATGACAATAGAACTTTGAGTATGAAGTTCAGTAGTGTATGCATTGGTAGCGAGTCAAGTTGTCTGATTGTTGGATCTCATCCAAGTCATACTGAAGTTGAAGTTGAGATTTCATATATATTACATGTGATCTTTTATTTATACCAGAATATGGTTGCAAGACATTCAGCAATAGCATAGATGTTAATTTTAGAAACATTATTTGCAACATATCATAACAATAATAAGATTTTTAGGACCCTTATAAAAGAGATTGTGGTTATCCATAACACACACACATTTTATCATTTTGAGTGAAATAATATTGGATATATTAGGAGTACTACAAATATATAAGGGTTTCGATTATAAATGCATTATCCTCCTAGACTAATCATACATGTAAATCATTATCTAGGCTCAAAGTGTTTATTTCTCTTATATTAATACAGGCCTAGTGAAAATTGAAGGGACATAACTCATGAGATGACTACTTATATATAATCAAAGACTCTAAGGTAATTAAACATGTTTGTTGGTCACCTACCACGGAGAGGAGCATCTTTATTTAATAATGACATTGTTATTTGATATTTTAATTTAAGCCTCAAACAACCATCACTCCCTCTTTACTACCTCTTTCTTTCATTCAAAATTTTGTACCTACAAGCAGTTTTTATTTTTCATAAAATTGTGCTACCTAAGGAGAGAAATACATAAAAGCAATAATCTATGAAAGGATCTTATAGTTAGTAAAGTACCATTCATCATACAAATTCTACTATTTGTATCATAGAAAATTTATTGATTTCCTTCTTGCTGGACATGGAATATAAGGAGCAACCAGAATTAGGTATTTTTCTTTATCGCTCACTCACACCATGTTCTCTATATATAGATGGATCCAACTATCTAATTTTGTAGTAGTAGCCATTCCTGATAATCATTATCTTAAGGACATGGGGAGTTAGTATGGTTATTGGGTTTGCCATATCGTCGACACAAAAGACATAAATACACAAAGTGAAACACCCTCCATACTAATTGATAGTGTATCAATAGCCTCCCCAAGTTACACATCCGACTATGACTAGACATTCTTATTAATTATACAAGATTTTCATAACCATTAACCCAATATGTGGCTCAATCCGTTCACCTGTAATTCTTTAAAATCCTTTTGGGTATATTATGGTGTGCTCATATGACTACACATAGTTGAACAATCACTAGCATACGACAATGTTTCTAGTCATCTTGTAACGATGGGCCCTCCTAGAGATGAAGTTGATCTACATATTCCTATACATGCAACTTTCACTAAGTTGTTTTTTTATTCATTCCGATATAGGAGTGGTCTTGTTAAGAAGCTAAGATCCCAACAAAGTTAGCATTTGTTGCGATTCCTCACATTAACTAAAAGACCAAAAAACTAAAATAGTATTTTTTTGAAATTTTACTTATAAATGTACTATCTTTTCCAAAATAGTAACTATAATATCAAGTTTCCAGGAAAATGTGTCCTAGTGAGAGATACAATGCCCCCCCATGGGCCAAGCATCTACATTAGTGACATATTACCCCTACCACTTTGCCCATTCGGGGAAAATGCAACTTCACCTTGGTGTTGTTTCTCTTGAAATAATTTTTATTCTTATACCATGCAAGTGTTTTTCATATCTAAACAACCCTAATAATAAAACATTATATATTTCAAATAACAACTATAAATTAAGTAATTATATAATATAATAGTTCATAAGTACATCATACTGAAAATTATAAATAATAGTGTCTAAAATTGATAGATATGATGCTTAAATATAAATAAAATATAATCAATATGTATAAAATACAATACATGTATAAAAAATAAAAAAGATATTATTAAAAAATACATTACATAATAATACACATAAAATAAAATAAAATAAACAAGGAGAATGTAATAGATGAAAAATAAAATTTATGTGATGCAAACAATTGTAAATTACAGTATATATTTGACATTATACTTTTGCCAATATTTTCTTTAACACACATGCATACAAATAAATATATGTCAAACATATTGATACAAAAGCATATAATACTATAATAACATATAGGAGAAGTGATATTATTCATTTGTTAGTTTTAGAATTACGCAAAGTGGCGGTGAAAATTTATAAAAATGCCATTTTATCCTTTTTCATAAATGAACCACGATGGAGGAAGAACCTATATTTTTTCACATGATTATTTCTTTCATCATAAATCACCTCAAATTAGTGTTTCCTTTCCATCTTCAGCCCACCATACCTTCACACTACCCCTAATAGAAATAATGACAACATAAGAAGGAAATTGTTGAAAAACGTTGACGAAGCGATGGAGAACTTATAAAAAATAATTACAAAATGTAATAAGTTTTTTCCAAATATAAAATAATGATAACATAAAATGAAAAAATACTAAAAGATAGTGAAAGAGAACGAGAAGTTCATAAGCATTGTTATGAAACATGTCATGTTTTTATTGGGATTCATTCAGTTGACGTATTGTACAACATTGTTACTTTTATTTCGTAGATCATTAAGGTAATGAAATTTTTGATATTGTTAAGACATAGTTGTTTTATTTATTCAACAAGAATTGAAATTATTTATATAAAAATGACACTTTATTGAAATATAATTTTCATAAAATAATTTATTATCACTAATTTACCTCTTTAAAATATATGTGTAGGTTTATTCGATTTTACTAGGACAACTTAGTGCTACACTTTAGAATTTCACCATGTCAAAAATACGTCTCATGTATTATTTAGGTGTGGTACCAAACGGAATGCAAAAGCCAAAGGGTTAGAAAAAAAGTGAGAAAGAACCTGTGGTGGTTCGAACATAATTTTGATTGGTTTGTAGGTATGCCTCCTATGACAAAGATGACATGTTTCACAATGTGTTTTGTAAAGATAAGTATCTTCTATTTTTTTTCATACTTGCTTACTGGACTATGTATTAAAAATGTGAAGTAGATATACATGCGTAAATATGCATGAAGTATTGAATTTTCTTTGTCATATGTATTAAAAATGTGTCGGTCCCAATGTGCATACGTATGAAAAGTGTGTCAATACCAATGAAACATACTCAAGGATTGTTTTTACATATTTTCTTTGTCATAGATGCTCATGTCATGGTTGGCCTCTATAAACCTGAAGCATGGTCATGTGCATGCTAGCTGCTTGTCTTCTAGCAGCATGGTCGAGAAATATTCTTCCTAACTCATGATCAAAGATCAAATCCCACGACTTGTTCTTCTTCCTAAATCTATCATTAAACCTTTCGTCAGGCATCTTGCCCTTTAGTCAACCATTTAACCAGGTCACTTACCCTTCAATCGGTCGAGTGTCTCTAGTAGAAGTTTGCATGCCGCTAGTGAGGCTAGAGTGTCACTATCGTTACATCAATGCTAGTCACTCTATTAATCAAGTCAACTGAATAGCTAGTGAGGCTACAACATGGTTTTCAATCACAATGACGTAGGTTGCTAGTGGGATGTATAGCCTTCCTAGTAGTTAGGTGTGTGGCATTTTTATTATAGAATGACCCTATATTGATTTTATACCAGTCTATAATTTTTTTATAGTGCACAATGACAGGTTTTTCTTTTCCTATTTTCTTTAGGAGGTGGGGTTTAGAAGTAATGTTTCAATGCCATTAGCTATCCCATAGAAATATCATACAATGCGCCCTATACAATATTATTTCATTGGGTGTCATACTGACTTAACATCAGACTGACTAAATGATAAATAAGCCGACTATTGTCCTAATATATAAAGTGTATGTACATATAATTTTTGCAAATGCCTAATTCTTACATAATTCCCAATTATGACATTATACTTTGTTAAACACCATTCTACAACTTTGTTAAATCCTTAGGAGATAATGGGTTATGGAAGTGTTTTTTGAAGTGTTATGGAAGTGTTTTCTTTTCTTCAAATCATGTAGTAAAGATTTCCTACAACTACCAATTTAAATTCTCATTCTTGCTTCTTATCATTCTACAACTTTGTTGCTTCTCATTCTACAACTTTGTTGCTTCTCATTCTACAACTTTGTTGCTTCTCATTCTTGCTTATCATTCTACAACTTTGTTGCTTCTCATTCTACAACTTTGTTGCTTCTCATTCTACAACTTTGTTGCTTCTCATTCTTGCTTATCATTCTACAACTTTGTTGCTTAAATCCTTAGGAGATAATGGGTTATGGAAGTGTTTTTTGAAGATCATTCTAGATTCAAGATAAGAATCAATTCCTATCCATGTTAGGGATCTTTCATGGGTATGTTCTTATTTTCTTATCCTGACTGTTCTATTTTCTTTTCTTCAAATCATGTAGTAAAGATTTCCTACAACTACCAATTTAAATTCTCATTCTTGCTTCTTTGCGAAACACTATATATGTGATTGTTTGTTATTATAGCATGAAATATAGATATAAATTATTATTCTTGTCCGTGTACATGATATGACTCATTTATGTGTAAGTTTTCAAATATGAGAGGAATGGTCAAATATGATATGATTGAACTTCAAATTAGGGTCTTCCTTTTTATCTTGGTTGCCGATTAATTACATATAGTCTAAAATAGGAACGATTCTCTTGTCATGAAAATGACTAAATGGACTTAATATAAATAGTAATCCTGATAAAAATATGGTTTAGTATGCCTAAGCAATATGAACTTTCCTAGTGCTTTGTATTTAGGGAAGAAAAATATAATCTCTTATAGTGATCATTGTATCATGAAAAGATACCTCACTGAGATACTAATAAATGCATTCAGAAGATTAAGAATCCTCATAATGAATGTGAAACTACATTCATTAAATCTAGTAACACTGGATGAAATGGAAGTTAACATTTATAGTCCTTTAAATTTTTATAATGGTATGGAATGTGTCAGTTCCTAAGTAGCCAGATTTGGACCAAATATTATGTGGGTCGTAAACATAGGAGCCCTATTCATACCCATTCACATTGATTTCTTAGATGGAATGATAAACCCATGTTCTTATAAGGCAGACTAAGTGGAATTAAGCCATTAAGTGCAAATTGGAAGATACCATCTATCCTGATTGGGGCAAAGTAAAAGATAATAACTAAATAGCCTTGTATTAATAGTTTTAATTAACCTTGCTTTGAAACTATCTTGTTTTTTTATTAAATTGTAACATGTGATCTATCATTGCCTTGTATAATTAACTACATGCTCAATTAATGTATACAGAAATAAAAAGGGATTTTCATCACTTTTAGGACTTTTGTCTCAATTGTGTTTTTTTATGTTGTTATGGTCTTTGAAACCTCTATGGTTATTCCAGTGAGGAGTCGCCACCCCATCAACAATAGTAGAAGCAGAACCCACCTCAATATCCAAGTTAGAGTTTTCAGTATTGTAATGGATTCAACCCTAAACACTCAAGACTAGGGAAAGGTTA
The DNA here is from genome assembly GCA_963693085.1 of Alisma plantago-aquatica. Classification (NCBI taxonomy): domain Eukaryota; kingdom Viridiplantae; phylum Streptophyta; class Magnoliopsida; order Alismatales; family Alismataceae; genus Alisma; species Alisma plantago-aquatica. The sequence goes on from OY856409.1 coordinate 918,011,998, forward strand.
TTTATATGTCAATTTTCATGATTTGTAAATTGTAGATATTTGATCTTGATCTATGGACATGAAATATATGGAGCTCGTCTTTTATATATTACATGAATTTGGTGTATGGACTCATATCAAGTACATGTTATGGCCGATCATGCTTGGTAAGAGCATAATAATTCTGACATTTATGAAAATCTAGTTCTTATATAATGTTTTTGATGCCTACTTCTTAACCCTAATTAATTGGTTGTAGATTATGAAAAATTACATTAAATCGATTAGTTTAACCTTGACTTCATTTCTTCATGTGATTATTTATAATATAGGAACCAAGTGTACCATATTTTGAAAAAAGATCTGCTCGTTGAAATTTGAACCCTCTTTGTCATAATCGATGTCCATAAACATAGTTTCATTCTTATCAAGTTGGATTTTTCATTTCTAATGAATCAACAATGTGGCTTATTGGATTCCCTCTCATAATTCTCCAAACATCCATTTAAGTATATTTTTGCATCCACATTTGCAACACCTTGTTGTATCCATATTTAAAACATAACAATGTTCTTATCACAAGGTCAAATGGTTTTGATCTCCTAGAGATAATGTTGATATGAAAATACCATTAAAGGTTTAGATTGATTTATCAATAATAATTAGCATACATATATTTCTTAGCATTTTTTCCCACACCTATGGTGTGTCTCACCTAGATTTGATGGACCCGCATAATATGAATTTGTTTCCCTTTTCCTAATAAAGAAATCCTGGTGGAGTAGGAAGTCCATTCATTTTGACACCTTTCCTCAAAACTACTACATCCCATCTGTATCACCTTGTATTTTCTCCCTTCCCCCTCAAACTCATCGCTTCCTTCATATTTCTCCCAACTAAATTAATGAGTGATATCTCAATAACAACATAAAAAAGGGATGAGCAGAAGGGGTGAAAAGGGATGGGGAGAGAATATGATATCATCATTATGTGACAGATCAGGTGAATGGGTTATAATAAATATACAATATCATCATACAACATGTCACATTTTCCTTTAGATCTTTTCCCTCTCTTTCTATCTTAAGTTCCTTTTTGTAATTTATTTCTTTTAAAAAAAGAACAATTTTTTTTAAATGGAGTGGTCAATACATTATGGTTCACAATGTCAATTGTGTGGTTATTACATATACATCACTAGATTGTACAAATGTGTCCCCTCATATTATGGTGGAACCTTGTAGAATGGATTCTTCTTACCAAGATGGATATAATACAAATTACAATCTACAAACTTTTAAAGACTATTATGAGGAACAATCCTACACATATCAATATGAGGGATGCTATGACCAATAATGTTATGGGGGCATGGTGAGGATAACCAACAAAATATTAAGGGGTATGAACCTAATGGTGAAAGCCTATGTACACCTCAGTAGGAAGAATGGATTAAATCCATGGACATAATACTAGCGGGGCAATAGAAAATATTAGAAATATGACAAGCCATGTTAGTCACTTTACTAGAGGCCCAGTCAAAGAGACCCCCTGGAGAAGTTAGATAATCCTAAGATTTTTTTCTCAAAGATGGCAATGATGATCCCATGTTTATGTCATTAATATTGGGTCCTAGAGAAATATGATAAACCAAGGAGGCACAACCTTTATATAATGAGTACACTGGTATTCTGATCTTTTTGATAGAGGCTTTATTACTTGAGTAGAAAAAATTATAGCATGAGAGTCATCCATATCTTAAAACTCCAACAACTCCTCCTACATAAACATAGATCCAGGTATTATTAGTGACCAATCCTCTTGGGTTGAACCTTTTTTGGATAATGAACTGTCAGCCTTCCATGATAAATCAGTAGATGTTTATGGAGAAATTCTTCCTCATAAAGAGCCTTACACTCCACCACAGCCAGTTTCTTTTTCACATATGGGTGATCTAGATGGGGAGCCACCACAACTTGAAGAAAGTCACATGCCCCCACTCCTTGAGTGTAAAGATGATATTCCCATTATACTTCCTCCTAAACCTTTAGGAACATCTTGTGTAGAGGAACTTGAGCCACATGCTACATCAACAAGGAAACTTGCTAATCCTTTTTACTAGAATGTTGATTGCCTAGTTTTTTAGGAGAACAAAAATATAAATAATGGTGTTTTTCATGAATTCATTCCTTTCATATCAGTACCACTTCTCCTATGTGCAAATATAGGTTATGAGAAGAAACCCGAGCTATATCCTTTGCCTAATTTTGTACATTCAGCACTTACTAGGCCGACTCAAACTCCACCTTGTGTCAATCTTTCCTAATTCGCATACATTGATAGCACTTCCTCCACTGTTGAAGGAAGATATGTGAATCTTACTGGAAGGGTTGTGTGGAAACAAAAAACATTATTTTTTCTACCTAAAAGCCCCTTTGAGCTTCCATGACCATCCAATAATCGGGTGTACTACGAACCTCCCTTTTGCAAGGTTCCATCCCTTATCAACATTCCATGCAGCTGGACATTGTTCGAGTTACAACGGCCACTTGGCGGCCCAACAGAAATTCCTCCCTCCATTCTGAATGTAAGTTTTTCTCAGGACGAGTAAATTTTTAAGTTTGGGGTGGAGGTGGATGGTACGCACCCATTCCATCTGTTCAATCTTAAAAATTTTGTAATTTCCATTATGTTATGCAGTTTAGCTTTAAGTTTTTCAAAAAAAAATTATTTAGTTTTGGGCCTATCTAGTCTACCATGACTTTATCCAGTTGGTCATGATTATATGCATATTTATAAATATACCCCATTGACTAATTCAAAAAAAATAGTAATATAAATTATAAAACTTGCCATTTATAGAAATTATCTTGTCACCTAGGATCTTAATTAACATCATTCCTTAGAAAAGATGGCAAGACTACAGGAGTGATAGGTTTAAAATGCTGCCTCTCTATCTAGAGGAGAGATAATTCTTCTTCCATACCTCACTTCACTCTATTTTATACCCAAGAGAAGGTACATAAACCCCAACCAATCAAAATTGCCATGTTGTGCACAATCACTCGTAAGAATATGCAAGAGTGATAAATACAAAAGTTAATATGAAATATATTTTATTGTGGGTCTTTAAATGACACCATGCTATGAAATAATCTTGAAGTAGGTAATATAAAAATAATTATCCTTGAATCTAGTAAGTCAAGGATGCTTGGTCATATAAGGTGGAAGGACTTAAGTGGTGTTATGAAAGTGTGGATGATGGACTGGAAGTATTATGTGGCACTTTTTTTAATTCAATGTTGCTTGGGACAAGCAAAGTTCAAGTTTGGGGTATTTGGATGAGTGAAAACTCTTCACCTTTATTCGCATAGTTTAGATCTTATTTTGTTGATATTACATAACTTTAGCATAAATTGTCTTAGTTTAATTTTCTTTCTTCAGTTAGAGTTCTACTTGATTTACATGGGTTTTTGTAGAAAAATATCCACAACATTTCTAAACCCAAAAGACCCAAAAAAAAGAAGCTTCAAATTCCAATTCTAGTTTCCAAGCCAACCGAATCACTCAACCGGTTGGTCGACTCATTAGCTCCAAAGATTGACTTTAGAGAGTTCCAATCTATTGACTCACTTCCCCAGTCGATCAAATCTTCATCAAATACCAATCAAAGGTGAATTGGTCAGTTGATCAGGATACCTTGGAGCCAAAGCATGGAACATGCCCTAGCTTGGAAGTTACATATCTGATTGATTCCAGTTGATCGACTCATATTCCCAACCGATCAACGGTTTTTCAGATCCAGTAGCTACCACAACCACAAAGCCATTCCTAGGGTTTCAGTCGACCCTAGCATTTAAAGATTCATATTCCACAAAACCCAGTCGACTGGTTGAGTAAAGTAGTCGATCGAATGGCACTATGGATTCATCCATTTTAGTCACCACCAGCACTACAGTTCCAGGGATTTTATCTCTCTTCCCCCTATAAAAGGAGGGAGACTCCAAAGTAAAAACTATCTATCCTTTTGGGATTTCTGGTTGTATTCTAGGCTAGATTCTTGTTCTCTTTGTTATTATGTCTGAGTAGTTCTCTACTGGTTTATGGAGACTAACCTCGTATCCTATTATTATTTGTGTAATTGACTCCTTTGTTTTAGTGAAAGAATTATTTCCTTCTATTTCTGCTTTGATTGTTAGTTAAATTGATATACTCTTGTGGGGTGTTGTGATCTCATATCCCTATAAGAATGATCCCATAATCCCATGATTGCAATTGTTATCTTTTTATCCTATGATCTCGCCCTGATAGAGTGGTTATATTATTATGGGGGTGCCAAGATCTTGGATTCTCACAAAAACAAACCCATAATATCTTGAAGATGTCTGCTAATACATTTTATGATCATTCTACATGTTTGAATCGTTTTTAATATCTTATGGTGACATGATCTTATGACTCATGAGTTCAAATGTCAGAATGGAATTCACATGTTCCTCAATGAGATCTTAGACAAGGATATGTTGGACGGTTGGGAAAAAATCCACAAATGTTAGGATCAACGAATTTGTGGGAAGTCCGACCCTTGTGAAATTTGTTTGAAAGGACACAAATCCGTATGGCCTTGATTTGATTGTTAAAACTTAGGAGTTAATTAGTTGAGTAAGAGCATGGTTATTAGTGGTGATCCCCGAGACCCCTAGTATCCCCTTATCATTTGATTAGTTAAGTTTTAATTCTGCATTTTACTTTTTATTCTTAGCATTATCAAACACTCACAACCTCTAAAACAATTACTATCTAGATTTTACTTTATTGTTCTCGTAGTTGTTTTGGATTGCAACCATATTTTGTTGTCCCTTGTATCAATGCCTTACTACCAAAAAGTTGATTCGTTGCTTGCAATGAGTTGACAGTCCTTTTTAAAGGTTAAACTCTATAACGTTTTCTAGTGATTTGGTGTGCAAATGACACACATTAAAAATCACATATAATGATAGGTTCCTAAGATGCTTTATAGCATCTAAGATTCCTATGTACATTATTTGCATTTAGCAAAAAGAAAAAGTGGTGTAGGATCAACTTGACTATGGATGAATAAAATAGACTTTGGAGACTCAAACATTCAGTAACAACATAAGCCTGTAAGAAAAGGGTGACAATAGAAAACTCTTCTTTCTCACATGCTTATGCATTTCTCAATGTAAGAATCATAAATATATTAAAAACATAAATTCAATCTCCTAAAAACCAAGAAAATTGCATCCCACCTATGTTCATGGTATCAGAGATGTCTCAATAAGTTAGAAGGTGCAAAGGTAGGCCAACCAGGCACTAAACCCACCTAGATGGTAAGTTACATCATCACGTATGGTTAAATTTAATGTATGATCTTCTAAATAAGTTACTTCTTCACATTTATGACTATTGGCTAAGACTAGATAGAACTTGTATACTACCATAAGATTAGGATACCTTTTTTCTATCTATATCAGAGGTTAAACTTGTAACAATAAATCTAGATCTTAAACATGCATGGTGATAGGGTTACAAAGAATACATGGTGGACTCTAGTAGCACTATTGCAATTAAGAATTGAAAATGAGGGTTTCCATGAAGACTCACATTCTCTAGATGAAAAGGAAGAATAAGGAAATGAAAACATATTGAAAAGTCAAACTTTCTCATGTAAGAAGAGAAACCAACAACATTTCTTGATGGGCTAGTCGAAACAACATTTTTGATAGGTTAGCCATAGTCCACTTAAGATACAGTATTGGGACACATATATGATGGCCTATCCATGACTTTCACTACTTTGGTCTTAGAAAAAATCTAAATTATGATGGCCCTCTCTTAGACACAGTCAATCTTCACATGATGTACGAGGTGGTCAGAGCTTACTTGCAACAATAAAGTAGTATGTTTATATACCATTTGGGTCTATGGAATGAAGTATATTTACCTTTTATTGAATATTTACCTTTCATTAAAACTACAAACTCAAGTATAAATTGTGACAAAAATAAAAAAAATTAACCAATGTGGAAGTTTAAGTTAAATTATGCTAGTGTCGAGTTTACTTTTAAAGGGTGTTAAACTAGTTACTTTTCAGTTGAAGTATGATATGGTGTTTATTTACACATTTTTCTTTGTTTTTAGTTATTCTTATACTCTGCTTAATATTTCAAAATATTTTCACTCTATACATCTCACTCATATCTCTAATGCTATCCTATCTCTCTCTAACATAAGGATCTGAGCTACACAATTGAATAATGACTTGAATGAAAAGAATCTTACCCTGTACTATTAACTATTTTTAAGACAACATTTGAAAATGTGAGATTTGACTTTCAATCTTTTTCAATGATTATATAATAAATATTTAAAGGATTCCTAACATTTTAATCAATTTATAAAAAAGTATAACAATATATGAATATCATAAGTTCAAGTCCCAAATACAACAAAAGTGAAATTTGAATACAAAACTCCTTTTATACTATGTTAGTCATTTTTATTTAAACCATGGATCTTAGATCTTTGAGAACATGAGCCATGTGGGTTGATTAGGTTTGGATCCAAAATATCAAGTGAAAAGAGGACGACGACTACCGAATCATGACGCTCAAGGACTATGGTCATGAATACATGGACCTTGGTCTTCATCAACCTCCCACTTTGCTAAGATGACAAGATTCACATTGACTGCTAACCATTTCATTAATGATTTTTTCATTCTATAGATATACATGCACCAAATATTCATCTTGCCAAGTCAATCATAGAAAACCCACATTTTGACCCTTCTCCGGATCTTTCGAGTGAGATTGAATTCTCCTTACCTGTTTTCTTTCACTCCAAAAGTAGAGATTCTTGGTAATTGACTTTTTGGATTTCCTGGACTTTATTTGAACCCTCTTCTTATCCATCTCAACATGCCTTGACAAAACCCAACATCATTGAACATCGCCTCTCATAACCTATCATCAACCTCCTTGGAGGACCACTTTGGTAGCCCCTTTTTTATGTTTGCACCTATCACCCTCGTCATTAAAAATTGACCTTGCCAACTCTTTCTAGGAGTTCTCAGAAATGAGAACAACACATGCCACCTACTCCCTTGATGTGCATGTCTCTTTGATGATCACATTGTCAATAGCCTCAGTCTTTCAATTAAGAAACAAAAAGGGTCTTCAACCCTTAGATTATGCATCCATGGAGGTTGTGTGTGTACTCTTTTACCTAACTATGTCCCAAACCACCAAAAACTACCTAGGATTTTGGGTGTAGGAATCCATTCACAAACTCATTAAGAAAAATATATTAATAAGTAAGGGACTTGAGATATACCTTTGTTGTAGAGTAGATTCCATGGAGATGCTCACAAAAAGAATATACACAAAAAATATGTATCAGAATATAATTGTTTGTGTCTTAACACAGTCAACAAAGATGATGGTAACTCCTCGTCGGGCTACTACACCCAGTGCAAAGGAGCAATCTTTTTGTTGGCAATGGATTAGAGTTGCAAAATCTCTCATTTTGTCTCTCTCCTTGTGGGTAATGACGACTAGGGTCAAAATGTGTAATAAGAAAATATGACCTTCATACCCCTTTACATAGAAGTGGTAGGGAAGTAGGGTTTCTAGTAAACCCTAGGAAATTTGATAAATGAGACATAGTCACCAGTCAACACGCACAAGCACCAGCTTGATGTAACACTTTTTGTGCTAATTTCTGTAATAATATTTGACTTGGGATGTAGACAAGAATTAATACTATTAGCATACATATGTGATTACAAGAGGCATTCTCTCCCCCTCCCCCACGCCCGTGGTGGAGGATGAATGCATGGGAGGGTGATAAATCAAGGCGGAAACCTAGATTCAAACTCGGGTCCCTTTGTTAGGGGTCACCATGCTTGACCACTTGAGCCACTCCTCGTCGACACTATTAGCATACATATGATATCATGTTCAGGTGCTCAACCTGAAATCACATATCATTAAGATATTCATTCTTAGGGCATTATTATAATTCATTTCTCATATAGTACTAAAATCTAATAATTAGAAATGTTTTTATTAATAACAAAATCAATTATAAAGTGTGCAATTACAATCATCATATGACTATCTATTAGGGTATACTACCAATTGTATCCCACTTGCATTGAGCCATTCACACCTGAATCCAAGTCTAGCGATCTAACATGACCATCATGTTTTTTCTATGAAAGTACTTTTATCAAAGTGTCAACAACATTACTTTAGGTTGGCACTCTAGAGATCTTCCAATCTCCACGGTGTACAATCTCATGCACAAGATGTGCATGGTAGTGCCATATTATATGCTTGGAACATTGATGTGATCCAGGTTCTTAAGATTGTGCAATGGATTCACTATTTTTGCAATATAGCTCTATTGTGTTGTCAATGGATGGAACCACTCCAAATTCATAAATGAATTTCTTGATCCATACACCTTCCTTTGTTTCACTAGAGGAAACAATGTACTCGACTTATGTTGTAGAATCAATCAATGCCTTTTTCCTAAAACTTTTCCATCTCATAGCTCAGCCATTGAAAAATAACACAAAACATGATTGTGGCCGGCAATCATGCTTGTCAGGTTGCATCAGTGTAACCCCTTACAATTTACTCTTCCTCACCATTGTCAATAAGGAATTATTCCTTAGTTATTCTCAAGTACTTAAGACTAATATTTGCAAAAGTTTGATGACCTTCATCAGGATTTGATTGGTCCTACTTGTCATGCTCAAAGCATATGAGATGTCTTGATATGTACATAAAATTACGTACATGATAGATCCAATTACCGATGTGTATGGAATCTTATTCATGTGCGTCATATCAGTAGAAGAGTTGGGACATTGAGTTCTAGAGGGACTTATTCGATGAGACATAGGTAACTTTCCTCTCTTAGATTCTTGCATGCCAAACCTCTTTAACACTTTGTCAACTTATGTGCTTTTACTTAGACCAAGAAGCCTTTAAATCTATCTCTATATCTTTTCATTCTTAGTATATAGGATGCTTTTCCTAATTCCATCATGGAGATGGTGTTTTCTAACCATGTTTTAACCAATTGTAGAGTAGGGATGACATTCCCCATTAGTATTATGACATCTACATATAATATGAGGAATACAACTATGTTCCCACTAGCCTTATTGTAAACACAAGGTTCATCTTCATGTTGAATAAAGACAAATTGTTTAACTATCCCATCTAAATTCAATATTCCAGTTCTCTGATACTTTCTTTAATCCATGTATTAATCTTCATAGATTACAGACATTTGTAGCTTTATTGGGAGTGATAAAACCTTCAAGTTGTGTAATGTATAAATCCTCAAGGAGATTCCCATTAAGGAATGTGTATTTAACTTCCATTTGTCATATTCCATTGTCATGATAAGGTATAATGGAAAGCATGGTCTTGATATATTTAACTGTGTCAACAGATGAAAACGTTTCATTATAGTCAACATACTAAATTTGTTTGAAACATTTTGCTACCAATTTCCCTTTGTAGGTTTTTACATTACCATTTATGTCGGTCTTCTTCTTGCAGACCCATTTGCCGCCCTATGGGTTTTACCCCTTTATGTGGATTCATCATGGTCCATACCTTAATGGTACCATATCAGACCTCATGGCTTCAACCCAGTTCATAATCTTGTCCCTTTATAGCCTCATTATAGGTTGTGGGTTCATCATCATTGATGACTAACAGATCACCTTTTTGAGTCCCAATAATTAATTTCCCTCTAGATGAAGACATTCCCTATTATACCTTCAAGGTTCTTGTGCTACATGAGGATCTTGAGATCCCACAACATTTTGTGATTCCTCAATTCCATATCGAGTTCTATTTCCTCTCACTCATTCCTCTAGAAGTTAAATTTTTTTCAAGGAATATAATAGTTCTAGAAATAAACACTTTATTGTAAGATAGAATATAGAAATATTATCCTTTTGTTTCCTTACAATATCCAAAAAAAATGAAATTTGTTAGATATTGGTGCAAAATTTTTAGAAATCTATTTCCTGACATAAGCTTCACATCCCAAAATATTTTTAAAACACATATTTAGAAGTTTTTCAATACACATCTCAAATGATGTCTTTTCAACCGATTTAGAAGCTATGACATTAAGTGTAAATGTTACAGTTTCTAGAGCATATCCCAAGAAAGAAGTTGGAAGAACATCAAACTCATCATATATCATTCCATGTCCAATATGGTGCAATTCCTTCTTTCTGATACACCATAATTTTGTGGTGTTATGGGTATAGTACACTGTGGTGCAGTACTACAATCCCTTAGAAGGGCCTCAAAATCTTGACTTAAGTATTCACCACCTTGATTTGATCGATGTGATTTAATATTCTTACCAAATTTATTTTCTACTTCATTCATGAATTCCTTGGACATTTTAATGGATTCTGAATTATGTTTCATTAGATACACATACCCATATTTACTAAGGACATCATTGAACATGATGAAGTATTGATAACTACCTTTGGCATTTGTGTTAAAAGGTTTGCACACGTCAGTGTGTAGGAGTCCTAAGAAGTCACTTGCCCTTTCAATGTTTGTAGTAAAGGGTGTTTTTGTCATCTTGCATAACAAACAAGATTCATATATCTCAATTGATTCAAATCAAATGAGTCTGGATATCCATCCCTATAAATTTTTGAAATGTACATCTCATTTATGTTTCCTAGATGATAATGCCACAGATAAGTTTGGTTTCATAGAGTTTAAGCTTCCTAATATTTGTGCTATCGACATTTCTATAGATATCTAATAAATAATGACCATAATACATAGGAGTATTGCCATACGAGATGTCATCTTTAGAAATAGAACATTGACAATTCTTTTTATGAAATTTAAAACCATTCTTGTTCAAACATGAAACAAAAAATAATTTTCATATTTATGGAAGGCACATAACAGTAGTTCCCTTTTTCTACTACAAGCACATTGGCATAGATAAAAGGTAGGTGACTATAGTAGTGTCAGCAACTCTTGCTCCATTAACAATGAGTATCTCCACCCCCCATTCTTTAAGGATGTACTTCCTTTCATATCATGCATATTTGAACATATGTGAGATATGCATCGAGTATCTAATTTCCATACTAAAAAAGTAGCTAAATTTATTTCTATAACATATATACTTGACATGGAGATCTTTGTCCCCTACCTCTTATTCTTTAGTTCCTTTAGGTATAGAGTACAATATCTCTTCCAATGTCCAGTTTGGTGATAGTGATGACAATTGTCTTATTTACCAACTCCTTTTGTCTTAAGTGCAGAAGATTGAGACTTTTGACCAAGTTGAGAACCTTTCTTGGATTTTCCTCAGATATTAAACTTTCCTTTTCCTTTGATCACCAACACAGTTCTAGACCTACCTTTCATTTACCCCTTATATATTCTTAATATGCCAAGTATCTTGTTCAAATGTATTACAAATTGTTCATGGATTAATTCATGATTTTTTTTGTATGGATCTGGTAATGATTGTAGAATCAACTCTTGGCCTATAGAAAATCCTAGTCTAGCTAGACTTTCCAAATACCTAGTTAACATGAGTACATGGGCTGACTCGATCATCTTTTGCCATTTTGCACTTAAATAATGCCTAAGACATCCAACCTCTCTTTTCATGCTTGTTCTTGGTATATCTTCTTGAGATGTGTTATCATCTCGACAACTCCTATGTTCTCATGTTTCCTTAGAAGCTCATGATTCATGGAACATAGCATAATGAAAGTGATGTCCACAACATCATAGGAATGCTTCTTATAAACTTCCTTTTTTGCCTTAGGAGCATGCAGAGATGTTCAATTGGTAGTGATGTATTAAGGACACATAACTTGAGCTCATGTGTGGCAAAATTTGTCATTTTCCTTACATGGAAGTGATTTTTCTAACTCTTCCTTCTCAATGACATATTACAGTTAAATATTGGTTTTGTTGGTTTCCTTTTGATCTGCATGAAGTTTTCACAAGAGTAAATATTTAATTTGAAAGTGTTCTACCAATACTTAGTTAGTCTTTAATTAAATATTAGACCCACAATTTTATTTATAATTAATATCCCTTCCTAGAAATTCAAAATATTTCATTATAAAACCTTATAGTGAGACAAAATTTGTATTTCATCAAGTCATAAGTCAATTTTGGTTGATCGTCCACAATTTGACTATCTAGGTAGGCAACATTTTCCAATTACATTTAATGCAACTCTTCTTAGATGGATGCACAAAACTCTATCATAACCATTTATATGACTATATTTCTTAATTCTATTAAGATCACCTAGTTAAGACCTATGCAAATGCCAACACAATATAATATACATCCCGCTTAAGTAGACCCACTTATCTGTCCTTACACTTCCCTGAGATAGATAGTGCACGACTCTTTGGGGTTCTCACACTGTCAATCAAGGTTTTCATGTATTTTTCACATTATAAAATATCCAAGAGTTAATGTTTAATTGAGGGATTACACACACATAGACACACACGCGCACACACATATATAATACATATATATGTTATATATGTTTCCAAAACATCACATACTTATAATGTATATCAAATACACATCATGTCAACAATCTATAAACACAATTCACCAACATAATACATTGGTTATTGTAAAGAGGTGATATCACCTCCTTACTAAAATTTAAAGGAAATATAAAACATCCACTTTTTCCAATAAAAATAGACATTGTGGAATGCATGTATAATAATCCAAGTAAATAAGCATGTTTTAGATAAATATAAAATGTCAATAGCAGCGAAAAGAACTAAGTTATTACATTGCTTTTTGAACTCTTGTTCACTACATGAGTTTCTTTGAAAAGAAAAAACTAAAAATAAACTATAGGATCTAGCAATAAACAACCTAGTCATTCTTGATTGCAAAACTTAAATCTACTACTCCGAAACTTGGTCACCTTGGACTTGTTCAACACCTTGACCTAACCCTGGGTGGTTGGGAAAGCACCCAGCAAATGGGAAAGAAAACAAGGTATGTGTTAGAGAGAATGAACAAGGACAAAAGATAAGAAAACTATATGGAAATAAATGCTAAGATTTCATCATAAGATGAAGTTGATCAAAAGTATGAGGCATAAGAAAATAGATGTTTGCCATAACAAAAACATAGTAAAAAGGTTGCATTCATGATTAATATTGACTACCTAAACTATGTAGGGTTGAGGCACCTACCTAACCTCAACCAATAGGTGAGGGAGAGTAACACATTCCAATCACCTACAATATTCTAAATTAGGGAGAGTAACACATTCCCCTAGGAAAATTTACACATGCCCTATCTATGGGTGGTTGTACATAAGTACCACTACACTAGTTCAATAGTCTAATAAAATCAACATACTAAGAACTTTAGAAAGTATAAGTCAAGTAAATATAGACATGGCAGTGGGGTACAAGACCTAAGAAATAAATAATAGAACTGATTTTGAGGCAAATGTAGTAAAGCAAATAATAAAATAAGAATTATGTTAGGGTTTACAATTATTCCCAACTTACGTGTAAGGAAAGAAAATACCTTTCTTAATGAGATCCAATTACTTCTTCTTCCCTACTTTAATGGGTTCCAAAGCCCACTTTTCTATTTCCAATGTATAACCATGAATTAGGGTTTACATATGTATAAAGATAAGGAACCCTAACTTTTGGACTTTTTGAACAAAACCTCGATTTTGACTCTAAAATTGTCACCATTGATCTTATTAGGTTCTCCTAATTAAGAAAACATATATTTTTGTCTATTTTGGAGTTATGAGGTTAAAAGTGCATTTTTGGTGATTTTTATCTACTAAATTCATTTTTAGAAAACACTTTTCAATAGAACACAAAACCAAGTCTCAAAAACATTTTTATTATAAAGCTTACATTTTTTCTGATTTCAAAACATATTTTCTTTTAATTTTTATACAATGGAGTAAAAAGTTATGATTTTTCCTATTCTAACCAATCAGGAAATGACACGTCATCAAAGCCATTGCAGAGAGGTGAGTAGAGTGTGAAGAGTGGGCCCGTCTCGCTGACTTAGTCCAATCAAACCTATCCAAGTCAAGGGTCAAAGGTGCGGCTTCAACTCGCTCAGAGCAAAACAAACTGGGCAAAAAGACAATACTGCCCTTAGGAGGAAAATGAAGAGAAAAAGAAAATGAGAGGGGCAATAAAGAGAATACACATAGGGGTTTCATCCCCTTTGTCATTCCACACCATAGTTGATGAATAGGATCTTATGATTTGGGCAAAATTGTGAGAGTCGATCAAACTAGTCAAAAAGCACATGAAAAGGAAGAGGTAGACATCACGAACCTGACGAGCCAAACAATTGGGACTGAGATGCCAAGGATCTCAAGCATGACCAGCCACAAGGCTCTGGACCAAAGTCAATCACCAAAACATTAGGATGTGATAAAATGAACAATTGAAGCCATAGAAAGTTCGAGCAAGAGGTTACAAAGATAGAGGGGGCAATATATATAGGTGGGGATTGTAAATCCAAAGATAGATAGGTCACTGAATACCTTAGAGAGCAAGAATTGGGTGTTTCCCATTTTCTTAACAGAACATGGCAAATAGGGGATCGGTCGGTGTGGATTTATATCTAGAATCTTTTGGAAAAGATTTCATGAAGTTTGATTCAAAAACAAATGAGAAATCGTCGAATTAAATCCTTGTTAAATTAGTCCCTATTTCCCAATCAGTGTGAGCTAGGTTATGATGCATGAGCCATTGGATCATGGATCCAACGGTCAAAATCATGTGGGTCAAAGGTCAACACATGACTTAATAAATTGAATTCCCAATCATATTAGTATATATTGTATTTGTGCATTAATTCCCTATTTCTCTCTCCTAGTTTGAAGGGGCAAAAATTATTTAAATTAAAAGAAAATTGACACCAAGCCTATTTTTTATATGAGGAATCTGAATATGCAATTAGTTTTGCCTTTTGGGAACATTTAATGTATTAAATAAATCAAAACTTCTTTTCTCTTTCCCCCTTCATTAATGGTTATAAGATTCTCCAAATTTGGTGAAACTTCACCCACAACTCACATTAAGTGCCTTAGACATGAATTTGCCATTGATTTTAATTGTTTGAGTTATTTGTTCATTAATTTAATAATTTGAAGGTTCTACACATATTCTCTCTCCTAGTTTCATCTTTTAGTCAAATATTCTCCAAATTGAGTGAAAATTCACCCAAAGGCATATTTTAATGTGAAGATCATGAATTTGGCATCCATTGTTACTTTTAGAGTCATTAAAGATTTTATTTTGTATTTTTAAGTTATCTCCTATTTTCCCTTTCAATTAATATAATTATAATTACCAATTTTCCAAAAGTTGTGAAATTTATCACCCAAGAAAACTTGTACTCAAAGGAAACAAATTTGGATTTAGAATTATCTTTCGAGTTCCACTTTTATGATTTTTAGGCAATTTACTCTTATTTTTACTTAATGGGAAAAGTAATTCAGTTAATGTCACATTATCTCAATCTTACAATTTTCTATTCTTTTTTCGACATAAAATCCATAGACACTTATATTTAGGTTTTTATTTTATCCTTATCCCTATTTGTGCTTAACTCCTTATAAAGTAAAATATTGGGAACAAATGTACACCCAACCTTTATAATTTCCACTAATTCAACATCAAAGACAAAAAGGGAAAGAAAAGCTTAGGAAAAGGCTAAACTAAGATTATACACGGATTTCATTTCATTATAGTTGTGGCCATAAGCTCCATCACATGCATCATCAACATGTGAACCTATATATGTGTTTCATCGTGTCAATGACTCTGTGCACACTCCTTGTATCTTCATTGTTTCCTCATCACACCACATCTTTCACAACATATTACATTCCTATCTAGTATTACATGATATGTAGAAATCTTGAGGAATATAAACTATTACTTGAGGAATCTTAAGGAGTAACATGGAATATAAGACGTTACTTAATGAATAAAAGATGAGGCTCATCATGCAGTCCAAATACTTTTCAAAAAAAATCCATGCACATCCACATCATGCACAGATAAAGGGGTATTTTTTCATAACCATGTACACTTCAACTAAACAAAACATATTTTGATGGTGGGTATGATATATATATATATATATAGATATATAGATATATATATAAGACTGTATCATTTTCCATATGGGACAAACCCCATGAATACATCTTTGACAACCACATAGACTAGATGGGGTGTGCAAGGACAAATATCATGCATGAGAATCTCATTTCTCGATTAGCTGGCGCAAGTCTAGGGGATTCCACCCCACGTGGGGTCTCAAGGGAAGCACCTTTGATATGTTTGGATACACCCTACACCTGAACCTGGATGGAAGATTTTATGAAACACTAGACTTCAGGTTCATAATATCACAAAATGAACATTAACTTGAAGGGATGGACTAAAGACTACTTAGCGATCAATTGGCATATATGGAAAAGTAGGAAAATATTGTTTTTTCAAGGGAAACATGTATTCCCAAAATATGTTGTGAATGACATCATTTAGTTCTTAAAGGACATATGCATAGCCTTCCTAGATGGTTGTAGTCCAAGATTACATCAATTTAATAAAATATCACCTACCATACAGGTGATATGGTAATATATATATATATATATATATATATATATATATATATATATATATATATATATATATATATATATATATATATATATATATATTGTTGATGACAAGCGATCATTAAACAAATAACTTTTGTTGTTGTAGGTGATGACAAAATGAACTGGGTACCGCCTCACACAACTTGATAGAAGGAAGAGATACCCTCAATGCATAACTATTATTATCTTACAAGGCACAAAGCTCACAGAAACTAGAAGCACATAGAACATACAAATGAACTCAAACTCAATCATTGCTTGCAACATGGTATAAGAAGATAGAGAAGAGTGGGAAAGTTTTGCCTAGTATGACATAGGCTTTTGGAATCACTATTCCTCATTGATGGATGGGCAATACAACATATAAATAGGATACACAATAACCTAGTTGATTGCTAGAAAAGTGATTACTCAAGCAACCATGTTATGGGTGGAATCTGGTCCTAACCATCTAAGAGATGTGTATGAGTAGGAGATAGATAAAACACAAGCTAATTAAGAAACACAATGAACCTTTGTAACACAATTATGAGATAGTGAATAAGGTGGTTTCCCAGAGGAAAAACTAGGATGTACACTTTATTTGGTATAGAGACAAATCCTTCTAGTTCACCTTAGTTGAATACTTGAGTCAAGGTCATAATTAATAGTCTTATGTACCTTAGTCCACTAACAAGTATCTTATGTTGGTGAGGTATTCCCATAAAGAAAATCATGTGATGATTGACATGGCATATACCTTAAATGGTTTGATTTTGTAAAAGCAAGCTTCCAATTCATTCTATTTCATTTAGTTATGAGATATGAGGAAATACTATGAAACTCTAGAGAATAATATTACTCAATGACATATGTATTCAAGTTAATCTCCTGGGGGATGATATCATACGGATGTTAAGAGTACATATACATATTCTCATGATGCCCCTGATCGGTTGTTATTGTGTAAGGTTGATAGACAACAATAACACATAAGATCAGAGTGTGGGTTGGTTGATGACTAAATCAAATTAGTCATGATATGGCAATATCAAATTCAACACACATATACATGTTAGAGAATAGTGTATCAGATAGGCCCACCTTGGGAGTGACACATGGTTGTGGTGGTCACAGTCATCTCTCATAGTGAAGGTGGTGATTGTGATTCTTAGACCTGAAATCACTGCACTTGTCACATGTCATTCAGTATGCTTTGACATCATTAAATGCATTCCTAAAACATGGGTTGTTATAACGGTGATTATTGAGTGACTTTGACACATGGAGATAGACTATGAGTGATATATATGAGATTTATCCCTCCAACTATAGTATGATATCCTAGACACTTGATAAGCACGACTTAGAAATGCATGCACATGCACATGTGAATCAATATACGATATTGAGGTCACATTATCTCAAACAATTTGCTCTTGGTTCAAGAAACATGGATTGAATGTCAAGAGGATTTTATAACGTCCAGGCCCACTGCCCAAGGCTCTAGCAAAGTTTTAGGAATGACAACTGGCCCCACATATCACCACTAGCCTTAACTGTGCACTTTTTCCTCACTCACGCGCAAGCTAGGATAAACTTCCCGACTGGTCACCCATCCTAGTACTACTCCAACCCAAGCACACTTAATTATGGAGTTCTTTAGAGATGGGCTCTCGGAAAAGGAGTTGCACCTTGGTGATATGGGTAGTCCAATCATTCGTTTTAAGATCATTTTATCCAAGACCTCAAATCTTGGGATGTTACAATCTCCCCCACTCAGACTCTTGATGTCCTCGTCAAGGCTCAACTATATGGCCTCATAATATTTCCCCATTTCAGTGGAGACCCACAATGACCCATGGACACCCAGATCCCGATCATAGAATACCAGTGCAAGGGTGGCTACGTCAACCATGGACAACCCTTTCCTACATGCCTGGACCACACAGCTCAAGACTGGCATGCCATGACCATGTGGGCCCCACCTAATGGAGGGTAATTGGCTCTGATACCATTTATAACGTTTGGGCCCACTGTCCAAGGCTCTAACAGAGTTTCAGGAATGACGACTGGCCCCACAGATCACCACTAGCCTTAACTACACGCTTTTTCCTCACTCACGCGCAAGCCAGGATAAACTTCCTGACTGGTCACCCATCCTAGTACTACTCCAAGTTGAGCATGCTTAACTATGCAGTTCTTTAGAGATGGGCTCTCGGAAAAGGAGATGCACCTTGGTGATATGGGTAGTCCAATCATTCCTTTTAAGATCATTTTATCCAAGGCCTCAAATCCTGGGATGTTACAATGACCTTCCATGCCTCAAGTTCATCCTGGATATCAGAGACAAAGGAATTATACAATCACTACAACACCTTACACAGATTATAGGTTGAAGTTTTTCTCCAAACCATTCACTTGGGTAGCACTGATCTATGATTAGACACCACTCTTTGCTTGTTATGTCATAAGATGGTCATGGACATTCACTGGTAATGTGACATGGGGCTGATAGGGTCACACACATAGGAACTCATCAAGAAGAGGAGTATGATCTTGAATGACAATTGGATTGATTACTAAAGTGTTTAGGTATTTAATTCACGCAATAGATTGATGGATTGTCTGACTGAGCAGCCAAAAAAACATATGACTGAGTGATATGGCCATTTGAGTATGCCATATGGGCATCTCAAGTGTTGATATGGACATTTAGATTGTCATGCTAATCAAAATTTGAATTGTCTAAGCTTTGCCCTTACAACCGGTTCAATCTGATTGAACCAACCAGCTCATCTCAGACTCACTAGACAACTATCTAGGTGAGTGATATGAGTGACTTTCTTATGTGAGACGGCTTGGTTGCGCCGAACAAATATTCTGGATGTTTCCCAAATAGTTTTGATTGCACAAACTTGGAGTGCAAGTAAATTAATATGTGATATTAATTGGAATCAATATTGCCAAAATTGTATCCAATAGGGAAATTGCCAAATGACCATTTGGTAGTGCGAGACATTCATCTCACACAATAGACAATCATATGGGTGTGCCAAATGACCATTTGGCATCTCACATGTTGTGAAAGTTCAAGTTCTTCCAGTCTCTTGCACTCTCACACAATCCGGTACAGATTGAGAACCCTTGCCCAAACCCCGCCTATAAAAGGAGGGAAACTAGGGGCTTCCTAAGACACAAGATACAACACAGACAATTGAGAATCAGTTCCTCTAAAAACTATGGTCCTCTCTGGTTGTGGTAACTAAGAGAGCTTAGGTCAAGTCCTACCTGATAGGGAGGGATAGCCAACGGGAGAGAACAACTGAGATGTTGTCGTTGTGGGAGAGTATGTTGGTGACTAGTACACCAATGGGAGGTACAACCCCTTCCTATCTATTCTTAGTGAATGATAGGAGTTCTAGTTGGTCCGTGTAGACTACTCTAGAGGTAGGAGTCTTATGGCTGCTGCTCGGAGTGCAATGTCAACCTACAGTCTGTGACGAGACCATCAGAGTCACTGTAGAGGTTGTGTAGACAGTTGTTGGTGGTGAAGACCAAGAGTTGCATAGCCACCGTCCAAGAGCAACTTGTCAGGCGTTGTGAAGAAGTGAGTTTTATCGCTAGACTTGCTTTCGAACCAGGTATAACTCGCTAAAACTATTCTTCCTATTTCAAAGTAATTGACATGATCTTGTTGTTATGGAAATATGGATGGATAAAAAAATTCTACTGATATACTTTGTGCCTATATTTCCGAACATCTTATGTGAAGGAACTCACCCTTTGGACTCCCCTAAAACTTATTTGGTTATTCTTTCATGTAGTATCTCATATTATTCCACATAATGTTAACAATAGAATCTAATCTCCAAGTGACATCCATGATGTGTTTATCATACAATGTCATTTTTTTCTCTTTTGTAGTTCATTAATGTGATCTTTCCATCTCAGTTTTTATGCATACCTTTGTTGATCTTTGTGTTAATATCCAAAATAATTAACCTATGTTGATGGAAAATGCTTTACCAATGAATGTCTATTTTTAAATGTCTTAGCAAAATGGGTGATGCGACGTGAATTGATGAATTATTACAAAAGGTTTTCAATTGTAATTATATATATCTTGTTTGAGGGGGTTGTAGCTTAGTGGAGAAGGCATGGTCTCCCCAGTGTTTAGGGACCTGAGTTCTAATCATCAGTTGTACAACTTCTATGATCGTTGGTCCCGCCATGCACCTCGGCCTCTGCATCAGTTTACCTTGCCAACCCTGATGTGAGAGTAGTTGGGGGAAGTTGGGGATTTACACTGTCAGTGGGGATCTCAATCACAGCACTCATTCGGGGGAGGTCCCACGTCATCATATATGCATACATACACACACACACTTATATATGCATATATATACACACATATATATCTTGTAATTGTGCTAGTTGTGTGAAATTTTATTTACTATTGTTTAAGCCTTGAAGAAGTTGAATCTTACACATTATATGTTATCTACTGTCTGGGTCAAAGAGATTTTACTATTGGAAGGAAAATTTACTTAAAGGGCGTGTCCAAATAGATAATGAATTGTTCTCTACTACATGGTAGGCATTTATCTGTTAAAGAAATGAAAAGTTAATATGTGCACTCTCAAAATGAAAATAAGTGAGTAATATTATGAGTCTATGCATAAGGGATTTTTTTATGCTTTTAATATGGAAAATAAGAAACTTCTATCAATTTGTAGATCACATTTAATAAAATGTCCCTAACATCATATACAACATACAATATTTGTTTACATATTTTCTTATATTGATAGAACTAAGAATTATGGTGCAAATTATGTCTACTTAATTTAGCCATAGCAATCTTAAAAAGAAATCAGACAAATAAGACTTATGTTCCTTGTCTATATACAAATATATGAATGTAAAACTTATAACCCTAAAATACAAAGTATACTTACAACAATTTTCTCTATGAAAGTAAGTATAAAGATTATATTTGATATAATTCAAATTCTTAGGTACATAAAAATAGATCAAAAAATATTCTGAATAATATGAATATTTGTATATGTTAAAAAAATCATGCTAGCTTACTCTTGAAATTATAATATTCTACAATTATATGATATTTTAGGAAACATGATAGAAATTATTTTAGTTTTAGATACCAATAAATGCATGTATGAAAAAAAGATGATGCAACAAAAAGTATAGACTAATCGACTACAATGAGTCAAGCTCAAATTACAAATAATAGAATTTTCCCAACTTCTCTTTAGTGCACACATATTTTGGTTTCTTGATGTTTAGTCCAAAACATCTTTTGGATGTTGCAATTCAAATTTTGATAAATTATAGACTAACGTCAAGTAGAGAGGGATAAATATTGGCAGCAATGAATACAAGTAACAAATAGAACAACTTCATTTTAGATCGATGATCCTAATTTTAGATATCAGTGGTTTTGACAAAGTCACATATGATTGTGTTTCTAAACAATGTAAAAGTTAGGGTAGTCGATATTGCTCAGCTTAAAATCCTAGCATCAAGTATTGGATGTCAATCCATCAAATCTACATCTATTTGAAATGCAACATCAAAATGACTTTGAATGGGTTACTTTGAATTTATTAACAAAATTCATGAGAACTATCTGTAATAAAGATTATCTATATAAATAAATAGGTTGCCTACTATTTACCTATTGAAATTGAAAGTTAATAATTTTAGGTCCAATTGTAACATGAACTTACACTTAAGACCCAAAGTGTCACAAATGAATTTAATGTGGTTATTAGTAAAATATGAAATATTAACAAAATGGATGTTAACTATTTACTATTGAATAGAGGAACACATGTGTGACACTCACATATACCCAATCCACCCTTGTAAACTAGCATTTGTTTTGGATTGTATCTTACCCATTATACCCTTTATCATTTATGAGTTAGAAAAAGTAAGTGCTTATTGGTTTGGAGTATCCCAATCTTGTATTGTTTATACTATTATTTTTAATGCAATATGCAAGTCTTTAAGAATGTGGAACACGAAGTAAAATTTCCTTTTGGAACTCCTTCTCGGAACTGTAACATCCCTGACATGGGTTATGTTTTAACCCTAGGTGTTTTTTTAATAAAAAGTGATTATATGCTTGCTCTTATCTTTTGAAAAGTAATTAAGTCTCAAGAGGAACTTACATTGCAATTTTAGTCCTTTTTGAATATTGTTGAAATCAATGTTTTGCTTATTTTGGACTAAAGTGCAAATTACCCAAGTTGAGGGGTTTGTTTGCAAATTGTGCATGATAATATGTTCCTCATGTGTTGAAGCATCATGAGAGTGAAGATGATGCAGAGGTATGGCTTGTGATAGACTGAATACCAAGAAAGAGCTGATAAAGCAATGTTTGTGCATTAAAACCTAGTTTTGGTGTAATGTGCAATTTACCCAAAACCTAGGGTTCAATATGCAAATTACCACTTCAAAATGGTACCTTCTGTTTCTCGGGATCATGTGGAGAAAAGAAAATGAGAGGGGTGTCTCATTTGTATCTCTTTGAAGGAGAGAGAATCTTGATATTAAAATAATCAAGATTTAAGCATAATGGAAACCTCAATTCAAATTAATGCAAAAATAAATAAAATAATTGAAGGGCCTTCAACCAAAATTGAAATGGTTAAATTCAAATATGTTTGTACGTCCTTGTTCTTTGCATGGGCCACAAAATATCTCAAGGAGGTCAAAAACCCACTCACCTTTTTTTTAGGAAAGGTAATGTTATATATTAAAAACACATCAAGCAAGAGAAGACCTGCTTATGTGGAGTACCAACAGAGAGTTTTTTGAAAAGGAGAGCAGCTGAAAAGAAAAAAACTAAAAAAAAACTGAAACAAAAGCATAATGATGCATAGTTTAGCTAGCTGGGGGGAGGCACCCCTTAAGGCAAACCTCCTATCAAAATATAATGTTTTTGCATCCATGTGATATTCTGATTTGAAACATCTTTGAATTTGATTGAAAGTCACAGAAGTTGCTGCACTAATCTGACCCCAGCCTCATCATCCACCATAGCTTTCAGATCGCAGAGATATGCTGCTTCAGATTCACCTTCATCCGATTCATCCATTCTTCCATCTGTTAGTTTTCCTGTAGTTTAGTAAGGATGTGAACATCGACATCTATTTGTGATATGATAATTTTTGCCAATTTTTTGACGTTGTTGAAAGTTCTATTGTTCCTTTCTTTCCAAAGGTTCCAAAAAATTGTGATGAAGATATCATTACTTTTGAAATTTCTGTAGTGTCTTAAAGGAGTTATTTGGATGGGGAAAATGTCTTCCTAGAGATAGGGAAGACATTTTCGCATGTAGTGTGAAAATATATTTTGTGAGAAAGTGCATTTAAAGAAGATGTGGCTTACTGAATCACTATTTGTTTCACAAAGGACACATCTGAAAGGTCCAATGAAACCCTTTCTTGAGATGTTTTCACCTGTAAGAAGTTTATTGTGTAGAAGAAGCCATAAGAATGTTTTGTATTTTTGTGTCCATTTTTGTTTCCAAATCTTTGATGATGATGGGGAGATACCTCTGATACTGAGAAAGTTGTATGCAAGTTTGACCGAATAATCTTTCCCCCATTTCTAGGTGATGTTGTTTGAGATGTTGTTTTCCAAAGTACTAGCGAGATTTCTAAATTCATTTTGACTGACCTGGGAAAGGATACATCTTTTTAATGAGTTTGATATGTTACTTGTAATGAGAGAAAGGGCTTTATCAATTTTTAAGTTGAGAAGTTTTTTTGGAATTGTCCAAGATGTTTTAAGGTTTACAACAGAGTTTTTTTCAAACCATGGGTCAGACCAGAAGGAAATGTTTTTGTGGGAATGTGGAGGAGTGATTATGATTTGTGAAATCGTGTTTATATTTTTATTGATGAATTTCCAAAGTGGGGAAGCAGATTTCTGATGGATATGATGCCAAGGAGGTGAGTGATGATAGTATTTATTTGTGATAAGATTTGTCCAGATTTTCTTTTTATTTTGGATAAGACAATCAATGATTTTGTCTATGAGGCAGAGAGAGTGTGTTTCAATATTTATAATTTCCCAGCCACCTTGATCAATTGGAGTTGAAATAGTTTTCCAATTAACTAGATGATAGTGTTTCCCTTGTTTATCTTGTTTTTGAACATTATTCCAAAGGAAATTTCTCCGGATTTTGTCAAGAATGGATCTAGTTTTTGAGGGTAGGGGTATACAGCTTAAGAAGTGGGTTGTTATAGGAGTGATGACACTATTTAGCAGGGTGAGCCTTCCCGAGAGATTTAGGAAGTTGTTTTCCCAGCTGGTGAGTTTTGTGTTTATTTTTGAAATTATTGGTTTCCAAATAGCATTTGAAATGTTATATGGGGTGATAGGGAGACCCAGATATTTGATCGGAAAATCTTTTGTTCTGCACTTTAGGAAGTCTTTTAGGTTCTCCAATGAGGATTGTTGAATGTTTACCCCAAAAATGGAGGAACTTTGAATGTTTACTTTCAGTCCAGAGATATAACAGAAAAAACCTATGATCCTAAAGATATTCTGAATAGAGGATATATCTGGAGAGGAGAAAATGATGGTATCATCAGCAAATTGAATAATGTTCTCCTTGCAGACATCAGGAGCCGAAATGAGACCATTTTGCTTTCCCATGTGGACATGCGAGAGAGAATGGTGGTTAAAATGATGAAAAGGTATGGAGAGAGTGGGTCCCCTTGTCTAAGTCCATTTGAATTATGGAAATAGCCAAAAGGAACACCATTGATGATTGTGGAGAAGTGATTTGTAGATATACATGCATGGATCCAAGAGATCCATTTGACAGGAAAAGCAAAACCTTTGAGAGTCTGTAGTAGACAGTTCCAGTTGACAAAGTCAAAAGCTTTTTCGAAATCCAGTTTAATGGCAAGTAGGGGGGTTTTTTTGTGTGACATAAATCGATAGTTTCATTTACCATTAAAAAGGCATCTTGGATGCTTCTGTTTTTTGGAAAGGTGGATTGGTTAAGAGGAATGGTTTCATCCATGAGCGGTTTGATCCTATTTGCTAATGTTTTTGCAATGATTTTGTAGGAGGTGTTTATGAGACTGATAGGACGGAAGTGTGAAATTAGTTCTGGTTTACTATTTTTTTTATCAGAGAGATGAAGGTTTTATTGATGTATTTGATGATGTTATGTGGGTTTGAACTTTCTTGTAAGGCAGAAAGAAAGGCAAGGAAGTCATGTTTATAATGGTTCCAATTTGCCAAGTAGAATTCCGCATTAAGGCCATCTGGACCAGGAGATTTATTTTTGCCTAGGTCAGAGATAGCAGATTGTAATTCCTCAAGAGTGAAAGGTTTAATGAGATTGTGTGGGTTTTTTATTTTATTTTGACAAATTGAATTCCATTGAAGGTTATTTAGACCAGATGGGTTGTGATTATTGTTGAATATTTTTTTTAAATGGTTTTTTATATGGGTTATGATGGATTGTTTGTGAGAAGTGAGTCTTCCATTTATCATAAGGTGAGTTATAGCATTATTTCTAAAATTTTGATTGCAGATTTTATGAAAGAATTTAGTATTTTTGTCACCTTCTTTAGCCCATGTGATCTTGGCCCTTTGTCTCCATTTAGTATCAATTCTATTATTTATGTGTTCAAGGTCAGCTTTAATGGAGAGGATCAAGGCAGGATCAACTACTGGGTCTTTTTCAACATGGAGAAGTTGGTCTTCGAGGTTTTTTTGAGTTTTAGTTAAGGCCGAGGGGTTTAGAATCATCCATTTTTTATATGATTTTTGATGTGTTTTGTGTTGTTTAAGATGTGAAGACCTATGTTTGTTGATTGTGGGTTAGCAAGAGTCCAAGTTTCAAGACAAGATCTGGAAAAAATTTCGATGTGAAGCCAATTGTTTTCAAATCTAAAGGGATGTGATCCCCAAGAGCTAGAGGCGGTTTCGAGTATTAAAGGAAAGTGATCAGAAATAGTGCAATGGGAGATATATACAGAAGAGAGTGGATGCTTGTCTACCCAAAGGTTTGAACAAATAAAATGATCGAGTCTGGCAAAGGACTGATTTCTAGACCACGTAAATAAGGCATTTGTGGGAACAAGGTCGATGAGTGAATGGTTTGATATCATCTGTTTAAATTTTTTGTCAGCAGCTGTCATGGGAGAGGGAGATGGATTTGTGTTGCACCTATCAGAGATCTGGGTAACAAGGTTAAAATCTCCACCAAGGACCCAGGTGACTGATGGTAATTTGTGAAGAGATAGTGCAACTCCTCAAGGAAGGAGGTTTTTTCATATCTTGGTTCCCCATAGATACCAGAGAAGGACCAAAGGTAGTCATCCGCAAGATTTTTAAAGTCAATCGTTATCGAAAAGTTTTGAATAGAGGAGTTTAGCAATAAGAGGACCTGATTATTATATCCCACAATGATACCACCTTTAAAACCCTTGGGTGGAAGTTGTATCCAGTTGTGATTCTATTTCCACCAATTGTTTTGAGGGCGAAGGGGGTGAGAAAGGATTTTGTTTCTTGGATGGAGATTAAATCTATTTTGCTTTTATAAATATGAGATCATAATTTTTTTCTTCTTTGTAGGTTAGCTGCTCCACAAATATTCCAAGTAGAGATTTTCATGAGTAAGGAAATAAGAAGCAAGAAAAACAGAATAACTAAATATCCTGTTAACAACTTTTCTTAGACCAACCCATGAAGGATTCTAGGTTATTAAGCATATATTGTGCGTCATCATTCTTTTCAAAGCAAAAGCCTATCTTGTTTGCAAAAGATGTGAAACTTTTAGTGCTAGACCAAGAAGCTACATCATCTATAGTGACAGACTTATTATTTTTTTTATGTGATAGAGATGTAGAAAGATTTGACGCACGGGAAACATAACTGATTGAGCAAGGTGGGGTGTTACCTCTCTTTGTCCTGTTAATGATGTTGGTTCCTTTGATGTTGGCTTGATCTGGTTGCAGGATCTTTTGCAAGTAGCTTGAGTTTGTCTTTTACAGAGGGCTCTCCTGCTCCGAACTCTGCAGTGAGGTTTCCTTATTTTGTAAAGATGAGTCTTGAAAAATAGTAGTTTGATTATTCTTGTTTGGGGAATGCCAACTTTCCTTCGTAGATGGGAAAGTTTTATTGCTTGGTTTGATATTGGTAGCGGGGAGGGGGGATCAGGAGATCTGTTTCTTTTTTTGTTTTGAAGAGGATAAGTGCTTTCAGAAATATTTGTTGGTTTCCTAATCTAGACTTGGTTTCTGGCAGGAGGAACTCAGGTATGTGGGATGGGGTTTTTCCCTTTGTTCGGGATGAACCAAGAAGGTGGGTGTGAGGATAGCTCGGAGAAAGCGGTGTTGTTAATAGTGGGGTGTTCAGCAGCAAGCTTAAGATGGTAGATAGATTCTCCAATCCTGATATTGATAGAAGGTGGAAGGGAGATGCCAGCTTTGACGGAGAAAAGGCAATAAGCTTTGATGTATTGGGTGGGATGGAGCATTTCTGGGCTAATGTATTGAAGTGTAGCACCAATAGAATGAGCTATACCTCTGAAAATCTCAAGCTACCACAGATGTGGAGGAAGGTTTGAGATGGCTACCCAATCGGAGCCACCAGCAGGATCTGGGAAAGATCCTGAATCAGCAAACCATTTGGAAATACGCGCCATGATAAAGCTGGAGCCACAAGGTATGGTAAGCACTTGGTTGAAGATATGATTAATCTTTGTCCCTTCAGGAACGGTGTAAATGAGCTGGGTGGGCGAGAAAATTTTTGGTTTGAGGATGGTTTGTCCAGGGAGAAGAAGAGCTAAAGCTCTAGTAATATCAAGAACATTGATTGGATTATTGTCCAGGTTATTTTCTATTGTAACAAGTATACTTCTGAGGGAGAAAACCTTGAGTAATCACATGGAGTTTGAAGAGAGATCCATGGCTATCACATATTCAAGGTGGTCTGGTGTCTTCATGGTTGGAATGGAGGGAGGAAGGTTGACACTATGGGTTTTGACAGAAGGGGTTTCTGATGGAGGGATATTTTGTTGAGTGTGATATTTGGAAGGGATTTTAGGTGAGTGATAGGGTTATGATATAGGAGGTGTCCTTGAGTTTGAGTTTGCGAGACAAGAGTTTGTTGTTTTTGCATGTTCGGGCGGGAGATTTGCTAGACGTGCAAAGGAATTTTTTGAATGGTAATGATTAAGGGGGGGTACAGCGTTTGGCCAGTAGACAGAAGAAGATTGTTTTGGGACCACTGAACTATTTTGGAAAGGGGAGTTTCACGAAGAACAAGAGTGCATGTGAGAAAGGTGGAGATTTGGCTGTTGTAAAATCCTATTGGGGTGAGGTCGAGCCAAACAAAACCTTTTTATGTTCCCTAGGCATCCACAATTGAAGCAAGTGCATCGTGAGAAGCACCTGGAAGTAGAGTGGCTGTTACTGTGGTAGAGGGAGCAGAAAAGGGCTTGAAAAGGTTTTTTTGGGGGGGACCGTTTTCCAGATTTGGGTGGTGGGGTTATTTTCTAGAGTGTCGTTTATGAGAATGGAAGATTTAGCTTGTCCCAGAACAGAAAAGGCGAGATTTAAGAGATAATTGTCCTTAGGGATGATATCCCTTAGCATGGAGGGATTTGGATGGAGGGTTTTGTATAAGGACGAGAGTTTTGGTCTATAATCTTTGTCTTTAATAGATGGAGAGGGAAAAAGTTTATACCTTTAAGTGATGGAGCTCTGTTGTTGAATTGTGGGAGATGTGACCTCATCTTCTTCGTCTTCTGATCCTGAGGAGATGGAGATGGGCCATGATTTTGCACCCATTGGGGGTTGGTGTTATGCCCTGACAAAGAGTTGGTCCGCAGAGTCTGAGGATGAAGTACTGTCTTGACCGTGTCTTTTGTAGAGGTAGGCGAGAGCTGGTGGAGTTTCATGTATGAAATCGTGAACCCGCGCACGAAAGGTGCGATCTTCGTAAGGTTGAAGGAACATTGACCAATCCGGTTGAAGATTCAGTTCCATGCGCATCTCTTTCCAACCTTCTGAGATGAGGAGGAAGGGGGATTTTTTACCCCAGGTTGTTTCCGATGGGGTAGACCATGAAAGCGTAACTTGGAATGAGCGGTGACCAATGTTTATCATACAGATGCCTGGAGAGATGTCATATTTGTGGTATATCCAAGCTCTAGGCAGCGGGATAGTTTTTGAGAAGATTGGATCGGAGAGATGGATCTCCAGGAAGGGGAAGCGCGAGTTTATGTTGAGTGAGGAAGATGGGGTTTTTGAGATGTTGCTGGATTTCAGGTTTTTATGTTTCTGAAGGGCACGGTGGAAAGATTTGATCTTGCCCGAGTGTTGCATGCATTGTGCTTTTATGCATGAGGTGAGGATGAGGGCGCCCCCAGTTCTCATATTGAATATCGATTGTTAGGTGGGGCCTTTATTGCGGCTCTTCTGTGCCAGAGTTAAGCTGATGTGAACCTTGTATCCCACAAAATCTAGGGAAAGAGAATGTGTCAGACAGAGAGAATGAAGATGGGTAATCAATGAGATGTTGCTTGCAAGTTTCTATGGCCGATTGGGATACACGAGGTGTGGTGTAAGATGAAGCTTTTTCCAGCAAAAACTTGAGAGCTTTATCTGAAAAGACTGAGACGATGAGGCTGAATAATTCAGATGTTGCAAAAATAAAATTTATTTTGTACTGAAACACTGGAGTCAACTGATGAGGTGGTACCCTTAGCCTGCAAAGATAGGAAGGAGAGCTGGGGGAAAGATACCTGAGGAAAGAGGATTCTTGATGCCCGGAAAGGGAGGAGGCAGTTTTCGAAGAGATGATGATGGACCTTTCTGTCATTGCTACAAGGAAGAAGAAGGAAGCAGAGTCTCGAAGGAGCTGAGACCCAATCTTATCGATGAAGCGAATCCCAGTCACTAAGGGGGAGAGGCGAGTGACAGGAGAAGATCACCTGAGGGGGAGCAACCAATCTGGGATACGACAGACCGGTTGGAGATTCCTAGAGAGAAGTTGGAGCTTTCTCCCTCTAACTTACCATTGTCGTTGATGTTGGTGGGGGGTTACTGTAGTTTCACTCATACCCACCCACTCACCTTATTATAAGAAAAAGAAATATCCACTAACTTATGGATATTACTATTAAATGGATTAAGATGCTTAATTTGCTTTTCTTTTAAACATTGATAATTGTGAGGAATAAGAGGAAAAGAGGATAGCCTCGTCCCTAAGTAAAGGAAGGGGGCAAGTGGAAGGAATTTGGGAGAGATAATTCATACTTTCTCTCTCCTAAATGAATTTTTAATCAAATTCACAAATATGCTCCTTTATCCATAGAATGAAAGGGTAATTTCGAATTCACTTCCACCCTTTGCTTGAAAAACGACTAAGGAACCTTTGAAGCACCAAGAGGACGACCCCCAACCTGTTGGTAAGCTTCTTGACCTTCTTTCATCTTGATTTCATTATGGAAATCATAAATCAATGCATAATTTCTTCTTTTCTTCACTCCATCTTCAACCCTAGCCAATCATTTCACTCCAGAACTTGAGGACGAGCCTTGGGGGAGTTGCAAAAGCCTCTTCCACCATTGTTGACATGAAGATGCAAGCTTTGAAGATCAATTGAAGGCGGGTTATATAACTTGAACCCTTAACTATTGTTATTGAACTCAATTTCTCAATTCAATTGATTCAATTGTTCTTCTTGTAATACTTCGATTAGTTGATGCAATTACCATGAAGATGACAGTAGGTTTCATGGGTTTGCAGGTTGATGATGATGACATCATCACAAGCATACACCTCAATCAAGAACAGGAGCAAACAGTTTGCAAAACTACATGAACCAATTCGGTTTCAAAACCGAATGAGTGGATTCGGTTTCAAAACCGAATGTCCAAGTAAGTCCAAAACCGAATGGGTAATTCCATTCAAAACCGAATGGGTTAGATACACAAAACTCAATGGGTAATTATACCCAAGATTTATTGGATAAACCACTTCAAAACAGAATGGGTGATTCGATTTCAAAACTGAATGATTGGAATCGTTTTCAAGGTTGATTGAAGTGATTCAGTTTCAAAACTGAATGGGTGATTCGGTTTCAAAACCGAATGGAGGTCAAGCACCTCAAGACCGCATGAGGTCAAGCACCTCAACACCGCATGGATAGTCAAAGGTGGTGATTGAAGGATTGAAAATCCAAAGGCCAGTAATTGTTGAACACTCCAACAATTCAATCGATTGAAGGTTTCAATGTAGCAAAGCATGTTCAATTGATTGATGAATTTATCTAAAGAACCCTTGCAGTTTTGAGACTGATTTGGCCCAAACAGTCTTGACACCATTTGAGTCCAAACGGTCTTGAAACTGTTTCGGGTCAAATGGTTTCAAAACCGTTTGGTGATGAAACCTCAAAACCGAATGAAGGTCAATTGTGATTCAATCATTTGGAAATTGAAGGTGATGATTGTTCCCATGATCCAATGATTGATAGTGATGGTAATCAATGAAGGTACAAAGGTTGAATCCCTAAAGTAACTAAATAATTAGTACCATTAAAGGAGTAAACCATAATTGCTTATAAGAACATTAACTTAGTACACTATGTCAATCATAGTTGTATGTACTTGATTGAAGGGTTGATATAACCTAATCAAGTTGAGAGAATGATAGAATGGAATTTTTACATGAGTATGATTCATGTGGTGATTAAGGGTATGATCCTTAGTATAGAGATCATGAAACCCTAATCATGAGCTTAAACCCTAATTGACAAGGTTATTGAATCCTAACCCTAATTTAGGGCAATTCTAAGTGAAACCCTAATCTAGGGTAAGGATGTAGCCCTAGTCCAGGGTGATGATATGTGTAAACCCTAATTATGGGTAATGGAACATGAAATCCTAATTGGGATGAACAGTAAACCCTAATTATGGGTAATGGAACATGAAATCCTAATTGGGATGAATAGTAAACCCTAATTATGGGTAATGGAACATGAAACCCTAATTGGGATGAACAGTAAACCCTAATTATGGGTTATTGAATGTAAACCCTATTCTAGAGTGAAATTTATGTGAAACCCTAACTAAGGGTGATTTTATGAGAAACCCTGATGTTTGAGGTGATGTGGAACTCAAATCTAGGGTGATACTATGTAATGTTTTATGAAACCCTAATCTTGGGCAATATGGTGATAAACCGTAACCTTGATTTGGGTAATGGGATGAATGTTCCCAAATGACACAAAATGGGAAACCCTAACCCTAATAAGGGAATAGTGGTGTTACCCTTGAGTAGTGAATCCATATTTGTTCTGCATGGTACTAATATGTAATTGAACTTACTATTATCATCTACACTAACCATGCATGTATTCTGAAATGGTGGTCATGGCCACGTATGAGCTATGATGTTTAATTCACTATTGTTTATTGGGCCTTGTGTTCCATAATATACCTTGCTGCCTGGTAAGAGGTAACAAGAGAGTTAATGGGCCTCAAGTACCATGAGTGATGCTTGTAATAGCAAGTATCATGTTTACCTTGGTCAGATGACCTGAAAGTGATAGTTACCTAGAAAATTGGTAACAATGCTCAATGATGAGCTAAGGGTTTGAATACCAAGAACCATATGATTGTGGTAATGAGATTGTGAAGGGATGAGAATTCCAAGTATTGAAATGAGGGACTGAGTTCCCAATGTCTTTTAAAGACCGATAAGTAATTGATAAAAATAGTACATGTCTCTTTATAGCATTGTCATAATAAGTTATGTTTGAGAACTTGGCTGATGCTAAAAGAATATGAAAATGTACTTAATTAATCAAGTGAAATTTGTTCATGTAGTTCTCTGACCATAGATCCATCATCGTCAGTAGTTGGTGATGGTGAAATAGGTTTTCCTATGGATTTCCTGGAATTCGCATATTTTGAATATGTGGGGGTAAATGGGCGAAAATATCCTTACGTCCTGGTGAAGAGATTGATGGAAGGTAAACATTAAACCTCTCAATCCTTCATGTGTCGGGATGGATGTATCACAAATCTCCAATGGTTGGGATGGATCTGTTATTAATCTACCAATGATATTTAATGTCAAGTCGATGGAGATAAACATTAAATCTCTTGATTGCTGATGAGAGTGTAGTTGATGTTGTAACTCTATAGCGAAGTTGCCAGTATACCCTGGAAAGCCATTTTGAGCAGTTGACATAGTCCTACTTGTGGTCCCGTACTGATCGAGATGTGGGAGGTCATGGGAATCTGACTATTCCATTGACCTATGTATGGTACCGATTTCGATATAGCAATGGTCGGTTGGAGTATGAGAGGTATACCTCATCTCCTCAGAGCTTAAGTAAGTTTGTAAAATGTAATCATCCGTGTAGCATATTTGCATAAGATTGAAATACGAGAATCACCGGTTGATGATTATCTTTCTTAACATATCCTAGATGGATAAATGTTATACATGTCCTATAATTCTTTATTGAATGTTAGATATGTTGTTTTATCAAGTTACAACTAATAAGCTTAAGTGGGAATGCTGCTCTAATCTACTTTAAATAAGTGAATTACCTGCTGTTGATTATTATGATTCCACTACTCAGTTTAGTTCTATTAAACTGCAATAATAATGTTTTTGGCGGAAAGTTATATCTCCCACTGGGGAAATTTTTATAATTGTCTCACCCCCGTGGAATCCAACATTTTTTGGTAGACGCAGAAAAAGAGGAAGAAACTCTGTAGCAGAGGAAGAGCAGCAGCAACAACAACAACAACAACAAGGACAACAGTAATATCCCAGGTGGGGATACTGGTTGTCAAGCTTTGTACATAAAGTCCTAGGTGTCGTCTCTGTACTCTCAGGTCCTAGGAGTCAATAGTTTGTGATTTTATAATCGATCTGAGGTTTTGGCTTGATGTTTCGAGCTTTTAAGTTGCCTATGTACAAATTTAATAGAGTAGTTGTTGTATGTAATCCTCGAGATGATGTGGTACATGACATGTACATTATGAACCAAGATGTAATGATTTACTTTGGTTCTGAATGAAAGAGTTTTCCTGTGAATGGATCTCTTGATAAATGGTTTTAATTTTTAGTGATTTTCAGTAATCCACTGTTAACGACCACTTCCGCATTAATCTTAATCGATGTTTTGCAACATACGTCACAAGTTAGTCGTATTAGAGCTCTAGGTTCAATGAGTCTAGAGAGACATAGGATTAAGGTTGTTGAGTCTGTTCTAGTGCCTTCCAGTCTGTTTGATAGTGTCTTCTGTTCATATAGGAGGAGAAGAAGAACTAAAGATGTCTGGATCACACGATGAACATGTTGTTGAGAGCAGCATTGCTGCACCAGGAGGAGGTGTAAGAGATCAAGATAGGGATGAGCCTGTACTTGATCAACCCCAGTTCAACCAAGCTGATATGGGAAACCCAACTTTCCAAAATATGTTTGAACAGTTTATAGAAGCTATGACCCATATGACGGAAAGGATGCCATTACCTGCACCTACGGCACCAGCCCATGATGAAATACATGGAGCCGGCAAAACTTTTGAACAGCTTAGGAGGGTAGGAGCCATAGAGTATGCTGGTACAGCCGACCGAGCAGATGATGACCTATGGTTGACTTAACTGGAGAAAGCCTTCATAATCCTCATGATTCCTGATGATGAGAAGGTGAGGCATGTTGTATATCTCCTAAAAGGGAGTGTTGGCCACTGGTGG
The DNA here is from genome assembly GCA_963693085.1 of Alisma plantago-aquatica. Lineage (NCBI taxonomy): Eukaryota > Viridiplantae > Streptophyta > Magnoliopsida > Alismatales > Alismataceae > Alisma > Alisma plantago-aquatica. Next base: position 918,047,507 of record OY856409.1, read on the forward strand.
ACCATTGAGGAAGGTAAAAGACCTGGTGTTGTGATCGGACGGGATGAATTCCGGCGTGAATTCATCGCTGGATACTTTCCCAAGACGTATCTAGATGAGAAAATCTATCAATTTGAGAGGTTGAGGCAAGGACAAATGAACATTAGATAATATGAAGCTAGGTTCATGGAACTTTTGCGGTTTTGTCCGCATATGGCATCTATAGATGAGGGTAGAATTCAGTGATTTGAGAAGGGATTGAACGCTGAATTGACCACTCCGGTGTCTGCTCTGGAGAACTAGGAGAGGTTTGCCACTTTTTTTGAGTCTGTAGGACGAATAGAAAGGTCTGTGATTGAGAAGCGACAGACCAAGTGTAAGAAAGAGTACCCACAGTTCCAAGGATAGAGTTCTGGAAGTTTTAAGAAACCAAGGTATTATGTGCCTACACCACCACCAAGGTTCAATACCTAGACGCAATGGACATCAAGTAAGGGCGGATGTTGTAGTTTACCACCAAAGGGGGCTCACAGCTCAGCCTCAATGTCAGTAACAGGACCACCCAGACCACAGAGGGGAAATATAACTTGTTATAGATGTGGGAGAGAAGGCCATGTGGTGAGGGACTGTCCTGAAAAAGTCAGGAATGTGACCCAGCAACCAAGGCAGAGTCAACAAGGCTCTCAGAGGCAGCAGTCTGGAAGTGGTGCTAGAGGACGTGGACAAGCGTCCCAAGTTGGATCTTCAGCATCCAACAATCGAGCACAGGGTCAACAGCAACCAACGGCTAGATTCTATGTAATGAATCAGCCCGAAGCAGTTGTCAATCCCAGGGTTGTGACATGTCAGATGGAATTATTTTATTCTGATACGTTTTCATCCTGCTTAGTATCTGTGTTAATTGATCCAGGTGATACACACTCTTTTATCATTTGAGAAGTGATTCATGACTATAACATGATTGTCAGTCATAGAGTTGATAGTTTGTTGCTAGAAACCCCTTTGTTGGGATCTGCAGTGTTGCGGGAGGTATATTCTCCCTCCAATCTTTTCTTTTCTAAACACCACATTCAGTTGGATCTTATATCACTTGAAATTCATGGGTTTGATATAATTCTTGGGATGGACACCTTAGAAAAGTACAAAGTTGTCTTGGATTGTGGTTCCAAGCAGGTTGTGTTCACAGATAACGGTGACACATGGATCTTTCAGGGAGATAGAAAGATTCTTTCAACCTGTCTTGTGTCACCTATGATAGCTGAGAAGATGATGAGACAAGGATGTTTCACATTCTTGGCACATGCGGTAGATACCACCATGGAGAGCCCTCATCCTTCTGAAGTTTCAGTAGTCAGGAAATTTGAGGCTGTGTTTCCTGAGGAACTTCCAGGTGTACCTCCACCCTAAGAGATTGAATTTGAAATTGATCTAATCCCGGTAACACAACCAATAGCACAAACGCTGTATAGAATGACACCTGCTGAAATGGCAGAGCTCAAGAAACAACTGCAAGAGTTGCTTGAGAAGGGTTTTATCCGACCGAGTACTTCACCATGGGGTACTCTGGTCCTCTTTGTTAAGAAGAAGGATGGGTCTATACGTTTATGCATCGACTATAGGCAGTTAAATAAAGTAACTATAAAGAACAAGTATCCTCTACCAAGGATTGATGACTTGTTTGATCAGTTGTGTGGTGCAACTATCTTTTCTAAGATAGATCTGAGGTCAGGATACCATCAGTTGCGTATTAAGGAGGGTGACATACCTAAGTCTACCTTTAGGACAAGGTATGATCACTATGAGTTCATAGTTATGTCGTTTGGACTAACTAATGCACCAGCTGCATTTATGGAACTCATGAATAGAATCTTTTGACCTTTTCTTAATCTATGTGTAGTCGTCTTTATAGATGACATCCTGATATATAGTAGAGATGCTCAACAACATGAGTAGCATCTTTGTCAAGCTTTGACTTTTCTGAGAAAGCATAAGTTGTATGCTAAGTTTAGCAAATGTGAGTTTTGGTTACCAAAAGTTTCTTTTCTTGGACACGTAATATCTGCTTTAGGTATTCGTGTTGATCCCAAGAAAGTAGAATCTGTCCTGTAATGGGAACAGCGTAAGACACCAACGGAGATACGCAATTTACTAGGACTGGCAGGCTATTACATGAGGTTCATTAAGAACTTCAGTTCAATAGCTTTACCCCTAACCAAGTTGACCATGAAGGAGATTCCTTTTGTCTGGAATGACAAGTGTCAACAATCTTTCCAGTTGTTGAAGGAAAGGTTAACTAGTGCACCTGTGTTAGTGCTACATGAGCAAGGGAAAGGGTATATAGTTTTCTGTGATGCATCTAAGAATGGCTTAGGATGTGTGTTGATACAGGATAAGCAAGTTATTTCTTTTGCTTCTCGATAGCTTAAGAAACACAAGGAGAATTATCAGACACACGATCTAGAGCTATCTGCTGTGGTCCATGCCTTGAAGATCTGGAGACATTATCTCTATGGAGAAACATTACAAATTTTCACAGACCATAAGAACCTAAAGTATATTTTCTCACAGCATGAGCTAAACATGAGGCAACACCGCTGGATGGAGTTAATCAAGGACTACGATTGTACAATTGATTATCATCCAGGGAAAGCCAATGTGGTTGCTGATGCTCTAAGTAGAAAATCAGCAACACCAGCCTTAAACAAAGCACAGTTGAATTCCTTAGTGTGCTCTAAGAGGGATATGTTTATCTCCTTGAGGCAAGACAATGTACAACTAAAGGTATCATTGTTAGCCGGGTTGTTAGCTGAGATGCACATAAAACCAACTCTAAGACAGCAGATCAAAGAAGCATGGCAAACTGATGTTGTAGTTCAGCAGATTAGATTAGAGTATGGTAGTGAGAAACGGGATGGCTTTCATGAGTCAGAGGATCAGGTAGTCTGTTATCGTGGTAGGATGATAGTACCCGATGCTGATGACTTAAGAAAGTTATTCCTAGAAGAAGCTCATTCTTTGATGTATGTTATGCATCCAGGAAGCACCAAGATGTATCATAACTTAAAACATATGTATTGGTGGCCTGGATTGAAGAAAGATGTTGCTGAGTTTGTTATGCGGTGTCCGGTGTGTCAGTAGGTTAAAGTTGAACATCAGAATCCCACAGGAACAATGCAACCTCTGCCTCTACCGCAGTGGAAATGGGATCATGTAACCATGGACTTTGTGGTTGGTTTGCCTAGAACAGCCAAAAGTCACGATTACATTTGGGTGATAGTTGATAGGTTGACTAAGACAGCACATTTCATTCCTGTCAAAACAACCTACATTGTTGAGAAGCTTGCACAGATTTATATAGATGAGATAGTGTGACTGCATGGGGTTCTGGCCATTATTGTATTCGATAGAGGTCCCCAGTTCACAATTCATTTTTTGAAACGACTGCATAAAGCTTTGGGTACGCAGTTAAGGTTTAGTACAACCTTTCATCCTCAGACAGATGGACAATCTGAGAGGACTATACAAACTTTGGAGGACTTTCTTAGAGCGTGTGTCCTTCAATTTGTAGGAAGTTGGGATCTACATCTGAGCTTGATAGAATTCTCTTATAATAATAGATATCAGCACAGTATTAATATGGCACCATATGAAGCTTTGTATGGTAGACGTTGTAGATCTCCCTTATGTTGGTATGAAATAGGAGAGTACCAACTTTGGGTCCTGAGCTGGTTCAGCAAACAACTGAGAAGATTAAAGTTATACAACAACAGTTGAAAGCTTCCCTGGATAGACAGAAATCATATGTTGATAAGCATCGTAGACCCTTAGAATTCCAAGTTGGAGACATAGTGTATCTCAAGGTCTCACCTTGGAAAGGTATCCTTAGATTTGGAAAGAAAAGAAAGTTAGCTCCTAGATTTATGGGGCCTTACCCAATCATTGAGAGGATGGGAAAGGTAGCCTATAAGCTAGAGTTACCACCTGAGCTGCATAGATTGCACCCAATGTTCCATATTTCCATGCTGAGGAAGTGTCATCCAGACACATTTTTGGTTATGCAACCTATGGAGGTAGAACTAAATGATGATAAATCTTATGTTGAAGGACCAGTGTTGATTCTTGACAAAAGAATCAAGAAGTTGAAAAAGAAAGACATTTGTCTTATAAAAGTTCTCTGGCAACACCATGGCATTGAAGAAGCTACGTGGGAGCTAGAGGAAGAGATGAGGAGGAAGTACCCTTCTCTTTTCTCTTGATGTTTTCATTGATGATTTCCGGGATGAAATCCTTGTAAGGGGTGGATAAACTTGTAACATCACTGACCTGGGTTATGTTTTAACCCTAGGTGTTTTGTTTAATAAAAGTGATTATATGCTTGCTCTTATCTTTTGAAAAGTAATTAAGGCTCAAGAGGAACTTACATTGCAATTTAGTCCTTTTTGAATATTGTTGAAATCAATGTTTTGCTTGTTTTGGACTAAAGTGCAAATTACCCAAGTTGAGGGGTTTATTTGCAAATTGTGCATGAAAATATGTTCCTCATGTGTTGAATCATCATGAGAGTGAAGATGATGTAGAGGAATGGCTTGTGATAGCCTGAATACCAAAAAAGAGCTGATAAAGCAATGTTTGTGCATTAAAACCTAGTTTTGGTGTAATGTGCAATTTACCCAAAACCGAGGGTTCAATATGCAAATTACCACTTCAAAATGGTCCCTATTGTTTCTTGGGATCATGTGGAGAAAAGAAAATGAGAGGGGCGTCTCATTTGTATCTCTTTGAATGAGAGAGAATCTTGATATTAAAATAATCAAGATTTAAGCATAATGGAAACCTTAATTCAAATTAATGCAAAAATAAATAAAATAATTGAAGGGCCTTCAACCAAAATTGAAATGGTTGAATTAAGATATGTGTGGATGTCCTTGTTCTTTGCAAGGGCCACGAAATATCTCAAGGAGGTGCAAAACCCACTCACCTTATTATAAGAAAAAGAAATATCCACTAACTTATGGGTATTATTATTAAATGGATTAAGGTGTTTAATTTGCTTTTCTTTAAAATATGGATAATTGGTAGTAATAAGAGGCAAATAGGATATCCTCTTCCCTAAGTAAAGGAAGGGGGAAGTGGCAAGAATTTGGGGGAGATAATTCCTACTTCCTCTCTCATAAATGAATTTTCAATAAAATTCACATATATGCTCCTTTATCCATAGAATGAAAGGGTAATTTCGAATTCACTTCCACTCTTTGTTTGCAAAAAGACTAAGGAAGCTTTGAAGGACCAGTAGGATGACCCCCAACCTGTTGGTAAGATTCTTGACCTTCTTTCATCTTGATTTCATGGTGGAAATCATAAATCAATGCATAATTTCTTCTTTTCTTCACTCCATCTTCAACCCTAGCCAATCTTTTCACTCCAAAACTTAAATACGAGCCTTGGCGGAGTTGCAAAAGCCTCTTCCACCATTTTTGACGTGCAGCCAAGCTTTGAATCTCAATTGAAGGCGGGTTATATAACTTGAACCCTTAACTATTGTTATTGAACTCAATTTCTCAATTCAATTGATTCAATTGTTCTTCTTGCAATACCTTTGATTAGTTGATGCAATTACCATGAAGATGGCAGTAGGTTTTGTGGGTTTGTAGGTTTATGATTATGACATCATCACAAGCATACACCTCAATCAAGAACAGGAGCAAACGGTTTGCAAAACTGCATGAACCAATTCAGTTTGAAAACTGAATGAGTAGATTTGGTTTCAAAACCGGATGGCCAAGTAAGTTCAAAACCGAATGGGTAATTTCATTCAAAACCGAATGGGTTAGATACACAAAACTGAATGGGTAATTATACCCAAGATTGATTGGATAAATCACTTCAAATCCGAATGGGTGATTCAGTTTCAAAACCGAATGATTGGAATTATTTTCAAGGTTGATTGAAGTGATTCGATTTCAAAACCGAATGGGTGATTTGGTTTCAAAACCGAATGGAGGTCAAGCACCTCAGGACCACATGAGGTCAAGAACCTCAAGACCGCATGGATGGTCAAAGGTGGTGATCGAAGGATTGAAAATCCAAAGGCTAATAATTGTTGAACTCCAACAATTCAATCGATTGAAGGTTTCAATGTAGCAAAGCATGTTCAATTGATTGATGAGTTTATCTAAAGAACCCTTGCGGTTTTGAGACTAATTTGGACCAAACGGTCTTGAGACCGTTTGAGTCCAAATGATCTTGAAACCGTTTGGGGTCAAACGGTTTCAAAACCGTTTGGTGATGAAACCTCAAAACCGAATGAAGGTCAATTGTGATTCAATCATTTGGAAATTGAAGGTGATGATTGTTCCAATGGTCCAATGATTGATAGTGATGGTAATCAATGAAGGTACAAAGGTTGAATCCCTAAAATACCTAAATGATTAGTACCATTAAAGGGATAAACCCTAATTTCTTATAAGAACATTAACTTAGTACACTATGTCAATCATAGTTGTATGTACTTGATTGAAGGGTTGATATAACCTAATCAAGTTGAGAGAATGATAGAATGGAATTCATACATGAGTATGATTCATGTGGTGATTAAGGGTATGATCCTTAGTATAGAGATCATGAAACCCTAATCATGAGCATAAACCCTAATTGACAAGGTTATTGAATCCTAATCCTAATTTAGGGCAATTCTAAGTGAAACCCTAATCCAGGGTAAGGATGTAGCCCTAATCCAAGGTTATGATATGTGTAAACCCTAAATATGGGTAATGGAACATGAAATCCTAATTGGGATGAATAATAAACCCTAATTATGGGTAATGGAACATGAAATCCTAATTGGGATGAATAGTAAACCCTAATTATGGGTAATGGAACATGAAACCCTAATTGGGATGAACAATAAACCCTAATTATGGGTTATTGAATGTAAACCCTATTTTGGGGTGAAATTTATGTGAAACCTTAACTAAGGGTGATTTTATGAGAAACCCTGATGTTTGATGTGATGTGAAACTCAAATCTAGGGTGATACTATGTAATGTTTTATGAAACCCTAATCTTGGGCAATATGGTGATAAACCATAACCTTGATTTGGGTAATGGGAAGAATGTTCCCAAATGACACAAAATGGGAAACCCTAACCCTAGCAAGGGAATAATGGTGTTACCCTTGAATAGTGAATCCATATTTGTTTTGCATGGTACTGATATGTAATTGAAGTTACTATAGTCATCTACACTAACCATGCATGTATTCTGAACTGGTGGTCATGGCCAGGTATGAGCTATGATGTTTAATTCACTATTGTTTATTGGGCCTTGTGTGCCATAATATACCTTGCTGTCTGGTAAGAGGTAATAAGAGATTTAATGGGCCTCAAGTACCATGAGTGATGCTTGTAATAGCAAGTATCATGTTTACCTTGGTCAGATGACCTGAAGGTGATAGTTACCTAGAAAAGTGGTAATAATGCTCAATGATGAGCTAAGGGTTTGAATACCCAGAACCATATGATTGTGGTAATGAGATTGTGAAGGGATGAGAATTCCTAGTATTGAAATGAGGGACTGAGTTCCCAATGTCTTTTAAAGACTGATAAGTAATTGATTAAAATAGTACATGTCTCTTTATAGCATTTTCATAATAAGTTATGTTTGAGAACTTGGCTGATGCTAAAAGAATATGAAAATGTACTTAATTAATCAAGTGAAATCTGTTCATGTAGTGCTCTGACCATAGATCCATCATCGTCAGTAGTTAGTGATGGTGAAATAGGTTTTCCTATGGATTTCCTGGAATTCGCATATTTTGAATATGTGGGGGTAAATGGGCGAAAATATCCTTACATCCTGGTAAAGAGATTGATGGAAGGTAAACATTAAACCTCTCAATCCTTCATGTGTCGGGATGGATGTATCACAAATCTCCCGATGGTTGAGATGGATGTATTATTAATCTCCCAATGATATTTAATGTTGGGTCGATGGAGATAAACATTAAATCTCTCGATTGCCGATGAGAGTTCAGTTGACGATGTAACTCTATAGCGAAGTTGCCAGTATACCCTGGAAAGCTATTTTGAGCAGTTGACATAGTCCTGCTTGTGGTCCCGTACTGACCGGGATGTGGGAGGTCATGGGAATCTGGCTCTTCCATTGACCTATGTACGATACTGTTTTCAATATAGCAATGGTCGGTTGGAGTATGAGTGGTATACCTTATCTCCTCAGAGCTTAAGTATGTTTGGAAAATGTAATCAGCCGTGTAGCATATTTGCATAAGATTGAAATACGAGAATCACCGGTTGATGATTATCTTGCTTAACATATCCTAGATGGATAAATGTTATACATGTCCTATAATTCTTTATTGAATGTTAGATATGTTGTTTTATCAAGTTACAGCTAATAAGCTGAAGTGGGAATGTTGCTCTAATCTGCTTTAAATAAGTGAATTACCTTCTCTTGATTATTCTGATTCCACTGCTCAGTTTATTTCTATTAAACTGCAATAATAATGTTTTGGTGGAAAGTTATATCTCCCGCTGGGGCAATTTTTATAATTGTCTCACCCCCACGGAATCCAACATTTTTAGGTAGTCGTAGACAAAGAGGAAGAAACTCTATAGCAGAGGAAGAGCAGCAGCAACAACAACAGCAAGGAAAATAGTAATATCCCTGGTGGGGATACTGGTTGTTAGGCTTTGTACATAAAGTCCTATGTGTCGTCTCTATGCTCTCAGGTCCTAGGAGTCAGTAGTTTATGATTTTATAATCGATTTGAGGTTTTGGCTTGATGTTTCGAGGTTTTAAGTTGCCTATGTACAAATTTAATAGAGCAGTTGTTGTATGTAATCCTCGAGAAGAGATTGTACATGACAAGTACATTATGAACCAGGTGGTAATGATTTACTTTGGTTCTGAATGAAAAAGGTTTCCTGTGAATGAATCCCTTGATAAATGGTTTTAATTTTAAGTGATTTTCAGTAATCTGCTGTTAACAACCGCTTCTGCATTAATCTTAATCAATGTTTGGCAACAGACGTCACAGGAACAATTGAGATTTTGATTTTGATAGAATTCTATTTAAAGTAAGTGGTTTCATGGAATATATAGTAATCATGATTCAGTTTGGTCTTCTTAAAGTTTTTCTCATTGTTTAGTATTGATGATTCTCAAAGCATAACATGAGATTTTGTGAAGAATTCCTTTCAAGTTGTTGATGGGTCAAGTTCCTGTAATGGGAACACCCATGGCTCAATACAACAATAGTGTGTTTAACATCCATGGAATATTGTTGCAAATTTCAGAAGAGACTGATTATATGTTCAATGCTATTATAAATTATAAGGAACAATAGATATCTACCAAAATAAGCCTTGATCCTCTTCAAAATATTGTTTTTTGATTTGCATAAATTCTCAGTAGACAATGTACATATCTTCTTGTGAAATTTCTTGAACCAATACCAATATTATTGACAATTATACATTCAAATTGAAATGAGAACCATTGTCCAATTTGGACTATAAAAGTTCCTCAAAAAATATTTTTTCAACCTCATGTGAAAACAAATATAGAGGGGTCTTTATTATCTTAAAGTTCTTTCTATGTAATTATGTTTCTAAATCAGAAAGACAAGTTTAGTTGGAATATGTGTTTGCAATTGTTCACTAGAGCATAGAATATTCTAACCTTGGTCAAATACCTAACTTTTTTTGATGTACTCCTAATTTTGAACTGAGTCAAGGAGGCTTATTGGTTTAAGCAAAGAATAAAAGTTTATACAAGTCTCTCTCTAATTAGCAACCATTTCTTACATCATGTCAAGTTTAGGGTCTTGATTTAAATTTTTTGTAAAGTTCAAGAGCTTTCTTTGAATTGGCATAAAACATAAGGGTATGTTGCACATTATTATGTATCTAGAGCAACATTAATTTCATTTTCATATATACATACAATGGGTTGAGAAAACAAATTTGAGATGCCAAAGTGGTATTTAATGGCATTCCTTACACACAAAAAGCACTATGTTACTTATTAAATTGTAATTCCTAAGAATATTCAAATCACTTGTAGACTAAACCTCACTTCCAAGTCAATATTGTCTACCATTTATGAGGATGACGAACTAGTATCACCTTGTGGTGTGTATTCTAGAAAGACAAATATGTTGTGAATAGTGTTGCAATCTCTATCTTCTGATTCCCTTATACTCATGTTCTTTGATGCCAATGTTAAAGACAAGATGCAATGAAAAAGACAAGATGGCACTCTTTATCGAAGGATATTCATTTCCATGATTGTGTTCTTCAAGTGGATGTATTAACTCTCCTTTTTGAAGTAGGTCTTCCTCTCTGAGGTCTTCTTTATGTTAAACTTGTAACAATATAAAATCACAACTTAACTATTTAAGTAGGTAACTCTTATCAATTACATCCAATACAACTCTTATATAGATGGTTGCACAACTCCTTGTCATTAATCACTTTACACAAAAAATACCATCTTTATACTTTTATGTGATTTGTTCTATTACGATTATTTGGACCAGTCCAACTGGAGTAGTATGTGACTGGAAGATTCCTCTGAGATTAAAAAGTAAGTTTTATAGAATAACTATATGGCCAACCATGCTATATGAGAGTGAATGATGGGCAGTGAAGAAATAATATCTCAACAAGATGAATGTGGAAAAAATGCATATGTTGAGATGGATGTGTGGGAAGATAAGAAAAGGTCATTTGAGGATGACTATATCATGAACAAAGTGAGGGAGGTGAGCATCAGGACAAGTTGTGTGAAGGTCGTCTAAGATGGTATAGACATGTGCCACATAGGCTGAAAAATGCACATATCTAAAAGAAGGTTATTGAGTCAAGCATAACTAAAAGAAGCAAAGGCTGACCTAAATTAACTTTGGAAGAGCTTACAAAGATATATATTTTTAGTCTTTACATCTTGAACAAAATATGACATATAACAAGATTGATTGAAAAAGAGTGATCCATGTTGCCGACCCCAACATGGTTGGAATTAAGGCTTAGATGATGATGATGATCACCTAGTCAAGTTCATCTCAAAGGCCAATATAATATCTATGCACCTTTTTTAGTAGAATTGTATACTTATTATCACACTTCCTAAAATGGATGGTGTAGCACGTTGTACGTGCTCACACGTAGTCGGTCAAAGTTTTCATATTTATTACATAATGGAATGTAATGGCGATTAGATACATACAATTATTACATCGAATCATGTAGTCGGTCAAGGTTTTTATCTTTGTCTTTATGTGCTTAATCTTATATGATATATGTAATGATAATTGGATATATACAATTGTTATAACAAATCTCTCAGTATAATGTCAAAGTTTAACATGCCTTTCATAGTGTAATAAAACTCTCGATTAACTATGTGTGGCACGCTCAGCATGATGCACAATCTATCTTGGGGAAGTATGATAATAAATATGTGAATCTACTTAGAAGAATGCATAACTTCTTATATTAACCTTTAGAATTAACTTGACTGGATGATTTTAATAGGATTAAGCACATAAAGACATAAAGATTACAATTTCTTTATAATATGATTTGTGAAAGGGAGTTGAGAAAACTTATCCGAGAATTGTAGTAGATGTGATTGATAATTGATACCTACTTAAATTTTACGTACCTAAAGTCATTATAATATAAAAGCTAAGATGCAAGACAAGATGGTACTCCTTGTTCCAGGATACTCATTTTAATGATTGTCCTCTACAAGTAGGCGTACTAACTCTCCTTTTTGAAGTAGGTCTTCCTCTCTGATATCTTCTTTACGCTTAAAAAAAAACCTAAACACATGTAATTAATCTACTCAACATCAAACAAAGATAAGGTCATTTAAAGTCACTACTTACAAAATCCTGTTCCAGAGGGGAGGCTCCTCAGCCCCCTCCAAAAAAATAAAAATTTAATATAGATAGTAATCTTTTTAGTACTAAATATAGATTAACGTATAAATAAATAGACTAACTGCATACTAAGTTTTAAAGAAAGGTGCTAGTTTGAGTGGTAGAAAGTTGGTTTCTTGGAACAAGTGGTTTGGGTTCCATTCTCAATGTTGATTTTTTTTTGCTCAACTCCCCCTATGTGCTAAAATGTACACATACATGATTTCAGCTTCCATTGATGTAATTTTCTGATTCCGCCACTGATTTTACATCCAACCAAACGTGCTCCCTGTAAAATATAAATGTGTGACTTTGCAATAGGATTTGCTTATACGGGAAGTGACAGTTGCCCCGTGGCTGAAAGGAAATGTTACAGAAAACTAGCCGCTTAAGCTCTTAAGTACTAGCATTTGTGTAACTGTTGAGCAAGGCTAAGAGCAAAGCCATATAAAATAGGAATTATTCCTACGTATGTTTACTTATCTCTACTATTTATTTGAAAATTATGTTATTCTGAAGTAATATTAGATAGTATATTTATCAAGCAACTCAAATCACAAAGACGCTCTATTGACACACCCCTCGCTACAACGACCGCATGAGTATCAGCCTCTAATCTCTGCGTACCCACTTCAACGAACTATAGATATAGCCATCTATGATAACTCTAACTTCAGCCCTTCAAAAGCCACGTCAAGCCCAACAAAAAAGCTCGCGGGTTTGGAAGAGAGATCTTGGGCCGACCGCTCCGACAGTCACGCTGAACAAGGACTGCCTTGGCGTCACGTTTCAAGAATCCCAGCCCGCTGAAAGTGGGAACCAACAAACACGAAGCTTGCAACACCTCTCCAAAACCGGATTGCCGGCATGGAGTAGAAATTCTCACTGTGGAAGATCCCGAGTCGGTACAGAGCAAAATTCTTTGCCCTGCAAGATTCCACATTGCAAACTACGCTGTAGCACACAGTGATTTGGAACGTAGTGATAGGACTAGAACTAAAATTAGCCAAAACATCTGACGTCACTGAGAAACATCAGTTGGTTTCAATCAAAGACAGAGTTCTATAACATTTTCTATAACATCAGTTGGCTTAAACTCTTAAAGTATTAAACGAGGGCATTAAAACGAAGCAAGTTGCCAAAGTGATTCGTCAATTATCCTTTGTTTGTACTTTTCTTTAAACACAGTCAGGCGCTTCCTCTGATTTACCGCCCAGCTTGGTCTTTTCAAGAAGAAGCCAGTTCATGTACTATAATGTTATATTCAAGGAGGAAGGCGAATGCAGGAAACTACTAGCCACTCAGCGCGCTCTGATTTCATCAAACACTTGATTCTGTCTCCTCCGTGCACCCAATATTCACTTGCATTCGCAGGAATACCCTGAGAAAGCATGGAGGCATGCAGTGGTCCCATCTGAAAAACAATAGCAGCTCGATCAAATAGATGCAGTAGCAAGGAACTATTACTACGGTTCGGCCCACGGATATCAATGCAGTGCACAAATTATCAACAGTCTTCAGTCAACAAAGGATGGTACCGTTGGACTGCTCTGGTCCAATCCATCATCTGCAGAGCGGGTCAACGGCGCAGGCCGAAAGGCTACGAACAGGTACGAGTAAAGGAGTAGAGCTACTTCTAATTTGTACAACTATGAACATATCAGTAGGAATTAACCCATGTGTTCTTTGTCGGCAAGAAGTAAGGATGTTCTATCTCTTGATGCGACACAAAGTGAGGTATACACCTGTGTTTTGCCTGTTCAAAAAGTAAAGAGGTAATTGGGAAAAGTAGTTGCCCTCCTGAGAGTTTCGAACCCGTGTTTGTGGTTTGTAATTGGTTTTCTTCCTCAATCTGTAGGTTCCAACCAATCTCTTGATCTAATTTTACACAGTAGAATTACTGGTATTTGAAACAATGCACAAGATAATGTGACCAAGTTGGATGGCTTTATCAAATCTATAAATTATTTGAATGGTTTAGTGGTTGTCTTATTTCTTTAGTCACTGGTTTCAAAATTAATAAAAAGAATAGAATTGACACTGTCTTCCTTTTAGACACACTAGGTTTCATACCACATGAAAATTGAAATGCGGCCTGCCATATTTAACCTTTAATTTATAAAGCTTCGAAAAAGGGATGAAGTATGTTGTGAGTTTATAAATCGCAACGGACATCACTGAGAGTCAAAACAAATATATAGCTCATTACGCAGATGTCAAACTTATATTGAACTAAAGATCACCTATTTATACCTTTAAAAAATGGTTATCTAAATACCTTTTATCTCGGGGTATTAATGCCAATGGAAGAATGTATACTGCAGCTACTACTGAATATAGTTTGGATGCCTCTCTCACGTTTTCTTTAAAATGCTAAGAAGATGGACGCATTTAAACGTAAGCATGGACTGTTTTATTCATTTTCTCCTAATAGATGCTTCCAACCAGCGGTTTACAGTGGTAAAAGGAAACCAAATTCCTAGTCGATTGGTATCTGTGGATTGCAGAAAATTCAACGCTGAATGCTATATGACATTATTTGGCTTTAGTAGTGTCTTAGTTAAACGTAACATTTATTTCATTGTTTATAACAATAAGCTCAAACTAACAGTACTAGTCAGATTTCAGAGAGTACTTTTGCCCAAGCTTAAGTTCCTGCTGTTGCTCTTCATGTCCAGTTGACTCCAGGGCTGAAAGAGGATAAAACAGAGAACTCCCAAGATGGAATGGTCAAATATCAGAATGAGAAAATAGAGGGAGATGCTCCTTTACCCTCCGATGCTGAATTTAGAATAGATCCTTGCAGTGAACCTGTCATGGCAAGGAAATCTTGCTTGCAACTTATAAGTGAAGAAGCCATTCAAAACGGATGGTATATTAAGCCCAATGAGGTCAGTTGTTTTCATTCTTAAAAAGAGTTAATATCCCCATAGAACTCATGTAAAGCCTGCACGTTGTTTTCATAAATGTAGATAATTTATAACTTCTATAAAAAAAAAAGTAGATAATTTATGAATTTAGGAATCACTATAACTCCTTGAATTTCTCATGTTTAGGTAGAGATCGGCCAAAAAATAGGCCAAGGTACCACCTCAGACATATATCAAGCAGTCTGGAGAGATCAGATTGTCGCCATCAAGTGGTTGCACCCAGACTACTTCCGCCAGAATTGCAACTATGAGAACTGCATTGCCCAAGAGATCATCACCCTGTCACGACAACGACACCAATTTATTCTGCCATTTCTGGGGGCATTCATCTCGCCTCCAGAATACGTGTGGATCGTTACAGAACTCTTAGATGGAGGCACCCTGGCAGAGTGGCTGTATGGGGATAAGAAGAGACGGAAGGAGAGGTTGATCCCACTGCCTCCACTAGTGGAAAGGATAGAGAAAGGGTTGGAAATTTCTCAGGCATTAGAGTACCTCCATGGACAGAGCCCAAAAATCATCCATCGAGATCTCAAGCCCACCAATGTTTTTCTTGATGAATGCATGCATGTTCGGCTGGCGGACTTTGGGAATGCCCGGTATCTGCCGAATGGGGAGACAGCTTTGACAGGAGAAACAGGTATTTGGCCACAAACTAGTAACTAAATTACCATCCAGTTCGGCGCAACTATGAAACAAACTTCTCAAATAGCATGCAGTTAGAACAGAGGATGCTGATAATAAAAACAAATTTATTTTTATGACGTTTTAGAAAAATTTGCTTTTCCAGGAACGTTCGTGTACATGGCCCCTGAAGTAATAGCATGCGAACCATATGATGAGAAGTGTGATGTCTATAGCTTCGCGATCCTCTTTAATGAGCTTCTCACGGGAGAGCATCCATACATTGAAACGGGTCTCAAACCTGCACAGGTAACTTGAAATCTAGTAATCACCTATGTAATATTCATGTACAAGATTCATTCCAGCAAACACGGCATTTTTAACTATCGGATCGCCAACAAACTTGATTTAATACTTGAGTTTGCCATATATTCGGATTTCTGAAATTTACGCATGGTTTCATTTGGATTTGTTCGGACACCTAAAGTCAGTATTGGAGATCTGGAATTTATAAGTAGAAGCTCGCATGGAAGTCAGTCTTTTTTTTCTTAACTATAAATGTGTAAAAGCTACTACTCTGAGATAGAGTACAATCTAGGAGATGGCTATATATGTAAGTCTATCGTATGCTCATTTGTCCTGATATCAGATCATTATTCTTTTGAATAACTATCTCTTTTAGCATTTTGTCACCAAAATTCAACCATCCCGAAATCATGAAAGGACCTCTTCACGTGAGTTAGTTAATCTACTTAAACGCATGTTGGGTAGGTTAGATTATAAATTAATGATCTAATGGTGGCACAACTGTTAGGTTTTCGAACGGTAGAATAAGACGAGTACGTGTGGTATAACAAGATGAGAATAAAGAGAACGATCATGCAACTAAAAAACAGGATTTATGTGGTTCAGTCAGATGACCTACTCCACAGGAGGGGGCGAGATCATCACTATTTCAGAGAAAGATTACAAAGAGGAGTGTTCTCGAAAGAGGCAGAGTACACCCTGAGTACGGCAGCTGCCACCTATATAAATAGAATACATGATGATTATAAACCCTAACCAGAGTACATATATTTATAGATGTAGAACCATAATCAGATTCCTATTCGGATCAAAAAATATATATCGTACCATACTCGTTAATCGAGTCGGTGAAGATCCATTTAATTTTAGAACTTGATCTACAATCAGATCAAAATATTTCTTCTAGGCACATAACAACAACAAATGGAGAATAAGAGACATCACTAGCTAGGACTCTTGAGGAAGTGAGGCTTAACCAAATTGGAATACGGATGTAAAAATGGAAACCACATATAATCTAATTAAATGGAAATGGATTGTTGGTGAGGTAAATTATTTTGATCAATCTTCTAAAGGGAGTTCAACCAAAATTACTATCAGGATACGAGAATGAATGAATGACATATTGCATGTGAACATCTAACCTGGAGAGGTACATTTGTTGGAAATTTATTTTCACCTTTTGTAATTAGATGAATTACATGCATTAGATGGGCCCAAAAAAGTTAAGATACATATCCTCGAAAGTTTGCCATGATAATGTGTCCTATAGTGTAGACAAAACATACACTTTTAGAAAGATAGTTGTGATGAGTTTTTGAAAACGAAGAGAGATAATGACTTTGCAATTTTCTTTAAAAAAATACATGTTGGTTGAATAAATTGCTATTTGTATGGAAAGCCAACACTTTAGGGTGATGTGGCTCAGCAATCCTTGATGAAAGGACTTGGATCTGCTCCAAATAGTGCTTCTCAGGATTGAAATCAAATTGGGTCGAGAGTATTGTGGTGCCCCCATTGATACAGTTGGCTCTGGGGTTTATCCTGTAAGGCTGGGTTCAATAGTGGCCCTACCTGGAACAAAGGGTCATAATGATTAATTGTAAATGCGACAAAATATATCTAATTAATGTTATTTTTACTATAATGGTGTACTTGTTAGTATATTACTATAAGAAGGCTATTTGAGATAATCTAATTGAATACTGAAACAACAAACCACATATACTTAAACACTCACATGCTCAACCATTCAAGGAATGCATATGCATGCCCACATATAACCAAGAACATGTTGAGTCAAGCTAGGTTCAGCAAGATGCACTATGCATATGTGATTAACCACATACATACAAGTTGGCCTTGAATTACCTAAGATCCTTTGAAGACCCACACGGGCATAGCTAGGTAAGTCCATAAGAATGACTGCATCTTTATAGACAAACAAGATTATACCAAAAGGGACTCATATTCAACGGCTCATGGTGATTAATGGGTCGTGAATACAATTATGATGGGAAAGGCAAAGATATATCCTCAATTAGTCTCTAGATGATTTACATGTATTCTATTGGGTATGCATATGACAAAGAAATGATATGTAGTTTATCTTATTATTTACAAACAAAAAAATATTCTAATATTTTATATTTCATTCAAAAAATGGCTTGAAAATTATGATCGATTATCTAATTAGATCTTTCAGTGTGTGACACAACCGATACATCGAAATGCATTCTGAAATTTTCAGAAAATAATGTTGTAGCAATACTATTATATTTATTTTGGTTCATTTTTAGAAAGGTCTTGTTCCTCTTGGAGTTGATTAAGACTTTTTCTCATGTCTCAAATTGAAATTTGCACTCTCTTTCTCTTATTCTAACTAGAAGGATGTTTTCTAAACTTCACATCATATGCTCATGCACACATGCCTTCTTATCTACTTAGTTGTTTGTAACTTTCTGTTGGTTCTAAATGCATCGGTTCCAAGTAATAACGTAACAAAAACCAACAGGATCCAACTATATAAATATATATATTACTAATCATACATTATCTAAGAAGATCACATTCTATGGTGATGTCAAAACCAACAATATCATTTTCTTTCTCCTATGTCTATTTACATCAAAATTACCTAAACTATCAATTTTTTTCAACAATTTCCTTTCATTCAAAAGTAGTTCATTTTTAGACACAAAAATGGAGAGACGATCCTAGTGTTATTCTTTCCCAATTTATAATAATAGGGGTCAATTACCATAAACACATGTGTTGATATTACCTAACATAAAATCATTTGCTATTCAGAAAGAATTGGTGGTACATCTTGTTGCCTATCTTCCTTCCATCTTGATGTAATTCTTTTTGTATCATTATAGATTACTTTAGTGTTGCATTACCTATTCTGATGGAAATATAGATTCTCCTACGTTAACAAAGTTAGATCTTGATATGACTATAAATATTATTAAAGGCAAATATATTCTACTAATTTTATGTCCTCCATGTAGAGATTTAGCTGACATAAAATCATTTGATGGGAGATTTTGTCTTTCTATTGATAGTGTCCATGTTCGAGATCCCTTTTAGAAAGTATTGTTTCTAGTATTATGAGGAACCATGGTGTTTGTTACTGCATTCCTTATATTTACAATTGTGAATTCATCAATTAGTATATAATATGTAGTATTTAGTTCATATATATGGACAAGTTAAATTTTAAAAGGCGTTAGTCTTTATATCAAAAGTTATAGAATTGAGTACTTTGAGGACTCGCTTACGTTCATATCAAAATTTTGAGGGTTTGTATTCTATTATAGTAAAATCTTAGTCATTAATTCACTTGACATACAAAAATATCATTATTAAGATGTTTTATAAAAAATAAACTACCTATCATTTGTAGGAGGAATGCAAGTTGCATAATACTATCTTTTGGATGACCTAATGCATGTGGCATTTCTTGTGAAGTTCAAATTGAAAGATGAAAATTCTCATAGCTCTTAATGCATCACGCTATTTTTGGCATAAATGTTCACATAAACTATGATGGTGTATATGTATAATGGCATATATCTTCAATATTGTGATAAAGAGGCATAATTTCACTAGTAGCTTTCTGTTAACCCTATATTGTAAGAAAGAATCAACCACATCATTTGTTCCCAGAGAGTCAAGGTTTATCATATGTTTACCTCACATAGTAAATATGAATCAAAGATCCTACATGATATGTTCGTATGGCATATATGTGAACACAAGCCCCTCCAAACCTAAAAGTTCATGTTTTTTATACTCAAGGATATGGTTGGTCATTCTAATTCTTTTATCATTGTGAAAAGAGTTACATACTTCATGGAAGCCTTATCTAGTTCATTGGGAATACATATACACATATTGTATTGAAACTAGAAGCTTCATCTAATGGGTTACTCACTATACAAATTATCGTCTAGAAACACGTCACATGGGAAGTTATTATCCTAGTGGGCTGGAAGTCAAGAGGTCAAAATAGGTTGTGGAGAGCCCCTATTTTCCATTCTACAAGGATAACATTAGATCAATAAGGAAAATTTAATAGTATTATTGTTCTTAACCATTATTATTATTATTATATTATTATAATTCTTGTTGTTGTTGTTGTTGTTGTTGTTATTTAGTACTATATGAAAGATGGTATTATTCTAAGTGATACTGATAAAAAATGTATAAAAGAACTAATAACTTTGTGAACCTTCATGAACTATCATTTCATGAATAGGATTTCAACCACATTAATACACATAAACAAAGTAGACAAAAACTACACGGCTATCGTGACAATTGCAACCAAACTTCCTTCCAATAATCCAAATTTTGTCATTTATAATACTCAAGCCTTATAGACATCACGTCAGAAGGTATACAGTTCTTTTCGAAAGTTTTCTCACTTATTATCACTTTCCTTAGTGTGTATTTTCAATTGCTAGTGAATTGAAATTCTATAAAATACTTTTTGGAAGTATTGTTGTCATAATGTAACGTATTTGAAGGCTTCAACAAGTGTGCAATTTATGTTCCAAATCCTTGGCCATCCGTAAGTTAAACCTTTTTTCTAATGAAAAATGTAGTGGTGTATATATTTCTATAGATATAATCTTGTGAAAGGAAACTATCTCCTTGGAGGTTCTATTATCACTATAGAGGAACTTATATCTTCATAAATCTTCAATAAAGTTACTTCTTATCTTTTAAAGCCGTCTATTATCCTCGAGTCGACCATACATATTGTGATGAGTCGCAATTTTTCTTGAAGTACTACTTTGTTAGAACAATATGTATATCTCGTCAGTGATCAAATCATAAACAATCCTTATAAAGATGTGTGCCACATTAACTTTTTTTATTGGAAAAGAACTATAGCACGTTAACAAACCAGTATTCTACCTCAATGAACAATGAAGAAAACCAATGTATTTTGCACTATCTTGTATATTATCATTTTAGTGTTTCCCTCTACAATGTGAGTCATATTTATCTTTCCAATCTGATGTTGTAGTTACTTATTTTGCTTCTCGCATATGCTATTGGTAAAGAGCAAATGTCGGTTTCTGTTTCTTTTCTGGTTGATACGTTCATCATAATTGTATGTTGTTTTATGTGTGTCACAATGCTAAATATAAATTAAGAAACGTTATATATGCTTTTATTTATTTTTTATGCATTCACAATCACATGAAAAAATTAGCATATATACACCCAACACTACAAAATGTAACTGATTTCTCAACTGCTTGCAGATAGCAGTAGCAGTTCATACAGGGCGGCTACGACCTACACTGCCCAAGTATGATGAGAATCTTAATATATTGATGGACCTTATATCTCAATCATGGAATGAAGATGCATCCCAACGACCTTCTTTTACAATTATTGTCATTGTGATAACAAAGTTCCTCGAACAACTATGTGAAAGAGACAATTATTAGTCATGATTGCAAGAAGTTTCATTCACAATGCAACGACATGTTTACGTTATTGTTTTTGACTTTTAAAAATATTAAGAAATCAAAGTAGCAATCTAATCATGTGATAAACATAAAAATATGTTGAAGGAAAACCCAACTTGTATTATCCATGTCTACATAATATATAAAATTTTAAAAAATACGATCATCCCAATAAGCGTCTTCATAAATTTGGCCCCAAATGCAACCAAAAATGTTTAAGGTAATCAAGGTAAGGAGAACAAACGCACCCACGTCACTAGCAAACAATCTTTGCACTAAGTGTAGCTCTCTACATCACTCCATAGTGTTGCCTCTATTTTCATCATCTTACCTCTGCAAGGCACCTTTTCCTAACTCTTCATCCACCTTTCAAATGGGATATCAACATGTTTTGCATGTGTATTCCAAATGAATATTACGGTTCCGGCATAATTAACACCAATTTTAAATTCCCATTATATATAAACAAACAACTCCTGGCCTATGTCCCGTCAACGACAGCATGAACTTTCTCATCAACATCATCATTCACCATGACAACCAATGCTTCTATGTCTCAAGCCACCAAAACAAGCCATGTTCTTTGTCATACAACAATTCCAAATGTCCTAGTTCTAAGAATGACATCACCTATGAGAGGCGAAGACTTCATGCCCTTGCTAGAAACATTGAGACAAAATGAGAAACAACCACTTTATTTTATGCTGAAATTAACAACTATGATGTGTGGCACGTCACCAACAATACTATGCATACATTTACCATTTTTGTTAAATTTTCATATGCAAAGGATTGTTGTAGGAACATGCCAATGTTGCGTGTTGTGCTGTAATTAATACAAGGCAGATAAATGTTTTTCTTGTTTGATACGTTAAACACATATATGAAAGCGTGAACCAAAACATATGTCTTATGAGTAAGATGGGAGTGATATTCTGGTACACACAAGTAAATTCATATTGAGTAGTTTAAAGACACGTAATAGGCTATGTTACTAACGGGTTGTCATATCACATTTTGATATTCCCATTCAAATAATAATATGATAGTGGATACTCTATATTCTGAAGTGAGTCCCCAAAAGGTAATTCGAATGCACTTCTCTTCACCATTGGGAATGGAGGTGACAACAACACTGGATCATTCTCTTTTCGTGGAACCAAAACCCTTATGCATCTTTTGCTTATTAATGATAAGTTGAAATATGATATTGGACTTAACAAGAACCTACCCTCTCTAGATATATCCAAATACCTTGGGAACCGCATGATCGCTTAAGAATTCCAAGCAAGCCACATCAATGGCTATTGCGTAATCTAAGGGTAAATGCAGACAAGGACACATGCTTAGACTGTACACTTTAGTCGTTGTTGTCTTATATGATCACCTTCTACCCAAAGTTATTATAGTTTCCAATAAGGCAGTCTCTTGTGCTAATATACTAGAAAAACATGAGAGTATTCCTATGCGGAGAAAATCCCACACCATGCCATGGTTCAAATGACATGCCCCACCAGCAAGGAGTATTAAGAATCATAAACCTTTGATATCAATTTTTGTATTACTATTGATCATATGGTGTGTCCCATCCCTGCAAATTGGTTTACTCCATATAGATGTGCAACTACTATTACGAATTGACACCTCCAACTACCATGGATCATTGCCTACCACTTTGAGAGAATCACAACATCTAGTCTTGTGTCTAGATCTCATTATAATGTGATCAAAATAGATATTTTCTTAGTGCGGTAGCAATGGCATTATATGATCCAGAGTCGTGACCCTTATGTTTGGTTAATGGACTATTACTAGTTCCCCACCACATGCCTAGGTAGATCCTTACTTCTTATAATGAATATAATGATGATTCAACTTTTATTTTGACTCAAGTGTTGATAACCAAGCATTGATCTAAATTACCTTACCTTCAATCAAGAATAAGACATAGTTTAACATTTCTTTTTAGAATTTTCTTTTTCTTGTTGTATGTGAATTAGGTTTTGTGAAAATTGCATACCTGTAATCCTATAATGCACTTAACTCATGTAAGCCCTCAAAATTAATATTGAGAATGCTAATAACTTGAGATTGAGGCTAGCCTTAAGCAATATTGAATGCAACTTGCTACCTTCTTTGAAGACGAAGAACCACACGATGAAATGGTGGAGAAATTTTGATCAGGTAGAGATTCTCCACTTGATATCACTTGTGATTCAAGGTGTCACTAAGATTTTTTTAAGATTAAATATACAATAATTTATATGTATGCATGGTTATTATAGGATCTAATATAGTGTTTTGTATTACCCATGGTTAAATACGCTTGTAACTTTCTTGGCGTTTAAAATTTATATAACAAGTTTCTAATATTTTGATCTCTTAATTGATTCTCCAACTATTTTAGACTATGAATTTAAAGAAACAACCAATAAGTTTCAAGAAAAGCAATGATTCAAAAATAAAATCTTACTCAAATGATTGTCGCATTAGAAAATATTGGTCTTGAATTGCA
Organism: Alisma plantago-aquatica; assembly: GCA_963693085.1. Taxonomy (NCBI): domain Eukaryota; kingdom Viridiplantae; phylum Streptophyta; class Magnoliopsida; order Alismatales; family Alismataceae; genus Alisma; species Alisma plantago-aquatica. The sequence goes on from OY856409.1 coordinate 918,071,297, forward strand.
CAAGTTTGCATATGAAATAACAATCCAAGAAGGTGGTAGGAAATCTAAGTTACATGTATATTTTTTTTTAGTGAGTCAAGTAATGTTAATAGAGATAATGTACTTTTAGGTGGAACAATACTAAAATAAGATGAAAATTCACTTTAAGTATGTTATTGTAAAGGATCATCATAATGAGTGTGATTAATATATTTTTATGTGCAGTTGTCATTCTTATATACTCTGGTAAAATCTAATTGTTCCATGATATTCCTTATCATGGATGATAAGACGGGGAGTATAGCAAATTTTAGACAAAGAAATGGGAAATATTGATTAAAATAGCTATAAGAATTAAAAATGACTTGTTTTGAAGAGAAGTACAAAGCATGTATTATTTGAATTCTAATAAATGTCAACATTTGGGTGCCTCTCAATGTATCCTACACCAATTTCTAGAAATAATTTAATCCAAAGCAACATGACTAGAATGGTTGTGAAATGGTATAGAAGTTCTTTAGAGATCCAAATTTTAGGAACCAAAGAGTTCCTAGAGAACTTGATATGGGGATATTTATAAAGATTTATCTTAGTCCTTTGATTTAAATTAATATGTGATAAAGCAGTAGAAAATGACTATTTTTTCTTTAATTAATTACTTTATCTTCCTTATTTAAACCTAGATGAATTCAAAGAAATATGCACAAATAAATAATATTGTATAAATCAACAATAGACATTATTAAAAAACAATTATTAAGTAGATCAAATGCAAAATATTTACAAGTTCACATGATGGAACTACACGAAAAGTTGTAAAGGACAACACTTGATCATGTCATTCCAAGCCTAGAGTCAATGGGTCCAATATGATCAAATACATAAGTCCAAAGTGTAAAAGCAATCTTGGAACTCAACATAAAATAGTTATAGGAAATTACCCATATAGGAAAAGAAATAATATTTCAACAAAAAATATTGGTATTTTCTATAAGCAAGTACTGGAAATATTATAAAGTTTTACAAGAAAATTATAACAAAGATATTAGTTAGGAGGAATGGGTATATGAGATAATGAAAGTGACCAATGCTCTAAAATAATGAACGAAGGAATTGTATATGCTCAAATGAGAGAGAAGAATTATAATAAGTAAATAAGTAGAATTGAGGAAATTAGTTCAGTCTAGGGACCAAAAAATATCTTGCGATAAAAATGAATATGCTAAGTTTCATTATATCATGTCAAAACCCACCATTATTTAAGATATGAAACTATTAACATATGAACATAAGTAAAATATACAAATGCAACAATGATAAGAATGTAAACACAGATTATGGTAACTATGACCAATATCTTTGTGTATAACATGTCAGGTAAAAGAACCCAAGACCAAAATTACCAAAAAATAATCATATATGCAACCATGGAAACCCCAAGGACATATTTCACTCACATACGTTAAGGTGTACAAGGTGTAATTCATAAGTATGTTGAAAAGATCATGGAAATGGATAAGTCAAATTTTTACTCTCACTTTATCACACATGGTTTCATATATACATCAATTTCATATCAAGAATTATGGATATCCACAATAAGAAATTTCAATTATTACAATGACAAAAACTAAACCTATGGGGTCATTACGCAACTCTCTATTCTCATTTACATGGTATATGATAAACATGTCAAGAGTTCCTTCATTTCAAGAAGATATAATGGTCAAGGTAATATACCCAAGTAAATACAAAAATAGAGCAACATACTTTATTAACTTATTGTAATCATATGAGAACCTAGTTCCAAGAGCATTCATTACCTACAATGAGAATAAACCTTGTTATGACTATGTATATGTATTATTTAAACTCCATAATATCTCCTTTTAATTTCATTGGAATTTAGTTATAATAGTTGCATGTTTAAATAGATTGTACCTTTTTATTCCGACTATATTTTGTAACATATCCAACTAACTTGTACATACGTTTTATTTATGTAACATACCAAAATCCACTATACTAAACCTAGAAATACTAATTCCATGAAATGGATAAAACTAGCCCTATTTATTTAGAATCCATCAAATGGGGTGCATGATACACCCTTATATACCATATTTTACCTTCGTGATCCCAAAAGGACCATAAAATGAGTGCTTAGGTGCAAACTCTAATGCTAGTTACCCATGACTCTAATCATGTCTTGGATGAATGGAATGTAGTGATGATGAGTTTGTACCAAACGTGAGATATGCTTGGTGTAGTATATGTAATGGTTAGTCATGGTTTAGACTAAAACCCTAATTTCTAGATGACCAACTCTAGTAGGAACATAAATAGGATAACAACTAGTATATTGATGAACTTAGCTTGTGAGGTTTTGTCTCCATGTTATATGCTTGTTAAGATGGTTATAAAATGTAATTGCATATTTATATTTATGTATTGGTGTATAGTACACATACACTTTTGTATGTGTTTATTTGGTGTCCCTAACCTTGGTATTTGTGTGGTGGTTCCCGTTACTGATTCTTACATATAGTTTTATATACTTGCGTTTGAGGAGGAGGTACCTCTACCAATGGCTGGAAGTGTAGTGCTTCAACCATGAACATTAAGTTATTTGGTTTTTCATATTGTATGTACACTCTTTCTTATTATTGTGAATAAATATTACGAATAGACAAGTTATGAATGTATCACTTTGCATATTGAATGTTATCCCTTTAAAAGATTTCTATCGACAACCATTTTGGATAGTAAGTTTCTCACTTTGATGGGTTCCTTCTTATCTTAAATTTTTGTTTGCTTATTTTCTTTTGTATGCACATGCCATCCCTTGTCGAGATTTTTCACATATGCTTCATTTGTGGGGTAATTCTTCCAACCCCTTTAGTGAAGGAGAACTTGGAAGGTTTGACCCTTAACTTGTACCAAAATAATTTTTCATTGGGAGATAGAGTTGAAGTGGTTGGGTTGCCCTCTGCATTACATCATAATAAATAGATTTCTTTTTATTATCTAACCATATGGTCATTAATCATTATGATCATGTATAATTTGTAATAATTAATTTTATTTTATTTTTATACAACACTTTTATTCTTTTGAGAAGATACTTATGTTGAATAATGATTTACTCATCCCTTTATGAAAAAGTGTGATGGTGTTTGCTTGAAAGATGTTCCATATATTTGATTGAGTAACGAGTGATGCCCCTCTCAGGATTCACCCATTCCATGACCATTTTGTGATATAATAAACTAAAAAATCTAACATTATGTAAAAATAGGCAAATGTAATAGTGAAAAGTACCTAAAACATAGGTGGAGCTAACATGAAAAATATATTTGTATGAAAAGTAGGACAGCGGATACCACGTGCAATATGCTTCAAAAATTTATAAAGAGAACCATAAAAAATCCTAGGAGTTCATACCCCTATATAAGTTAAAAGATACTAGGTCCAGTTCACACAATTTTTTAATAGGGCAGGGAAAGTGGTTGAGTCATTTTTTAATTTCACTTATCAATCTGAATACAATATAACCATTGACACGAAATTTAAGAAATATGTACAATTACAACAAGGGAAAATATACTAATATAAAGGAAATTATGTAAAGTTTGAGATCAACACTCAAATATTTTCACTCATCATGATGGTTATGGATAAACATGTAATGAGTACCTATATTTAGAGAAGAAATAATGATCAAAGAAATACTACTAAAGTAAACAAAGAGTGGAATTAACATAAATTTTTCACTACTCATAGTCATATAAGACTTTCCAAGATCTGTCAACACCTACAATTAAAATAAACCTCAAACGAATTACTCATGTGCATCACTAAATGCCTAGATTTTTTTGCTTTGATTAAATTGGATTTAGTTTGTACCAACTACATGGGTAGACGGCCTAGATTTTGATTATACAAACCATATTTATCTACTATTTTTTCAATGAACCTATAATATTTATTAATTTATAGAATATTAATATGTTTACTGAAATTATAAAAAAATAGGGCAAAGGATTAAAGTACCCCAACATCACCTGTCAAACTATAAATGCATGATATCGTACTTCAGTAAAATAGGGGTTAAAAATTGTGTAGCCCAATGACTAAACACCTTCAAAATTATTAAATATGCCCTTAATCTTCTTTGGGAAATTAAATTTAAGCAAGGATGAATCTGTGAATCAAAATCCCATCATCTACCATGCCTCCTTGCAATGAAGTCATGAAGTAAATAAATTCTTGTTGTAAATCTACCAATGATGTGAATGCCATTTTGAAAACCCAAGTTTGATTGAGTGGCAAAGTCATTTTTATAAACCTAAACTATGTTCCAATTCTTCTTGACTCACTTTCCACCCATAGATTTTTCCCATTTATTGATTTTTCCTTATTTCTCTATCCTTACATTTCATCACTCCTAAACCACTACTCACTATCCAAACCATATTATAATAACTAAATTTTGTCATATTTACCTTTTGAAGACACTCCTCCCAAGAAATCAATGATACTTTGTTTCTTTCTCAACTAACTATTTTATTAATCAACTCAACAATATATCATGAAAAAATATGTACACACACACATTTATGCATGTGCATCCATCGAAACAAACACACACACACAAGACACACATAGATATACATATATCAAGCGATAGATCAGTGGCAAATCTAGGTGTTCCCAATGAAATAACTCAGTTCCAAACCACTAGACAAGTATTTCTTGATTTAATACCCCCTGGGCGTCCAACCTCTGCTGCATATTGAGGGAGAGGTGGGGAGAAATATTTCTCTCTTAATACAATACATATATATACATTCATACATATACACACACATAAACACAAACACTCACACAAAAATATATATATACAATTTGTTAGAGAAGAAATACAAAAACTTTAAATTGTTAGTTGTTGATGTTCATTATATGGCTAAGAGGAAATTTAGGCACCGAATACAATAGAAAATACTCTCATGAAGTTGATAGTTTGCATGGAGTAAATGAAGAAAAATATAAAGAAAGAGTGGAATAATGAGGTGAAATGGCATATGGGCTATCCTATATAGTAGAGATTCTCATGAAACTTCTTGGGTCTGGAAAGAGGGAAATTTGTCTCCAAATCCATTCTTTATTATTCCTTTCAGTCTCTTCTTCTCTACAGTCACCGCCTCACCTTTCCTCATGTTAGAACTGAAATAAATAAGGGATCCCCCCTAAATAAATGACTTCTCACTCTTTATATTTTTTCACTTATGTAAAGTTGTATGTCGTGCACATGAATGTGCATGTCATGCAACTCAGCAATTGCCAAGATCAAACTTAATAACTGTTTGGCACAATATGCAGCTAAAAGTACATGGCATGTAGGAGAATAAGGGGAGAGGCTACTAGTGAGGTCGCATGGCATGTCGTTGGCCGGTGACTTCATGCATGGGTGTGATCACAAAGAAAGTTTCCACAAATGGGGTGCATGATCTGAACTAATAGTAGAAATAATGCACATTGGATTTGATGTTGTTGCCAACTGTTGTATTGTGAATGTCATGCATGAGATTGCACAAGCCGTGTTTCTAACTTGATAAAGTTGTGAGGGTCTTGTGTTAGTTCAGTTTGTGCACCAAGACTATTCTCCAATTCTCTTTGTATTGATGAGGATTACGTTAATCTTAGATGAACCAAATATCATATAATATGCACTAAAATTCCTTAGTTAGTCCAAGTGATATTAAAAATTGTACTTAAACTATTTCAACAATTACAAGCTAATTATGTGGCCAAAGTGTCAATTCTAAGCCATTAATGCATAAGAAGTAGTGTTAACTATATTCATCAAACTACCCCTAGATTAAACTACTTCTTGTCCTTAAGCAATAAAATCATAAATGACTTTCAAATACAATTACATGCATTCACAAAATGTAATTGAACTAATATCAATTGAGATTTTTATTTTGCCCAACAAATTGCTGACATGAATGAAAAAATGTATTATTTAGAACTTTTTCTTTTCAAGTGAGATAAATATTCAAGGTCTCCCCCCATCCTTAAGAATCCACCATTCTAAAAATTTTACCTCCAAAGAACAACCACAAGATAGCCACCCAGGAACTCTTCATTTTAGCTCAACTTTACCTTCATGTTTCCATATGAAAGAAATCTATCATGACACATATGGGGCACCTTGGCACCCTTTTACCTGGTAGGTATTTGAAACTAAGTTGGCATACCAAGTGGGGTGTTATTATATCTTTTATAGATTTTAAGGATTACAATATCAATATTACAATCTTATTAAAGCACTTAGCCATCACATCTAGATCAGTATTTGAAGGTAGTTATCATATTAATTGGGCAAATTATATCATCTTTATCAAATTACATAGAAAAAAGTTGAGTTAGAATGATATAGGGGAGGGTTAACTCCTTATATAAATTGAAAAGATTTGTGAAATTAAGATCACTTAAATATAGCCATTTTCATCATTTAGGTCTTTCAATCAGTTGCAAAACTACAAAGATTTCAACTAATAAGTTCATTTTAATTACATTTTTTGGAGTTCAGTATGCTTATCTTATTGTTATCTCAACAATATATAGCTTAGGCAATGGAACAAGATGATGAACCAATTCAACAATAGAATCATATGTCTATTTTGCAAGATGATTTTTGGAGATTTTCAGTTTTCCACACATTTTGGCTACAACTAACTTGCAATTTCAAATTAGACAACAATAAATAAACATTCTTACTCTAAATGAAAAAATTACAAACCACCAAAATAAATAGAAGAAGCTCATACATGATGAAAACTAGAACCAAGAGAGATGTACTAAAAATCATGGCAAGAAGGTAACACATAGGATTCATAAGAAGAAAAGACAAGAAAACAAAAGGCTGACAAGTAAAAAGAAAAATCTAGTTTCCACCCCACCCCAAGCTTATTAATTATAGAGTCCACACTACAATAATTATCATGTGCAAGGAACAATTGGACGGTCATTGTGGGACATTGGTGTTAGAGAACCCAGGGTAATATATTGGGTTGTGGGGCCAACACCAAGGTCAGGTAGAGGAGCATACAAGTAGAGGTAGTGTTGTAGGATGATGTGCCTATGATAACTTGGATTCTTTATCTCTCTACCTTGCACCCTATATCTTTCTAGTTAGAAACTCACATCTTTTAATTTGAGTTCTATCATATATTGTGTGTGATTTTATGCTTGATGGCAGTCACCTTGCCCTCCTATTCCTTTGTGTGACATTAAAATCAACTTTTATCTTATGTTCTAATGACTTTCGTGCATGATGCTTTTAATTTTGAATCTGAACCTCATCAACTAATGGTCTTGATTCCTAATGTGTCTAGTGTTGTATATCTTTTTATTATTTTTTCAATGGCCAAGAATCACCTCAATCAGACATTTAGATCCCAAGTTATGGCCTTTTAAGTTTGTCTCTTTTTCTCTTGATTTAATTTGATATGAATCTACCTTATACCCTTATTGGGCATGATTTTGGTTGTGCACAGCCCAATAGTCCTTGCCTTTTTGTTTTTGTTGGCAATACAACTCCTAGTGTTTGAACCAATCATGTGCCACAATTTTGTGAGCCATGGATGTCAGCCCTTAGATTAGCAATCATGGATTACACCCGCCATTTGATGGTTGAGGTGTTGTCTTTGCCCCTCCATACCATTGCCGACAGCCATGGTGCTACATACAGCCAATGTTACAACCCCAATTTTGGGTTCATTTTCTGAGAAATGTAATTTCTCATATTAAAGATAAATGAACAAATAATGATGTCTGTTGATTGAATGCATGAATTTCGTTACAATAGCCTTGATGATTGCTTTGTGGGCTTTATTGGCTATTGGGCCCAATAACAAGGAAATACGTAGGAGAGAGAAGATTACTTCTCATGGAAGTAATAGGATTCCTTATGAGAGAGAACTTGATTTCTCTTGGGTGAGCGTCCTAGGGCATTGAGACCCTTCCCTATATAAGGGGTAGACCCTCCGGGTCGAGTTCCAAAGAGATCTCATGTCTCCCACCCTCTTCCTTATCTTCTTCTTGCTTCCTTATGATAAAAAACCTAGCTAGGAGGAGCGGCATGAGCACGAGGTTACAAAGAGGAAAAGCTAGGTTTCGATGAAAGCCTGAAGTGCCCCAGTGCTAAGGAGAAGCACAACCATCGAGGTCGTGCCCTAGGGTGTGCGCAACGACAGCCATCAGGCTACAGTGACGGCCGCAAAAAACATGACCGATAAGCGGAGAAACAACCACGTTATCCGCGGTTTGGGGGAGCTTCAGGTGCGCCCAGGTGCGGCGGAGTTGGGGCGGCCCTTGGTGGCAACCCTCAAACCCTAGGGAGGAGTGGAGGTGGACTGCAAGCAAGCCTACAGGCGGCATACAGTAGGGCATCACGAGGTTGAAGATGGTCCAAGTGCATTGGACAGTTGTGCCCCTCCGCGGGTTGTACAACCAATAACTTAAAGGAGGGCAATTCTGACATTTGGTTATGTTTTCCAAACCAGCGAGCTTGCATGGGAACAAGGCTACATGGCACCTCCCTATTGGTCCTAGTAAGGTTTTATTACAAAAATCATATCTCCTTGATAGTAGCTCGGATGAATATGCATAAAATATGAAAGTTACTCAGAAAAACGAGGGGAATCCATTAAAAATATAATTGAAGACTGATTCTAATTGCAATTCGAAAAGTAATGGAAGTTATCAACTTTAATACTTTAATGATTAAGAAACCCTATTTTGAGATGATTAATGTGATTATTAGGTTTTAATGGATGATTAAAGTTGATATTAACATATTAATTGTAAAAAGGTACATTGAGCACAAAAAGGATAATCATTTCACATAATTAGTTAAATTTAGAGTTTCTTGTGCATAAATATGCTTTAATGGGCCTTGAAACCCTAATATTAGTGAATAAGATTATTAATGGCTTTAATTGATCAATTCCATGAATAAAGCTAAGATATGATGATTCCAAGATTTTTCAAGTATAAAAGTTCCTAATTGTTGATAAATACCCTTAATCTAGTAATTCAGGTTTTCTGATGAATAAAGGTACAATTAATGGCAAATAGAGTTCATATGTGATGTAGACTATAATGAACTATGAAATGATGATAAATGAGCATAATTATCTTGACATGGATTAAAAGGATAAAAATGGTAGCTTTAATGTAAAAGAGGCTTAATGGACTTAATTAATGATTAATTTTGTTATTTCTGAAATTAAGGTTAAATGTCGTTAAAAGATAACCTTAGTACCTTTCATGATGAATAGATGAGATAATTAGGGTTTGTGAGTAATTGTATAAAATAAGGGTTTAAAAGAGTAAAATGAAGCAAAAACACTAATTGCAAAGTAAACCCTAAAAAGAGGAAGAAACCCTAAAAAGGAATAGAAACCTTAAGTGGCAAGATGGTTTGGATAGTTTTTGATAAAAGGAATTGGATGTAATTTCAGGATTCTTGAACTTGCTTGATTGGATGTCTTGATTGATTGGATATTTCTATCTCAAATCATCAGATCAGGTATGTGGTTAATTACGGTTAATCACATTAGTTTCCCGTGGGTTTTCCAATTATTTCCTCGCATTGAATGCAACCTAACCAGTTGGATGTTCATACTTGCAAAATTATAAAGTCACTATGGTTATCACAATTATAAATTAGTGTGTATTCTCGCACCTACATGCCACCCTGATGGATGATGCAAAGAGGTCAAGCCCAGGAGGGAAGACCCATGGGCACCATGAGTGGTGACCCCAGGCACCAAGCTCAGGATTGAGAAGGTGGCCTATGATATTGCATGACTAGAGGGCACCATGAGTGGTGACCCCAGGCATGAAGCTCAGGATTGAGAAGGTGGCCTATGATATTGCATGACTAGAGGGCACCATGAGTGGTGACCCCATGCACCAAGCTCATGATTGAGAAGGTGGCCTTAAGTCAATGGCAAAAGAGAAACCCTAGAGGGGTATTCCAGGGTTAGGGAAAAAGCGGTGGAGAGTGACACATTGAAAATTTAAATTGGTTTGCCAAATAACCTTGATTGTGATAATTAAATTGTTAGCCTTATTTGTAAACTTTTGGTTGTCCCCACATACCAACATATTCCCGTATGTTGATCGCATTTTGTTTTTCGGTATTTTAGGTACAACCCTGAAATGAACAAATAGTAAAGTTACACATTGTGAAAATAAGAAGTAACATGCAAGGAGGATTAGATAGAGTAGATTCAAGCTGTGGATAGATAGATTTCCAAAGTTTTTAAAGGTATGCAAAAATTTATTTTATACCCAATTTCAGTTTAGTTGGTAGAATTTCTTAATTATTATTGATTAATAGCCGAACCTTTGATCCGGTTTATTGGAATAACGGCTCTGACCTCTTGGTCTCCCTTAAATGGGGGTTACTGGGAGGCGGGGTCGTTACAATTGCTATCAAAGCACATGTTCCTCATTTAATATTTAATAATTAATAAAATTTTCAAACTCTGTAGAACCCCAGGGAGTTATTAGAGGATTTTCCGAAAGACAGAGGTGTCTAGAAAAGGATCACGTTTGGGGGCTGGCAAGATTTTCCTCCGCACCCCTAGTCAGAATATGAGGACTCCCAGATTAGTGTGACTGCCTGACCAAAGTCTCAGGATTTGACTCGAAATAAGATACATTTAGGACTCTCTCATCTTGTTCATCCCTTCTCAACTCAAATGCTATTAATGACTTTAAGGATTAGGGTTTTGTCTCTTTTCCTCACCTTCCTGAGGGATGGGTAAGGTTGATAAGGATTAAGGAATCCCCCACCAAAATTAATGAAAAGCATGTAAATAAGATGCCATGGACATAATCTTAATAGGTTAAGCATAAACTAAAGAATAGATACGTGCTTAGGTCATATGACATAAGTTGCCATGACCTCAGGAGAGACCTGAGGCTAGACCTTCTTGTCAGGAGGATTAGTAAAGAGAGAGTTAGTCTTGGAGGTAGAGATCTCCATTAAAAGTAAAGACATGGACCATCCTTTGAGGATGATGTTAACCCTAACCCTAAGTGAAGGTTAGAGAGAGAGATGACATGATGAGTTAGATGTCATGGTTGACTGAGTGGTTGGGATGGACACGCCTTGGGATGCCATACGAGCCATGAGGAGGTTAGATAACCTAGTACCTTTGGTGACCCAACCATGGGAAGGGGCGTCCGTGTTAGAGTGAAGGATAGCTCCTTCATTGATGAGGTTAGTAAAGAACCTATAGAAACCCTATAGGCTTATGCAAGTAGGGGATATCATGCACCTAGAGTACGTCAGTGGTGCGGAAGTAGGTTGAAACCCTAGCCAGTAAGCATGATGGATAGCTTATGAGATAAGCATAAAGATCTATGAATAACCTCGAGCAAATGTAAGTTTGAACATAGGCTCCACCCACGTAGAGGTGTGCTTATGAGCTTGATCCTTCATGGAGAGAGGACCTCTAATAGTGAGGATGGCTGTAGGGTTAGCTCTAGAGAGAGAGCAGGACCCCGAGCAGGAAGGTTAGAAGTCTAGACTCCGAGATATGAGGAAAAGTGGGGAGTTGAGGATGATGCGACCTAGGTGAATGTTTGTGGTTGCCTCATGACTTGATTCAGGGAGGTTGATGATATCATGGTGGCCTTTAGAGGAACCAAACCCTAAAGAGAGGATGATGTTTCTTGTAATTATGGTATATGTGTTTACCTTCTGAGATAGGGAGAAGAGTTCCTTAGACCTAGAGAGATTTAGTAACAAGTTGTGAGGCCTTGTACCATGTTGGATGTCCTTGAGTAGGACTCAAATCTGAAGTGTTGCTCGAGCAGAAGGATCATGGGAGTACATGACATACCTTGGACATGCTAGATTTGTGGTTAAGAGATTGGGCATGCAGTTGGATACCCGAAGGTGAACCTAGGGTTCCTAGGCCTAAGAGGGGAAGCACTGTACCCAGTGCTCATGATGAGATTTGAGTCTCTATAGTTTTGAGCATGGTACTCCTCATGTGTAGAGGTAAAGGAAACCCCTTAAGTTAAGGGTATGTTTGATGAACCCCTCACAACTAAGTTGGTCTAATGTTGAGGATGAGAACAAGTGTGACATAGCATGGTTTGGTAAGTGTCTTCTTGTGCCTTAGTAGCTTGCTAGGGCTAAGTATTCTCATGTGGATGCATACCCTAAACATAAGGACGTTTGTGACCGCTGTTATCAAGGTGTAGTTTCCTCCCATCCTAGGAGAGGGACCCTTTTGTAGGGTGTATACCAGTTTTGTTGGTTTTGAGGTAACCTGAAGAGGTTTCAGAGGATCTTGTGAAGCTAAGTGAAGAGTACATGGTATGAGAATGAACCTGCAGACCCATAGATAACCATCTCTATGTGCATGTGGACATGTTACCATGGAGGTAACCGGTATGGGGCTTAACCAAGGTTGGCAGGTTGCCATGATCCCTATGAAAGGATGAAAGTCAGCCATGAATGCAGAGAGAGAGATGATGACGGCTTGGGTAAGGTTCTAAGTTGAACGCGTACTATAAGAGAATCCTAAGTCTATCCTAGGGTCAGGTAGGGATAAGACCGATGGAAGTAGGAGTTGCCTAATTCCCTAGTTTCACATGACCATAGGGTCAGGAGGTAACAACTATCATTGTCTGAGGGCCATGGGTTAGGAGATTGATCACCTTCATGAACTCATGGGACCCAAAGGGCAGATGAGTAGGGAACTCTCTAGATGCATAAGGGAAGAGGGATGACCCCTAAAGTGTCATCACCCTATAGACCTGGAGGAGATGACCAAGGAATTGGTGTGGACCCAAGTAGGTTCGAGACCAGTTTTCCATGGAAGCAACTTTGATATCAAGATGATGGTGATGTGGAGACATAAGTTGAATCTTTCAACTTAGATTCGAAGGTGTACTGGAAATGTGGGATGTACCATCTCTACTCTTGGAACAGGAAGAAGTTTGTGTTTGGACGACTGCCAAATGCTTATTTCATCTTGTTATGGGAGGGAGAGATGGGACAGTACGCATGCCATATGCCAAGGATAAAAGATGATACGAGTTGGAATGTTTCTACGAGGTATGAGGATAGAGATGATAACATACCTTGGTGGAGTGAATGATACATGGATGGTTTGCAAACAATAAAAGGTATAAGGTAGTCATCTTATAAGGATAATTTTTTTAGCATGAGCTATGTGGAATTTGCAAGTGATGCAAATTAGAGTTGGTCACTAAGAAGATGAGATCAAAGTGTTCTCAATGAAGATAGACTTAGAGTTTGAGTTTGAGATGATAAGTGAAATACATGGAAGTGTATGTCTTTAATGTTACCTAATACTTAAGGATGTGAAGTGGTAATGAATGCTCTGGTTGAGATATATCTGACTAGTTTGGCAAGAGGCTAGAAGAGGTTGTTAGGTTAACCCTCAATTGGAAAAGAGGTATGTTTGGGCTAACACTCATATGTAACGAGATCTGTTGAACAATTGAGTAGTTGTTTGGTTAGCCAGCCTAGTCCTTGATATAACAAATGGATGGTGATAGAAATTCAGATACACTTCTTTGGATAGGAAGGTAATAAAACCCCAATGAGAGTGGTTTAGGGTTTCTGAGGAATCGATCTTGAGGAATCATGACATACAGGAAATCATGATTTTAAGATCACCATACCCCATGGTACTACTGAGATAATGAGTGGTAGCAGTACTATGGATTTTGGAGATGAGGTTGCATGTGGTATGTTGCACCAGGAGGTAAAGGACGAACACTGGTAACCCAGTGTTTCGATATAGAGGATAAAAGAGTCCCTACGAGGGAATGGGAGTTCATCACTATGGATGATGTGGAAAGTCTCCCCTTGACTAAGGAAAGTCATGATGCAATATGGGTTATGGTAGATCACCTTACCTAGATGACATGAGAAAGAAAGAGTATTGTCAAGGGATAGATTAGGTTGAACTACTTACAAGAGAGAGAGATGGTTTAGCTAAACCATGATGCAAGTTCAAAAGTTCTTGAGTAGGACCTAAAGGTTCACTTCCATTAGGTGGAAGTAGATACATGAAGAACTCGATGCCAGTACAGTTTATCACCCCATACTAATGGTTAGTATGATCCAGACTAGAGGGTCTGATGAGAGAAAGTGTGCTTGTTCAGGGTGATACAAAGAGACATTTCTTAAGATGTGATGTTAACCACCATAGCCTTTATCGGGATGCAAGAAGTTCTATAAGGAGGTTGTGTCGGTCACCACTTCATTATGATGATGTTGGTGAAGGAGGCCTCACGAAGGTCAGAAAAGAACCACAATGTGTGCAAATGAAGTCACTTGATCGTGCAATACTGAGAGAGAGCCCAAGGGTGACATGAGTCACGAGCTGATGCAAAGCAGACTGACATGTAGTTTCACTGTGGGAGAATATAATGTGAAAACCTGACCCCTCTGAGCTACAACTGAGAAAGTTGAGTCCCCGATATATGGGTCCATTTGAGATGGATTTGTAGAGAAGGTTGTGTTTAGCCTTACCCCTCATGATAACATGATGTATAAGGTGTTACATGAGTCCGATCTAGAGCACTATGTGAGGTACCCAAGCCATGTGTTGAGCCCTGAACCTATTCAGCTGTTTGAGAGGCTGAAAAGTCCTGAGTTACCTATGAGGGTACGAAATGACAAGGTAAGAAAGAACTCATATGGAAGAATATGAGATGATGAAGGTTCTTGGGAAGCACCATGGAAAGGGGGAAGCCACATGGGAGCTCTGATGGATATAAGAAAGGATTGTCTTGTTTGTTTGCTTGATTGATGGAATTTTGAGGACAAAATTCTTATAAGAGGGGAAGGATGTTACAACCCCAATTTTGGGTTCATTTACTGAGAAATGTAATTTCTCATATTAAAGATAAATGAACAAATAATGATGTCTTTTGATTGAATGCATGAATTTTGTTACAATAGCCTTGATGATTGTTTTGTGGGCTTTATTGGCTATTGGGCCCAATAACAAGGAAATAAGTAGGAGAGAGAAGATTACTTCTCATGGAAGTAATAGGATTCCTTATGAGAGAGAACTTGATTTCTCTTGGATGAGCATCCTAGGGCATTGAGACCCTCCCCTATATAAGGGGTAGACCCTCTGGGTCGAGTTCCAGAGAGATCCCATGTCTCCCACCCTCTTCCTTATCTTCTTCTTGCTTCCTTATGATCAAAACCCTAGCTAGGAGGAGCAGCATGAGCATGAGGTTACAAAGAGCCAAAGCTAGGTTTCGATGAAAGCCTGAAGTGCCCCAGTGCCAAGGAGAAGCACAACCATCGAGGCCGTGCCCTAGGGTGTGCGCAACGGCAGCCATCAGGCTGTAGTGACGACCACAAAAACATGTCCGATGAGTGGAGAACCAGCCGCGTTAGCTGCAGTTTGGGGGAGCTTCATGTGCGCCCAGGTGCGGCAGAGTTGGGGCGGCCCTTGGCGGCAACCCTCGAACCCTAGGGAGGAGTGGAGGTGGACCACAAGCAAGCATGCAGGCGGCGTACAGTAGGGCAGCGGGTGGTTGAAGATGGTCCAAGTGCATTGGACAATGGTGCCCCTCCGCGGGTTGTACAACCAATAACTTAAACGAGGGAAATTCCGACATTTGGTTATGTTTTCCAAACCAGCGAGCTTGCATGGGAACAAGGCTATGTGGCGCCTCCCTATTGGTCCAAGTAAGATTTTATTACAAAAATCATATCTCCTTGATAGTAGCTCGGATGAATATGCATAAAATATGAAGTTACTCGAAAAAATGAGGGGAATCCATTAAAAATATAATTGAAGCCTGATTCTAATTGCAATTCGAAAAGTAATGGAAGTGATCAACTTTAATACTTTAATGATTAATAAACCCTATTTTGAGATGATTAATGTGATTAGTAGGGTTTAATGGATGATTAAAGTTGATATTAACATGTTAATTGTAAAAAGATACATTCAACACAAAAAGGATAAACATTGCACATAATTAGTTTAATTTAGAGTTTCTTGTGCATAAATATGCTTTAATGGGCCTTGAAACCCTAATATTAGTGAATAAGATTATTAATGGCTTTAATTGATCAATTTCATGAATAAAGATAAGATATGATGATTCCAATATTTTTCAAGTATAAAAGTTCCTAATTCTGGATAAATACCCTTAATCTAGTAATTAGGGTTTTCTAATGAATAAAGGTAAAATTAATGGCAAATAGAGTTCGTATGTGATTTAGACTATAATGAACTATGAAATGATGATAAATGAGCATAATGATCTTGACATGGATTAAAAGGATAAAAATGGTAGCTTTAATGTAAAAGAGGCTTAATGGACTTAATTAATTAATGATTAATTGTGTTGTTTTTGAAAGTAAGGTTAAATGTCGTTAAAAGATAACCTTAGCACCTTTCATGATGAATAGATGAGATAATTAGGGTTTGTGAGTAATTGTATAAAATTAGGGTTTAAAAGAGTAAAATGAAGCAAAAACCCTAATTGCAAAGTAAACCCTAAAAAGAGGAAGAAATCCTAAAAAGGAATAGAAACCTTAAGTGGCAAGATGGTTTGGATAGTTTTTGATAAAAGGAATTGGATGTAATTTCAGGATTCTTGAACTTGCTTGATTGGATGTCTTGATTGATTGGATATTTCTATCTCAAATCATCAGATTAGGTATGTGGTTAATTATGGTTAATCGCATTAGTTTCCTGAGGGTTTTTCGATTATTTCCTCGCATTGAATGCAACCTAACCAGTTGGATGTTCATACTTGCAAAATTATAAAGTCACTATGGTTATCACAATTATAAATTAGTGTGTATTCTCGCACCTACATGCCACCCTGATGGATGATGCAAAGAGGTCAAGCCCAGGAGTGTAGACCCATGGGCACCATGAGTGGTGACCCCATGCACCAAGCTCGGGATTGAGAAGGTGGCCTATGATATTGCATGACTAGAGGGCACCATGAGTGGTGACCCCAGGCACCAAGCTTAGGATTGAGAAGGTGGCCTTAAGTCAATGGAAAAAGAGAAACCCTAGAGGGGTATTCCAGGGTTAGGGCAAAAGCGGTGGAGAATGACACATTGAAAATGTAAATTGGTTTGCTAAATTACCTTGATTGTGATAATTAAATTGTTAGCCTTATTTGTGAACTTTTGGTTGTCCCCACATACCAACATATTCTCATATGTTGATCGCATTTTGTTTGTCGGTGTTTTAGGTACAACCCTGAAATGAACAAATAGTTAAGTGACACATTGTGAAAAAAAATAAGTAAAGTGTAAGGAGGATTAGATAGAGTAGATTCAAGCTGTGGATAGATAGATTTCCAAAGTTCTTAAAGGTATGCAAAAATTTATTTTATACCCAATTTCAGTTTAGTTGGTAGAATTTCTTAATTATTATTGATTAATTGCCGAACCTTTGATCTAGTTTATTGGGATAACGACTTTGACCTCTTAGTCTCCCTTAAGTGGGGGTTACCGGGAGGCGGGGTCATTACAGCCAACCACCCCCTTTTTGTCTGCTTTGGCACCAATTGCTTCCCTCTTTGCATATATAACTTCTCCCCTAATGTGTTGCCTCCCCTTTCTTCATCTCCCTCAAACCCTAATAACTCAATTTTCTTCCTTCCTCCCCTACCTTCCATGGTTGTGGCCGCGAGCCCTATTTTTGGGTGTTCGGCCCTTGCACCTCCTTGTCGTGGTCTGCGACCACTATTAACATTGCACCGATGTGGAGGACTAAGGTGGAACCTTGGTAGCCCCCATTGTGGCTTGGAGCTTGAAATCATGCACCTTCCAGTGACCTCACTCCACTACAGATGGAGACTCATCATGTTGATGTTCCCTAAATGTGGAAAGGTGGGAAGCGACAAGGGACAGTCGTGCACTGCCAGATAGCACTCCCAGGGTAGCCTGAGGCATTGAGTGTCCTAGTTGGCTTTCACCTACAGTATCCCTAGACCTGGGCTCAGGCAGGCCCAATCCGAACAGCAATCACCATAAGATCTTGGATCCACATCTCAAATTGATGAATAAATGTAACTCCCGAACTGATAACATCCAATTTTTTGGTCTTTAGCTTACTCATTTTATTCTTTTTTAGACATGTTTACCTTGCTTTATCCAGATAACTCTTATCATTTCTGTCCCAAGACTCACTACTTTTCCCATGCTCTCAACAGACTAGAATGCCTCAGCAACCGATGACCATCAAGCACTTCAGCAGTCACTTGCTTCAGTGACTAGAACACCTCAACAGTCGATGACCATCAAGCGCTTCATTGGTCACTTCCTTCAGCGGTCACTTACTTCAGCACCTCTACGGTCATTGAGTATGCGCCTCTGCGAACGAAGCACCTATGTTGACCCTACGGTTGAATAGCTTCCTATGACCACTGGGACCTCTTAAGTCAGTCATGCTCACCTATAAATAGAGACCCACTCAGTGCATGAAAGAGGGTCAGATCATCAGAGATACGACAAAGTGTTGTCGCACCCCCGAGTCACCTCCAATGATCCCTGAAGATCTTCTACCTCTAAAGATGAAAGTTTGAGGAGAGAGAAGGTCACCATCATCTTCGAGAGAGAAGGAGTTGTCATCCATCTATGACGTGTCACACCCTGATCTCACACTAACCACTAATCACGAGATTAGGGTGCGACGGAGGGATTATTACATAAACAAATCACTGAGAACTTTTTCTTTTTAAAACCTCGTAATGATATCCGGATTATAGCTGTAAACTAAACATAATAAACTATTGCGGAAGCATTTCAATTAAACTGGCTAGAGAACATAAACAGAGTTTACAACATGTAACATTGTTTAACAGAAAGTAAAAGATAACAGTTAATTTACAACTTTTACACATTCGCCATACATACTCTCTCTCACCCACACCATGTCCCAAGGACCGAGGGGAAAGGACTAAGAGACCACTATCTAACTAACTACATATACCTTCTACTGGCTAGGGTGGTAAGATCTTTTAGATTTCTGGAACTGTCGCTGACCTGAAAATGTTTGAGTAGAGGGATGAGCCTACTCACTCAGTGAATAGCATTTCATTTAGCTATCAATAAACAACTCATCAGATAGATAAAATTGAAATAAAAGATAAGTGCAATACTAAACAGGGCAGTTCTAATGACATAGCATATTTATAGATAACAATCTCATTTCAAGCAACATCAGATATTTTAAACAAATAAACTGATATAGAGAATTGGTACAGAAATTCAGATCTCTTAACATATTAAGTTTACTGTGATCCTATATGATTACATAATTATATCATTATTATGCCCTAATCATATGCAGTGTACTCTGCATATAAAGATCCGTAGCGAACTATGATCCCACCGTACAAGACTTAGCGACACACCCGAGAAATGCTAAGTCTGACTGCCAGCCCTGTTCTGCTACAGGACCACAGGTTCTCTGGCCTACAGGCTCTCCGGCCTCATTGCACTAACTCCGAGTGCTCTAGACTCCTCCTCTAACCTGAGTACACAGGCAGAGAGTCTCACTGGGTTACCACCGTGACTCCGCACAGATTATTGTTGAATAACCCCTATTTACTCCAGTGCCACCGTGACTCCGCACGGATTATTGTTGAACACTGCCTCTCTGTCCTCGTGCCACCGTGACTCCGCACAGTTATTGTTGCAACACGAGTTTCACCCCTAAGAAGAAGACCTCTCAAAGGGGTTCTACGGTGTTAGGGCACCTAAGTCTATTAACTAATTAACATATAAACACTTAAACAGGAATATCACATTTACTGATTTCATATCAGATCACAATACACTGTCATTCTAAACCGACAGAGCAATATATTTTAAATCATTGTAATTTCTGAGAAATTCTCATACCATGCATTCAGACAAATTAGAAATGCATAAATAACCCAACTTATTTCAATTTGGCACATACATAGCGAATTTACGCAATTGAACATCTTATTGCACAAATTAAAGAAATTTACTTCACATATGAGAATCATACTCAACAATTATCAATTCTCTAAAATTCTCGAAAAACGTGCACATTAACCCAAATCCTGGTTTGTGCATCACTTAACTCAATTAAGAGTTAATTACATATCACAATACAATTTAATAACAATACTTGAGAATTTCTGGTAATATTTCAGAGAAATGTGCCATTTCATGTAAATATCAATTTACACATATTAACGTCAAAAGATATATGCAATTAGGGTTTTCATGCATATTTTATTTATTCATATCAACTTTGAAATCGTACATCTGATAATTTATCAGAAATCTTCATTGTCTGGGTTCATACCCAAATTATACCATTTTTAGACATGAATTTCTAATTTCAACATTCAAATGAGCAATTTAGGTTCCAATGAACCATATAAATCTACTGATTCAATCCATACTGTTCAAATGCTAAATTTAATCATATAACAGTGTCTAGAAGCATTTTATGAACTAAAAAGGTCGGACGACGCCAACGCTGCCCGATGCCTGATAACGCCTGTTATCAGCGTAATTCGCGCACAAAACAGAAAATATTCAAACGCCTGAGTTTATTAATGATAAATAAATGAAACCCTACTCACTTTGATTTGGACTATCCAGATTCGTCCGGGGATGCGTTCAGGGTCTGATTCCAGGCGAAATTTGATCGTCTTCTTCCTTTGATTTATTAGCTTACTGTTCCTGCAACTCGACAGTAGAATGGCTTCTTCATGCACAAATCTGAAATTGGCTCAATCCAAAGCTATATCTTAGGCTAAGGTTGTGGATTTCTTATCTAGGATCTTGACCAAGCACAAGGGCATCATCTCCTTGGCAAAAGCCACGCCATAGAGTTCTAATTCAAACATGTTTACAGAACAGACACCTCTACAATTACTGACAAATTGAAAAGGAGAAATGTGCTTAATACTTGGCACATCTATAGCTGCAAAGTCGAATCCATGGCCATGAATAGGAGGTAGGAAGTACCTTCCCAGAGTTTCAAATCAGCCAACGAACTCCTCCTTGGTCATGCGTCGCGCAGCAGTAGCTGCAGGTCGACCGATGTTCATCCAGCTAGGGCTCAGGGTGGTTAAACCATGGCTAGGCTTCGGATCCGGGCTAGGGCTCCTTGGTCGACCTCGACGCCGAAGTTTGGAGGGGCTGGATGCACCAAAGGTCCCTCTGGCCGGTGGCTTGCTACACCAGCAGCTTGGGCGGCCTCTGCTAGGCGGCGCCCTAGCAGCTTGGCTGCTCGGTAGGCTGTGGCTAGGGCAAACGGAGAGAGGGGGAAAGAGAAAGGGAAGAAGGAGAGGAGGCGATTTCTCCTGGAGACGAGCTTGAGAGCCCTAGGGCTGCTATCAGCTTCAAGATGCCGTAGGTCCAGACCCTGCTCAAGCGTCGCGCCTACTGTTCCATCGGGATCTAAATAAAAAGGAAGAAGATAAACAACAGGTTTCCGACCCACCTAAATGGAAATTAAATTGGAAAAATTGCATTTCAGTCCAGGATTCTTAAAATTGCCATAACTATGGCCTCGGGGGTCCAAATTGGATGATTTCTTTTGCTTCCTTTCAAGCACAAACTTCTCTACCTACTCAAGGCATGAAAACATACTGATTAGACTGTTTCACTGGATCAAAGCTCTAATTGTATTTGTGTGTACTTAACCCAACTTAATTAACTTATTAATGTTATGATCATCATACTTATTAGTTAACTTTGGTGTGGGTCATAACAATGACGCCAATGCCAGATCCATATCTGAAGGAGTATTTTTGGTGTATCACCTTCACACTTCCTTAGATCTATCATTCTCCATCATGTTGTTCATCTATCACTTCGTCTATCCTGATGTATCTTCACCTTTGTAAATCTATAATGCTACTCATGAAGATGAGTGGCTAAACCTGTATCTAGGGGTGTAAACGGTGCGGGTACGGTGCGGGTCTGGCCATACCCATACCCATACCCATCTAATTTAGCGGGTCCGGTTCTGGTTCTAGACCCGCATAATACAAAACCTGGACTTGCACCATACCCGTACCCGCAATAATAGCGGGTATGCGGTGCGAGTATGCGGGTAAGCGGTTCTATAAAACATCATATTGTTTATGTAAGAGAAACGACTATGTTATATATATTTAACACAACAAGATATTGTTATCATATAGTATATTAACATGTAATAGTTATATTAGACAATGTTATATTCTATACAATAAAATTAATTGAGTAATTGTTTACATATTTGTAGTCATGATCATAACATTTAATTTATGTAGAAAGTAATGTAGATTAGTAGACATTTTGATTTTAAGTTTACATATGATGTTCGTTATTGTAACTAGAATATCGAATTCTTAGTTATATGACTAGTCTCAACATTAGAGTAGGATATAATCTCAATAATTATATTAATTAGACTAGTAAAGTATGATATATAACATATTATTTTAGTAGTTACTTATGTATAGCGGGTACACGGGTCTAGCGGGTTTGGGTCCAAGCATACCCATTATTGGACCCGCTTATATGCGGGTCCAAGGGTATACGGGTCCAAGGGTATGCAGGTATGAAAAATTAGACCCGTGACGGGTTTTTTAAGGGTCCGGATTTGCGGGTCCGCGGGTCTACCCGTACCCATTTATAGCCCTACCTGTAGCTTGGGTTGGGAGTAGCCACTAAGGCTCTCCCAACATGCATACACTTACACCCTTTTGAATATATATGCTTTAACAAAGATTTTCTCCGTTCATTTGGTCTTAATGCTTCACTTGTATGATTAGATACCATCTTGTGATGTTTGATTGTTAGTGTTTTGAAAGAGCAAGACTAACCTTATCTAAGTATTTTAGAGTTACAAGAATGCAAGAGAATTTTGGAATGTTAAAGCTAATGACCATATGGTTATATATGTGATTGTTTGTTTTCCATCTAGAGAGAGAGAGACAACTTATGATCTAGATCTATCCTAATCTTGAGAGAGGAGGGAATAGACATATTTGATGATTGCTTGTAATCTTGCTAAGGGTATGCAAAGGGATGTGTCATTGCATGTTAGTTAGAGATCTGTGTAGGTGAAACCCAACCCAAGTTCCCATCCATATATTGTTAGCACGTGTTTGTTTTCTTTTGTTATCTTATTTTGTTTCTTTATCTTTCTTTCACCTGTTTGTTTGTTTGGTTGATGTCTTTTTGTTCCTTAGGGAACACCATCTTTATCTATGTTCTTTATTGGTGTAACTAAGATAAGATTCAACATTCTTAGCACTCACCACCCTTATCGTTGTGGATCAACCCCGATTACTACATCGGACCCCGTATAATAGTTGTGGGGGCCTAAGAGTTGGGTTACAAATTTAAGAGTCTGACTACTCTACATCCGCTCCTTTTGGATGTGCAATTTAGGTCGGTCAATTTTTTACCGCCATTTCCGGGGATAAGGTAAAACGATAGTGTTAAGAACATGAGTCTACTTACCATACACATGTGCCTCAAGTTTAGCGATAGACTTGACTGCACATATTCTAAATATGTTGTATCTAACTATTTCGAATACTTCATTTTATATGTCTAGTTTTCTGACTCGACTATGCAAACTCTTTAGGTAGGTAAGGGAGAAGCATATTTAGATGACACCTTATTCCCTTTTAGCATCAACATGCCGCCCCGTAGAGAAGGACATACTAGTAAAATTTGGAATCTAAGGGTCAAGGATTTCTGAACTCCGTCAGTAACTGATTCTGAATCTAATGAACCTCATTACAGACCTCATGGTGAATATGAACATGAAAAACATCATGAAGATGAATGTGAAGAACACTGTGACGATGAGGAGCATGATGAAAGATGACATGATGACCACCATTACCATCGAGAAAGAAGAAACAGGAGGAACCATCGTGAGCACAAGGACAACAATTGTGACGATGAAGATGATGAGGAAGAGGAAGAAGAGGGTCGATCCCTTAGGGAATTGGCTATAACTAGAGCTAATGAATCTAGATGCCCTGTCATTATCCCTCGATTTAATGTTGTAAATTTTAAGCTGAAAAGTGTGATCATCTCCATGATATAAAACAAAACCTTCATAGGTAACTCAAAAGAAGAGAATCCTTATCATCATCTTGAAACCTTTAAGAACATATGTGATACTATCAAGATGAAGAGGGTGCCACAAGAAGTAATATACTGCAAATGATTCATCTTCTCTTTAGATGACAAGGTCCTATCCTGGTATCTTAGCTTGCCTCATAGATCCATTAATGGATGGAGACCTCTGGATGATGCTTTTGTCAAAAAGTTCTATACCATTGAGAAAACCACCAAAAATAGACACAAGATTATTAGATTCTTACAAAAGCCTTAAGAGAATTTCCATGAAGTATGGGAATGATTCCAAGAATATTAGAGGGACTGTCCCAATCTCACTATGACAAAGGCTGTCTTGTGATCAAATTTCATAAAGGGATAACATCTACATAATGAACTTTGTTGAATGCTACTGTCGGGAGTGATTTCCTTGGCAAGAAGCCAAAAAAGACCATGTTGATTATTGATAACATGCTTGCATGACAAGAATGTATGGAATATGAGAAAAGTGATAGAGGGTCAACAAAGAAAGCTACCTTTGAAGGAACCTCTATCGAGTCTAAGGCTCTAGAGAACATAACTTCACAAATTCAAAATAGATTGCTCTAGATTTCAAACAGTTAAAGGATACTAGAGGAAAGGGAAAGATCAAGATTGAGAAAGTTATGGAAATAAAGATGTTTCTGAGAATTCTCACTAATTGGGCGGTTCATTTAAGCCACCTCTAGGATTTGGAAAAGGAGGTGGACAAACTTAGTATACCAAAACCACAACTTACTAACAAAATAGAAACAATTACCAAGGCCAAGGACAAGATCAAGGCCAATGTTAGAACAAGAACACAAACCATAAAAACCAAGATCAAGGACAAACTAAGAGCAACAACCAACTGGACATGATGGCTCAACTATTTGATTTTGTGAAGAGACAATTCTTTGTGAATGATCACCTAACTCAAAGTGCCATCACTAACTTAGAAGTTTTAACTACGATGCAAACACAAATGGTTGACACTTACACACATCAAAAATAGATCAACCAACAACTCACACAAATTTCTAAACTCATAAAGAATCCTCAAGGAGAGACCCCCTCCAACACAGAAACTACAAAGAGGGTGACTCTTTGCTCAAGAAAAGTTGTGGAAAATCAACAAGATGAAATTCATCCATAAGGAGAAGTTGTCGAGCCACAACCTGAACCCACTACAATAGGGGAAGAATCTGAGAAGGACGAGTCCACAAAGAAAGACCGAAGTAAAGGAAAATATAAGAAGAAGAAAAATACGAAGACAAAGAATCTAGATCGAGTGGAAGAAGTCTTTACACAAAGAGATCCCTACTCCCCAAAGGTTCCTTTCCCTTATAAATTGATTAAGGTACATCTGAAGAAAAGATATGAGAAGTTCACAGAGGCTATGAAAAAGCTACACTTGGACGTTCCTTTCCTTGATGCTATTGAGGAAATGTCCACATATGCAAATTTCTTCAAAATCTTATCACAAAAAGAAGGAGAGGAAATCATATAGAAATAATGCAACAAGCCAATATGTCAAGTGACTTTGTCCAGGATGAATTCCCTATAAAGAAGAAAGATATTGGGACATTCACTATCCCCTTCAATGTCAGAGAAAACATGGAAAGGAAAGGATTGGCAGATCTAGGGGAAAACATAAGTCTAACGCCTCTTTCTTTCACCCAAAGGCTTGGACTAACGGACGTTGTAAAGACTAGAATGAGGATTGAGTTGGATGACCACACTTTTAAAAAGTCAATGGGAATAGTGGAAGACATCTCGATTCAAGTAGGAAAATTATTTATACCATGTGACTTAGTGGTGATTGACACCATTGAGGACCCAACATCTCTAATGATCTTGGGAAGACCCTTCCTTGCCACAGCTAGGCCCTAATCGACGTGCAAGAAGGAATTATTACTCTTCGTTCCAGAAATGACCATATCAATTTTCATGTCCAGAATGCTATGAGAGGGTCTTCTCTATTTGAACTGGTCTATTTCATGGATAGTTACACCCGATATTGTGAAGAGGTACAAGAGGACAATGCCATTGTCGATCCGCTCATGCAAGCTTTGAACAACCCAAACCTCAGTACAGAAGATCTCAAAGTATAGAGATTTTGGATTATCTAAACCAACTAGAGGAAGATTCCATTAATGAAGAAGGTACTGTAGAAATGGTAAGTATGCCTCCCTAGAACAAACATTGGAAGAGAAAGTTTCCCCAAGAACAAAACCCAAATTAGAGCAATTAGCTGGAGGTTTGAAGTATGAGTTTCTAGATGACGAGGAAAGGAACCATGTGATTATAAACTCCACTCTAATAGAAGATCAAGAGGAGAAGCTAATAAACAAACTCAAGCAACACAGGAAGGTAACATGATATGTAGTAGAGGATATCAAGGGTCTGAGCCCATCCCACTGCATGCATCACATAGACTTGGAAGACACTGCAAAACCTTTAGTTCAACCTCTGAGGAAGCTAAATCAGATGCTCAAGGAGGTTGTTAAGAAGGAGGTAACAAGTTATGAGATGTTGGAATCATATACCCTATAAGTGATAGCAATTGGGTCAACCCAATTCATGTTGTACCCAAGAAAGGGGTTGACTATTATAGAAGTGGAAAATTGTGATGAAGTAGCAACATGAACAGTGACAAGTTGGGGTATGTGCATAGATTATTAGAAATTGAATGCAGCTACAAGGAAATACCACTTCCCTTTGCCCTTTATTGACCAAGCATTGGAAAGGTTGGCACATCGTTCATAATTTTGTTTCCTAGATGGATATTTGGGATTTTATAAAGTGTCAATTCATCTAGATTGTCAAAAGAAAACCACCTTCACATGTATCTATGGCACCTATGCCTTTCAGATAATGTCATTTGGATTATTCAATGCACATGCCACCTTCCAAAGATGTATGATTTGCATGTTCTTAGTCTTTCTAGAAGATATAATGGAAGTCTTTATGGACGATTTCTATGTATATGGAACAGATTTTGATACGTACCTCACAAATCTATCACTGGTTTTACAATTCTATGAAGAGAAACATCTAGTGCTGAATTGGGAGAAGTGTCATTTCATGGTACGAGATGGCATAGTGTTGGGGCACAAGATTTCCAATAAAGGAACAAAGGTTGACCTAAGTAAGATAGAAGATGTATCCATATTCCCACCTCCAAAATTTGTGACAGGAGTACGAAGCTTTCTAGGCCATGTTGGTTATTATAGAAGGTTCATTAAAGACTTCTCAAAGATCGCCAAACCTTTGTCATACTTTTGGTGTAAGATGTAGAGTTTTTTTACAGATAAGTGCCTCAATGCCTTCAACACTCTGAAAAATGCATTAACAACAGCCCCAATCCTGCAACCCCCCAATTGGGAACTCCCTTTTGAAATCATGTGTGACACCAGTGATTATGACATTGGAGCTATTCTTGGACAAAGGAAGGATAACAAACATCATGCAATCTATTACGCCAATCGAACTCTCGACGAAGCCCAAGTCAATTACACCACCATAGAAAAGGAGATGTTGGTGATAGTGTTTGCTTTTGAAAAATTTAGATCTTACTTGATAGGATCAAAACTGAAGGTGTATATTGACCATGGGGCAATTAAGTATCTGATGCAAAAGAAAGATACAAAGACAAGATTACCATGGTGAGCCTTACTGTAGTAAGAATTTGATCATGACATCGTTGAAAAGAAAGGAACATAGAACATGGTTGTGGACCACCTTTGAAGGATTGTGATTATGGATGAAAATCTTTTTCCTATCAATGAAAATTATGTCGATGAAGCCCTGATGATGGCAAAGTCCATTGACACAAATTTATACTAGTTTGCTAGTATCTACAACTATCTGGCATTCCATCAACTACCACCTGACATTACCTATAATTAGAAGAAAATTTTGTGTTTTGGTATGAAAAATTACTATTGGGATGATCCACTCTTGTTCAAGAGATGTGCTAATAAATAAAATTGAAGATGTATAATAAAGGAAGAAGTACCTCAAATCTTATAGGAATGTCATTATGCACCTTATGGAGGGCATCTAGGAGGAGAGAGGATGCTAGCAAAATCCTACAGTCTAGATTCTACTAGCCTACCTTATCAAGGATGCTCAAGCTTTTATCAAAGCATACAATGAATGCTAGAGAACATGAAATATTTCAAGAAGGAATGAGATGCCAATGTCAGACTAAATTGAAGTAGAAACTTTTGATGTGTGGGGAATTGACTACATGAGATTGTTCCCATCCTCAAGAGGAAACCAGTATATCCTGTTTATTGTGGACTATGTTTCAAAATGAGTAGATGTTGTTGCTACCCAAACCTATGACTCAAAGGCAGTGATTAAGATTTTTGAAAAAACTATATTTTTGAGATTTTGGGGGTCCCACACATAGTTATAAGTGACAGGGATCCCACTTTGGGGAGAAATAGTTTGAAACTCTATTGAACAAATATGGGGTCAAGAACAAGGTGTAAACACCTTATCACCCACAGACATCTGGACAAGTGAAGGTATCAAATAGACAAATAAAGCAAATCATGGAGAAAACACTTAGTAGAATAAGGAAAGATTGGTCCATGAAACTCGATGATGCACTATGGGCCTATCGTACTACATACAAGACACCAATAGGGACCACTCCCTATAGGCTTATCTATGGAAAATCTTGCCACCTTCCAGTGGAATTAGAACATAAGGCACTTTGGGCTATTAAGTTCCTAAACATCAACCTCGACATGGCAAGCAAGAAAAGATTTCTACAATTTCAAGAGTTGGAGGAACTCAGGTACATGCTTATGAAAATGCCTACATTTACAAGTAGAGAACCAAGGTGTGGGACAACACTCACCTTAAAAGCAAGGACATGTCCAAAGGGGACAAGGTTCTCCTATTTAACTCCAGTATTAGATTGTTTCCAGGAAAACTCAGGTCTGGATGGTCTGGATCATTCTCTTTTGTGAAGATCTACCCATCTAGAATGATGAAAATTGCTAGTGAAAAGACTAGACCTTCAAGGTGAATGGACACAGAGTAAAAAGGTATTACAAAGGCAAATACTTTGTGAGGAGGTCAGAACTCAATTTGGAAGATCCCAAACCTACTCTACCTGAAGAACCATGAATAGCTAGACAAGAGAGTCAAGATAAAGACTATAAACTAGAGCTTCTTGGGAGGAAACCCAAGGATTTCCTACTTCTTTTGAATTTTGCTATTTTTTTCATTTTATCTCTTTCATTAAGTAACTCTAGACTATATTGCTATTTCCTAAGTAGTAGAAGTTGGAAAAAAATTTTATGCAATTACATCTTTACATACTTAATCATTTTGAATGTCAAACTAAGAGAATCTTAACCCCTACATATTTTGATAGTTTTAGTTTTAGTTTTAGTTTTAGTTTTAGATTAATAAGTTTGATTACCATGTAGATTAATGTGCCTAAGTATTCATAGAATTTTATGTGATTGTTGGGACTCAGTGACCACATAGAATTATCTGATCTCAGTGATGGCTTGAGCTCCCTCGGTCTCTACGATCGTTGGACATATAACTCCTAGTTCTAGTAACTGAAGGGATTTTGAACTACAACCCTAGATCTCAGAGACCACAAAGGGTTAATACTCTCTACGACCACTAAAGAATTTTGATCATCAAGATTTAACCCCAAAAGGTATACGAACACACTCATTTTACACCCAAACCATCTTACAACCTCACCAGATTTGGTGAAGCCCTAGTCTAAAGAGAAAACGGAGACGACACCATCATAAGAAGCCTAGAGGAAGTAGAGACGATGACTGGAAAAGATAAGACATTATCAAAGCTAACTGTACCCTCCTGGCAAAAATAGAAATCAACACTAATTGCTTACTTGTCTTGTTCCCTTTTCTCCCAGACGAAAGGTATACCCAATCGCCCTCTTCTCTAATTTTCGTAGCGTGCCTTCGCCATTTCTCGAGCATTCCTTTCTTTTTCTCCATCATCTAGGGTGGTTAAGGGGTTTCTCTTTTTCAACCGCACTTGCGGCCATGTATCCACTAATGACCGTGGCCATGACCCACCGTTCTACACCCATTAGCCCAACACCATTGCTACAACCCCACGCCCTAGACCTAGCCCCAATCCCACATCTTCCAGCTCACCATCGACCACCGAGGCCATCCAACATCAGCGACCAGTGAGACATGACAATATTAACGACCGCTGAGACCACCTCTCCATAAATTGTTATAATCACAGTCTACCACCTCAGCAACTACTAAATCACCCACCTCTTTCTATGACCTATCAACCCTTCATTGATACATCTACAATCATAGAAATTTTAAAACCTTCCTCTCTATCTATTTCCTCATCAATCATTGACTGCAGCTTTTTTAGTGACCAATCATACTCATGTGGTCACTGACGCAACCTCTCCCTCTTTGGTTGTTGATACCTATGTGGCCTCTACCTCACTACCACATATCCAAGCGACTGCATAACATTTCTCAACGACTGTGGGAGTGTACCTATCCTATTTTTTTACATTTTCATGATAGTTCAAGTTTTATTTTTGCATGACCCCTGATGCGATGATTTTGAGTCGCATTTATAGATATATTTTACTTGTGTTTTATGCATTTATTGGTCATTTTGGTGGTTAATATTGCATGATTCATTTATTTTGGTCTATGATCCTTCTCAGCGTCAAATCTCCCTTATTTTGGTATTTTGAGCATAAATGATTACAATAATATGTTTTATTTCGGCTTATGTGGTTTTGTGTTGCAATTTCAGGAAAAATGAATATCTGCTACTATAGATACCATCGACAGTGGTCGATACCATCGACGAGACCACAGGTTGCCTGCCACAAGGAGCATCACAGAGTCGATACTATTGACAGGAGAGTCGATGGTATCGATATACCATCAGGTTGTTGGAGAGAAGATAGTCGATACTATCGACCCAGAAGTCGATACTATCGACAAGTGGAGCTAAAATGACAGAAAAGGACAAAAATGGATGCCTTAGGATGTCGATACCATCGACCCTCGTCGATGGTATCGAGTTAGCATCAGTCACGACAAAGAAAAGAAAAGAAGATCATCTGATACCGTGCAGGGTCGATACCATCGACTCACCCTAGAGCAACTAAACTTTAGAATATAATTGTGTGGGTCAACTAAAGAACAGATCATCACAACAAACATCACCATATGATCCCCACCGGACATTCACATTCCAGACCTTACTAACCACAGAATGATAATTACCCTAAAGGCGAAAATAATCATCCATAAAAGATATCTACCTCAAAATTGATGAACACTATCATATAAGGTAGTTAGCATAATAAAATTTGCCGGTTCAGACTCGGTGCATCTTGTGATCTCCTATTCTACGTTGCTCGCCCTAACTACCATCTACATGGAAGCATCTCTCCTGATATTCACAAGTGAGGAGAAAATCACGGTGGCCTACCAATTCGAGAAACGGGTGGATGGAATGGGTGGATCATGGAAGAAATGGAAGCATTATACGGTTTCAACATGCACAAATCAAAAATGACCTAAATGATGCATATGCAAGTGTAAATGCCCTAATGCCTACATTTGTGTGGAATGATGCATGCACTATCATTCTGTCTCAAGGTGAGATGGAATATCTAAGAGAACAACATCATGTTCTTATTCTTCTTAATATGTAGTGAAAAACATGTTCCTTTCTCCCTCTCATTCCTATTTACTTCTCAATTCTTTTTTTTCATTTTCATATATTTTTAAGGGCCTTATATCCAATAATGACAATGAATTATTTTTCGGGCTCACTTCTTGTTGCATAACTGTATACTTGAAGAATTCAGAAGGTATGGAACAAGTTTATCACCTTTAATGTTTTAGACGAAATAAGATGCATGATGTGATCAATATGCATAAAAATGTAAATACAGCTACAAAATGATAGTCATGCATCTAAATGACATGCACCTACAGAGAATGTGCATGTATAACTAATCAATTTTTTTTTAAATTTTCATGCAAAACATGTGAAAATAGTTGCAATGCAAGTCCTATCTACATGAAATGCAATCAACGAGGTTAAAATCGTAATGTACTTCCAGTTCTTAAGGTGGGGTATGAAAACAATGAGGGTGGATAGATCACAAGACTAATTGACTGAACCTTTGCAAATTATTATGTGTCCCTCCTTATTGACCTGTGTAGCAATTAATAGGTTTCTCTCTCTTACTTAAAATTAAGGTCTCATTATCATTTGGTTAGTTTAGGCTCAAACAACCAATTCCGTCCACTTTTCATAAATCCTAGGCATGTACAGTTGTGATTTTCTATTTTAAAGTTGAAAACCCAATCATTTTCTTAAGTTATGTGCTCAAAGTTGAACAACACAAGCTTGCAAACACTAATTTTTTTTAAGTTTTCCCTTAATTCCCATGTAAAAGCAAACGAGATGACACAAGACTTAAGACATCCAAAATTACACTAGATAGAATGTGGATCCTATAAACAAACTAAGAACTAAGAAAAACAAATGACAAAAGACAAAATAATAAAACTAAAAACTGAGAAAACTAAAGGATAGAGTTGTTCCAACTCCCCCCCCCAAGCTTGAATTCGACTATGGCCTCATAGTCAAAAACAACCTTAAAAGGTGGAACAGTGATACCGATCATTCTTCCGGCGGAGGCGGGTACTGCGGGGCCGTGGGGTCCCGAGATGGGTACTGCCCCTGAAAGCTCGGATCCTACTGGGGCATGGGCGGAGGTTGTGGATACCCCCCAAAGTAGTTCTAGCTCCAGTAATGATCATAGAAGGGCTACTGCTGCATCTCCATCCTATGCAACCTGTCATGAATGTGTTGTTGGTTGTCAAGGAGGAGGTGCTCATTTTCAAAGATAGCCCTCTGGTTGTCAAGCAGCCGGTTCGTCGTCTCCTGAATACCGATATATATTGTTGTGTCGTGCTGCTGCATCTGATGAATATCTTGCAGCATTGCATACATCCCTTGCATGGAGTAGACATCCTCGCTTTGCTGTGAGGGTTGTGGTGGCTGCGGTGGCGGAGGCTAGTAAGAAGAAGATGCACCCAGATGCATGTGGGGATGCTTCCTAGGTGCCACTCGTGCGCGAAGAGGAGTGAAAGCCTCCTCTTCCTCTTCAGCCTCGTCGTTGTTGTTGCCGCCGTCTTCATCCAAACTCTCGATGGCAATGACAGGCCATCGAAAATGTTGAGCACCCTCGATGTGGAAAACAGGGTCGGGGAGCAAACATTCCTGATATGCTTGATTAACGTGGCAGTGTGCATACGCCAGGCCATCACGAAACAGGATGAGGTTGGAGCGGTGTAGATGTTGCAAGTTGACCTTGCTCCTGTTGGAGAGAGGAGTCAGCTGGGAGAAATTCAACCCAAGATAGGAGGCCAGTGGTGTGATGAGCCCTACAAAGTGAATTGGAGCCTTCCGCGTGCTCCTCTTTACAGCCAACATGCACTGCAAGAAAAATGCTCCCCAATTACACTCTTCCCGCTTCAGTAACTTATGCAGGAAAAACAGGTATGTCTCTTGAAACTTGCTGAGAGACAAATAACCACGGGTGATCAAAGTGGTACAAAGCATGTGATGAAGAATCTGCATGAACGGATGCTCGAAGTCTGCCACCGCCGCGTTGTGGTAGCTCACAGATTTTCCCAGAGGCACAGTCACTAGCTCGGCGAAGATAGAATCATAATTAGTCCGGTTGTCTGGCCTCCGGTACTGATCTCGCCCATGATTCTAGTTGTAGATTTCATTCAACTGCATGAGAGTGAGAGTGTAGTCATTGTTGTACACCCGGAAAGAAACATGACCCTTGATCCATTCGCGATCCATGGAGATGATGTCATTTAGCACAACACATATGTCCAGGGACGCCATGAATTCCTCCACCAACTCCTTGTACGTGGGCCATTCACCAAAGAATGCTTGCCTGTCAACGTGGAATTCCATCTCATCGGGCCTCCTTCCCGTATGCCTTGTCTGCCCCTTGAGCACATAGGTCAGATTAGCCTCGAACCCCAGATTGTGGATCATCTCCCGGTCGACGTAGCGGGTTGGCTCAATCTTCCTTTTCATGATCTCCTCATAGACCTTCCAAACCTCTACGGAAGGATGAACGATCCGTGGACGCGGAATAGAAGTAGTTGGTGGAGGAACGAACTCCGGGATCTCCATTGGATTTGCCCGGGAAGAGGATGCGCCGGCAACATGCACCATTGTCGAGCAAGAAGAAGGATTAGAAGATGGAGCTCGGAGAAGGTCGGAGAAGACAATCTCCGTTCAATGAAGGCTTGGTGAAGAATGCGCGCCATGGATGCTCGTAGTCGGGCTCCGATTGCTCACAAGGATGCACGCCACAAGTGGAGAAGGATTGCTCTGAAGTTGTGACATCATATGACGACAATCAATCCCTTATATAACCGTGGTCGGCGTTGCTGTATGCCCATCAATACCATCGACGCGAGTCGATGGTATCAACTTCTGTAGCACAATCCATCCGCCGCTGGTATCGACGGTCATCGATGGCTTGATGTGGGGGCCTGGATCGATGACGTGTTGATACTATCGACATGTGTTGATGGTATCGACCCGTCCCACATATCGACTCTCTCGATGCAGTGATCACCGTTGACTTCCTCTCGTGGATCGGTGACATGTCACGTCGATACTATCGACGCAAGTCAATAGTATCGACTTCTGGGTAGGGCAACACCCTCGCGAGGACCGACCACCGCTTTCTGCCTGTAACTTGGTCGATACCATCGACAGGCCTGTCGATGGTATCGACTTCACTGAGACAATTTGCGTCTGAATATCTCCAGAGATCTCGATAGTATCGACATGCATGTCGATATTATCGACCTCGACTTTGCGATCAACTTGTTGGTGTGTCGATACCATCGACGAGGCCGTCGATAGTATCGACACAGAGCGGTTTTTGCAGCCGCCAACCTATACCCATCTCAATACCATCGACACAAGGGTCGATGGTATCGACTCTTCCTCAGTCCTGCACATAAAGAAAATGATCACGATATCTTTTTTACACTAAAAACAAAATCAAATCAAATCAAAGTACAAATGTGAAAGAAACTAACTAAGCTATCGATGGTTGGGTTGCCTCCCAACAAGCGCCCGTATTTAACGTCTTAGGCTAGACGACATTAAGCTCCTCATGCATCTGGAAGTGCAATGAGTTTGACCTCATTCACTTTCCTTGTGTAATCTTCACCAAAGTACAATTTCAATCGTTGTCCATTGACTAGGAATGTTGTCTCGCCATCACACACCATGATTGCGCCATGTGGCCTGACCTCCTCTACGGTGAACGGTCCACTCCATCGGGATTTCAATTTCCCGGGATGCATCTTCAACCTGGAGTTGAACAAAAGTACACGATCTCCTTTCTTGAAGACACACATCTGAATATGGCGATCATGAATCAACTTTGTTCGCTCCTTTTAGATCCGCGAGCTTTCATATGCATTCATCCGTAGCTCGTCAAGTTCATTGAGCTCAAGCAACCTTTTCTTTCCCGCTTCATCATAGCTCAAATTTAACTTCCTCAGCACCCAATGCGCTTTATGCTCCAATTCCACCGGCAAATGGCAGGCCCGACCATAAGCCAACCTAAAAGGCATAGTGCCTATAGGTGTCTTAAACACTATCTTGTACGACCACAAAACATCCGGTAGCAGGGTGCTCCAATTCTTTCTCGTGGAAGCCACAGTGCGCTCCAAGATATTCTTAATCTCCCGATTGGAGACCTCCACTTGCCCTTGAGTTTGCTGGTGGTACAGGGTACCAATGTTGTGCTTTACCCCATACTTTCTCAACAGTGCCGCAAACTTCTGATTCTGGAAATGTGTACCACCATCACTAATGATCATTCTTGGTACACCAAACCTGCAGAAAATGTATTCTTTGCCAAACTAGCACACTACATTAGCATCATTAGTCCTTGTGAGTATTGCCTCTACCCACTTCGACACATAATCAACATCTAAAAGAATGTACAAGTTAGAATTTGAGGACACAAAGGGTCCCATAAAATCAATACCCCTCAAGTCGAACACCTCAACCTCTTGAAATACATTGAGAGGCATCTCTTGTCTTTTTAAAATGTTACCTGCCCTTTGGCAAGAATCACATTGCCGCACAAAATCATAAGCATCCATGAACAAAGTAGGCCAGTACAGGCCACTTTCAAGTACTTTGGCGGCAGTCCGAGAACTTGCATGGTGGCCACCCGTCGGTAGTGTATGGCAATGATGAAGAACACTTTCATATTCCACCTCCGGTACACACCTGCGTAAGACACCATCCCTGCACTGCTTCAATAGAATAGGATCATCCCAGAAATAATAACGCAAAGAATGGAAAATTTTCTTCTTCTCTTGGTATGTCCAATCATCTGGGATAATTTTGCAAGTGAGATAATTGACAATGTAATAAAACCAAGGATCTTTCGATTTCATAGATAAAAGTTGTTCATCAGGAAATGTCTCGGGAATGGGTATATGTAAATCCTTCTCATCCACCCTTTCAAACCTAGACAAATGGTCTGCGACCACATTTTCAATTCCCACCTTATCTTTGATTTCAATATCAAATTCTTGTAAGAGTAAGATCCACCTAATCAATCTAGGTTTGGCATCCTTTTTCTCCATCAAGTACTTAATGGCGGCATGGCCTGTCCATACCACGACTTTTGATCCAATAAGATATTGCCGAAATTTTTTAAAAGCAAAAACAACGGCGAGAAGTTCTTTTTCGGTTGTCGTGTAATTCAGTTGTGCGTCATTTAAGGTTTTGGATGCATAGAAAATCACAATGGGTTTATTGTCCACACATTGTCCCAAAACAGCCCCAACTGTGACATTGGATGTGTCACACATTAATTCAAACGACTTTGTCCAATCCGGTGTTTGCACAACTGGGGCTGAAATCAGTTTTTCTTTAAGCACGTTGAACACATGTAAACACTTGTCATTAAAATAAAAAACAACATCCTTTTCCAACAACTCAGATAATGGTTTGGCGATTTTAGAGAAATCTTTTATAAATCGGCGATAAAAATTGGCGTGACCTAGAAAAGTCTGTACCCCTTTAACTGAATTCGGTGGGGGCAATTTGGAAATAACTTCGATCTTTACCGGGTCTACCTCCAACCCTTTGCTAGACACTTTATGTCTAAGCACAATTCCTTTGCTTACCATCATGTGGCATTTTTCTCAATTGAGGACCAAATGTGTGTCCTCACAACGTTGCAAAACCTTGTCCAAATTATATAAGCACTCGTCAAAGGACGCACCATAGACGGAGAAATCGTCCATAAAAACCTCCAAACAGCATTCAACCATATTAGAAAAGATGGCAAGCATGCAACGCTGAAAGGTTGCTGGTGCATTACACAACCCAAATGGCATACGACGGTAAGCAAATGTTCCGTAAGGACAAGTGAAGGTGGACTTCTCTTGGTCCTTAGGATCAATTGAAATCTGATTGTACCCCGAATAACCATCAAGAAAACAAAAATGCGATCGGCCGGCTAAACGCTCTAAAATCTGATCAATGAATGGAAGAGACAAATGATCCTTAAGCGTAGTAGCATTCAATCGACGGTAGTCTATACATACACACCACCCGGTTACCAAGCGGTTCATGACAGGTTCATTTAACAGATTATGTGTGACAGTAATTCCCCCCTTTTTCGGGGCTACCTGTATAGGACTCACCCATGTTGAGTCGGATATAGCATAGATGATACCTACAGAAAGGAGCTTGATCACTTCCTTCTTGACGACCTCCATCATGCTAGGATCTAGTCGACACTATGGCTGAATCACCGGCTTGGCTCCCTCCTCGAGACGAATCTTGTGCTGGAACAATGTAGGTAAGATCCCCTTGATGTCTGCGATCGACCACCCAAATGCACCTCGGTGGTTCTTCAACACAATCAGCAGCTGGTCTTCCTCCTCGGCACTCAGATATGCCGAAATAATCACAGGAAGCTTCTCTTCCTCATCTAGAAATGCGTACTTCAAGTGCGGTGGCAATGGCTTCAATTCCAAATCTAGTGGGCTGATTAAGGATGACTGAAGCAGTGGTGGGAGTTCGCCAAGGTCTTCATAGTACCTAGCATAAAAGCATGGAAGCACCTGAAGCATCTTGGCACACTCCTGTAGTGACTTGCTTTTCATCGAATCATGTGTTACATTGACCAAGCAGGCTTCAAGTGGTAATTCTGGATATGCATTGAAAACCGAACTTGCTATGGCCTCATCTTCAGTAGAGGGGGGAATGTCCTCCTCTTCATCATTAGGAAAACCCACAACTTTGCTAAGGGACACAACATTGGTCTGCTCCATGATGTCAACAGCCAATGTCCCTTTCTCCACCTTAGTCATTACATGAGCCATATCTAAAAATGGCTTCCCTAGACAAAGTGAGATATTGTGATCAAAATTCTTCGCCATCCGGCATTGCTCCTTAGCTTTAGATGATGTGGTGATGGAAGGCATGACCATCTCGAACCGATCATCAGAGATACCCAAGGTCAAATGACCTCTCCCCATCTCAAGTATCATGTCAGTTGTAGCTTGGAAGGGTCTTCCAAGTAGTAACTCATTGCCCTGTTCATCTTGCATCTCCATTACAATAAAGTTTGCTAGAAATACAAACCGATCTACTTTCACCAACACATCTTCAAAAATACCATAAGGCTTCACCACGGAATTATCCGCCAACTATATTGTCATATTGCTCGGCCTTGATTCTTTTAATCCCAATTTCTTGAATGTAGAGAGAGGCATCAAGTTTATGCTTGCCCCGGAATCACACAGTGCTTCTCTAAATTTCACCTTACCAATGTAACATGAAATATTGAAGCAGCCCGGATCGTGCCTCTTAGGTGGCAATGTGCCCATTATAAAGGCACTCACCTGCTCCTTGAGAACTACAACCTCCGTGTCAGGGATCTTCCTCTTCTTAGTAATGATGTCTTTCAAAAACTTGTCGTAAGAGGGAATTTTCTCTATTGCCTCTAATAATGGGATGTTGACTGAGAGCTTTCTGAAACTATCCAAAAACTTCTTGAACTGGGCACCCACCTTCTTTTCTTTCACACTATTCAGATATGGGACCGGGACAGCCTGTTCCCTTTGATGCAGCGACACATATGGTGTCCTTTTCTGTGTCTCCTCCTCAACAACAATAGGGTCCACAGTGACATCCCTTGCTATTTCCTCAACCGGCTCTGTGACTGAGTTTGGCACTTTCTCAGTGGCCTCACCTTCGGTTTCTGATTGGGGTTTGCTTGGTTCATCGGCCCTGGGGTTTAAAAGCTTCTTGCCACTCCTTAGCAAGATTGCCTTCGCATGTTGGTTTCCTCCTGGAACGTTTGTGTTACCCGGAAAACCTTGTTGCACTGGCTTCTTCAGATTGACTATTTCAGCTACCATTTGCGCCATTGACGTCTCTATTGTCCTCATCTGAGCCCCATGGCTCTGCAATGTCTGTCCAAACTGATTCATAAATTCCCTTTGTTGCTTGATCTGCTGACCAAAAGTGTTCATAAGTTCTTGGTTCTGCTTTATCACTTGTTTGAGCAACTCTGTGCTCTTATCCTCCGCCATCGGCTGGGGTTCTACATCGGGGTCCTGCAAAAAGCTATTCGGATCTTTCCATGAGAATTTCTTGTCCTTCCTCCATGAGTAATCATTATTTCTGTACCCCTACTACTGGCGCATGAATTTGACTTGAGCTTCGTCCTCGGATTCGGTATCCTCTTTTGCAAGCAGTTTCTTTGCTTGAAGGTCCATCTTCTCATTCATCTCTTTGATGGCCTTTGACTCCCCCGTAACTCGAACGTGCTCTACGGCATCCCTGTCGCCCTAGGATTGCTTCTTGGCCATGTTCTTCAAAATTTCCCAACACCTCATGTCTGTGTTGTTCAAAAAGAACCCTGAACCGGCAGAATCGAGGTTACTTCTATCATGCTCAGAGAGAGCAAAATAGAATATTTTGACTTGTGTCTCTTTGTTAATCCCATGATGCGGGCACCTCCTAAGCATGATCTGAAACCTTTCCCAAGTCTCAGAGTAGGTCTCTCCTGCCTTCTGGGTAAAATTGTGGATTTTCCTGATCATGTCGTTTGTCTTCTCGGGCAGAAAGAACCTTTCAAAGAATACTTCCACCATGTGGTCCCATGATTCCACATATTCATCGTCAAGATTGTGTAACCATTCTCGTGCATTTCCTGCTAGAGAACTCAGGAACAACTTTAAGTAAAGTGTCTCTTGTGGAAATCTATCAATTTTAATCATGTCACAATTCTCCACAAATTGGCTTATATGCGTCACCGGGTCTTCATTCTTAAGCCCATGGAATGCATTCGACTTGACCAAGTTGATTAATGCAGGATCAATCTTATACGTCAGAATGTTGATCGCCTACTTCTTTATTGGCCCCTTAGAAGCGGATGAGGAAGAAGCTTTGATCTTCTCCCATATCGTCTGTTCCTCTGCCATTTCTTCTTATTCGGATGTGGAATCTATTTCTTCTTGTTGGTCTTGATCATAGTACTCCTCATCATCAGGTCCCAGCAGTGGAACCTCTGGTGCCTGTTGCGTGTAGTCGGTGCTACGTGTCTGCACCATGCACAGTACCTGCAAAATGAAAATTTGAGTTCAGTACCGTGCTAGATGATTACAAAAATTGGAAAGATAGATTATGAATTTTTTTTGAAATGATTTCAAACTAATAAAAATAAAAAGTGGCCTAGAGTGGCTGCTTGCAGCACTCGTAGTGCCGACAATTGTCGTATCCCCGACAACGGCGCCAAAAACTTGACACGCTTTTACCATGCGTCGAACGCAAGTGTACGCGTCAATGTAGTATAGGCCCTTGTGAGGCCCGAGTCGAACTCAGGGACACTGAACTATCAGTAGACTACTACTAACTGTTTGCAATCAGCTAAACCGATTAAAATGGTTTGAGAGTTGTTGTAAAATTAAAAGGAAATAAAATAAAACAAAACAATCGATTAAAGGTTTAATTTAATCAATTCAAGTGAAGATCTTTAGGATTGCGGTTTCCCCACGGGTTATCATTGTATGAATTTTTATATAATAATTCGGGTTCATCTCTCAATCCGGGTAGTGGCCTGTAGTCAGAATTGCCCACTGTCGTGGTACAATTAACTACCTATGTCTAGGTCGGTTCCATCGTCGTAGTAACCTATACCCTAAACTAGGTGCATTAAAATCGACCTCTGGGTTTCCACCATTAATCTTACATCACCTTGTTCAAGGGATTTGTTAATTAATGTGATATTTGTCTCTTTTCAACCGTTAATTCTTCTTTCAAAGTAATTAAGGGCATTAGATTATTATTATGGTGATCATGAATAACAATATAATTGAGAAAACGAATTCATACCACGGCTTTAAGAGATTAATGACGAATTACTATGATAAAAATGTCATACAATGTTTCCCCGGGCTACTCCCGGTCCAAAAGATAAAGGGGATTAGCCCCACATGTTCATCTCAGAGCAAAACATGGTAGAGAAAAGGGGAAACATGGAGAAAAACGTCATTAAGTAGTGAAACCCCTGAACAGAGAAGATCCCAGCGTTCTTTGGCATAGAATGCATGATCTCCAGCCTTTCGGCGGTGGAAAACGTCTTCTTCAGTGTCCGGAACGGCTGGGGCGTGCTTCTGGGCTCCGTTCTTCTCTTCACACCTTCTCGGGATGTATGCAGCGGCTAATGACGTGATAGATTGCTCTTGGCCGCCGTCATTAGGTATAATCACCGAGTTAGGTTGCAAAAATATCGTAGCCATCGAATTTAGATCGATATGAAGCAAACTTGTATCTGACGGTGTCGATACCATCGACGCGAGTCGATGGTATCGACCCTGCACGATATCAACTAGTCTTCTTTTCTTTTATTTGTCGCGACTGATGCTAACTCGATACCATCGATGAGGGTCGATGGTATCGACATCCTAAGGCATCAGTTTTTGTCCTTTTCTGTCATTGTAGCTCCACTTGTTGATAGTATCGACTATCTTCTCGCCAGCAACCTGATGGTATATCGATACCATCGACTCTCCTATCGATAGTATCGAATCTGCGATGCTCCTTGCGGCTGGCAACCTGTGGTCTCGTCGATGGTATCGACAGTAGTAGATATTTGCTTTTCCTAAAATTGCAACACAAAACCACATAAGCCGAAATAAAACATATTATTGTAATCATTTATGCTCAAAATACCCAAATAAGGGAGATTTAACACTGAGAAGGATCATAGACCAAAGTAAATGAATCATGCAATATTAACCACCAAAATGACCAATAAATGCATAAAACACAAGTAAAATATGTCTATAAATGCGACTCAAAATCATCGCATCAAACTTCCCTAAGCTTGAACATTGCTCTCCCTCGAGCAACTAAACTTTAGAATAGAATTGCGAGGGTCAACTAAAGAACAGATCATCACAACAAACATCACCATATGATCCCCACCAGACATTCACATTCCGAACCTTACTAACCACAGAATGATAATTACCCTAAAGGCGTCAATAATCATCCATAAAAGATATCTACCTCAAAATTGATGAACATTATCATATAAGGCAGTTAGCATAATAAAATTTGCCAGTTCAGACTCGGTGTGTCTTGTGATCTCCTATTCTACGTTGCTCGCCCTAACTACCATCTACATGGAAGCAGCTCTCCTGATATTCACAAGTGAGGAGAAAATCACGGTGGCCTACCAATTTGAGCAACGGGTGGATGGAATGGGTGAATCATGGAAGAAATGGAAGCATTATACAGTTTCAACATGCACAAAGAAAAAATGACCTAAATGATGCATATGCAAGTGTAAATGCCCTAATGCCTACATTTGGGTGGAATGATGCATGCACTATCATTCCGTCTCAAGGTGAGATGGAATATCTAAGAGAACAACATCATGTTCTTATTCTTCTTAATATGTAGTGAAAAACATGTTCCTTTCTCCCTCTCATTCCTATTTACTTCTCAATTCTTTTTTTTCATTTTCATATTTTTTAAGGCCCTTATATCCAATAATGACAATGAATTATTTGTCGGGCTCACTTCTTGTTGCATAACTGTATACTTGAAGCATTTAGAAGGTATGGAACAAGTTTATGATCATCTTTAATCTTTCAGACGAAATAAGATGCATGATGTGATCTATATGCATAAAAATGTAAATACAGCTATAAAATGATAGTCATGCATCTAAATGACATGCACCTACTGAGAATGTGCATGTATAAATAAAAAAAAAATTGTTCAGAGGTTAGGGAGCACCATTATTATGTTGATGAATTGAATTTTATGCAGATTGTAGAATCTCATCAGAGACTTCAGGCTCATGTAACTGGGAGATAACCTCACTCAAAGGACTGCAAGAAGCAATCCTAGAGGTTGATACATAATTGGAGAAACATCTAGAGCTACCAAAGGTAAAGAGGATACAACTGATATTACACAAAGAACGCTACGAAATATTGTTGGGAAACAAACATCTTGAACCTGAAGACGAGTCACAAAGCACGCATGTGACAAACACTTCAAAGTACCAACCATCAGAGGAAGAAGTTAGGGGGACAAGAAAGAGGAAGGCATCAGGCCTGGGAGAAGCAACATCAAAGAAGAAGAAACTAACGGGTACAACAAGGTCCAAAGTTCAAAAGCTAGAGGCAG
The DNA here is from genome assembly GCA_963693085.1 of Alisma plantago-aquatica. NCBI lineage: Eukaryota > Viridiplantae > Streptophyta > Magnoliopsida > Alismatales > Alismataceae > Alisma > Alisma plantago-aquatica. The sequence continues at coordinate 918,115,290 of OY856409.1, forward strand.
TAAGCAAACCAATAGACATAGTGGTGGTATCTGATAACCAAGAAGTGACATTCAAACCTAGAGATAAGGAACACCAGGCTATGTATGAATTTTTCAAAACAACAAAGCAATTCAAGCTAACAAGGTACATATACCACGATGACTTCAAGAAGTTGGGACTTTACAAATGAGTTGTGGAATTCTTGGAGGGAGAAAAATTGAGTGTCATGTGCCTAGAAGCCCAGGACTCTTACATAAACCTAACAAAAGAGTTCATGTCCTCACTCATAAAGGTTCCTGTCGAATGAGAAGAAAGGAACTGATGAAGCCAGAGCCTACCAAGCAGCAAAAGGTGATAAGGACATTGATGGGTTCAATAGCCATGGGATGTGGGAGAAGCTGACTAGGGAAGATAAGCACAATCATGGAAAGTCAAAGGCAACTTAGATAACTTCTTACTTCATTAGAGTAATTCAAAAAATCCTCACAAACATTGTCTACACTCGATAAAAATGGGGAGTATATCACAGGGGAAGATTTTCCTAATATGGTCAATGATAGAGAAAAGACCAGTCAACATTGGGCGATTACTAATTGAAAAACTATCAACAACAACTGATCAAAACAACAAACAAAGGATGAGGGACTACTATATGGGTGGTCAAATTACAATGATTGCGGCCTACTTTCTAGATGTTGGGGAACTACAAAATCATGAGTTGACAAAGGGATACATGAAACTTGATGTCAAATACATGATAATGGTGGGAATGCTAGTACATAAGGGTGAGAAGTTCTTCTATAGGCAAGGAAATTCCAAACTTCTACTGCCCCTCCCAGAAATGGCATATTACGATGCCAATAAACTGCAACAACCAAGCATGAATGACATAGACAAGATGGTCTCTAGTACTACTAAGAGGCCTACAAATCCACAGTCATTGTCTAGCATCCAACAAGAAGAGGACCAAGTACAAGAGATAGAGCAACAAAGGTCAAGAAAAGAAACAAATTGGAAACTAGGCAGTGCAAATCCAAGCAGGAAACTATGGCCTCAACAACTTAGGCACCTCCAGCTCAACCAAACAAGGAAACTACCACAAATCGACCATCGCTTACAGAATAACCACAAACCAATTATGAAGAATCCCATGCTACATCACCTCCCCCTCCAGCTGCAAGTAAAGTATCAAAGGTCCTAGGTGTAGAAATAAGTGACCAACCTGACGCTCCTACAGATACATGAGAACTCGTAATAGAAGTTGGGGAAGACCAAAGAAACTGACCTGAGAACTCAAAAATACCAACCCATCTTGTAACTAATGTGCTACCTGAAAATCCAATTCAAGATTCAGATGCTTGGCTTGAGCTGTCAAGTGTTGAACAGAAGTGGGAAGTAGAACGCAAAGGCACATAGGAGGAAACTGCAAATCAAACAAGGCAGGATCAGCCAACCTCTTCTTGACAAGAACCTATTGCTGCATCATCAGCTCTGCCAACAACAACACCAACATCAACCACAACCCAACAAGGACAATAAACAACAAATCGCAACATTTGGGAAAGAATTGGGACGTCGCTTCGATGCTCTCTTCCAACAAATGCACAATTATTCTTTATTAGCACATTTCTTTTCTAATATCCTACAAGAACTAACTACACATGTATCAAAGATAGATGAAAGGATGGCAATACTAGAATTCATGCAAAAACATCCTCTTCCAGCAATGGGAGATGAAAAAGCCATGAACAAAATGTCTGGAGAAATGGCAGATCTCAAGAAGGAAAGGGACATCATATGCATTGAAAAAGAAATGATGTGCAAGGTATATGAAGAGGCCATGAAGGAACTGCAACAAGAGCACAAGAAGATAGATGAATAATGAGCCAGGTAAGCATCAAGATGTAGAGCGAGTCCTTTACCATCACAAGTATACTCTAGCCCCTCCAATGATGACATCCACAAAGATGAAGAGGTTGCAAGCGTGTCCCCCCACAAATGGATGAAATCGACCAACTACAAGAGCAACCATGCCTCAAAGAACAAAATGCCACCACCAAAGGCACAAACAACAATATAAATGAGTTTGATTTAAACTCCCAACCTATTGAAGATGAGCCGATCTTGGAGAACCTGTTGGTTTTAATTGATCGGAGTAGGAAGCGGAAACAAAAATTTTACTTGACCATAAACCCACAACTAGCAGATCGCATCAATATCTATGTAATGGGAAGGATGGTTTTAGCAAGATATACCTAGTCCTGAGGCTTGCTTAGCGGCAATACCTCACAGCTAGTGTGGTCTTCAACCAACTATCTTTGACATCGTCTGTACAACTCCTGGTTTTGATCTAGACTACAGTTGACTATCATCCTCCTGAGCAGCACAAGTCTCTCACCTCTATAGATAGTCCACACGGACCACTGAGAACTCTAGTCATCCTGAAGAACAAACTAGAAGGAGTTGTCCCATTATGTCGGCATACTAGTCACCGATACACTCTCCCACAACCAGTTGCTTTTCTACAGTTGTCTTTCCCTCATTGTTCCTCCCTAGACAGGTAGAAATTGCATGGGCTCTCTCTTGGTTACCACAACCAGAGAGGACAACAACTTTGCTTGGAAACTGATGTTCTGAGTTGTGTCTCTGGAGAAGCCCCATGTACCCCTCTATTTATAGTAGAGGGCAGGGTCAGGGTTTCCAATCTGTGTGGGAGTAGAAGGGTCTAGAATTTCCATGAACAATTTTCACTTCGGCAGGAGAAATGGTCATTTCATAATTAAAATGGTCGTTTGGCAAGGTGAGCCGATCGGTGTACTTGTGAACCAGTCGGTTGGGAGTGTGAACCAGTCGGTTGGGAATGTGAACTAGTCGGTTCACTTAGTGAACTGGTTGTTTCACTTCCCAAACTTCCCACAATTGAATTTACTTATTTGTTTCTAATTAATGCAAAGATTAATTCTTGTCCCAATCGAATTGAACAAGTGAAATGAAAAAACTTTTTCTCACAAATCGGGACAACCCAACACTACTTGTTTGGACCAGTGAACCGATCGGTTCACCATAGTGAACCGGCCATCTCACTGGCCATGAGCCAATCGGTTCACCCAGTGAATCAGTCGGTTGGTGGTCCAGGTTGTGCAGAACACAGTCAATTCAGTTTTCAATCAATCTGACACTCTACTCAGTTGGTTTAACACTTGAAATTGATGATTCTGAGTCAATTCTATTGATTGAATGTTTGATTGAGTACCTAAACACTTTAGTAATAAATACAAACATCATTCATGGATAAACTCCTCTTCCATGTTAATCCTTTGTGTGTGACCCTACAGGTTCTATTTCACATTGGCAGTGTATGTCCATAACTAACTTATGACATCACAAGAAAAGTGTGGTGCCTAGTCACACATTAGTGCTACCCAAGTGAAATGGAAAGTTGGAGAACAACTTTCAATCCTACAATTTGTGATTGGTGTTCCAGTGAATGTATAATTCCTTTGTCTCTAATATCCTAAATGAACTCAAGGCATGGAGTTGTCATCCTTTCAATGTTCATTCATGTTTCCTGAACTAGAGCAGACTGTGTAAGATATGTGTGACATCAATATCATATATTGATTTGTATGTGCATGCACATGCCTTTCTCAGTCTCGCTTATAAAGTGGCCTAGACATCATACTCCCTTAGGAGGGAAAAATCCCATATCTATCACTCACAGTCTATCTCATGTGTCAAAGCCACCCAATCATCACTGTTATAACAACCCATGTTTCAGGACTGTGTTTGATATCAAAGTGTACCCAATCACATTTGATGAGTGAAGTGATTTCAGGTCTAAGAATCACAATCACCACCATTACTATGAGAGATGACTCTGACTACCATGTCATGGTTCCATGTATCACTTTCATGGTGGGTCTGTCTGATACACTATTCTCCAACATGTATCTATGTGCTTGGTTTGATATCATATATCATGACTAATGAGACACTGTCATAAACCAACACACACTCTATTCTTGATGTGTCATTGTTGTCTATCAACCTTCCACAATGACATCTGACTAGTGACATAAACAAGAATGTGCATACTCTTAGCATCTGTATGATCTCATTGTTCATGTCCTCAACCTAAAGACATATGTCATTAAGTATTGTCATTCTTTAGACATTCATTCTGCTCCATCATTTATCTCAAAATCAATTGAGCTAGAATAAATTGGAAGCTTGCCTTTGATATTTATCAAATCAATCATGACATATGCCAATCCAGTCATCATATGATTGGCTCTCAGGGCATACATACCAACAGACTCCCACTTGCACTTAGAGCCGATCACCTTTGAATCATATTCTTAGTGATCTCTAAACATGTCCCACATGTTTCTGTTGCGCTAGTGTTATTTCAATAACTTAGCAACAATTTTATTTAGTTAGTATATTGCATGTTTCACATCTCCTCACTGTATGACATTTCATATGAGATGGAGTTGTCGTAATATGCTATCTGATATTCCTTGCCTAACAATTAGCTCCATAGTTTGACTTAGTATTTCTACTTTGTCATCAATGGTTGGAATATCTATAAGTTCATTTGTATGAAATTCTAGATCCATATAGTATCCTCTAGTGTTCACAACACAAGGATACTCGACATTCCCTTTTAGAATTAAATAGCTTTTAATTTTACTTACAACATTTCCTTTTAACAACTCTTATTCACTTTATAATTGAATATAAATTTTATGTTTTGCATTTTGCGACCATTTTTCTGTCATTTTGGAAGCTTGCATCAGTGTAACTCATTTACACTCCACTCTTCCTTTTATTACCATAGAACTAATCCTTTAATACTTCACAAGAACTTAAATAAGTCCTTTATGGTATTCCCGTGACTCTCACTGGAAGTAGACAGACATCCACTCGTCATGTCCAATACATACGAGATAATTAGATGAGCATATCATATTGTCATGTCCAATACATTCAAGATGATGAATGCATATGTATTTTCTTGTCATGTCTGATACATACAAGATAATGGGATGATTACATACATGATAGATCCAGTTATGAATGCACAAGGAATCTATCTATGTGTTCCTATTCTTCATAAGAATTTGGGACACTAGGCATCTGAGAGACTAACTCCATGTAACATGGACAAGTTTTCTCCCACTGAATCTTTGCATACTGAACCTTTCAACACAAACTACCAATGTATGCTCTCTCTTTATTAGGTCAAGAGACTTTCGAGAACTATATCTATATATTTCTATTCCTATCACATAAGACATTTCTCTTTATTCCTTGAAAGAAGGTATTTCCACACCAGTTTCGTTTTATTCCTCATCATTATGTGGAATATGAATACGCTCCCACTAAATATTTGTAATCACAGATCCCTTCTTTATTTTGATGTATTTGCCAAACCTTTTGACTATATAATCAAAGTAAAGACTCCAGTTCTGAGGTGTTTGTATTTAATCAATCATATTGATTAATCTCTTGTAACTTATAGACTACATTTGCATTAACATAATTATAAAACCCTTCAGGTTGTTTCACGTACACAACCTCATGTTATTCCTTCTAGGAATGCAGTTTTTATATCCATATGACAAATTTCATTGTCTTCAAGTTCCAATAGCAAGCATGATCCTTTCTTTAAATGTCATCTGTGTCAGTCTTAACACTTAAGACCCGATTACACTTATGGGTTTTATCCCTATAGGTTCTACCATTACGGTCATACCTTATTTGGTTCACATGGAAGTCATTTTGGATCTTATGGATTCAAGCCATAACTCAAAATATGGTTCCTCAACATCATCTAAATAGTTTATTGGCTCATCATCATATGACCAATTAATCACCTTTGAGTTTGTAGGATATCATTATTCATCAAGCTCAAGTTGTTTTCTGCTAGATATATGAGGTGTATCTGTTACATAAGGAATTTGAGATTCCACAACACTTGTGATTCTTAATCTCCTTTTGTACCTTTATTTAGTGTAAAAGCATGTTCTTTAGAATAATTCTAGAAGATTAGTTATTTTTTTGATGATCATACTCTTACTATTTAGAGTATGATTCCTTCTTTAATTTAAACATCATTATGCCTCAATCATGAGTTCTCTATGATACACTGTCATAGTTACTCACGTCCTTAAACATTTGGTTTAAGCATCTCGTTCATTGACCATATCAAAGAATTAATATGTTTACCAAGTTTGTTCTTCATTTATGATATTCTTGAACATTTCAAGATATTCATATTAGTATTTCATTAAATACCATATTTGAAGTATTAGCATTTATTCTCATAGGTATGTATATACATCAATATGTATTATACCTAATAGAATAGTCATTCTCCCACTACATCTAGTGAAGATTGACTTGTCATCATGCCCAATAAATAAGACATTCATATCTCTTAATGGTTCATTAACCAAGAGAGTCTAGCTTTATCCATAAACATGGAACCTAGAGATGAATTTCTCATTCATTTGTTTAGATGATAATGCTAATTTATTGTTTGAGTCATCAATAACTTTTAAGTATTATTATTTTATCTCATGCATACCAAGTACCACAAGATAAATAAGGCATTTCCATAAAAGATCATATCTTTGAAATTAAAACATGAACTTTATTGATAGACATCCTTGCCATTACAAGATGTAGAAATAAAATGTGTGTATTTATTGGCAAAATGAAATAGCAGTTCATAACTCTATTACATGCCCTTTGGAATGAAATAAACTAAAATGTACTACTATCTATGGCAGAAACACTTGCTCTAATGTTGATGAGTGTTCCTTCTTGGTCCTTTCATAAAGGACATCACTTCTTTTTAGACACTGCACATCATATATGTCAGATATATATATTGGTATCATATACCTAAGATAAAGAAGTATTTTAATTTTATTTCATAATACCTAAGGTGGAGACTTCCATCCCTTGCTTCTTCTTCTTTAGTTCATCTATGTAGAGAGGGCAATTTTTCTTCCAATGTCTGGGCTGATGACAATGGTGACATTTGCCTCCCTTGTTCACCCCTCCATTGGCTTTGAGAGTTGAAGATGACTTGGGCTGATGGCTAGCATCAGAACCTTTATTTGCTTTTCCCTTGCCCTTGCCTTTAGAATTTCCCTTCTTTATGTTGATCATCATCACATATTTGGGTTTGTATTTCTTTATCTGTTCCTCATCTATCCTCAACATGCCCAACAACTCTGTCAGTGACCTGTCAAAGTCGTTCATGTAGTAGTTCATCACAAACTGACTGTAGGATTCTGGCAACGATTGTAGAATCACATCAGTAGCCAACTCTTGGCTCAGAGGGAATCCCATTCGAGTTAGGTTCTTCACATACCCAATCATCTTGAGTGTGTGAGGGCCTACTGGATCTCCTCCTGTCAAGACGTGCTTGAAAAATGCCTTAGAGAGATCATATCTCTCTTGTCGTGCTTGATCTTGATACATGTTCTTGAGATGTTGAACTATATCAATAACGTCCATGTTCTCATGTTGTCTCTGCAACTCATAGTTCATTGAGCACAACATCAAGTACTTCACATCAATGGCATCCTCAGTATGCTTCTTGTAAGCATCCCTTTCAATCTTTGGTGTGGTGGGAGCGGGTTCTTCTGGCTCTGGTGTATCTAGGACATAGAGCTTTTTCTCTTGAGTGAGAATAATTCTCAACGTCCTAAACCAGTCATGGAAGTTGTTCCCATTTAACTTGTCCTTCTCAAGGACCGATCGCAATGAAAAGTTATTATTGTAGGTAGCCATTTATTCTACAAAAAATGAAATTTGCAATTGTAGTCCAAAACTCTTTTGATTTGATTTGATTTGAAAATTGACGATATTAATTAGGTCTTTAATTAACTATCGCTCCCACTATTTTGATCAAATTCATAACCCTCAAGTATCAATTTGGAAGATTGCAGTGTACAACCTTCTAGTGAGCCAAGATCCAAAACAATTAAGTTATTACCCAGCCAATGCCAGCGTCCACAATCAATTATTAAGGTAGGTAACATTTACCAATTACATCTTATGCAATTCTTGGATAGATGATATGCACAACTCTTTGTCATAGTCATTTGCATGCCTCTAAGTGCTTAATCTCATTAATACCACTTACTTAAGCCTGACCCAAAAGCCAACACGATAGGAGTGCACCCCGTTTGGTGGGTCCACACAACTACCATCAAGCTTCTACAAGATAGACAGCGTACCACCCTTGGGATGCCCATGCTTGTCGATCAAGCTTTTCATGTGTGTTGCTTATGGAAGGTATATAAGACTTAATATTATATTGAGGGGTTTTAATATGCTTATATGTGCATATAAGTATCCAATCACCACATATATAGTATGTATCATATACATGCTATATCCCACAAATGAAAACATGCAATAACGAAAAATCAACGATTATGGCCATCCTATTGTAGTTACTTGGAGCCACAAGGAACTACGGTCATCTAAGGTCTACATCACATGCAACCTATTATTGATGAAGATATGTACTTAGGCCGTTCTGGGTTGATCATCTCATCCTATGACTGATTGGCTCACCTCTTGGTCAGTCGGTTGGTTGTCACCAACTGATCATATGGCTCCTCCAGACAGTCAGTTCACCGGGTCGTCAGGCTCCTCATCAAGACACCAACTGCTCCTCAGTCGGTCATCTCGGTCCATCAAGCGGTCATCTTCAGTCTTTGACATAACAAGAAATAAAGCTAATCCTATTTTACATCATCTTTATGAAACCTCAAGTTACATTCAAGGGGAGCAAAGGCAGAAGAGAATCTTGAGTTATCTCGAGTAACATTCAGAATAGAAGAAGAGGGCTCAGTGCAGAGATTGAGATGCATACAACCATAACCAACCACACACATGCACATAGGGTTTATAGGCCATAACCATGCTACACATCCAACATCAAAATCATATTAGGGCGACGTGTATCGATTGCATATAAATACCATAACATATATGTATATATTAGTTTGATATCATGTGGTATTAATCAGATATTCACATTAGTCATTTAAATATTCACATCACATGCAATAAATAAAAGATGATAAAACCAAAATCTAATCATATAGATTATCCCAAAACATTAGAATATTGACGTGGCTCTGATACCACTGTTGGGTTTTAATTGATCGGAGTAGGCAGCGGAGACAAAAATTTTACTTGACCATAAACCCATAACCAGCAAATCACATCAAAATCTATGTAATGGGAATGATGGTTTTAGCGAGATATACCTTGTCCTGAGGCTTGCTCTGTGACAATACGTCATAACTAGTGCGGTCCTCAACCACCTATCTTCGACGGTGTCTGTGCAGCTCCTAGTTTTGACTCAAACTATGGTTGACTATCGTCCTCCTGAGCGGTAGAAGTCTCCCACCTCTATAGATAGTCCACATAGACCACCGGGAACTCTAGTCATCCTAAAGAACAAACTAGAAGGAGTTGTCCCTTTTTGTCAGCGTACTAGTCACCGACACACTCTCCCACAATCAGTTGCTTTTCTACAGTTGTCTTTCCCTCACTATTCCTCCCTGGATGGGTAGAACTTTCTTGGGCTCTCTCTCGGTTACCACAACCAGAGAGGACAATAATTTTTTAGAGCCACTGATGTTCTGAGTTGTGTCTCTAGAGAAGCCCCCTATACCCATCTATTTATAGTAGAGGGCAGGGTTAGGGTTCCCAGTCTGTGCGGGAGTAGAAGGATCTAGAATTTCCATGAACAATTTGCACTTCGGCAAGTGAACCGGTCATTTCATAATTGAAACGGTTGTTTGGAAAGGTGAGTTGATCGGTTCACTTATGAACCAGTCGGTTGGGAGTGTGAACCAGTGAGTTCACTTAGTGTACAGTCATTTCACTTTCTAGACTTTTCCATAATTGATTTTCCTTGTTCTTTTCTAATTAATGCAAATATTAATTCTTGTCCCAATTGAATTGAACAAGTGAAATGAAAAACCTTTTTCTCACAAACCAGGACAACCCAACACTGCTCGTTTGGACCAATGAACCGATCGGTCCACCAGAGTGAACCAGTCATCTCACTGGCCATAAGCCAATCAGTTCACCCAGTGAACCGGTCGGTTGGTGGTCTTGGTTGTGTAGTACACAGTTAATTTAGTTCTCAATCAATCTGACACTGTAATCAATTGGTTCAACACTTGAACTTGATGATTCTGAGTCAAGTCTATTGATTGAATGTTTGATTGAGTACCTAAATACTTTAGTAATCAATCCAAACATTATTTATGGATAAACTCCTCTTCCAGGTTAATCTTTTGTGTGTGAACCTATAGGTCCCATTTCACACTAGCAGTGTATGTCCATAACAAACTTATGACATCACAAGCAAAGAGTGGTGCCTAGTCGCACATCACTCCTCCCCAAGTGAAAAAGAAAGTTGGACAACAACTTTCAATCCTACATTCTATGATTGGTGTTCCAGTGAATGTATAATTCCTTTGTCTCTGATATCCTAAATGAACTCAAGGCATTGAGTTCTCATCCTTTCAATGTTCATTCATGTTTCTTGAACTAGAGCAGACTGTCAGAGATATGTGTGACATCAATATTATATATTGATTCACATGTGCATGTGCATGCCTTTCTCAGTCTCACTTATCAAGTGGCCTAGACATCATACTCCCTTAGGAGGGAAAAATCCCATATCTATCACTCACAATTTATCTCATGCGTCAAAGCCACCCAATCATCACCGTTATAACAACCCATGTTTTAGGATTGTGTTTGATGATGTCAAAATGTACTCAATCACATTCGACGAGTGTAGTGATTTTAGGCCTAAGAATCAAAATCACCACCATCACTATGAGAGATGACTCTGACTACCATGTCATGGTTCCATGTGTCACTCTCGTGGTGGGTCTGTCTGATACACTGTTCTCCAATATGTATCTATGTGCTTGGTTTGATATCATATAGCATGACTAATGAGACACTGTCATCAACCAACACACGCTCTAGTCTTGATGTGTCATTGTTGTCTATCAACCTTCCACAATGACATCTGAGTAGGGACATAAACAAGAATGTACATACTCTTAGCATCTGTATGATGTCGTTGTTCAGGTCCTCAACCTAAAGACATACGTCATTGAGTATTGTCATTCTTTAGACATTCATTCTGCTCCATCATTTATCATATAATCGATTGAGCTAGAATAAATTGGAAGCTTGTATTTGATATTTATCAAATCAGTCATGATGTATGCTAATCCAATCATCATATGATTGGCTCTTAGGGCATACATACCAACATAACCAACCAACTGGATGCATCGTCAGGCAGAAGGAGGCCAATATTGAGAAGTTAGCATCTGGTGAGATATTGACACTAAATTGTATCCTAGATGAGATGAACATAAGCATGGATATATGTGACATCTACCTCTAAGAGCCTATCCACAATGAACACAACAATGTTGTGTATAACAAAATATGATCACCACTCTGGCAGCACTCAACGAAGCAGTGCTTGTAACGCCATTGAATGCAAGTCGGTATGTAGAAGTACCCATCAATGCAGTTAATGTTGATGATAAAGTAGAAGCAGATACATGTGGGACTATTGAAGGCCCTACTTCCACCCCTCCTCCCACCACTACTACCCCATCCTCTCCTTTATAAATAATTGTAGAAGAACTTTAGATGATGATGAATGTGGTCAGACATCATTCTTTTCCAATGCACTGACAAGGGAACGACACCCACTTATAGAACAAGACAAGATAGCAGCATCAACCTCGCTTCTGTGCAAATTGGCATGGATGGATATGATGTTTGTTTCATGCATCCCCTACTGAGACATCCATGTACTAGCAGACATCCTAGATGATAATCTACTAGGGACTGATATACTTTATAACAGCCATAGAAGGAATTGAAAAATGCAATCACAAGGGCAGAGACCAAATTTGTCACTTTACCGATCAGAATGGTTAAGCATTGGGCCATGACCGTCATAAATTTGTATGATTTCCATACATGTGTCTACAACTTTTGTGCTATAGAGCTACCCAGCACATTACTAATTTTTAAGAACAAAGAGGCTCAAGATATCTTAAAAGTATCCCTTCACCTTCAGCGCACCATACAAACAGTAGGACAAAGCCACAAGACAAATTGGAAGAACTTCACCATCTCTACCAATGTCCCTCAAGAAGAGCCAGGATCAGGGGATTGAGCCTTCATAGTAATTAGAATGATGGAGGTGATTAACAAGGGAATTCCAATGGAGGATCTCCCTCTTGAAGATTTACATGGGTTGCATGGTGCGTACATAATGGATGTCATTTACGATCACTGCTTCTTCAAAGACCCAATGATGAATGTTGATATTGTACCACATAGACTACACACAGTAATTCTTCTACCTGAGAAAAATCCTTGGAGAGAACAGATACAGACACTATGGCTCGACCCATCAGAACCAGCCTAAGCATAAGCGTGGAAGGCAAGATGGGCACCCTCTGAAGCACAAAATTACGGCAAGCAGGAAGCATAGAATAATCCTCAGAAAAGGGGGTTGATGAGAAGCTAAAGGCCTCATAAGAAAAAGAAAACAAAAAAGAAATGACCATTGATCAAGCTGAAGAAGGAGAAATTAATGAGGACAAGCCGAAAGCGGTAAGGTCAAATGGGCCAGCATAGGCCATAGAACCAACTTTCCAAAACTTTGATAGATGGGCCTATAAAGATTTGTCCTGGGATTTGCTATTATTAGTAATGGATTCACTTAAAGAAGATGTTAATTATAGGGATATTATCTTTGAAAGAGAAGGCATCTATGTCATTGAAGATGACCTATGAGAAATGTTGATGATGGGGGATACCTAGCAGTAAGTGTCATGTTGCATATCAATCTCTACTAGGCGATAATATGCCTCATGTACACGTGGCCTACTTCATGCTCGTTGATGACATACTAAAAGATAAGAAGTTAGGAGAAAAAGAATGCCTATAGTCATGACTGATGGACTCCCTCCCTAATTTCATATTCCTACCAATACTCCATGATAATCATTGGACACTTCTGTAGTCAACATCAAGCGAAGATCACAATTTTATATAACAACTCAGATTCATCCTTCACACTGAACAAATATACCAACATGACTACACCAAAGATACCTATAGAAGAAAAGGCAGTAACATGTGCGGAAGTGATAAAGAGATGATTTGCAAACATGACAATGGCTACAAACATGTGAAGGGGAAAGACTTCAAGAAAATGCAATTTTGTCACAGAAGTCCCCAACAGAATACTCTATCTAATGATTGTGGTTTTTTGTCTGGCACGGATGACTGATTTGGCCATAGGGATTTGTCACAGAAGTCCCCAAAAGCTTGCAGAATGAATGTTATCACACACTCTGAGGAGGATATGTTGACATGTTACTACAATCTAAATGGGAAGTTTTCAAACAACAACAATAAAGTAGGCATGTTTATAACTAAAACCTTCATATTTGACACTCTGAGATAGAGTGTATGATAAGTTTACCCCTACATTGTAGGAAGCTTTGAAAATTTTTGAAAAATTTTGAGCTTTGAACTTTCTCTCATTAAATGAACCATTTACTATTATTCACAATTTTGATATCTTCCCTTCCAAGATTTACTTACTTCTCCTACCTTTTAGACTTGTATGTCCTTTTGCTACTTTATAGCATAATCATTTCAAGAATGGTACAAATGAGCTACCAATTTACATAAATGAAAATGACACAACAGTACAATCTTATTACATTCTTAAGCAAAATACTGTGTAAAGAAGAAGAACACTCTTGAACCAATGAAATCCCTAGAAATAAGGAGGACTTAACCAACCACACTCCCAACCAATCATCCTAGCCTTGAGGTACTAGTTGGAAAGTATACACCTCCAATAAGAAGGAAACAACTACCTCATCCGGTTCTAAAAATCCCCACTTTGGGATCAAAAGAGGCTTGGCCGCCCAAAAAAACCTTACCAATCCTTTTTGCCAATCCAGTGAGAAAAAAATAAAAAGCCAAAAGAGATAAAATCATGAGAGTTGTGCCTAGAAGGATGTTGAAGAATTTCACACGGCCGGTGTATTACTGCACTCGAGAATGTAGATATGTCATACCCAGTAGTGGAATTTGAAAGCCAATTTTAACACATCTGCATTTCTGAAATAAACCTCAAACAACCACCTAACACTACATCACACTGTCTTTTACGACAACATTATGGTTAAATTGAGAAATGTAGGAAAACACTTAAAGCCTAACCTACCCCCAACACCATAGCTTAAATGCAACTAAAATAAAGGTAGGGTGTGAAAGTTACCCCTTGCAGGAACCATTTATGAGCACAGCTAGGAATCTAGGAAAGGACGATATTGCAAGGGAGAGTCCATTACTTTAAAAGGTAGTTGCAGGTGCATTAAGTCGTTGTACGGACCCTGACCCACATTTTGGGATAGCCCTATTTGTTTTTCTTAAGCATGTTGCTTAGTACCTTTCTCTAATCATCTGAGATGTAATTAGGGCATGTTGGAAGATTGAAGTTTCTTGCTTGAGCTTATTTGGTTGATGCTTGTGTTTTGTGGTGAGGTTTTGGTACAAATTGCAATTCACCCAGTGTTAGGGCTGATATGCAAGTTTTCCACATCTTAAGTGTTCCTTCTCTCTCTTGGCACCATCTTGAGGAGAGAGAGAGACAGACACCTTGCTTGAGTCTTGGTTGTGTGGTAACATCCTTGGTGATGTTTTAGACACATGTTTGAGGTGTGCCTTACACCTAGATGTGTTGTCTCGGGCTTGAGAGCCCTAGAAAGGTTCCCTATCAGTTTGTGGGTGTGTAGAGTTGCACCCTATCGATTTGTGGGTGTGTAGAGTTGTACCCTATCGATTTGTGGGTATGTAGGGTTGCACCCTATCAGTTTGTGGGTGTGTAGAGTTACACCCTATTAGTTTTTGGGTGTATAGGGTTACACCCTATTGGTTTGCAAAGTGATCATGTCTAATATCCCTATCTCAGACCCGTCGGGTTGGGGTTTTGTACATGTTGATCTTGATCTTCATGTCCATGAATGAAACCATCATGATGTCGCTTCATACATGAATCTCGACATCATCTATACATAAGAACAACCTTCCCAAGATGATGGGAATCTTCCTATCCTCTAACTCCATATCAAGTACTATGAAATCCATCAGGAATATTGTGCCTTTCTCTTTATCTATCATCACCAAGACATCATCCACTCTACCCCTAGGCACTTTTATGGATCTATCTACCAATTGGAGAGTGCAATGTGTCGAATTCAACTTGCCTAAGCCTGGCTCAACATAGACATTTTATGGAATCAAATTCACACTAGATCCCAAATCAAGTAAGGACTTGTATATGTGATGTCCCCCTATATAGCTAGGTATGAGTGGGGCTCATGGGTCTTTTCTCTTCACGGGAAGTGAATGTTGTATGATGGAGCTCACTTGTTTAGTCAACTTCACTTTCTTCAGAATCCTCCCCGTTGACCTTCTCTTCACATTGCATAGGTTCTTGAGGAACTTGGCATATGATGGGATTTGCTTGATAGTATCCAAGAGTAGAATGTTCACCTTCACTTGGCGAAATACCTCAAGAATATCCACATTGTGCTTATTCCTCCTCTTCATTTCTGGTGGCACATCTAGTGCTTCAGTGAAGGGAGGATCATTGGCTTTTGCCTTGCTTGCATCAATGTGAGGTGGAACACTAGGGATGGTAGGATTTGTAGATGAAGTATGAGGTGGAGCACATGGTATCCCAAAATCAATGTGATGTATCACTGAATCATCTTCGGAAATCTCAAACACAACATCACCACTTGGCTACCTTTTCTTTACTTTTTCAACATCTCTTTGACTTGTGGGCTGCTCAAGAGATTACCCACTCCTTAGAACTATCATAGTACTTCCTTGCTCATGGTGGATAGAGGGAGATAGTTGTGTTTGTGGAGGAGGTGGAAGTGACACGTGGTGTTGAAATTGAGGTGGTGGGGAGAATTGAGGTTGGAAAGTGAATTGTTGGGGAAAGGGTGGTGATGGAGGTGGTGGGGTGAGTGTAAGGCTTGGGATCACCTTGGAAGTCATAGATAGGCTGCACTTGCAAGGGAGGCAGACTATGGAAAACTTGAGAATAGGGCATGGGTCCACTTGCTTCATGGTAGCTCATGATGGGTTTTGAAGACAACTTTTCTTCTTACAAAGCAATTATGGAAGATAGATGTTCTACTTTCTCTTCTAGCCTTGCAACATCTTTTTGAACATCATCAAAAAAATTCAATCTAGAGAGAACCTTTTCCTCAAACCTTGAGCTACATTTTGAGCTTTGTGGATCTTGGTATCTATAGGAGTGATGTGTCTTCTTTTCTTCACCATAGAACTCAATAGAATTGACTGGGTGGCAAGGAACATTTGTCATCTGGTTCTTCATGAAGCTCACCATGTCACCAAGAATCTTCATCACTTGCGGGCTTGAATCATTATGAGTAGGAGGTGTCACACCAAAGGAATATCCCCCATCATTCATCATGCTAGAAGCTTGAATTCTTTAACCTTCATCCAACTACTCAAGCAAATGTCATATCTCCTTAGGTGGCCTAGCCATGAAAATGCCTCCACAAGAAGAATCCATTACGTCTTGGTCCTTTAGAGATAAACCAAAGTAGAATGACTGAACTAGATGCCACAAAGGGATCTCATGGTGCGGGCACTCTCTTAAAAGCTTCTTAAATCTCTACCATGCATTGTGGAACTACTCATTGCCCATTTGACTAAATCTTGTCACGACACGCCGCATTTGTGTCAACCTTTCTATAGAGTAGAATTGTCTCAAGAAGGCATTCTTCATTGTTTCCCAACTCATGATGTCCCTTCTTGAGCCTTACCAATCTTTGGCTCTATCTTTGAGGGAGAAAGAGAACAAGGTCAATCAGATTATATCATCACTAGCCGTTGGTATCCTAAAGGTAGAGCATACTTCAAGAAAGGAGTCCAAGTGCTTGTAGGGGTTCTCACTCTCCGAGTCATAGAAGATGGGTAGGAGCCTAAGAAAACCTGGAGGTATGGAGAACTGCACCCCTGGCATTTGATCAACCCTGCTAGCAATTGGCGATTTATAGTTGCTAGGCCTGAAGTCATCTTGAAGCGACTTGTAGGGTGCATTTTGGCCTTCCATCTTATCTTCTCTCGAGTGGCTTGTCACATGCACAAAGCACAACCAAATAAAAGAGAACAAGTTAGTAAACCAATATACACAAAGAATGCAAAGAATAATGAATAAAGAATAGCAATGATGAGGGTGGTAGGAAAAGTCAAAGAAAAACTAACTAGCTAGGTCGAGCGTCTTACTCCCTGACAACGGTGCTCAAAAGCTTGGTGCATCCCCGCCAATGGCATTACACACCACTCAATTGAGATTTGAATGGATGCAACTTTGCGGATGGAGTCACATAGGTGGATTCACTTTTGAATTTATGATGACCTAAACTCAATACACTCATGCAAACTAAAACACTACACCTGTAAGCGTACAGGGTCGTGTTGTAGTATAGGAGGGTGGAAAGTATATGGTCAATCCACAGGGAGAAAAGGGGGCACTAGAGATAAGTTGGTTTTGTTGGGTTGCTACTATGGAAACTAGGGTTAAGGGTTTGAAGGTTGTACTAGGTGAGCAAGAAAGCAATTAAAGGCAAGACTGAAATTTAAGTTAAGCCTAGACTAGATTAAGACTAATTAAGCAGGTAAAGACTAAGCTAGGTATGAAAAGGCAATTTGAGAACAATCTACACTAGGCCAAGCAAAACAAGGCAAAAGAGCAATTAAAGAGCTAAACTAGCAAGAACAAGGCAAAAATAGGGTGAGAAGATATCTAAGAAAGAAAAGAGCTAATTGAGATAACACTAGCTAAGCAAGATGCGAACTAGGGTTTTAAAGCAATTAAGGAAGATGTGGGTTGTTTAGTGTATGTACTTATCAATTAAGTTAGGGGTGACATATGAACATTATGATTCCATTTATATTATCCAAACCAAACAATGAGCTAGAGTCTAATGAATTAACCTGAGCTACTAACTAGCCATGGATATGCTAGGTTGTGTATAGGGGAACTAGTCCGGAACACTCCCCACTACCCTTGTGAGGCTTACTTGGGTTAGAGATTAGGTTCAATTCAATTAGAGTATAGTCAAGTCTAGGTTTCTATATTAGACATTCCTATTGCAATTAGAGGCTAAGGGTAGTAATGGCGAGATGAAATTAGGGTTTTAGACCCCAATTCCCCCACATTGTAGCCTTGAGAAGGCTCCATGCTAGTTGCACTAGATCCACCTAATCTAGTTACTTATATCTCTCACTTAGGCTTAGGGAGATTGATTAAAATGTAGGAAGGTGGGAGGCAACCTAGGGATCCATGAATTGGACCTAGGGGCAATTCCCAAAATTGCCACATATAGCCAATTTCCCTAGATTCCTAGGTGATTTCACACACAAACAAACAAGAAATTTATGAAGAATGAGATAGAAATAGAACATAATCATTAGAAAATGGAATTACAAAGTTTACATATCATTTCCCCCAACATGGTATCAAGGTAACATTTTACACCCCAAACAACCCACCCAAGGGGCCTAGCTACTCATAACAATGCAAAGTACAAGAAGAGAAGAGAAAGAGGAAGAAGTGGACATGGATCTCGGTGTAGATCAGTGAATCCTCCTCTCCAAATGCTGCAAGGTCGAGCTCCTCCTTCTTCTTGGGTGAAATGGTGTGGAATGATGGTGGGAAGTGGATGGAAGGCTTGGAAATGAGGGTTTCGGTGGTGGAAATGGTGAAATGGAGTGAAATAGAGGTGAAAATGAAGTGGAATGGCTAAGGGGTGAAAATGGGGATCTAGGAGGTGGTGGAAGGTAGATAACCCTTACCTAAAGCTGCCACCCCCTATATATAGGTGTGGGGGAAGCACTAGGTCAAGTAGGGGTAGTATGGGAAAAGCAGTATAGAAGTAGCAAGGTTTTGTGAGTAGCACAGACGTGGTGGGTAGCAGTGAGCATGACCGTGGTGGGGTACAATGATCGTTAGAATTAAAACTTGAAAATCATAGGTTGAGGGTCACTTTTGTACTGAAGCTAGCACGACAGTGGTGGTTTAAGGGTAGCACAACCATGGTGGTCACCACGGCTGTGGTGGCTCAAAATGCTCATGCCATTCTTTGCTCCACATCCATTCTACTTCTGTTGTAGCACGGTCGTGCTAGGTGGCATGGACATTCTGGGTCAGATCACCATGGTCATTTTGTGTGGCATGGTCGTGGTGATTCTAGCTTCACTTGAGAATGATTGTTGATTTGCAAGTGACGTAGCACGACCATTCTATGGTACCACGGTTGTGCTGATCTATGGATCAGCACTTTGACTTAATTCTTTGGATTTTCTTCGACATCTTTACTTCAATGGATCTTTGGACACTATGGGTAGATTGAGGGAGCATCGGGCTTCACTTTGGGTCTGTCCAAGGGCATAGAAACTCTAGGATCACTCCTTCTCTCTCTTCCATCAAGCGTGGTCCAAATGCCTGAAAACATGCAAATAATGTCCACAAGTGCATTTACACAAATATGTATATTGAGGGAAATAGCATGTAATCTAACAGGTATAGATGTGATTGAAAAACAAAATGACACAAGATGAAGCCCTAAAGTAGGCTGAATCACCACCCCAAACTTGAAACATACTTGTCCTCAAGTATGCTCCAACTCAATCTCTCTGCAATTTTTCCACAATCAAGAAATGACAAATGTAATGTAAAGGATGATTATTGATGAATGGGATCAATAGTGACTAAGTACATGCATTCCGCCTCTTTCCTCTCCTGCTTTCACAAACCAATCATGAAGATAGCACAAAGCATATGAAATTCAAATATAGTGCATAAAACACACAAGATATCCATATTTCTTTCATGTAGTTCTAGGTAACCATTTCATGATGGTGTTAATCAAGGATGACTAGGAGTGTTGTTTCACCTTCATGATTTCAACCTTATGTTTCAAATTGCACCAAATGACCCATGTGGCTGTAGAAAAGGGCAAAATGAGCTAGGTTTGATGTTTCCTAGCTCAATGGATATGAAAATGGAAGAAAGGGTTGCGGTGAGATTTTGGAGTGCTATTACATAGAGCACTCATCTTTTCTTTACTTAGATGCTCTTAAACAGGAGCACCTTTTATTTTCTTTTTGCATTTTTTCTTTTCCCTTAGAGTAGATAGGGAATATAGTGATAAGAGTGAAGTGGTGAGATGTAGATGTGGCCATCCCAAACTTTTGGAGGTGACCAAAGCTGATATGTGCACTTTGGCATCCTTTCATGAGGCGAAGGGGTAAGAAGATGGTGAATGAATAGTCCGGTCAGAGAGGGGTCACTGGCATGATTCTCAACATAAGGTATCAAGAATGAAAATTAATCCAACACTTCATCCAACAATGTCACACCACATGAATGAACAACCTAAAATTGATACTTTGAACAAGTGATTTCATAGGCACTAAGCGCTTATAGCTTGCTCAAAGCGCAATTCAGCCAAATCATTCACAAACACAAGAGAGGTGATGCACATGTAAAAAGTTAAGAATTGATACCATTTAGAAATAAACAATGATAATTCACTTGCATTTGTCAAAGGTCATCATTTTTTATCCAAAAAGTAGAGATTGGGTTGAAACACACTTTTAGGCAAGAAATCTCAAATTTGGCCAAAATTGGCCAAAATGGTGCAAAGTTGCCTTCAATCACATCTAAGCATGTATCATTGAACTTAAAGTAGTAAATAAGTAAATCCTAGCTAAAACATGAAAAAATTACCAAAAATCTACATGATATACAATACATGACGAAAAGAGCAATTTTTTTTAGAATTACGCAAAAATGGCAAAAAAGCAAACTACATGGCATGCAAGTATGCAGAGCAGGAAAACTCTAAACTAGATAGAAAAAACAAACAAAAAGTAATCAGATGAGATAGGGAATCAACAAAATAAGATGAGAACTGAGGTCTTACCACCCTACCACCCCAAACTTTTAAATCATGATGTCCTCAGCATGAAACTAAAGCTTAGGAATGATAGGGTAGAAGTCATGGTTGTGGAGGTGGTGGTCCTCCTTGTGGTGGGGGTTCTGGTAGTAATGGCCCCAGTAGTCTACCTGTGGAAGCGGGTATGTTTCCTGGTAACCAGAAAGTGATCCCCAAAAATCCTCCCCCCTTTGGGGGTTCCTCTGCACCTGTGCATGCTGATAGTGGTACATGTGGTTAATTTGACGATGCATCTACTACTGATCTTAACACATGGATTGTTGTGTCCTATGAATGGCCTCCAACTATGCATGAATGGTTGTCATGTCGTATGTATTTGTTGGAGGTGGCTGCGCATCAAAATCCTCCCCTCTCGATCGTGTGCAGTGTGGCTGCTCAAAAATGTGATGTTGCTCTGGCACATTTGTCTCCCCTCCTTCATATTTTAAGTCCACTCTTGGCACATTGAACCCCTCTCTTAGGTGTTCCTCCTCATACTATGCTATCACCTTAGAAAAGTTCTCTAGTGGCCCCACATCCATGAGTAGGTAGGTGGCATGGTATGGGAGCTCCAAGGAGATTCCAGGGTACCCGGGGTTTAGAACATAGAAGATTTTTCTATCTCTGAGGGAGATCATTTGGAACCTAGCAAGATAGTTTAGATCAACATATTTGCTTCCTTCTACCTTGGTAAGTTCATCTAGATTGCATCCCATTGTCTTTTCCATTGTGGTGATAATCCCTCCCATGATGAATGGATTTTTACTCTTGGAGGGAATTGTCTTCAAGTGGTGAATCACCATGACACCAATGTTTACAAATCCCCTACTTGCAATTGTGGCCATAACAAACAATTTTTTTTGCAAGCAACACCATTGATTGTCATAACGGCCAAATAAAGTGTTTACTAGGACTTTTTGTAGGTATCTCATGAAGGGGTTGTAAATCTTGTTGGTCTTTGATTTTCCTACAGAAAAAGAATCTTGACCAGTAATTGTCTTCCACATCTTGGAGTAGTCTGCTCTACCACTCTTGTCAAGTCTTCCTTCATTGAATTTCTCTGCCATTTCTGAATCGGGGGAGAAGATAGCATTGATTTGGGAAACTTTAAGCACATGTGTGGAGCTATTCAGCTTGAACCTAATGGCATCTTCTCCCTAGTATTGTACCTTCTCTAAGGTTGCAAAGAACTCATGAGTCAACTCCAAGTAGGTTTCTTCAACCTCATTCAAGATCTTGTACATCCCACAATGTTGCATTTGACCCTTGAATGTGTAGTTGATCCTTAGGGCTTGCACGGTAGTCATACATGCATACCTAGTGGAGATCACCCTCCTTGTCAAGCACTCAGGGTGGAGAGGCCTCAATATGACTTTTCTTGTCATTCCCCTTCCATAGGTTGTTCCCTCTGGCTACTTTCCCACTCATCTCAACATGTCCTATTCTAGCTTGGATACAATGTACACGGGTTCATCTTCCATCTCCTCACTTTTAGTATCATCTTCCTCCTCTTTTGCATTAGTGTGTGACCCTGAACTTGTGTCTAAGTTCAAGGGCACCCTCTCATGTCTTGCACTAGGTCAAGACGAGGAAGTGGAGTGTCTTACTTGAGCTGGTCATGGTGGTAAGCGTGAGGAAGATGCATCATTTGTTTTCTTAGCCCTCCTCTCATGAGTTGGTGCATCAACATTAGTGGAATCCACTATGTTCTCCAACTCTTCGTCTTCTTCCTCCTCCTCATCTTCATGGTTGTTGTAGCTTGGATCTAAAGTGTGGCTGCTGGAGGAGGAGTGGTGTTGGGAAGCGCTCATCTATGTTGACCGTCCAAAGGATCGGGAAATAGAATTTGATGGTGACGAAGCACTACCGGACTACTGTGAATGGGAGGCCCGTTTGGAGCGGCTCTTGCCTTAGGTGAGGATGTCCATTGTATTCTCTACTCCCTTTCTGATTGCCTTGCCCATGCTCTTCATATTTGCATGGTTCTTTGGTGAAAAATGAACACAAACAGCACCAAACATGCTTTCGGGCTATAGGGGCGGATTTTCATTGGAGGTGAAGAAATCGGTGGTGATGGAGGGTGGAAAATGAAGCTTGAGGTTAGGTAAGATGATTAGGGACCAAGTGGAACTCAAATCCAGAGTTTGGGAGCAAGAGGAGTTGATTTGGGGTGAAGGAGGGTCTCCCTAATCGTCAGGCTGTGTGGAACGGCCGTTTTGTGTCACACAAATGTGTTTTGGGTCGTTCTGGCTCAGGTGGAGTCGAGCGACTTAAGTGTTGGATCTGGGCCAACATGGCCGTTCTGGCTAGCACGGCCATTCTGGCGGGATGCTAGCACGGCCTTTCTGGATAGCACGGTCGTGTTGCCCACATCCAAAACTTGAGTTTTCCCTATTGAAATCCAACTTAATCAGCACGACCGTTCCAAGCCAGCATGACCATTCTGGCTGGATGCCAGCACAACTTTTCTAGCCAGCACGGCTGTGTTGCTGGAAGCCAAATCTTGCATTTTCCCTATTGAAAACCACCTTTTCCAGCACGGCTATTCTAAACTAGCACGGCCGTACTAGGCTCTATCAGTTCAAAAATCTTTAGAAATCACCAAATCATTTCATCATTCATAACCCAATCATCTTGAATGATCAATTTAATATTATATCAACCATTTTCACTAAATGTGCCTCATTTCTCAACCTACACCTGTTTCACCTGTCATTTCATCAAAACTAAAACTAAAACAATCAAGTACAAGTGTGCATGTGTGTGTTTTTAGGTTCATGTAAAGATAAAGCAAAAGTATCCAAAATGAGAGATTGGGTGAAAAATTCCCCAAACCTAGGTTGATTGCCTCCCACAAGTGCTGAATTTCTTGCCTTCAACTTTTCTTCTGGGTGATTCTTCATTCACTAATCCATTTGACATTCTCATGTGTCTATTCTTCAAAAACATGTGATGCAGGGGTTTTGAGTCACTTTTATAGGCTAGTTTTACACTCGTTTTATGCACTTATTGGTCATATTTGTGGTTAATATCGCATGATTCAATTCCTTTAGCCTGTTATCCTTGCCTGCATCAAATTTATCTTGTTTTACATTATTTTGTATAGATTATCATATTTCTCGGATTTGATTTGTGTTTTTCTCTCATTTTCAGGCAATTCACAATTCTGGACCCATCGATACCATCGACGGTCTGTCGATAGCATCGACAGAGCAACAATGACAAAGTCAAAGAGGAAGTAGATAGTTTGATACCATCGACACTTTGTTGATGGTCTTGAAAGTCCAACAGTGAGCCAAATATGTATCGACGGGAACAATCAATGGTATCGAGATGCCATCAGGCGCCTTCCAGAAATTGAAGAAAGCATCGGTACCCTAAGGTATGGTATTGACGTTGTCGGATCAGAGTTTTGTCCAGCACGACTTCAATCAGATGGTTGTGTTCTTTTGGCGGCTGTAAGTGGTACCTATACCTAGAAAAAGACGGCCCAAAGTCGTCATTCACGTTGGTTTTGCATTGCATAAGTCCGGAAGGAGGAGAGAGCGAAGAACGGAGCTGAGAGCTACACCCCAGGATATTTTCGAGATGTAGACGAAGTTTTTCATTGCCGGAAGGCTGCAGAATGCTCATCCCACACTGAGAACCACCCGGTTCTTCTCCATTCAGGGGTTACACCATATCCATCCACATTTTCTCCATGTTTTATCCTTCCTTTATGGTGTTTTGTGTTGAGATGAACATGCAGAGCTAATCCCCTTTGTCTCTAGGACCGGAAGTAGCTCGGGAACTCAGTGTATGACTCTTCTTACATAGTTTATCATAATTTGTCTCTCAAATCCATGGTATGATATCGTTTTCTCCATTGCTATCATTGTACTTGATCACCATAATGGTAATCTAATACCTTTAATTGCTTTTGATGAAGAATTAATGGTTAAAAAGAGATGGTAATCACATTAACTAATAAATCGTTTGGAAAAGGTGATGTACGGTTAATGGTGGAAACCTAGAGACATGTTCTTCATGCACCTAGTCTAGAGCATAGGTTACTACTAGCGTGGAACCAACCTAGATTAAGGTAGTGAATTGTATCGTGGAAGTGAGCAATTCTAGCTACAGGCCACTATTTGGAAAGGGAGATGAGTTGTGGTAATTGTGAAGGAATTAGTACAATGAGAACCCGCGGTGAAACCACAATCCTAGAGATTTCTTTTGAATTGATTAAACCAACCATTTAATCGATTATTTTGTTTTCTTTTGTTTTTATTTTTCTTTTTCAAAACAACTTCCAAACTTTTATAATCGGTCTAGCTGATTGCGAGTAGTTAGTAGTAGTCTACCGATAATTATGTTTCCCTGTGTTCAACTCGGGCCTCACAAGGCGTATATTACATTGACGCGTACACTTGCGTCATACGCATGGTAAAGTTGTATCAACATGCATCCATCATTTATACTTAATCTGTTTTCTTCATCCCTTTGATCACAATAATCATCATCAATTGTTCCATCTTGATCTCCTTTTCTCAAATTATCATTCGGACTTGTGAAGTGATCATGTCCAATATCCCTATCTTGGACCCTCCAGGTTGGGGTTTTGTACATGTTGATCTTGATCTTCATGTCCATGAATGAAACTATCATGGTTCCACTGTGTACATGAATCTTGGCATCAGCTGTAGATAAGAATGTCCTTCCCAAGATGATGGGAATCTTCCTATCCTCTGGTTCCATATCAAGTACTATGAAATCCATCGAGAACATTGTGCCTTTCTCTTTATCTATCATCACCAAGACATCATCCACTCTACCCCTAGGCACTTTTATGGATCTATCTACCAATTCGAGAGTGCAATGTCCCAGCTTCAACTTGCCTAAGCCCAGCTCAACATAGACATTGTATGGCATCAAATTCACACTAGATCCCAAGTCAAGTAAGGACATGTCAATGCAATGTCCCCCTATATATCTAGGACTGAGTGGGGCTCCTAGGTCGTTTCTCTTTACGGAAGTGAATGTTGTATGATGGAGCTCACTTGTTCAGTCAACTTCACTTTATTTGGAATCCTCCTCATTGACCTTCTCTTCATAGTGCATAGATTCATGAGGAACTTGGCATATGATGGGATTTTCTTGATAGAATACAAGAGTGGAATGTTCACCTTCACTTGGTGAAACACCTCAAGAATATCCACATTGTGCTTCTGCCTCCTCTTCATTTCTGGTGGCTCATCTAGTACTTCAGTGAAGGGAGGATCATTGGCTTTTGTCTTGCTTGCATCAATGTGAGGTGGAACACTGGGATGGCAAGACTTTCCAATGGAGTATGAGGTGGAGCACATGGTATCCCAAAATCAACATGATGTATCACTGAATCATCTTCAGAAATCTCAATCATAGTATCACCTCTTGGTTGACCTTGCTTTGTTTTTTCAACCTTTATTTGACTTGCAGGTTGCTCAAGAGATTTCCCACTCCTTAGAACTGTCACAACACTTCCTTGCTCACAGTGGAGAGGGGGGGGGGTAGTTGTGGTTGTGGAGGAGGTGGAGGTGATACGAGGTGTAAAAATTCAGGTGGAGGGGAGAATTGAGGTTGGAAGGTGAATTTTTGGGAAAATGGTGGTGATGGAAGTGGTGGGGGCGGAGTGTAAGGCTTGGGATCACCTTGGAAGTGGTAGATGGGCTAAACTTTCTTGGGAGGCATACTATGAAAAACTTGAGAAGAGAGCATGGGTCCACTTGCTTCATGGTAGCTCATGATGGATTTTGAAGACAACTTTTCTTCTTGGAAAGCAATTATGGAAGATAGATGATCTACTTTCTCTTTTAGCCTTGCAACATCTTTTTGAACATCATCAAAAAAATTCAATCTAGACAGAATCTCTTCCTCAAACCTTGAGATATATTTTGGACTTTGTGGCTCTTGGTAGCTATAGGAGTGTGGTGTCTTCTTTTCTTCACCATAGAACTCAATAGAATTGATCGGGTGGCAAGGAACATTTGTCACATGGTTCTTCATGAAGCTCACCATGTCACCAAGAATCTTCATCACTTGCGAGCTTGAGTCATTATGAGTAGGAGGTTTCACACCAAAGGCATATCCCCCGTCATTCATCATGCTAGAAGCTCAAATTCTTGACCCTTCAGCCAACTTCTCAAACAAAGGCCATATCTCCTCAGGTGGCCTAGCAATGAAAACTACTTCACAAGAAGAATCCACTACGTCTTGGTCCTTTAGAGATAAACTAGAGTAGAATGATTGAACTAGCTTCTACAAAGGGATCTCATGGTTCGGGCATTCTCTCAAAAGCTTCTTAAATCTCTCCCCTGCATTGTGGAACTGCTCATTACCCATTTGACTAAAACTTGTCACAACATGCCGCAACCTTGTTATAGAGTAGAATTGTCTCAAGAAGGCATTATTTATTGTTTCCCAACTCATGATGTACCTTCTTGAGTCAGACCAATCTTTGGCTCTATCTTTGAGGGAGAAAGAGAAAAAGGTCAACTGAATTGTATCATCACTAGTCGTCAGTATCCTGAAGGTAGAGCATACTTCAAGAAAGGAGTCCAAGTGCTTGTAGGGGTTCTCCCTCTCCTAGCCATAGAAGATGGGCATGAACCCAAGAAGACCTAGAGGGATGGAGAATTGCTCCCCTGGCATTTGATCAACCCTGGTAGCAATTGGTGATTTATAGTTGCTAGGCATGAAGTAGTCTTGAAGCGGCTTGTGGGGTGCATTTTGGCCTTCCATCTTGTCTTCTCCTGAGTGGCTTTTCACATGCATAAAGCACAACCAAACAAAAGAGAATAAGTTAGTAAACCAATATACATAAAGAATGCAAAGAATAATGAATAAAGAATAGAAATGAGGAGGGTAGTACGAAAAGTCAAAGAAAAACTAATTAGCTAGGTCAAGCGCCTTTCTCCCCAGCAATTAAGCTAGAAAGCTTGGTGTGTCCCCACCAATGGCTTTACACACCACTCAGTTGAGATTTGAATGTATGGAACTCTGTGGATGGAAGCACACAGGTGGATTCACTTTTGAATTTATAATGACCTACACTCAATACACTCACACAAACTAAAACACTACACCCACAAGTGTACGGGGTCGTGCCATAGTATAGGAGGGCAGAAAGTATAGGGTCGATCCACAGGGAGAAAAGGGGGCACTAGAGCTAAGTTGGTTTTGCTGGGTTCCTACTTTAGAGACTAGGGTTAAGGGTTTGAAGGTTGTTTTGATTGTTAAACTAGGTGAGAAAGAATGAAATCTAAGTTAACCCTAGACTAGATGAAGACTAATTAAGTAGGAAAAAACTAAGCTAGGTATGAAAAGGAAATTTGAGAACAATCTACACTAAGGAAAGCAAAACAAGGCAAAAGAGCAATTAAAGAGCTAAACTAGCAAGAACAAGGAAAAAATAGGGTGAGAAGCTATCTAAGCAAGAAAAAAGCTAATTGAGCTAACACTAGCTAAGCAAGATGGGAACTAGGGTTTTAAATCAATTAAGGAAGATGTGGGTTGTTTAGGGGATGTACTTATCAATTAAGTTAGGGGTGACATATGAACATTATGATTCCATTTAGATTATCCAAACTAAACAACAAGCTAGAGTCTAATTAATTTACCTAAGCCACTAACTAGCCATGGATATGCTAGGTTATGTATAGGGGAACAAGTCCCTAACACTCCCCATTACCCTTGCGAGGCTCACTTGGGTTAGGGATTAGGTTCAATTCAATTAGATTCTAGTCAAGTCTAGGTTTCTAGATTAAACATTTCTAGGGAAATTAGGGGCTAAGGGTAGTAATGGGGAGATGAAAATAGGGTTTTGGACCCCAATTCTCTCACATTCTAGCCTTGAGAAAGCTCAATGATAATTGCACTAGAGCCACCTAATATATCTACTTAGATCTCTCACTTAGGCTTAGGGAGATTGATTAAAATGTAGGAAGGTGGGAGGCAACATAAGGATCCATGAATTGGACCTAGGGGAAATTCCCTAAATTGCCACATATAGTCAATTTCCCTAGATTCCTAGGTGATTTCACACACAACCCAACAAGAAATTTATGGAGAACAAGATAGAAATAGAACATAATCATTAGAAAATAGAATTACAAAGTTTACATATCATTTTCCCCCAACATGGTAACAAAGTAACATTTTACACCCCAAACATCCCACCCAAGGGGCCTAGCTACTCATAACAATGCAAAGTACAAAAAGAGAAGAGAAAGAGGAGATGAGAAAGAGGAAGAAGTGGCCATGGAGCTTGATGTAGATGACTAAATCCTCCTCTCTAGTTGTTGTAAGGTCCACCTCCTCCTTCTTCTTTGGTGAAATGGTGTGGAATGATGGTGGGAAGTGGATGGAAGGCTTGGAAATAAGGGTTTTGGTGGTGGAAATGGTGAAATGGAGTGAATGGAGGTGGAAATGGAGTGGAATGGCTAAGGGGTGAAAATGGGGAGCTAGGAGGTGGTGGAAGGTAGCTAACCCTGACCTATAGCTGCCACCCCCCTATATATAGGTGTGGGGGAAGCACTAGGTCAAGTAGGGTTAGTATGGGAGAAGCAATGTAGAAGTAGCTAGGTTTTGTGAGTAGCACGGCCGTGGTGGGTAGGGGTGAGCATAGTCGTGGTGGGGTAGAACGACCGTTGGAATTAAAATGTGAAAAACTCATGTTGAGGGTCACTTTTGTACTAAACCTGGCATGACCGTGGTGGTCACCATGGTCATGGTGGTGTAAGGGTAGCACGACCATGGTGGTCACCATGACCATGGTGGTCACCACGACCATGGTGGCTCAAAATGCTTAAGTTGTTCTCTGCTCCACTACCATACTACCTCTATTATAGAACGACCGTGCTAGGTGGCACGGCCGTTCTGGGTCATTTCACCCTGGTCGTTCTATGTGGCATGACCGTGGTGATTCTAGCTTCACTTGAGAATGACTGTTGATTTGCAAGTGACCTAACACGGCCGTTATGTGTTACCACAGTTGTGTTCGTCTCGAGATCAGTACTTGGACTTGATTTTTTGGATTTTCTTCAACATCTTTGCTTCAATGGATCTTCGACCACTAGGGGTAGGTTGAGGGAACATCAGACTTCACTTTGGGTCTCTCTAAGGGTAGAGAAACCCTAGGAACACCCATTCTCTCTCTTCCATCAAGTGTGGTCCAAATGCCTGAAAAACATGCAAATAATGTCCATAAGTGCATTTTACACAAATATGCATATTGAGGGAAATAGCATGTAATCTAATAGGTGTAGTTGTGATTGAAATACAAAATGACACAAGATGAAGCCCTAAAATAGGGTTGAATCAAGGCACCTTGAGGAGTTGACCTATTTTGGAGGCTAACCACGATGCCCTGGATGGGGGAAGGCTGACACACCTTAGGATGATGTTTCTCGACACACCTCAACCCATAACGCCCAGCTGAACCCTAACCTAACAGTCTGTTACCCTTAGTGTTGCTCTACATACCTATGTTTGCTCATCACAACTTAGGTGTTGATGACTGTTACACTTCAGGGTAGGGCTGCCCAACATGCCTTGGTGTTGCCTGACACCCTTAGGTGGTGTTGGATGATACACCATGGGGTGGTGTTTCCCATCACACCTTAGATGGTGTTGACCATCACACTCTTTAGAGGTGGTAAGCCGATACATATCTTAGTAATGTTGTATCTTGTACCTTGCATAGTGGTAGTTGACATGTTGTGATGAGGACAAGTTGACGCCTAATGGAAAGTGCTAACTGATATGCTAAATGTCAACCCCAAATGATACCTTGTGATGGTGGCTAAGTTACATCATGTTGATGATAGGGTTACCCATTATAATGTGATACCCTATGGGGTGGTTATGTGAATAATAGGGAGTGTTGTTTTCTATAATTTTCATCTCATGATACGCCTTGTAATGATGATGGAAGCAATGATCTAAGGGTGGTTGTTGATCTAACCTTGTAAACCCTAATTGATTAAGAAGAAATTAATCCCTAATGATCTAATGTGAATTGCATGAATCTTATGAGATGGTTATGATGTTGATGTACTGTCCTTCTTGTTGCAAGTCTCTAACCATGTAGGTGATACCAGTTGATAAGCATAGCCAGGTATGAGCTATGTTACGTATGATATGTGTGAATGAACCTTGTGAGGCGTATGTGATGTTGGTGTCATCAAAAGAGGAAGTAAATGGTTGCATGACCTAATGATGGATTATTGACTTGTATGTGATAATGAATTTCTCAATGATGAGAGGAGGGTTGTTACCCCATGATATGTGGTCCTCGTGATGAGAATTGTGGTTAATGAAAAGTATCAAGTGATAATGTGGTGAAATCAGACCTTATATGCTCTAATATGTCCTGGTATTGTGTTATGCCCTTATTTATGTATAATTTGTTTAGAGGTTGTATGTTGTAACTTGATTGATGCTAGTGTTGGGTTTTAGGGGAGATAGAGAAGGTAGCGGAAACAAAACATTTCTTCTCCCAAACCCAGAATAAAGGAATCACATCAACGTCTATACAATAGGAAGGATAGTTTGTAGAGTCGTAACTTCTCCCGAGGCTTGCTCAGAGATTTTACTTCGCGGCTTGCGCGGTCTTCATCTCCAGTCTTGGACGGTGTCTGTGCAGCTCCTGGTCTCACTGAGACTGTCACCTCCTAGTCTCACCGGGACTGTCGGGATTGACAGTTGTCCTCCGAGCGATAGAAGTCTCCTGCCTCTGAAGTAGTCCACACGGACCACCTGGAACTCCGATCTCCTTATCCCATAAGTAATTGGAAGGAGTCGCACCCTCCTGTCGACGTACTAGTCACCGACACACTCTCCTACCACCAGTCACTTTTTGCAGTTGTCTTTCCCTTACTGTGCCTCCCTTATCAGGTAGCACTTGCTCGAGCTCTCTCAATTACCAAAACCAAAGAGAACGACAACTTTGCAGAGCAACTGGTGTTCTAAGTTGTTATTCCTGAGAAGCCCCCAATACCCCTATATATATAGGAGGGTCATGGGATAGGGTTCTCTACCCCGGGCAATGCGGGATTAAAGCAGGAGTAGAAGGATTCGATATTTTCCATAAAAACAACCAACTGTACCACCTGAACTGATCGTTCCATGCATGAAACGGTCGGTTGGGGAGTTAAACCAATCGGTTCACACCTCAACCGATCGGTTGGGGCACCTGAGATGATCAGTTCACTTATGATCTGATCGGTTCATGGTCCTGATCCAACTCAAATTGACTTTCATATTTTTTTTTATTAATCAAATATTAATCCTTATCCAAATTGAATTTGTACAAGTGAAACAAATTGTATTTGCAAAATAGTCTTCTGACTTTCCAAACAATCTCGATTGGTCAGTTGAGCTGATCGGTTCAACTCTTGAACCGGTCGGTCCAGCCTATCCTGAGCCGATTGGTTCATCACATGAGCCGATCGGTTCGCCAACCTGAGTCGATCGGTTCATCACATGAGTCGATTGGTTGGGAGTGCAGACTATGCAAAATCAGTCAATTGTAGTTTCAATCAATCTGATACTCTAATCAATCGGTCCAACACCTTGAACACTATGATACTGAGCTATCAATTGATTGAGTGTTTAATTGAACTACTAAACTCCTTTAGTAATCAATCTAAACATCGTTTTTGGATAAACTCCTCTTCTAGGTTAAATCCTATGTGTGTGACCCTACAAGTCCATTTCACGTTGGCAGTGAAAGTCCATAACATTTATGACTTCACAAGAAAAGAGAGGTGCCTAGTCGCACATCAGTGCTACCCAAGTGAAATAGAAAGTTGGAGAACAACTTTCAATCCTACAATCCATGAATGGTGTTACAGCGAATGTATAATTCCTTTACCACTGATATCCTGAATGAACTCAAGGCATTGAACAATCATCCTGTCAACGTTCATTCACTTTCTTGATCTTAGAGTTGATTGGAGGAGATATGTATGACATCAATATCACATATTGATTCACACATGTGTGCACATGCCTATCTCAATCCTACTCATCAAGTGGCCATGGATATCAAACTCCCTCAGTAGGGACAAATCCCATATCTATCACTCACCCCTCAAAAGCCCCATGTGTCAAAGACACC
Organism: Alisma plantago-aquatica; assembly: GCA_963693085.1. Taxonomy (NCBI): domain Eukaryota; kingdom Viridiplantae; phylum Streptophyta; class Magnoliopsida; order Alismatales; family Alismataceae; genus Alisma; species Alisma plantago-aquatica. Next base: position 918,148,573 of record OY856409.1, read on the forward strand.
CAATCATCACCTTTATAACAACCCATGTCTCAAGACTACGTTTGATGATGTCAAAGTGTACCCAACGACATGTGTTGAGTGTAGTGATTTTAGGTCAAAGAATCACACTCACCACCATCACTGTGAGAACTGAGTGTGATTATCATGTCATGGTTCCATGTGTCAAACTCATTATGGGTCTCTCCGGTACACTTGTTCTCTAACAAGTACCTATGTGCTTTGTTTGATATCTCCATATCATGACTAATGAGATTCTGTCATCAACCAACACCACAATCTAGTCTTGTGTGTCATTGTTGTCTATCTACCTTCCACAATGACATCTGACTAGGGACATAATAAGAATGTACAAACTCTTAGCATCTGTATGATCTCATCGTTCAGGTCCTGAACCTGAAGGCATATGTCATTGAGTACTATCATTCTCTAGACATTGAATTTGTTCTATCACTATCTCATATGACTGAACCAGAAAGAATTGGAAGCTTGCCTTTAATGCTTATCAAATCAATCTTAATGTATCCCATCAATCATCCCATGATTGGCTCTCAAGGCATACATACCAACAGACTCCCACTTGCACTATGAGCCAATCACCATTGAATCATATTCATAGTGATCTTCAAACATGTCTCACATGTTACTATACTCTAGTGCTAACATAGTGAGTTATGGAAACACCTTGCCAAAGTCGGTATTAACTACATGTCTCTCATCTCTTCATTGTACGTCACACGTATGAGATGGAGTTGCCATAATATGTGATCCAGTATTCCTTTGCTAACCTTTAGCCACATTGCATGACCAAGCACTTCTTACTTGTCATTGATGCGATGATTTTGAGTCACATTTATAGACCTTTTTGATATGTATTTTGTGCTTTTATTAGTCATTTTTATGGTTAATATTGCATAATTCACCTATTTTGGTCTTTGCCATCATTTTATGTCAAATCCCCTTATTTTTATCATTTTGAGCATTAATCATCACTTTATTATAATTCGTGTGGATTTATTCGATCTTGTCTTGGAATTTCAGGAAAAACAAGTATCTGCTTCCGTCGATACCATCGACGGAAGTCGATACCATCGACAAGGCCACAGGTTTCCAGCCGAAAGGAGCAGTAAAGAGTCGATACCATCGACACGCAAGTCGATGGCATCGAGATCCCTTCAGGTTGCTGTCGAGGAAGCGGTCGATAGTATCGACACCCAAGTCGATACCATCGACGCATGGAGGCTACAGCGTCGCTAAACGACAAAACCGACGCTACAAAGAGGTCAATACCATCGACCCAAGTCGATGGCATCGAGATGGCCACAGGCACTCGGACAAAAAGACAAGAAGGCTGTCGCTACTACACTGGGTCGATACCATCGACCCGCGTCGATGGTATCGACACCGGCAGATATGCGTTGGATTCAGATTGATTTCAATCGGACGGCTGGAGTTAATTGACGACCTAATTAGGGACTTATACCTAATGACGGCCGCCCAGACGAGATCATCATCTAATTTTCCATTGCACAAGTGCCGAGGAAGGAGAGAAAGGAGAACAGAGGCCAGAAGTTCATACCTGTCGATCCGGACACTGCCGAAGATGGATTTCACCACCAAATGGCGGGAAAGCTCGTGTTCTACGCAAAGGACCAACCGGTTCTCCTCCGTTCAGGGGTTTTCCCATTTAATTCACGTTTTTCATATGATTTCTCCTATTTCTACCATGTATTTGTGCAAGATGATCATGCGGGGCTAATCCCCTCCATCTTTAGGACCGGGAGTAGCCAGGGAATGCATTGTATGACAGTTTTATATTAATAACTCATATTTTCTCTCTTAAATCCGTGGTATAGTTTCGTTTTCTCCATATATTGTTATGCTGGATCACCATAATAATAACCTAATGCCCTTAATCACTTCGACAGAAGGGTTAACGGTTGAAAAGAGACGAAACCTACATTAATCGATAAATCCCTTGACAAAGGAGGTGTAAAATTAATGGTGGAAACTGAGAGATCGTTCGTAATGCACTTAGTTTAGGGAATAGATTACTACGACGGTGGAATCAACCTAAACCTAAGTAGTGAATTGCACCACGACAGTGGGTAATTCTGTTTTCAGGCCACTACCCGGATAGAGATAGAAGATTGAGGAATTATATGAAACCTAATACAATGATAACCCGCAGTGAAACCGCAATCCTAAAGATACTCTTTTGAATTGATTAAATTAACATTTAATCGATTGGTTGCTTTGTTTTATTTTTACTTTCTTCTAATTTTGACAACAAACCCAAAATTGTTATTCGGCTTAGCTGATCGCAAATAGTTAGTAGGAGTCTCCAATAATTCAGCGTATCCCTGTGTTCGACTCGGGCCTCACAAAGGCCTATACTACTCGACGCGTATACTTGTGTTTTAGAGAGTAGTAAAATACACGTCAAGTTTTTGGCGCCGTTGCCGGGGATCAGGCAGAATTGTTGGCACTTCGAGTGCTATGAGCGGTCACTCTAGGCCACAAATTTCTTTTTAATTTTCATTCAAATTCAAATATTTTGTACATTGCACTATAATTGTTATACTCGTGTAAGCATAGTACTGAACTCGAATTTTCTTATTTCAGGTACTGTGTATGGTGCATACACATAGTACAGACTACGACAATCGCACACCCGAGGTTCCGTTTCCGGGACCTGAGGACGGGGAGCATTCTGAGCACGAGTACCAAGAAGAGATAGATTCTGAATCTGAACCAGAAGACATGGCCGAGCCACAGACCATATGGGAGAAGATCAAAGCTTCTTCCTCATCAGCTTCAAAAGGGCCTATAAAAAAGCAGGCGATCAACATACCGACATATAAGATCGATCCAGCGTTGATTAATTTGGTAAAATCAAATGTGTTTCATGGGCTGAAGAATGAGGATCCTGTTGCACACATCAGCCAGTTCGTTGAAAACTGTGACATGGTAAAGATAGATAGGTTTCCACAAGATGCTTTGTACCTCAAGTTGTTCCCAAGTTCCTTGGCAGGAGCAGCAAGAGAGTGGCTACATAATCTAGACGATGAGTTCGTTGAGTCTTGGGACCATATGGTGGAAGTCTTCTTTGAGAGGTTCTTCCCTCCTGAGAAGACTAACGACATGATCCGGAAGATTCACAATTTCACCCAACATGCGGGTGAAACATATTCTGAGACCTGGGAGCGATTTCAGGTTATGTTGAGGAGATGTCTGCATCACAGGCTGGACAAAGAGACACAGGTGAAAATCTTCTATTTTGCTCTCTCCGAGCATGATAGGAGTAATCTGGATTCAGTCGGGTCGGGATTTTTTCTGAATAACACTGACACTAGATGCTGGGAGATACTCAAGAACATGGCGAGAAAGCAGTCCTGGGGAGAAAGAGAGAGAGGCCCAGTTGAGCAAGCACGAGTCGCCAGTGAATCAAAGGCAATGAGAGAGCTGAATGAGAAGATGGATCTTCTCGCAAAGAAGTTACTGCAAAAAGAAGAAAATGAGTCTGAGGATGAGGCTCAAGTCAAGTAAATGAGACAACAACAAGGGTATAGGAACAATGACTACTCATGGAGAAAGGACAAAAAGTTCTCATGGAAGGATCCGAATAATTTTCTACAGGATCCGGAAGCCAAGCCCGCACCAGCTGCAGAGGACAAGAGCACGGAGTTGCTCAATCAGGTCATCAAGCAAAATCAAGAGTTAATGAACACATTTGGGCAGCAAATCAAGCAACAAGGTGAATTTATGAATCAATTTGGGAAGACATTGCAGAGCCATGGGGCTCACATGAGGACCATAGAGACCTCCATGGCGCAGATGGCAGCTGAAATTGCTAGTTTGAAAAAGCCAGCACATCCGGGTTTTCCGGGGAACACCAATGTTCCCGGGGGAAACCAGCAAGCCAAGGCCATTTTACTGAGAAGCGGCAAGAAGGTGTTGAATCCAAGAATGGATGAAACAAGCATACCGCAAGATAAAGTTGAATGTGAAACCACTACGGAGCAGCCCACACCAGTCACATGGCAGGTTGAAGACATAGTTGTGGATGGTAATGATGAACAGGTTGCTGAGGAGGAACCGCAGAAAATGACGCCTTATGTGCCACCTCATCAAAGGGCACAATTCGTTCCGGTCCCCTATCCGAATAGTGCAAAGGCAAGGAAGGAAGATGCACAATTCAAGAAATTCTTGGACAGCTTTAGGAAGCTTTCGGTCAATATTCCGTTATTGGAAGCTATTGAGAAAATCCCTTCATACGGGAAGTTTCTAAAATATGTCATCACCAAGAAGAGGAAGATACCAGATACTGAGGTCGTTGTGCTAAAGGAGCAAGTGAGTGCCTTCATTATGGGCACTCTACCGCCAAAGAGACAGGATCCCGGGTGTTTCAACATTTCTTGCTATATCGGGAAGTTTAAATTTGGAGAGGCATTATGTGATTCAGGGGCAAGCATCAACTTGATGCCCCTTTTGACATTTAAAAAGCTGGGATTAAAGGAGTCACGGCCGAGCAATATGACTATCCAATTGGCCGACAACTCTGTGGTGAAGCCTTATGGAATCTGCGAAGATGTCTTAGTGAAGGTGGATCGATTTGTCTTTCTGGCTGATTTTGTGGTTATGGAGATGCAGGACGAGCATGGTAATGAGCTGTTACTTGGACGTCCATTCCAAGCTACAACCGACATGATCTTAGAGATGGGGAGAGGCCGCTTAACCTTAGGCATAGCAGATGACCGCTTTGAGATGGTCATGCCCTCTAGCACTGCGTCTTCGAAAGCAAAAGAACAATGTAATATGGTGAAACACATGGATCACAACATCTCACTCTGCCTTGGAAAACCATTTTTGGACATGGCTCATGTGATGAGCAAGTTGGATAATGGAAACTTAGCTGTGGATATCATGGAGCAAAATAAGGTTGTTTCTTTGTGCAAAGCTGTTGGATTTCCGAATGATGAGAATGAGGACATTCCGCCTTCATGGGAGGATGATGCAATTGCTATTTCTGTTGTTGATGCATATCCGGAATTGTCGTTAGAGGCTTATATGTTGAATGTTACCTATGATTGGATGAGGAGTAAATCACTTAAGGAGTGCGCTAAAATGCTTCAGATGCTTCCATGCTTCTATGCGAGGCACTATGAAGATTTAGGTGCACTTCCCCCACCGTTGCATTCATCTCTTATCAGCCCGCCAGATTTAGAATTGAAGTTGCTGCCCCCGCATCTCAAGTACGTCTTTCTAGCTGAGAAGGACAAGTTACCGGTGATCGTATCTGCTTACTTGAGTGCGGATGAGGAGGAGAAATTACTGATAGTGCTCAAGAACCACCATGGAGCTTTTGGGTGGTCTGTTGCAGACATCAAGGGGATCTCCCCTACTCTTTGTCAGCATAAGATTCGGCTTGAGGAGGGAGCCAAGCCAGTTATTCAGCCTCAAAGACGTTTAAATCCGAGCATGATGGAGGTTGTGAAGAAGGAGGTCATCAAACTTCTTGCGACAGGAATTATATATGCCATATCAGACTCGACGTGGGTGAGTCCCACATAGGTAGTCCCTAAGAAGGGGGGAATTATTGTCACTAAAAATTTGTTGAATGAACCTGTCACCACCCGATTGGTAACCGGGTGGAGAGTTTGTATTGACTACCGTCATCTGAATGCTGCCACACTTAAAGATCATTTTCCTTTACCATTTATTGATCAAATTTTAGAACGTCTTGTCGGTCAGTCGCATTTTTGTTTTCTGGATGGGTATTCGGGGTATAACCAGATTTCGATTGATCCTTTGGATCAAGAGAAGTCTACGTTCACCTGTCCCTATGGGACTTTTTCTTACCGACAAATGTCGTTTGGTTTATGTAATGCACCGGCGACGTTTCAACGCTGCATGCTCGCCATATTTTCTGACATGGTAGAGCGTTGTCTTGAGGTTTTTATGGATGACTTCTCGGTTTATGGTGCGTCTTTTGATGAATGTCTCTATAACCTAGACAAAGTGCTGCAGCGTTGTGAGGACACACACTTGGTCCTTAATTGGGAGAAATGTCACATGATGGTGACAGAGGGAATAGTGCTAGGACACAAGGTGTCTAGCAAAGGTCTTGAGGTAGACCCGGTGAAAATTGAGGTGATTTCCAAGCTGCCCCCACCAAATTCTGTAAAAGGGGTGAGAAGCTTTTTGGGACACGCCGGGTTCTATCGGCGATTCATTAAGGATTTTTCTAAAATTGCAAAACCTTTATCCGAACTTTTGGAGAAAGATGCGGTCTTCGATTTCAACGATAAGTGTCTTCATGCATTCAAAGTTTTGAAAGAAAAATTGATTTCTGCCCCGGTTGTTCAAACGCCGGATTGGACAAAACCTTTCGAATTGATGTGTGACGCTTCAGATTTTGCAGTAGGAGCCGTTTTGGGGCAATGTGTAGATAATAAGCCCGTTGTGATTTTTTATGCTTCCAAAACTCTGAATGATGCTCAATTGAATTATACAACTACTGAAAAAGAATTACTTGCCGTCGTGTTTGCGTTTGAAAAATTTCGGCAGTATTTAGTTGGATCTAAAGTAGTTGTATGGACCGACCATGCTGCGATAAAATACTTGATGGAGAAAAAGGACGCAAAGTCTAGACTCATTAGGTGGATTTTGCTCTTACAAGAATTTGACATTGAAATCAAGGATAAGTCTGGAATTGAGAATGTAGTGGATGATCATTTGTCTAGGTTAGAAAGGGTGAATGAAAAAGATTTGCACATACCCATAACCGAGACGTTTCCCGATGAACAGCTTTTGAAAATTAATTCTAAAGAACCGTGGTTTGCTGAAATTGTTAATTATTTGGCTTGTGGGATCATCCCGGAAGACTGGTCATATCAAGAGAAAAAGAGATTCTTTCATTCTTTAAGATACTACTTTTGGGATGATCCAATTCTTTTGAAGCAATGCAGGGACGATATCTTACGCAGGTGTGTGCCTGAGGTGGAGTACGAGAGTGTTCTCCACCATTTCCATGCATCGCCTACGGGAGGACACCATGCCAGTTTGCGAACAGCAGCTAAGGTGTTGGAAAGCGGCCTTTATTGGCCAACTTTGTTTCGGGATGCCTACGATTTTGTAAGGCAATGTGACCCATGTCAGCGAGCAGGTAACATTTCAAAGCGACAAGAGATGCCCCTGAATGTATTTCAGGAAGTTGAAGTATTTGATTTGTGGGGCATAGACTTCATGGGACCCTTTGTGTCCTCGAACTCCAATTTGTATATCTTGCTAGCTGTTGATTATGTGTCGAAGTGGGTGGAAGCAATCCCCACAAGGACTAATGATTCTACTGTAGTGTGCAGGTTTGTGAAGGAAAATATTTTCTGCAGGTTTGGGATACCCCGAATGATAATAAGCGATGGGGGTACACACTTCCGGAATCAGAAATTCTCGACACTATTGAAGAAATATGGGGTCAAGCACAACATTGGCACCCCATATCATCCACAGACTCAAGGCCAAGTGGAGGTCTCAAACCGTGAAATCAAGAAGATTCTAGAGCGAACAATGGCATCCACAAGGAAGAATTGGAGTGCCCTACTACCGGACGCACTTTGGGCATATAGAACGGCTTACAAAACACCTATAGGCACTACGCCTTTTAGGTTGGCGTATGGTCGGGCTTGTCACCTTCCGGTGGAATTGGAGCACAAGGCCCATTGGGCGCTTAGAAGGCTAAATTTGAGTTATGATGAAGCTGGGATAAAGAGGATGTTTGAGTTGAATGAGCTGGATGAGTTACGTATGACGACATATGAGAATGCCCGAATATACAAGGAGCGCACAAAACTGATCCACGATCACCATATTGAGCTGCGCACGTTCAAGAAGGGAGATAGTGTTCTGTTGTTTAACTCCCGACTCAAGTTGCACCCTGGGAAGATGAAATCCCGGTGGAGTGGACCATTCGTGGTGGAAGAGGTTAAACTGCACGGTGCGATTTTGGTGCGTGATGGTGATGCCACATTCTTGGTGAATGGACAGAGGTTAAAGCTGTATTTTGGTGAGAATTACAAGAGAAAAGTGAATGAGGTCAAACTCATTACACTTGCGGATGAATGAGATGCTCGGAAGCCGTCTAGCCTAAGACGTTAAATAAGGGCGCTTGTTGGGAGGCAACCCAACCATCGGTACATTAGGATAGTTTAATTATAATCATAGGTTGCTTTAATTTCATTAAAATTTTAGTGTAAAGAAGATACATTGATCCGTTTGTTCATTGTGCAGGCTGAGGCAGAGTCGATACCATTGACACACTGGTCGATGGTATCGACATAGGTTCAGGCTGACAACTGCAAGGTTCGTTCTGAGTCGATACTATCGACGGTCACGTCGATGGGATCGACACACCTACAGGCAGGTCGCGCAACAGCTGTCGATGGTATCGACACAGCAGTCGATACCATCGAGATCTCTGGAGAAGTTCAGAGTGATTTGTCTCAGTCAACTCGATACCATCGACGGCCTCGTCGATGGTATCGACATGGTCACAGGTCGAAATGACAAAGTGGCGGTGTCGCAATGCAGCCAAGTCGATGCCATCGACACCTGTCGATGGTATCGACCATCCATGTCACCGATCTGCACAAAGAAATCGACGACGATCGCGGCGTCCACATCATCGATCTGGGTGCAGCTTCGTTACTATCGACCTATGTCGATGGTATCGACACGTCAGCAATACGGATTTCAAGATCAAGCAATCGTCAGTCGTCGATACTCGCGAGGGGGCCGGATAGCATCGAGACGTGTCGATACCATCGACCCGCATCGATGGTATCGACGGGTCAACAGTGGCGCCGACCAAGTCTATATAAGGAGAAGCAATATGTCATTTGACGTCACACCTTCAGAGTGATCTCCTCCTTTGGTGTCGAGCACTCCCCCGAGCTATCCAAGAGCGAAGAGCACCAGCACTGAGCGACGATCTTCCCCGAGCGGAGATTCATATCTCCATTCTTCTCCGAGCTCTCCTTCTAATCCTTGTCTCTTCGCCATCACAGTGTGTACCGCTGGAGCTTCTTCCTTGCGTGCTCATCTGGACGACATTCCCAAGTTCGTGCCACCACCTCCATCATCAGTGGCATGTCCTCGCCTTGTCCACCCTTCTGTGGAGGTGAAGAAGATCTTCGACGAAATCATGAAGTGCAAGATCGAGCCAACCCGGTATGTGGATCCGGAGATGCTCCGTGATCTTGGCTTCAAGGCAAACTTGGACTACGTGCTCAAAGGACAAGCACACCAAACGGGCCGTGGCCATGACGAGCTGGAGTGCCACGAGGACGGTCAACCTTTCTTCGGTGAGTGGCCGACATATAAGGAACTGGTGGAAGAATTCATGGCATCCCTCGACGTCAATGTCGTGCCAAACGAGATATCCGCCAGTGACCGTGAGTGGGAGAAGGGACAGGTGTCTTTCCGGCTCTACAACCATGACTACACCATGACTCTGGAGCAGTTCAATGACATCTTCAACTGGAACAGTTCCAAGTATGACTACCGCCGCCCAGATAACCACACCGATTACGCCGCCATCTTCGCCGAGTTGGTGACGGTTCCGCATGGGAGGTCGGTGAGCTACCATAATGCCGCGGTAGCCGACTTTGAGCACCCGTTTGCACGGGTCTTGCACAGGATGCTGAGCTCTACCATCTTTGCTCGAAGCGATCTTGCTTTGAGCAAATTCCAGGAGTCTGATCTTTTCTTCCTATACAAGCTCCTGACGAGACAAGAATGCAACTGGGGTGCATTCTTTCTACACCGAGTGTTGGCGGTGAAGAGGAGCACGAGGAGAGCCCTGATTCATTTCGGCAGGCTAGTCACCAGGATAGCCCTTTACTTGGGCTTGAATATCGATCAGCTGACTCCTCTTACTACGAGAAGCAAGGTCAACTTGCAACATCTTCACCGGGCCAACCTAATTCTTCTCCGAGATGGCGTGGCATTTGCGCATTGCCACGTGAATCAAGCGTACCAGGAGTGTGCACTGCCGGATCCCGTCTTCAACATCGAGGGCGCACAGCATTTCAGATGGACAATCATAGCCATCGACTCCGATGAAGAAGAAGGCGGCAACGATGGTGGCAATGACGACGAGGCGGCGGAAGAGGAGGAAGAGGCATTCACACCTCTTCGGGCACGCGTAGCACCCCGGAAGCGTCCTCGGATGCATGCAGGTGCTTCGTCATCTTCTCCTCATCCGCCTCCACCACCGCCGTCCTCGCAGCAGAGCGAGGATGTTTATTCTATGCAGGGCATGTACAGCATGCTCCAAGACATTCAGCAGACGCAGCACAGCCACACCGCTGCATATGCCGGTATCCAAGACACCACCGACCGGCTTTTCATAAACCAACAGGCGATATTCGAGAATGAGCACCTTCTTTTCGCCAATCAAGAAAGCATCCATGATCGGCTGCATAGGATGGAGCAGCAACAGCAGCCATTCTACGACCACTACTGGAGTCAGGGTTATTTTGGTGGGTATCCACAACCTCCACCAATGCCCCCGTATGAGCCGAACTTCCAAGGGCAGTTCCCGTCTTGGGACCCCACTTCTCCGCAGCCACCTCCACCTCCACAAGAGTGATCGGGTATCTCTGTTCCACTCTTAAGTTTGTTTTTGACTATGAGTCCATAGTCAGATTCAAGCTTAGGGGGGTAGTTGGAATAGCTCTATCTTTTATTGTTTTAGTTTTTAGCATTGTTATTTGTTCTTGCATCTTTATTTTTTGTAGGATCCACGTGCTATCTAGCGTAACTGTGGATGTCGTAAAAGTTTGTCATCTTGCTGTTAGTTCATGGGAATTTAAGGAAAATTTAAAAAATTTTGTGTCTTGGATAGCTTGCTTTGGTTGACCTTGGGGAACACATCCTACGAAAATGATTGATTATGTCAAATTTAAAACAACATTTCACATTTGTACTCCTAATGATTCATGAAAAGTGGACAGTAATGGTTGTTGAGCCTAACCTAACCAAATGGTAATGAGACCTTAATTGGATATAAGAGAGAGAACCCTCTAAACTACTACACAGGTTAGTAAGGAGGGACACATAATATCTTTCTAAGGTTCAGTCATCTAATCTTGTGATCATTCCACTTCATTTTTCCTTAATCCACCTAAGAATTGGAAGTAAAGTGCAGTTTTAATTCCTTCTTGTGTGCATAGCATGTAGATAGGACTTGCATTGATATTTTCCATACTTTTGCATAAAAAGAAAAAATATAGGGATTCATGCACATTACCTTTAGGTGCATGCCATGTAGTTGCACTCATTATTTTCATGCATAATGTATACCATGTATCTCAATTTTTCCTCAATGGTGAATTGAATTGTTCCATACCTTCTAAATATTGCAAAAATATTTCTGAGCATGAAGAAAATAGCCCAATAAGCTTATCTTTAAGCAATTATGGATATGTGGGATATATATATATATATATAAATTCTGAAAATCTGCAATACATAAAAGAAAAAGAAAACAAAAGAAAAAAGAATTTAGAAGACAGTGAAATAAGAGGGAGAAAGGAACATGATATCACTCGCATCACAGGAAATTGAGTACATGATGTAGTTTGACTAGATATCCATCTCATTTTGAGGTGGAAGGTTAGTGCATGCATCATTTCACCCAATTTCAGGCATTAGGGCATTTTTAATGTACATTGGCATCATTTAGGACATTTTGTATTATGCATGTTGAAACTGTACAATACTTCCAAGTTCTTCCATGAGCCACCCATTTTCATCCACCCGTTGCTCGGATTGGTAGGCCACAGTGAAATTCTCCTCACTAATGATTATCAGGAGAACTGCTTCCATGTAGATGGTAGTTAGGGCGAGCAACGTAGCATAGGCGATCACAAGATGCAGCAATGCTGAATCGGCGAATTTTATTATGTTAACTGCCTTATGTGATAGTGTTCATCGGTTTGGAGGTTAATTTCTTTTATTGATGATTACTGTCGCCTTTAGGGTAATTACCGTTTTGTGGTTAGAGAAGGCCGGTTTGAGAACGTTCAGTGGGAGTCACATGGGATGTTGGGTTGGTGTGTTGTTTTTCAGTTGACATTTGCAATTCTATTCTAAGTATTAGTTGCTCGAGGGAGAGCAATGTTCAAGCTTAGGGGAGTTTGATGCGATGATTTTGAGTCGCATTTATAGACCTTTTTGATATGTATTTTGTGCTTTTATTAGTCATTTTTATGGTTAATATTGCATAATTCACCTATTTTGGTCTTTGCCATCATTTTATGTCAAATCCCCTTAGTTTTATCATTTTGAGCATTAATCATCACTTTATTATAATTCGTGTGGATTTATTTGATCTTGTCTTGGAATTTCAGGAAAAACAAGTATCTTCTTCCGTCGATACCATCGACAAGGCCACAGGTTGCCAGCCGAAAGGAGCAGCAAAGAGTCGATACCATCGACACGCAAGTCGATGGCATCGAGATCCCTTCAGGTTGCTGGCGAGGAAGCGGTCGATAGTATCGACACCCAAGTCAATACCATCGACGCATGGAGGCTACAATGTCGCTAAACGACAAAACCGATGCTACAGAGAGGTCGATACCATCGACCCAAGTCGATGGCATCGAGATGGCAACAGGCACTCAGACAAAAAGACAAGAAGGACGTCGCTACTACACTGGGTCGATACCATCGACCCGCGTCGATGGTATCGACGCCGGCAGATATGCGTTGGATTTAGATTGATTTCAATCGGACGGCTGGAGTTAATTGACGACCTAATTAGGGACTTATACCTAATGACGGCCACCCAGACGAGATCATCATCTAATTTGCCATTGCACAAGTGCCGAGGAAGGAGAGAAAGGCGAACGGAGGCCAGAAGTTCATACTTGTCGATCCGGACGCTGCCGAAGACGGATTTCACCACCGAGAGGCGGGAAAGCTCGTGTTCTACGCAAAGGACCAACCGGTTCTCCTCCGTTCAGGGGTTTTCCCATTTAATTCACGTTTTTCATATGATTTCCCCTATTTCTACCATGTATTTGTCCAAGATGATCATGCGGGGCTAATCCCCTCCATCTTTAGGACCGGGAGTAGCCCGGGAATGCATTGTATGACAGTTTTATATTAATAACTCATATTTTCTCTCTTAAATCCGTGGTATAGTTTCATTTTCTCCATATATTGTTATGCTTGATCATCATAATAATAACCTAATGCCCTTAATCACTTCGACAGAAGGGTTAACGGTTGAAAAGAGACGAAACCTACATTAATCGATAAATCCCTTGACAAAGGAGGTGTAAAATTAATGGTGGAAACTGAGAGATCGTTCGTAATGCACTTAGTTTAGGGAATAGATTACTACGACGGTGGAATCAACCTAAACCTAAGTAGTGAATTGCACCATGACAGTGGGTAATTCTATTTTCAGGCCACTACCCAGATAGAGAGAGAAGATTGAGGAATTATATGAAACCTAATACAATGATAACCCGCGGTGAAACCGCAATCCTAAAGATACTCTTTTGAATTGATTAAATTAACATTTAATCGATTGGTTGCTTTGTTTTATGTTTACTTTCTTTTAATTTTGACAACAAACCCCAAATTGTTATTCGGCTTAGCTGATCGCAAATAGTTAGTAGGAGTCTCCAATAATTCAGCGTATCCCTGTGTTCGACTCGGGCCTCACAAAGGCCTGTACTACTCGACGCGTATACTTGCGTTTTAGCGCGTAGAAAAATACACGTCAGTCATCAAAGATCGGAATATCTATAAGTTCATCTCATGAACTTCCAGATCCATATAGTATCCACTAATGTTCTCTAACACATGGATACTCGACTTTTCCTTTTAAAACAACTTTATTGGAACGTTTCCATTTATCAACAAACATTCACTTTTATATATCCCATATATACTACGATTAATTTTCTGTCCTTTTCGGAAGTTTGCATCAGTGTAACTCTTTACAGTGAACCCTTCCTTATGTCCATAGAACTAGTACTTCTCAAGTACTTATCAAGTTCTTATGGTATTCCAGTAACCCTTACTGGAACTAGATAGACATCCACTCGTCATGTCCCACATATGAGTTATCAGGATGAGCACATCATATTGTCATGTCATACATACAAGATGATGAATGCATTTTATTCTTTCTATGTCCATACATGCAAGATAATGGGATGATTACATACATGATATATCCATATCTATTCTTAGTGTTCCCATTCTTCATAAGAATTGGACACTTGGCCTTGGGGTACTAGCTCCATGTAACATGGACAAGTTTTCTCCCACTGAATCTACGCACACTAAACCCTTCAGTATAGATTACCAATGTATGCTCTCTCTATTCAGGTCAAGAGGTTTTTGAGAACTATCTCTATAGATCTCTATTCCTATCACATAGGAAATGTCTCTTTCTTCCTTAAAGATAATTTCCAATTTTGATTTCCATTCTAGAACATTTCAATTTCATATCAACATGTGGAATGTGAATGCGCTCGCACTAAATCACAGATCCCTTCTTTATCTTTGACATATCAGTCAAACCCTTTGACTATATTATCAAAGTAATGATCCAGCTCTGAGTTGCTTATACTTAATCAATCACATTGATTAGTTTATTGTAACTTATAGACTTCATTTGCATTAATGGATGCATAAACCTTATAGGTTGTGTCACGTACACATCCTTGTTTTATTCCTCATAGGAATGTGGTTTTAGTATCCGTATGCCAAATCTCAGTCATTAAGTTGCAATCAAAAAGCATCATCCTTCTCAAAATGTTATCCATGTGTCTTAACGCTTAAGACTCATTCACACTTATGGATTTCATTCCAATGGGTGCTACCATCAAGGTCATACCTTATGGTTCACATGGAAGTCATTTAGGATGTAATGGTCATAAATCATAACTCAAAATTTGGTTCCTCATATTCATCTAGATAGTTGACTCATCACATGACCAACTCATCACATAGATAATCGAGGTGTATCTGTCAAGGATATAAGAACTCACAACCCTTTGTGATTCTTAATGTCCTTTATTAGTGTAGGGTATTCTTTATTTAAGAAGAATTTAGTTATTTGATAATCATCCTCTAACTCCTTATAGTATGACTCCTTCTTGATTCAGACATCACCATGCCTTAATCATGAGTTCACTATGATACACTATCATAATCACTCATAAGGTTCTCAAACATTTGGTTCAAGTATTTCATTCATTGATCTCATCAAGAATTAACACTTTACCAAATTCGCACTTCATCTATGATATTCTTGAACACTTCAAGATATTCATATCGGTATTTCTCTAAACACCATTTGAAGTATCATCATTAATTTCAATAGGTATGTAAATACATCACATGTATTATACCTAATAGGATAATCATTCTCCCCCAACCACTAGTGAAGATTGATTAATCATGTCTAAGAGATTCATGTCTCTTACTAGTTCTCTAACCAAAAGAGTCTAGCTTGTCCATCATATGGAAACTAGAAATGAATTTCTCATGACTTATGCTAATTGATTGTTTGAGTCATCAATAACTTTTAGGTATCACTTTATCTTATGCATATCAAGTACTACAAGATAAACAAGGCATTGCCACAATGATTGAAACATCAACTTTATTGATTGACATCATTGTCACACAATATGCAAAAATTAAAGTGTTTCTATTCATTGGCAAATATGAAATAGTAGTTCATAACTCTATTACATGCCTTCAAGGATGAAAATAAACTAAAGTACTCCTATCTATGGCGGCAACACTTGCCCCATTTATTGAGTGCTTTGCATTTTATATCTTGGTATCATATGCCACAAAAATGTTACAAGTTTATTTCATGACACCTTCAGGTGGAGACGTCTGTCGCCTCCTTCTTCTTTAGTTCTTCTAGATAGAGTGGACAATTCCTTTTCCAATGTCTTGGCTTTTGATAATGGTGGCAATTGCCTCTCTTGGTCACGCCTCCCTTGGCCTTGAGAGTTGAAGATGACTTGGGCTGCTGGCTAGCATCAGAACCTTTCTTAGCCTTGCCCTTGCCTTATGCTTGGACTTTCCTTTCTTGTCGTTGATCATCATCACAAACTTAGGCTTGTCCTTCTTCATCTGTGTCTCAGCTGTCCTCAACATGCCCAACAACTCTGTCAATGGCTTGTCAAAGTTGTTCATGTTGTAGTTCATCACAAACTGACTGTAAGATTCTGGCAACGATTGCAGTATCACATCAGTAGCCAACTCTTGGCTCAGGGACAATCCCAATCTTGTCAGGTTCTCCACATACCCAATCATCTTGAGCGTGTGAGGACCAACTGGATCTCCTTCTGTCATGATACACTTGAACAGCGCCCTGGAGACATCATATCTCTCTTGTCATGCTTGATCTTCATACATGTTCTTGAGATGTTGAATCATCTCAACGACACCCATGTTCTCTTGTTGTCTCTACAACTCGTGGTTCATGGAGCACAACATCAAGCACTTTGCATCAATGGCATCATCAGAATGCTTCTTATAAGCATCCCTTTCTGCCTTTGGTGTGGTAGGAGGAGGTTCCTTTGGAACTGGAGTATCTAGGACATAGAGTTTTTTCTCTTGACTGAGAACAATTCTCAATGTCCTAAACCAGTCATGGAAGTTAGTCCCATTCAGCTTATCCTTTTCAAGGACCGATCGCAATGAAAAGTGATTGTTGTTTGTTGTCATTTGTACTACAAAAGGAAATATATGCAATTTTAGTCCAAAACTGAATTTTGACTTATTTTATTGATTTGAAAATTTGACAATATAATTAGGACTTTAATTAATTATTGCTCCCACTATTTTTGTTCAAATTGGTAGCCCTCACCATCAATTCGGAAGATTGCAGTGAACAAACTTATAGTGGGTCAAGATCTTGAAATCCTCTATCATGGACCAGCTAGGGTTGTCACCCACAACTTAGATCTTCCAGGTAGGCAAATTTTGCCAATTGCATCATATGCAACTCTTGAAAGATGTCATATGCAACTCCTTGCCATGATCACCTCCATGCCTCAAGGTGCTAGATCCTATCTAGGTCACCTTGTTAAGTCCGACCCAAAGCCAACATGATGAATATGCACCCTGCTAGGGCAGACCCACACATTCATCCTTCACGCTTCCACGAGATAGATGGCGCACCACGCTAGGGCATTCCCACACTTGGTCGATCAAGCTTCTCACATGTGTCGCATTTAAAAGGCAACTAAAACTTTAATATTTAATGAGGGATTTGGTTTTTATAGGTATATATACATATCCAATCACCACAATATCATATACATGCTATATCCCACAGAAAACATGTGAAACAATAAAAGCGATGATTGTGGCCATCCTAATGTGATTCCTTGAGCCAAGAGGAATCACGGTCATCTAGGTCTACATCACATGTAACCTGTATAAGATGAAGTGTTATAGCCATCTGAGTTGATCAACTCATCACATGAATGACATGATCACCCTGGCCGGTCGTCTGGGTGCCACCAGCTGATCGGTTGGCTCCTCCAACCGATCGGTTCGCCTAGTCGTCGTACATCTCCTCATGTCCGCCACCTAATCGTCTTGCTCCTCAAACTAGTCGTCTGGACCACCAACCAATCGGTTCACTCCTTGAACCGATCATCTCAGTTGCGTCAGGTTGTCCGTCATTCTTTGACATAATAGGAAATAAAAGATCTATCCTATTTTACATTTAAATTGGGAAACGTCAAGTTACATTCAGGGGGAGAAAAGGTAGGAAATAAATCTCGAGCTATCTTGAGTTACATTAGGAATAGGAGATAGGGAATCAATGTGCATACAGAGATGCAAGCAACCACATACAACCAAGAACACATACATAGGGTTTATTGGCCATAACCACACTATACATCCACCACAAAACTTGTTTAAGGGCGACGCGTATCGAGTGCATTTATATTACATATCATATATGTAAATTGGGAATTTGTGGACATAGGATTGGACATGCATAAAGCCAATTGCATTCGCATCGTATGCAATAAATAGAGGTGACAAACCAAAATTGAACATATCGATAATCCTAAAGTATAGAGCAGTTGATGTGGCTCTGATACCACTTGCGGGTTTTAGGGGAGACAAAGAAGGCAGCGGAAATAAAAAAATTTCTTCTCCCAAACCCAGAATAAAGGAATCGCGTCAACGTCTATACAATAGGAAGGATGGTTTGTAGAGGCATACCTTGTCCCGAGGCTTGCTCGGTGACTTTACCTCACAGCTTGCGTGGTCTTCACCTCTAGTCTTGGACGGTGTCTGTGCAGCTCCTAGTCTCACCAGGATTGTTGCCTCCTGGTCTTACAGGGACTGTCAGGATTGACAGTTGTCCTCTGAGCGGCAGAAGTCTCCCGCCTCTAAAGTAGTCCACATGGACCACCTGGAACTCCGATCTCCTTGTCCCACAAGGAATCCGAAGGAGTCACACCCTCCTGTCGGCATACTAGTCACCGACATACTCTCCTGCCACCAGTCACTTTCTGCAATTGTCTTTCCCTTGTTGTGCCTCCCTTATCGGGTAGCACTTTCTCGGGCTCTCTTGGTTACCAAAACCAGAGAGAACGACAACTTTGCAGAGCAACTGGTGTTCTGATTTATTGTTCCTGAGAAGCCCCCAATACCCCTATATATATAGGAGGGTCATGGGATAGGGTTCTCTACCCTGAGCAATGTAGGATTAAAGCAGGAGTAGAAGGGTTTGAGATTTTCCACAAAAACAACCAACTACGCCACCTGAACCGATCATTTCATGCATGAAACGGGTAATTGGGGAGTTGAACCGATCGGTACACACCTCAACCGATCGGTTGGGGCACCTGAGCTGATCGGTTCACTTCTGAGCCGATCAGCTCGTGGTCCTAATCCAACTCAAATTCATATTTGTTTCCGATTAATCAAATATTAATCCTTGTACAAATTGAATTTGTACAAGTGAAACAAATTGTATTTGCAAAATAGTCTTCTGACTTTCCAAATGATCTCGGTTGGTCAGTTGAGCCGATCGGTTCAACTCTTGAACCGGACGGTCCAGCCTGTCTTGAGCTGATCGGTTCATCACATCAGCCGATTGGTTCATCACATGAGTCGATCGGTTCACCAACCTGAGCCGATCAGTTCATCACATGAGCCGATCGGTTGGGGGTGCAGACTATGCAAAATCAATAAATTGCAGTTTCAATCAATATGATACTCTAATCAATCAGTCCAACACCTTGAACACTATGATATTGAGCTATCAATTGATTGAGTGTTTAATTGAACTACTAAACTCCTTTAGTAATCAGTCTAAACATCCTTTGTGGATAAACTACTCTTCCAAGTTAAATCCTATGTGTGTGACCCTACAGGTCCATTTCACGTTGGCAGTGAAAGTCCATAACATTTATGACTTCACAAGCAAAGAGCGGTGCCTAGTCGCACATCAGTGCTACCCAAGTGAAATAGAAAGTTGGAGAAGAACTTTCAATCCTACAATCCGTGAATGGTGTTATAGCGAATATATAATTCCTTTGTCACTGATATCCTGAATGAACTCAAGGCATGGAACAATAATCATGTCAACGTTCATTCATTTTCTTGATCTCAGAGTAGATTGGAGGAGATATATATGACATCAATATCACATACTGATTCACAAATGCGTGCACACGCCTATCTCAATCCTACTCATCAAGTGGCCATGGATATCAAACTCCCTCAGGAGGGACAAATCCCATATTTATCACTCACCCCTCAAAAGCCCCATGTGTCAAAGCCACCCAATCATCACCTTTATAACAACCCATGTTTCAGGACTACATTTGATGATGTCAAAGTGTACCCAATGACATGTGTTGAGTGTAGTGATTTCAGGTCAAAGAATCATGCTCACCACCATCACTGTGAGAACAGACTGTGACTACCATGTCATGGTTCCATGTTTCAAACTCGTGATGGGTCTGTCTGGTACACTTGTTCTCTAACAAGTAGCTATGTGTTTGGTTTGATATCTCCATATCATGACTATTGATATTCTATCATCAACCAACACCACAATCTAGTCTTGTGTGTCATTGTTGTCTATCTACCTTCTACAATGACATCCAACTAGGGACATAATAAGAATGTACAAACTCTTAGCATATGTATGATCTCATCATTCAGGTACTGAACCTGAAGGCATACATCATTGAGTACTGTCATTCTCTAGACATTCAATATGTTCTATCACTATCTCATATGACTGAACCAGAAAGAATAGGAAGCTTTCCTTTGATGCTTATCAAATCAATCTTAATGTATCCCATCAATCATCCCATGATTGGCTCTTAGGGAATACATACCAACAACTAGCAAATACTTAAATGATCCAACTAATCTAGTAAAACCTCATCATGTAGGTTGCCATGTGCCATAGATCCATTCAGTGTCAGTACTTGTTGAATGGTGAAATGAGTTTAACTCAGAGCACATATTTTTTAATATTCGGGGGTGTGGATGAATATCCCCTTACATCCAGGAATATGTGACATAGGATTGATTATGGGCCATACCTAGAAGAGTACATCTTTGGACCATAGCTCAATAATATGTGACATAGGATTGGCTATGAGCCATACCCTGGAAGTGTGCAGCTATGGGTCGTAGCTCAGTTTCACTAGTGTTGTGACCTATACCAAGGCAGGCTAGGTTTGCATAGCTGTACTATATGTCACTGGAAGCAGTTTGATTGGTGATGTCACTACATGTTTTCACTCATGTACTGGCCACGAGGTGGTGAGGTCATGGATTCTGACTCTTCTACTAGACCTGGTATGGAACTGATTTTGACTTAACAATGGTCAGTTGGATTTGGGTGGTACGACTCAAATCCTCAGGGCATAATAAAATACATAATCAGTTGTATAGTATATCTATATAGGATCAAATACGGAAACATTGGATGATGCCTTGCTTGATCTGTATACAAAATTGTTGATAGGAAACATACATGCTCTTCATATTCCTTTTAAATGATTAAGATGTTTCAAAATTCAATAGTAATTGCTCATCATGTTAATGATGAATACCTGCTTCTTATAGTTGTAACCATACTACTTCTTTATTTTATCTTATCTATGATAATAATAGAGTTGGTGGAGAGTTATATCTCCTGATGAGATTTAGAATCTCACCCCGTGGGTTTCTCACATCCTTTTTAGGTGGACATGCATGAGGGGCTAGAGATAGTGCGGCAGAGGTTGAGGAACAGCAAGAGAGACAGTAGCTGATAGGTTGGAAGTGTTGATGGATGTCCTTTTTTGATAGAGACCTAGCTCCATCCCTATACACTCAGGTCATTGGGGATGTTTTGTAGACGTTTTGAGGATGTGCTTTCGATATGTGGTTGTCTTGTGTGTCCTGTTGTACATAGTTGTAATGGATGTATGCATATATGTTTCAAAATAGGTTCTCTAGTAACAGGCTGATGGCACACCCAATAAGTGCTTTGAGGCATGAAAGCACATGTATGTAATGGTTCTTGCTGTTTGGCAGCTTTTTATGAAAAAGGTTTTAATTTTTTGTATTTTTCAATAATTTGGTTACATAATCTTCTTTTGAAGTTTTGTTTTGAGTAATCTCGTTTTTGTGTGGGATGTCATATTTAGTTGGTATCAAATCTTTAGGTTTGCTGAGGCTATAGGGACCTAGGATTGGGGTTTGTGTCTTTTCTAGTATCCCCCAATCTTTCTTATAGTGACTTCTGCTTATGCAAAAGAAGAAAAGAAATATTAAATATGTCTGGAGAACATGAATAACATGTTGTCTAGAGCAGTGTTGGCGCACCAGGTGGTGATGTAAGGAACCAGGCACAAGAAGATTGGATGCCTAAAGTCCCCAGTTTGACCCAGCCATGGTTGAAAACCCTACCTTCCAATATCTTTTGGGCAGTTTATGGCTACTATGACTCATATGACGGACAGGATGCCTACATCTTAGCCTAGGGCACCAGTTCCCCATACTGAATCTTCGGCTACTGGGAAGACTTCTGAGTGGCTCACTGTGTTGGGGCGATAGAGCATGTTGGGACGGCTGATCCGGCATATGTGGATTTGTGTCTTACTAAGATGGAGAAGGCCCTCAAGATCCTTAGTATCCCTAACAAGGATAAGGTGAATCATGTCATGTACCTCCTGAGGGGGAGTGCTAGCCATTGGTGAGTCATAGAGGAGGAGAAGAGGCCAAGTGTTATGATTAGTTAGGAGGAGTTCCAACATGAGTTTGTTAGTCGGTACTTTCCTCAGACGTATCTTGATGAGAAGATCATCTAGTTTGAGAGGATTCGACAAGGATCCATGACGATCAATGAGTATGAAGCAAGGTTTATTGAGTTGTTGAGGTTCTATCCTCACATGGCTGCCACGGAGGATGAGAAGATTCATCATTTTGAGAAGGGGTTGAATGTTGAGTTGTCTACCTCAACAGTGGACTTAGAGAATCAAGAGGGGTTTGTTGTGTTTGTGGAGTTTGTTAAGAGGATAGAGTGGTCTGTGAAGGAGAAGAGAGAGGCAAGAGCCAAGAAGAGGGTTGCACATAGGCCTGGAAAAAATACTACAATCTGACTCAACTCGACCCGACCTGACCCAAAAATTGGGTTCTTAAAGCCTAAATTAGGGTTCTGGTCCGATCCGGGCATACCCAAAAATGGATCTTCTATTTTAGGGTCAAGCACAGTTGCACCCTGGTATCTAGTATTGGCCCTAAAGACCCAAGCACCTAGAGCTGATCGGCGGTGGATATCCCAATTGATATAATAACATTCAAACTTCACTCTGCTTCGTTATCAGTCCGTGGGGAACTCAACCTAAACCAAACCCTAGCTGTCGCAAATGTGAAGCTACAAGGAGGCCAAGGAGATGAAGGAGAGAAAGGCAAAACAACTCATGGTGTGGTGGAGGTGTGTGTAGGAGACATTGGTAGTAGTTGGTCCTTTGTGGCATGTGTATTCAGCTTTAAGTTTGTTGTTCGATTGCTCGAGAATCAGATCCGGTGCTTCGTCTTTGCCCACTCCCGCCTAGATCGAATATGTAGATCGCCACTCGTGAGGTTGGTATTCATATGAACCACTGACTAAGCAACCACTACAGCACCATCCTCACAACGGCAGCGGCGCCCTTGGGTTGAGAAAGAACTCCTCAATATTAGCTTACAAGCCAACTTTCCCCGCCAAGGAATCATGCCACATCTGGTCATCCAGTGCCTTCCTAACCCTCCTAGCAATCAGTCTGACATCCATGTTGCCAACACTGGCCTATACCTCTAATATCTATTATTCACGCCCCCTTTCCCATTTCTACAAATTCATGATTTTTTTATTGTTCAGTTGCTACCCACTTGTCCGTCAATGTAGCTGCTAATTATCTAAATTTTGGCATTAGTTTTTCTGTCACCTATCGCATATCTAAACCTCAGTTCTTATCATCGTCATCCCTGTAATTTCAACTTCTCCTGTGAGTTCTCACCATTTCAGTTGCCTTGGAAAATCATTTTTGCTCTTATTCCAAGGTCATGTGATTGATGGAAATAATAGCAAAGCCTGTCGGCTATTGTATTTTACTGGATCCAGTCTACAAAGAAGTATTATTATTGTTACAGATTTAATAGAGTTGTAATACTAACTTGTGAATGTAATTATCATTGATGGGGTTTGTTTCAAGAGGATCTTTGTGTGCTCCATTTTTTGGTTGTTGCTTTTTGTCACTAACAAAATGTCAAATGGAGTGTGTTTCCATGAATAGGTTGTCAAACTATATGTGATACTTTCGTATATGCATAGTATTATATGGGTTTTTGTGTTGTTGCTTGCTTGTTGCTTAAGAACAAGATGCCAAAAATTCTTTTTTTTTATGTAAGTTATTTGCTTCAAGCTACAACTATGATGTTACTAAATTAGTCATGGCTGGGTTGAGATAATACTTGTACAGACAGTAGGCAAAGGGTAGAGGAATCGTTGGAAGTATAGGAGTTGGGTCCAAATTTGGGTCTAGTCTGTAAGTAAAAATGTAAATACGGGTCTTCCGGGTCAGGTCCAAATTTGTATGTGAAATATGAGACTCGGGTATGCAGGACCATGTCAAAAAAGGTGAACATTCCTTTCAGGTATTTTGGCTCAGGTTGAGTTGGGTATTAATGTTTTAGGTCAGGTCGGGTCGGGTCGCAGGTCCTGTGAATCTACGATCCTCAGGTTGGGTTTCAGGTTGGGTTGAGAAAACCTGACCCATTACTAGGCCTAGTTGCACAGTTCCAGCGGTAGTCCATAGGAGGCTCTAAGAAGTCTAGGTTTTTGCACCACCAGCATCATGGAGGTTTAGTGCTTCGACGCAGTGGTCACTGAATAGGGGAAAATCATAGTTTTCTACCCACAGAAGCCCAGAATGTTGCATCAGCATCGGTGACGGGGTCATCTAGGCCATAATATGGGAACTGGGATTGCTACAAGTGTGGATAGATGGGACATATGAGGTGAGAATGTCCAGTGAGAGATGATGAAGTGACCCAGCAACCAAGGCAGTGCCATCAGGGATCTCAGAGATAGTAGAACAGTGGTGCGCGAGGATGAGGATGTGGCCAAGTGTCACAGGTCAGATCGTCTACTTAGGGAATTAGAGGATGGGGTGACAACAAGAAATGGCTAGATTCTAAGCCATGATTCAATCGGAGGTAGTGGTCAACCCGCGAGTGGTGACAGGTCAGATGGAGTTATTTCATTCTAATTTGTCTTCTTCTTTATTTGTATTTGTTTTGGCTGACCCGGGTGCAACACATTCTTTTATCATTCATGAAGTGCTTAACAGTTGTCTTTTGCCTATTAGTCGTATGAAGAATAGTTTGTTGTTAGAAACCCCATTAGTCGGTTCTGTAGTGTTACATGAGGTGTGTCCTTCCTGTGTCCTCTCCTTTTTAAGGCACAACATTCAAGTGGATCTCATACCACTTGAGATGCATGGATTTGATGTAATCCTTGGGATGGATACCTTGGAGAAGTATAGTATGGTCTTGGATTTTAGTTCCAAGCAGGTGAAGTTCATAGATAGTAGTGAGACGTGGATCTTCCAAGGAGATAGGAATATTTTTCTGACGTGTCTGGTATCGGCCATGGTGGTGAGGAAATTTATGAGACATGGTTGCAAGGCGTTCTTGGCACATGTCATGGATACTGAGGCAAGGAGTCCTAGTATTCAGGAGGTGATGGTTGTTAGAGAGTTTGAGGATGTGTTCCCTGAGGAGTTTCTAGGAGTTCCTCCACCCTGAGAGATTGATTTTGAGATCAATCTGATCCCTAAAACGCAACTGATAGCTCAAACATTGTATAGGATGGCACCGATAGAGATGGCAGAGTTGGAAAGATAGTTGTAAGAACTGCTTGACAAAGGTTTCATCAGGCTAAGTACGTCACCTTAGGGTTCTCTATTGCTGTTTGTGAAGAAGAAGGATGAGACTATGAGGTTGTGGATAGACTACATACAGTTGAACAAGGTGACAATCAAGAATAAGTATCCCTTATCGAGGATAGATGACATGTTTGATCAATTGAGTGGCATGACAGTGTTCTTGAAGATAGATTTGAGGTCAGGATATCACTAGTTATAGATCAAGGAGGATGACATACCTAAGTTGGCCTTTAGGACAAGGTATGGTCACTATGAGTTTGTGGTTAAGCTGTTTGGGCTAACCAATGTACCTTCAACGTTCATGGATTTGACGAACAAAGTGTTTTGGCTATTTCTTGATCATTTTGTGGTGGTCTTCATAGATGACATCTTGATCTATAGTTGTGACAGTCAAAAGCATGAACAACACCTCTGTCAGGTGTTGACTATGTTGAAATAGCACCAACTTTACGCTAAGTTTAGCAAGTGCAAGTTTTGGTTTAGCTTTCTTGGGAAATGTCATATTTTCCGAGGGAGTACGTGTGGATCCTAAGAAAGTGGAATCTGTGACGGAGTGGGAAAAGCCTTAGATGCCGACAGAAGTGTGTAGTTTTCTAGGTTTGGTAGGCTATTATAGGAGGTTCATCAAGGACTTCAACACTATCACCTTACCCCTGACTAAGTTAACAAGGAAGTATGTGTCATTCTTATGGGATGATAGATGTCAACATGCTTTTCAGATGTTAAAAGAGAAGTTGACAAGTGCACCAGTTCTAGTCTTTCCTGAGCAAGGAAAAGGATACATCATCTTTTGTGATGCATCCAGGAATGGCTTGGGATGTTTGTTGATGTAAGACAAGCAAGTGGTTTCTTTTGCTTCCTGAAAACTTAAGAAACACGAGGAGAATAACCCAACCCATTATCTAGAGTTAGCAGTGGTATTCCATGCTTTGAAGATTCAGAGACACTACATGTATGGGGAGAAGTGTCAGATCTTCATGGATCACAAGAACCTGAAGTACATCTTTTCACAATAGAAGTTGAATATGAGACAACATCATTGGATGGAGTTGATCAAAGACTATGGCTACATGATTGATTATCATTCGGGAAAGGCAAACATCATAGCAGATGTGTTAAGCAAGAAGTCTTCATCTTCACCTATAGATAAAGCCCAGCTGAGTTCGTTGATGTGCCACAAGCGAGACATGTTGGTCTCCTTGCGTCAGATGAATGTCAAGTTGGAAATCTCCTTGCTAGCAGGTTTGTTGGCACATCTACAGGTGAAGCCTACACTGTGAAAGCAAATTAAAGAGGCACAACAAAAGAATACAGTGATTCAGTAGATTACATCGGAGTTTGGCAGCGAGAAGCATGATGGTTTCCACGAGTCAGATGATGGGATAGTTTGTTACCATGGCAGGATAGTGGCTCCTGATACTAATAACCTAAGGAGGATGGTTCTAGAAGAGGCTCATTTATCCATGTATGCTATGCACCTAGGTTGCACCAAGATGTATCATAACTTGAAAGATATGTATTGGTGGCCATGCTTGTAAAAGGATGTGGCTGAATTTGTTGCAAGGTGTGTTGTATGTAAACAGGTTAAAGAGAGCATCAGAAGCCTATAAGGACGCTGCAACTATTTCCTACATTGTAGTGGAAGTGGGATCATGTCACTATGGACTTCGTGGTTGGTCTTCCTAGGACAGCCAAAGGCCATGATTCCATTTGGGTGATCATTTATAGATTGACCAAGTCAATGCATTTCCTTCCCATGAAGACGACGTTCACAACATAGAATCTTGCTCAGATTTATGTGAATGAGATAGTGTGTTTGCATGGTGTTCTAGAAACTATCATGTCTGATAGAGGTCCCCAGTTCACGAGTCACTTTTGGGAGCAACTACACACAACTTTAGGTACGCAATTAAAGTTTAGCATTGCTTTTCACACACAGATGGTCAATCTGAGAGGACCATTCAAACCTTGGAGGATCTGTTGAGAGCCTGTGTTCTTTAGTTTTCAGGAAGTTGGAATGTACACCTCAGTTTAATAGAGTTCACCTACAACAATAGTTATTAGAGTAGCATTGACACGACACCTTATGAGGTGTTGTATGGGAGGCTTTACAGATCATTGATGAGTTTCTACAAGAATTGTGAGTATTAGCTTCTTGATCCCTAGCTTGTGCATTAGATGATAGGTAAGATCAAGGTAATCCAACAATAGTTGAAGGTAGTACAAGATAGATAGAATTCATATGCAAATAATCATCGTAGGCCCTTGGAATTCCAAGTGGGAGATAAGGTATATTTGAAAGACTCTCCTATGAAAGGTGTCTTGAGGTTTGGAAAGAAGGATAAGATGGCTCTCAAGTTTATGGGACCTTACCCAGTGGTGGCACATGTTGGGAAGGTGTCCTACAAGTTGGATTTGCCACCTGAGCTACACAAACTGCATCCAGTGTTTCATGTAAGTACATTGAGAAAATGCCATTTAGATACAGAGTTGATCTTATAGCCCGTGGAGGTAGAGCTTGATGAGGATATGACCTATTTGGAAGGTCCAGTGTTGATCCTTGATCAGAGAGTGAAGAAGCTGAAGATGAAAGACCTTGTGTTTGTGAAGGTTCTTTGGCATCATCATGGTGTTGAGGAAGTTGTGTGGGAGCTCTAGGAAGAGATGAGGAGAAAGTACCCCTCTCTTTTCTCTTAGGATGGTGAAATCCCTATTAGGGGTTTATGGCTTGTAAGGACCTTGACCCACATTTTAGGACAACCTTGTTTGTTTTGCTTAAGCATATTGCTTAGTACCTTGCTCTAATCATCTGAGATGTAATTAGGGCATGTTGGAAGCTTGAAGTTTCTTGCTTGATCTTGTTTGGTTGATTCTTGTGTTTTGTAGTGTGGTTTTGGTAAAAATTGCTATTCACCCATAGTTAGGGTTGATATGCACATTTTCCATCTCTTGAGTGTTCCTTCTCTCTCTTGGCACCATCTTGAGGAGAGAGACAGAGAGATGGATGCCTTGCTTGGGTCTTGGTTGTGTGGTGACATCCTTGGTGATGTTTTGGACACATGTTTGAGGTGTGCCTTACACCTAGATGTGTTGTCTCAGGCATGAGAGCCCCAGAGATTCCCAATTTGTTTGTGGGTGTGTAGAGTTACACCCTATTAGTTTGTGGGTGTGTAGAGTTTCACCCTATCGATTTGTGGGTGTGTAGGGTTGCACCATATTTTTAGGTGTGTAGAGTTGCACCCTATCAGTTTGTGGTTGTGTAGAGTTGCACCCAATCAGTTTGTGGATGTGTAGGGTTGCACCCTATTGGTTTGTGTATGTGTGGAGATGTGGTATCGGG
This sequence comes from Alisma plantago-aquatica, assembly GCA_963693085.1. NCBI lineage: Eukaryota > Viridiplantae > Streptophyta > Magnoliopsida > Alismatales > Alismataceae > Alisma > Alisma plantago-aquatica. Next base: position 918,177,424 of record OY856409.1, read on the forward strand.
CATGACCTTGGTAGGAGACCAAGTGGGCGAGACCTTACCTACACCTTATCACCATGTCTTGCATGACAATGTGCATGTAGCTCTTTTTTGTGGACAAGTGTCACCTAAGCTCCTAAAGTGGTGACACCTCTTCCATGATCTCTCTCTCATCCCTCTTGTATATATACTCCTTTCTCTCCATGCAAGAGGATCCTTTTATCCATCTTTTCTTTCCCTCTTTCCAAGTTGTGGTGTTCTTTTCTCATCCTTCATCTTCTATCTTGATAAGCTATGTTTCCTAGCTCTCCTTTCTTCTTCTTCTTCTCATCCGTGGACCTTAGATACCTTCTTTCTACCTTGAACCATCTTAACCTTGGTATCATCTTCTTCCTTGGAGGTGTGGTGGTGACCGAGTTTGGTGGATCATCTTCTACCTTGAGCTCGTGAGCTTGGAGCTTGGATCTTGGTGGTGATCCTTGAGGCAGGTTATATAACTCTTAAACTCCTTTGTTATTTTCACCCTTCATGTGCTTATGATGTTCTTCATCTTGAAATTGTTCATCGCTTGTATACTAGTAGTTGCTAATGTCTTTAGAACTATTTTGATGGTGGAATATTGTTAGTTGCTCCTCATATCTTGTACCTTTTTGTTGGGTAGTAGATGGACTAGTGGTTGACCATTCTAAGGTTTAAGACAATGAGTTCACACACACATGCATCATGTTGAGGGTAGGTCTTCATGTCTTATGATGTATCAAACTGATACCCTTTGTGGCAAATCGTTATGACTTGGAGATGCCTAGGTTGTCATGCCTTGGATATGTTTAGATAGACATGTGTTGAGAAGGTTGGATCATTTTGTCTTATGGTTGATAGATCTTGAAAAGATATCTTGGCACGACCTAGAAACACCTAAACTGGTATGGGATGGTTAACTGTTATGCATGGTGAAGTACCCTTAAGAGATAAGGTGTTTCTCAACTGTTGTACCCTTAAAGGTGTTAGCATGTGTTGTCTATGGAGGCACCTTGAGGAGTTGGCCTGTGTTAGAGGGTAACTGTGACACCCTGGTTGGGGGAAGGCAGACACACCTTAGGATGTTTTTTCCCAACACACCTCAACTTGTAACACCCAACTAAACCCTAACAGACTGTTACCCTTAGTGTTGCTCGACATACCTATGGTTTCTCATCACAACTTATGTTTTGATGACCGCTACACTTCAGGGTAGGGTTGACCAACGTGCCTTGGTGTTTCCTGACACCCTTAGGTGGTGCTGGCTGATACACCATGGGGTGGTGTTGCCCATCATGCCTTAGATGGTGTTGACTATCATTCTCTCTAAAGGTGGTAAGATGATACATCTCTTAGAAAGGTTGTATCTTGTGCCTTGCATAGTGGTAGTTGACATGTTGTGATGAGGACAAGTCGATACCTTATGGAAAGTGTTAACCGATATGCTACATGTTAGTCCCAACTGATACCTTGTGATGGTGGCTAAGTTACATCATGTTGATGATAGGGTTACCCGTTATGATGTGATACCCTATGGGGTGGTTGTGTGAATAATAGGGAGTGTTGTTTTCTATAATTGTCATCTCATGATATGCCTTGTAATGATGATGGAAGCAATGATCTAAGGGTGGTTGTTGATCCAACCTTGTAAACCCTAATTGATTAAGAAGAACTTAATCCCTAATGATGTAATGTGAATGTCTTGAATCTTATGAGATGGTTATGATGTTGATGTATTGTCCTTCTTGTTTCAAGTCTCTAACCATGCAGGTGATACCAGTTGATAAGCATATCCAGGTATGAGCTACGTATGATATGTGTGAATGGTCCTTGTGAGGCATATGTGATGTTGGTATCATTGAAAGAGGAAGTAAATCGTCGCATGACCTAATGATGGCTTGTTGCCTTATATGTGATAATGAATTCCTCAGTGATGAGAGGAGGGGTTGTTACCCCATGATATGTGGTCCTCATGATGAGAATTATGGTGAATGAGAAGCATCAAGTGATAATGTGATGAGATCACACCTTATATGCTCTAATATTTCATGGTGATGTGTCATGCCCTTATTTGTGTATAATTTGTTTAGAGGTTCTATGTTGTAACATGATTGATGCTAAAAGATACTTAAATGGTCAAATTAATCTAGTAAAACCTAATCTTGTAGCTTGCAATGTGCCATAGATCCATTCAGTGTCAGTACTTGCTAAATGGTGAAATGAGTTTAACTCAGAGCGCATATTTTTGAATCTACGGGGGGGTTAACGAATATCCCCTTATGTCCTAGAATATTTGACACAGGATTGGCTGCGGGCCAAACCTAGAAGAGTACGACTTTGGACCATAGCTCAATAATATGTGACACATGATTGGTAGTGGGCCAAACCCTAGAAGAGTGTGGCTATGGGTCGTAGTCTAGTTTCACTAGCGTCATGACTTGTACCAAGGTGGGTTAGGTTTGCACAATTGGACTATATGTCACTGGAAGCAGTTTGACTGGTGATGTCATTGCATGTTTTCTATAACATCCCGGGATTTGAAATTTTCACTTGTGTATTGACCACGAGGTGGTGAGTTCGTGGATTCCGTATCTTCCACTAGACCTGGTATGGACCGATTTCAACTTAATAATGGTCGATTGGATTTGGGTGGTACAACTCAAATCCTCGAGGAATAATTAAATATGTAACTAGACGTATAGTATATCTGTATAGGATCAAATATGGAAACATTAGATGATGCCTTGATTGATTTTTATAGAATATTGTTGATAGGAAACATACATGTTCTTCATATTCCTTTTAAATGGTTAAGATGTTTCACAATTCAATAGTAATTTCTCATCATGTAAATGATGAATACATAGTTATTATAGTTGTAACTATATTTTTGCTTTATTTTATCTTATTTGTGATAATAATAGAGTTGGTGGAGAGTTATATCTCCCATAGAGATTTGGAATCTCACCCTGTGGGTTTCCCACATCCTTTTTAGGTGGACGTGTACAAGGGGGTAGAGATAGTGCGGTAGAGGTTGAGGAGCAGCAAGAGAGACAGTAGCTGATAGGTTGGAAGTCTTGTTGGATGTCCTTTTTTGATAGAGTCCTAGAGTTGTGCTTGTACACTCGGGTCCTTGGGGATGTTTTGTAGACATTTTGAGGATGTGCTTTCAATATGTGCTTGGCTTGTGTGCCCTGTTGTACATAGTTGTTATGGATGTATGCATATATGTTCCAGAACAAGTTCTCTGGTAATAGGCTGATGGCACACACAGTAAGTGCTTTGAGGCATGAAAGAACATGTATGTGAAGGTTCTTGCTGTTTGGCAATTTTTATGAAAAAAGTTTTAATTTTTAGTTTTTTTAGTAATTTGGTTACATAATCTTCTTTCGCAGTTTTGTTTTGAGTAATCTCACTTTTGTGTGGCACGGGGTGTCACAATCGTGCAACTCTAGAAATAAAGGAGGGAATAGGTCCTCAGTATGTGGACCAAGCCTGTCACAAAGTTTTTGTTGTAAGGATGGGATAATTTTGTGGTGGTGTGTTTATAAAAAGAAGAACAAATATAGCTCATCACTCGATGCTTTGATTCTATTTGTTAGCCTGTAGACCTGCTAGATTCTAAGTTTGGGGGAGTTGATAACATCCAATTTTGTGATCTTTAGCTTACTCATTTTATTCCCTTTTAGTCACATTTACCATGATTCATCTAGATAACTCTTCTTATTTCTGTCCCAGGACTCGCTACTTTTCCCATGATCTGAATAGACTAGAACACCTTAGTGATCAATGACCATCAAGTGCCTCAGCGGTCTCTTGCTTCAGCGATTAGAATGCCTTAGTGACCTATGACCATCAAGCACTTTAGTGGTCACTTTCTTCAGCAGTCGCTTTCTCCAACACCTCTACGGTCGCTAAGCCTCCCGTCTCTACGATCGAAGCACCTATGTTGTCCCTACGATTGAATATATTCCTACAAACGTTGGGACCTCTTAAGTCGGTCATGCTCGCCTATAAATAGAGATTGACTTAGTGCAATAAAGAGGGTCGAATCATCAGAGATATGATGAAGTGTGTAACATCCCAATAACCCCAATTAAGTGAGACCAAGAGGTCAGAGCCATTATCCCAATTAACAGGATCAAAGGTTCGACAAATAATCAATAATAATTATCAAATTTCACCAACTAAACTAAAAACTGGTATAAAATAAATCCTTGCATACCTTTTTAAAACTTTGGTAAGCTACTCTATCCACAGCCTGGATTCAATCTATCTAATCCTCCTTGCACTTTATTTCTTATTTCCACAATGTGTCACTTTACTGTTTGTTCTTTCAATTGTTGTACCTAAAATTTCGACAAACAAAACGTCGATCAGCATATAGGACTATGCTGGTATGTGGGGGATTACAAAAATTGTGCAACTATGATAGCAATGTAATCAACCAATTATCATTTAACATTTAAGATTACGTTTTAAGCAATACTACTCAATCCTTACCTATCCCCTATCTCTGTGTTGTCCCTGCAGTGGACATGGATACTACCTCTCTCACATGGTAGATCCTTACCCCCATGGCCCTACCTTACATGTAGCCAATACTTAGGATTATAGAGTCGCATGGCCCTACCCAAAGGTAGTCCAATCCCTGACTCAAGGTGACTTGATGGTCCTACCCCATAGGTAACCATGTACTAAGTCATCCAATGACCTGATGGACCTACTCCATAGGTAGCCATATACTAGGTCAGTCTATCAAGCTACAAAGGGGACTAGGATCTGAGTTAGTAGGCACATATCTTAGGTGATATTCATATCCACATTATAGTTTGCATGAATTAAATTCATCCAACAGTTTAATTCAAGCCACGAAGGAAACATTGACAAAATCCTCGGAAAACTAATTCAGAGTAGTCATAAGCGTAACCACATACCTGTCAAGCTATCTTGAATGCAGAATTAATCCGAACAAGCAGGTAATCCAGAATCAATCAAGTAAGCACACAATTTGACCCTAAAATATACATCCAATATTCACTATCATGGATCATGGCATCCAAGTCTAATAGGCCTAATCGTGCCCTAGGATCACTAGCCCTTTTTAGGGTTTTGACCATAATTAGGGTTTCACTTCCTTTTTACCACTTTTATTTATACTTTTATCAAAATATCCATCAAACCCTAATTATCTTATCTTATTTTCCATTAAGATCCTTAAGACCAGGTTTGGACCACACAAACCCTAATTTTTGGATTACTATATCTTTTCTTCCCTTTTTCCTCACTTTAGGGTTTCTAAGGGTTTTAATAACAACATTAGGTTTAAAACCATAATTCTTGCATATCCATCATCAAAATAGGTTAAAATCTAACTTTATAATTAAACAAGTTAACCATGCTTGAATTAACCTAATTGCAATATTAAATCTATCCTTGATTAACAATTAGGGTTTCTATCTACAAATGAACACCCTTTTCATCTGTAACGTCTGGGCCCACTGCCCATGGCTCTAGTAGAGTTTCAGGAATGACGACTGGGCCCCACAAACCACCACTAGCCTTAACTGTGCACTTTGTCCACACTTACGCGCAAGCCAGGATCAACTTCCAGACTGGTCACCCATCCTAGTACTACTCCAAGCTGAGCACGCTTAACTATGGAGTTCTTTAGTGATGGGCTCCGAGAAAAGGTGGTGCACCTTGGTGATATGGGTAGTCCAATCATTCCTTTTAAGATCAACTTATCTGAGACCTCAAATCCTGGGATGTTACAATATCCCCCACTTAGACTGTTGACGTCCTCTTCAAGTCTCAACTATATGACCTCATAATCTGACCCCATTTCAGTGCAGACCCACAATGGCCCATGGACACCCAGCTCCCGTCCACGGCTACCAGCGCAAGGGCGGCTCCATCTCGTCTCTACAGATAGCCCTTTCCAACTTGCCTGGACCGCACGGCTCAAGACTGGCATGCCACATGCCCATGTGGGCCCCACCTACTTGAGGGGTTATGGCTCTGATACCATTTGTAACGTCTGGGCCCACTCCCCATGGCTCTAGTAGAGTTTCAGGAATGACGACTGGCCCCACAAACTACCACTAGCCTTAATTGCACACTTTGTCCACACTGATGCGCAAGCCAGGATCAACTTCCCGACTGGTCACCCATCCTAGTACTACTCCAAGCTGAGCACGCTTAACTATGGATTTCTTTAGTGATGGGCTCCCAGAAAAGGAGGTGCACCTTGGTGATATGGGTAGTCCAATCATTCCTTTTACGATCAACTTATCCGAGGCCTCAAATCCTGGGATGTTACATCATCAAAATAATACACTTTTGTTAAAAGAGACAAATTTAGGATTTCAAACCATTTTTAATTTATTTCTCATATTTTTCTGATCACTTTTCATGTATATACTTTTCCCATCCGAATTTTCTAGCAAGAGTTATGATTTTTATAAGAAAAACCCTTTCTGCTGATTTATTAGCAATTTTCAGAAAAATATGAATCGTCTAATCCGTGGTCCGTTGGTCCACTTAGGATCCAACGGTCACATATGTGTACGCCTATTCTTTGAAATCAAAAGAAAATGAAGTACAAGTCTGCCCTTACCTTCCTTCATAGACGTCGGGGGCAACAAGGTCCCCGTCTTCTTCTTCCTCGTGAGTCCCTCTCCTGTCCGCAGACTGGTGCTTGCCCGTGGTCAACCTTAGGGTTGACTCTGAGCACCTGGCTTCCCCAACCGTCGTGGATTCCACCACACCTCATCTAGTCCTCTCTGAACTCAACGATGCCCTCATGTCCTCTAGAAGTGGCTCGAGTCGACGGGATGGAGAAGCCCCCTCTCCAGTGAGAAGCTGCTCCAGGTTGGGGGTGAAGGTCGGGGTTCTTCCCGCAATTGACTGTGTATCTCAACTCGTCTCTTCCACGCAAACTTGAAGGCAAGCTTGGAGCCCCCCTCAAGGCGTGTAGCCCCCTATATATATAGACAAGTTGAAGAGGAGATCCCAAACAGATTTGGGCATTTCTCTTGGCATCCATGAAACTTACCAGATCCTAGGTCTCCTAGGCTCGGATTCTTCTTCTGAATCTACTAGACTGATTTCCTTAACGATCTGTCCATTATCTTTCGAGATAATTGCTCTGGAAATCCCCAACTCATGCCCCCTGTTACCACATCCAAACAAGGAAAGTGACAACACAACCACTGTTGGATCCAAATCAAACGGCTGTAGTGTCACGCGCAAAATCAGAAAACAGGGATAATAGGATAATTTCCTTAGAATTAAAGAATTCCATTTTACTTTGGAAAAATCATAACTCTCAAACCGATTATCCAAATAATACCAAAATTTGAGGGAAAGTCCATAATGACTTAATCTACCTCACTACCAAAATTGGGCTCATTATCTAAAAGAAAATGTTCCTTTTCCTTAGGTGCAAGATATTACTCAATTAAGTATATTTCTCACCTATTTTCTCTTTCCTTTGCTATTAAATTAATATTCTGAATTCCTTGGACCTCAAGGAACCTTAATAGCTCGAAATCCCTTCTTGGGAATATACCTCAGCCTTTTTCCTTATCTTTCATCCTTTTTTCTCATTATCTTACTTTTTCTTTATTAAAATATCTCTTTTTGAGGATTTCTCTTTATCTTTCTTTTTATTTACCTCATTGGTACTTCTTTTATCATTAGGAATCCTTGGGATTCGAAAATCCACCAAGGATAACTCAATTATACCTCTTTCCATTCATTTTCCACATTTTATCATTATTTTCAATTTCTTTCTTAACAAAGAAATATTTAATTGATCTTTTCTTTTCTTATTGCATTCTCTATGCAATTTTGGACTCCTTGGAACCCAAGAGGCACAAAATCCCTCTTTGTATTTTCTTGCGAGGGGTTTCCACATTTTTCTTATCTCTATTTTATTATTTACTCAATAATAGAGTTTCTTTTGTCCTTTCTTTGTTATTGGGCTCAATAGCCAATAAAGCCCACAAAACAATCATCAATGCTATTGTAAACGAAATCCATTTATTCAAAACAAAAGACATCATTATTTGTTCGTTTATCTTTATTATGAGAAATTACATTTCTCACCAAATGAACCCAAAAAATGGGGTTGTACCATCCTTCCCCTCTTATAAGAATTTGTCTGTAAAATTCCATCAAGCAAACAAACAAATCAGGATAAGGCTTTCTTATGTCCATCAGGGCTCCCATGCGGCTTCACCCTTTCCATGGTGCTTCCCGAGAACCTTCATCATCTCATATTCTTCCATCTGAGTTCTTTCTTACCTTGGTATATCATACCCTCATAGGTGACTCAGGACATTTCAGCCTCTCAAAAGCTGAATAGGTTCAGGGCTCAACACATGGCTTGGGTACCTCACATAGACCGGACTCATGGAACACAAGACACGTCATGTTTTCTTGAGGGGCAAGACTAAACACAACCATCTCCACCAATCCATCTCAAATGGACCCATATATCGAGGACTCAGCTTTCTCAGCTATAGCTTAGAGGGGTCAGATTTTCACATCATATACTCTTCCAAAGTGAACTACATGTCAGTCTGCCTTGCATTAGCTCATGTCTCATGTTGCTTCTGGCTCCCTCTCAGCCATGGCACGATCAAAGCAACTTCATCTGCAACATTGTGGTTCTTTTATGACCTTCACGAGGCCTCTTTTGGCGGATTGCTTACTACTAGTTCTCGATCATCTATTTTTGATATAGATGTAGGGTTGCCTCCAAAATGGGCCTCCCTCTTGGGTAATGGCTGCGGCGGTTAGCATCACATCTTAAGAATTGTCTCTATGTATCACCCTGAATGAGCACACATGCTCTCATCAGACTCTCTAGTCTGGATCATACTGTCCATTAGTATGGGGTGATAAATTGTACTGACATCGAGTTCTTCATGTGTTTACTTCCACCTAATGGAAGTGAACCTTTAGGTCCTACTCAAGAACTTTTGAACTCTCATCATGGTGAAGATTAACCATCTCTCTCATGTAAGTAGTTCAACCCGATCTGTCCCTTGATAGTACTCTTTCTTTCTCTTGTCATCTAGGTAAGGCGATCTACCATAACCCACATTGTATCTTGACCTTCCTTGGTCAAGGGGAGACTTACCACAACATCCATAGTGGTGAACTCTCATTCCCTCTCGGGGACTCTCTATCCTCTATACCAACTCATTGGGTCACTGGTGTTCGTCCTTCACCCCTGGTCTTGCATGGCCACCTGCCACATGCAACTTCATATCAAGCATCCAAAGTGATACTATCACTTACTATCTTTGTAGTATCATGGTGTATGGCGATCTTAAAACCATGATCTCATGTATGTCATGATTCCTCAAGATCGATTCCTCAGAATCCCTAAACCACTCTCATCATGGTTTTATTATCTTCCTATCCAAAGAAGTGTATCTGAGGTTCTACCACCACCCTTACATTGCATCAAAGACTAGGCTGACTAGCCATTAACTTAATCAATTGGTATCGTTGCATCTGAGGGTTAGCCAAACCTATCTTCTAGTCTCTAGCCAAACTAGGCAGCTATATCTTCACTAGAGCATCCATTACCACTTCACATCCTTAGGTATTAGGTAATGTTGAAGACATACACTTCCATGTATTCCACTTATCATCTCGTCTCAAACTCTGAGTCTATCTTCATCAAGAAAACTCTGAGCTTATTCTCTTGGTTTTCAAACTCAACCTTGTATAACTTGCAAATTCCACTTAGCTCATGATAAAACATTCTCACAAGATGATCACCTTAATACTCTTATCGTTGTACCTATCATTCCCTTCGCTAGGGTATGTTATCGTCTCTATCCTCATACCTCATAGCAACGTACCAACTCACATCATCTTTATCCTTGGTGTAAGGCATGCGTATTGTCCTATCTCTGACTCCCATAACAAGAAGAAATAAGCATTTGGCGGCCGTCCAAATATAGAGTTCTTCCTATTCCAAGAGTATAGATGGTACATCCCACCTTGCCAGTACACCTTCAAATCTAAGTTGAAACGTGCAACTCATGTCTCTACATCACAAACATCATGATATCAAAAATTACTTCCATGGAAAACTGGTCTCGAACCTACTATGGTTTACACACAATCCTTGGTCATCTCCTCTAGGTCTATAGGGTGCTGACACTTTTGGGGTCATCCCTCTTCCCTCATGCATCTAGAGAGTGCCCTACTCATCTGCCATTTGGGTCTCATGAGTTCATGAAGGTGATTAATCTCCTAACCCATGGCCCTCAGACAATGATAGTTGTTACTTCCTGACCCTATGGTCATGTGCAACTAGGGAATTAGGCAACTCCTACTTCCATCGGTATTATCCCTACCTGACCCTAGGATAGACTTAGGATTCTATTATAGTACATGTCCATCTTAAAACCTTACCCAAGCCTTCATCATCTCTCTTTCTGCATTCATGGGCTGACTTCCATCCTTTCATAGGGTCATGGCAACCTGCCTACCTTGGTCAGGCCCCATACTGGTTACCTCCATGGTAACACATCCACATGCACTTAGAGATGATTATATATGGGTCTACACGTTCATTCTCATACCATGTACTTTTCACTTAGCTTTTCACGATCCTATGAGACCTCTTTACATTTCCCCAAAACCCACAAATAGGTACACACCCTACCAAAGGGTTCCTCTCCCAGGATGGGAGGAAACTACAACTCTTGACAACAAGGTCACAACCATCCATGGGGTTTATATTCACATGAGCATGCTTAACCCAACATCCACTAAGGCACAAGCAGACCACCTACTAAACCATGCTAGGTCATACTTGTTCTCATCCTCAACATTGGATCAAGATCATACCTTCCCATGTCATCAACTTAGTTGTGGGGGTTCATCAAACCTGCCTTAAACTTAGGGGGTTTCTCTTTACCATGCTCGAATCTATTGAAACTAAAACCTCGTCATGAGCATCAGGTACACCACTTCCCCTCTTAGGCCTAGGAACCCTAGGTTCACCTTTCTGATGTCCAACTGTCTACTCAACTTTTAAACCACAAACCAAGCATGTCCAAGGTATGGTATGTACTCCCATGTTCCTTTTATTTGAGCCACACCTTAGAGTTGAGTCTTCCTCAAGAGAAACCAACAAGGTACAAGGCCTCACATCTTGCTACTTAAACCTCCTCAGGGTCTAAGGCACTCTTTGTCTCATCTCTATAGGTAAACTCCTATACCATAGGCACATAGGTTCCAGAAGCATCATCCTCTCTTTAGGGTTTGGTTCCTCTAAAGGCCACAAAGATATCATCAGCCTCCAGGGATCAAGCATGAGGCAACCACAAACATTCACTTAGGTCGCATCATCCTCAACTCCCCACTTTTCCTCCTATCTTGGAGTCTAGGCTTCTAACCTTCCTATTTGGGGTCCTGCTCTCTCCCTCTAGAGCTAACCCTATAACCATCCTCACTATTAGAGGTCCTCTCTCCATGACGGATCAAGATCACAAGCACACCTCTACGTGGGTGAATCCTATGTTCAAGCTTACGTTTTCTCAAGGTTATTCATAGTTCTTTATGCTTATCTCATAAGTTATCCATCATGCGTACTGGCCAGGGTTTCAACCTACTTCCGTACCACTGACGTATTCTAGGTGCATGTTATCCCCTACTTGCATAAGCCTATAGGGTTTCTATAGGTTCTTCACTAACCTCATCAATGAAGGATTTATCCTTCACTCTAACACGCACACCCTTTTCCAGGGTTGGGTCACCAAAGGTACTAGGTTATCTAACCTCTCATGGATCGCATGGCTTCCCAAGGCATGTCCATCCAAACACTTGGTCAACCATGACATCTAACTCCTCATGTCATCTCTCTAACCTTCACTTAGGGTTAGGGTTATCATCATCCTTAGAGGACATGCCAGGTCTCTACTTTTAATGGAGATCTATACCTCCAAGACTATCTCTCTCTTCACTTATCCTCCTAACAAGAAGGTCTAGCCTCAGTTCTCTCAGGAGGGCATGACAACTTATGTCATACGACCCTAGCATGTATCTATTTCTTTACGCTTAATCTATTAAGCTTATGTCCATGACATCTTATTTACATACTTTTTATTAATTTGGTAGAGGATTCCTTAAACCTTATCAACCCATACCTCAAGAGGGTGAGGACAAGAGAGAAAACCCTAATCCTTATAATCCTTAATAGCATTTGAGGTGAGAAAGTATGAACAAAATGAGATAATCCTAAAGTTATCTTATTTCGAGTCAAATCCTGAGACATTGGCCAGGCAGTCACACTAATCTGAGAGTCCTCATATTCTGACTAGTGGTGTGGAGGAAAATCTTGCCAGCCCCTGGATGTAATCCTTTTCTAGACACCTCTATCTTTCAGAAATTCCTCTAATAACTCCCTTGGGTTCTACAGAGTTTGTAAAATTTAATAATTGTTACAGATTAAATGAGGAACCTACGCTCTGATACCAATTGTAATGACCCCGCCTCTCGGTAACCCCCAATTAAGGGAGACCAAGAGGTCAGAGCCATTATCCCAATTAACAAGATCAAAGGTTTGACAAATAATCAATAATAATGATCAAATTTCACCAACTAAATGGAAAACTGGTATAAAATAAAACCTTGCATACCTTTTTAAAACTTTGGTAAGCTACTCTATCCACAGCCTAGATTCAATCTATCTAATCCTCCTTGCACTTTATTTCTTATTTCCACAATGTGTCACTTTACTGTTTGTTCTTTCAATTATTGTACCTAAAATGCCAACAAACAAAACATCAGTCAGCATATAGGAATATGCTGGTATGTGGGGGATTACAAAAATTGTGCAACTATGATAGCAATGTAATCAACCAATTATCATTTAACATTCAAGATTACATTTTAACCAATACTACTCAATCCTTACCTATCCCCTATCTCTGTGTTGTCCCTGCAGTGGACATGGATACTACCTCTCTCACATGGTAGATCCTTACCCCCATGGCCCTACCTTACAGGTAGCCAATACTTAGGGTTATAGAGTCACATGGCCCTATCCAAAGGTAGTCCAATCCTTGACTCAAGGTGACTTGATGGTCCTACCCCATTGGTAGCCATGTACTAAGTCTTCCAATGACCTGATGGACCTACCCCATAGGTAGCCATATACTAGGTCAGTCTATCAAGCTACATAGGGGACTAGGACCTGAGTTAGTAGGCACATATCTTAGGCGATAGTCATATCCACATTATAGTTTGCATGAATTAAATTCATCCAATAGTTTAATTCAAGCCACAATGGAAACATCGACAAAATGCTTGGAAAACTAATTCGGAGTAGTCATAAGCGTAACCACATACCTGTCAAGCTATCTTGAATGCAGAATTAATCCGAACAAGCAGGTAATCCAGAATCAAGAAAGTAAGCACACAATTTGGCCCTGAAATATACATCCAATATTCACTATCATGGATCATGGTATCCAAGTCTAATAAGCCTAATCGTGCCCTAGGGTCACTAGCCCTTTTTAGGGTTTTGACCATAATTAGGGTTTCACTTCCTTTTTACCACTTTTATTTTACTTTTATCAAAATATCCATCAAACCCTAATTATCTAATCTTATTTTCCATTAAGATCCTTAAGACCAAGTTTGGACCACAAAACCCTAATTTTTGGATTACTATATTTTTTCTTCCCTTTTTCCTCACTTTATGGTTTCTAAGGGTTTTAATTACAACATTAGGTTTAAAACCCTAATTATTGCAATTCCATCATCAAAATAGGTTAAAATCTAACTTTATCATTAAACAAGTTAACCATGCTTGAATTAACCTAATTGCAATATTAAATCTATACTTGATTAACAATTAGGGTTTCTATCTACAAATTAACACCCTTTTCATCAAAATAATACACTTTTGTTAAAAGAGACAAATTTAGGCTTTCAAACCATTTTTATTTTATTCCTCGTATTTTTATAATCATTTTTCATGTATATACTTTTCCATCCGAATTTTCTAGCAATAGTTATGATTTTTATAAGAAAAACCCTTTCCATTGATTTATTAGCAATTCTAAGAAAAATACGGATAGTCTGATCCGTGGTCCACTGGTCCACTTAGGATCCAACGGTCACGGATGTGTGCGTCGGTTCTTTGCAATCAAAATAAAATGAACTACAAGTTTTCCCTTACCTTCCTTCACAGACGTCGGGGGCAACAAGGTCCCCCCCCTCTTCTTCCTCGTGAGTCCCTCTCCTGTCTGTAGACTGGTGCTTGCCCGCGGTCAACCTCAGGGTTGACTCTGAGCACCTGGCTTCCCCAGCCGCCGTGGATTCTGCCGCACATCCTCTGGTCCTCTCCAAACTCAATGACACCCTCAGGTCCTCCAGAAGTGGCTCGAGTTGACAGGATGGAGAAGCCCCCTCTCCAGTGAGAAGCTACTCCAGGTTGGGGGTGAAGGTCGGGGTTCTTCCCGCAATTGTCCGCGTATCTCAACTCGTCTCTTCCACACAAACTCAAAGGCAATCTTGGAGCCCCCATCAAGGCGTGTAGCCCCCTATATATATAGGAAGGTCGACGAGGAGATCCCAAATAGATTTGGGGGTTTCTCTTGGCATCCACGAAACTTACCAGATCCTAGGTCTCCTAGGCTCAGATTCTTCTCCTGAATCTACTGGACTGATTTCCTTAACGATCTGTCCATTATCTTTCAAGATAACCACTCTAGAAATCCCCAACTCATGCCCCCTGTTACCAAATCTGAACAAGGAAAGTGACAACACAGCCACTGTTGGATCCAAATCCAACGGCTGTAGTGTCACACGCAAAATCGGAAAATAGGGATAATAGGATAATTTCCTTAGAATTAAAGAATTCCATTTTACTTTGTAAAAAGCATAACTCTCAAATCGATTATCCAAATAATACCAAAATATGAGGGAAAGTCCATAACGACTTAATCTACCTCTCTACCAAAATTGGGCTCATTATCTAAAAGAAAACGTGTTTTTTCCTTAGGTGCAAGATATTAATCAATTAAGTATATTTCTCACTTATTTTCTCTTTCCTTTGCTATTAAATTATTATTATGAATTCCTTGGACCTTAATAGCTCAAAATCCCTTCTTGGGAATATACCTCAACCTTTTTCCTTATCTTTCATCCTTTTTTCTCATTATCTTACTTTTTCTTTATTAAAATATCTCTTTTTGAGGATTTCTCTTTATCTTTCTTTTTATTTACCTCATTGGTACTTCTTTTATCATTAGGAATCCTTGGGATTCGAAAATCCATAAAGGATAACTCAATTATACCTCTTTCCAATCATTTTCCACATTTATCATTATTTTCAAGTTCTTTCTTAACAAAGAAATATTTAATTGATCTTTTCTTTTCTTATTGCATTCTCTATGCAATTTTGGACTCCCTGGAACCCAAGGAACCCAAGAGGAACGAAATCCCTCTTTGGATTTGCTTGCGATGGGTTTCCACATTTTTCTTTTCTCTATTTTCTTATATACTCAATAATAGAGTTTCTTTTGTCCTTTCTTTGTTATTGGGCCCAATAGCCAATAAAGCCCACAAAACAATCATCAAGGCTATTGTAAATGAAATCCAATTATTCAAAACAAAAGACATCATTATTTGTTCATTTATATTTATTATGAGAAATTACATTTCTCACCAAATGAACCCAAAAAAATGGGGTTGTAACAAAGTGCTTATGCATTCTCGAGTCACCTCCATTCATCCTTGAAGATCTTCTACCTATGAAGACAAAAGTCTCAAGGAGACAGAAGGTCACCATCATCTTCTTCAAGAGAAGGAGTTGCCATCCATCCACGACGCCAATGCCAGATCCAGATCTAAAGGAGTATTGTTGATGTATCGCCTTATCACTTCCTTAAATCTATCATTCTCCCTCACGTTGTTCATCTATCACTTTGTTTATCCTGATGTATCTTCAAAATTGTAAATCTCTAATGCTACTCGTGAACATGAGTGGCTAAACTTGTAGCTTGGAGTGGGAGTAGATATTGAGGCTCTCCCAACATGTATATACTTGCACTATTTGAATATATATTCTCTAACAAAGATTATCTCCATTCGCTCAGTGTTAATGCTTCACTTGTATGATTAGCTACCATCTTGTGATGTTTTTTTGTTAGTGTCTTGAAAGAGAAACACTAAGCTTATCTAAGTGTTTTGGAGATACATGAATGTGTGAGAATGTTGGAATGTTAGAGATAATGATTATATGGTTATATTTGTGATTTTTTGTTTGCCATCTCAAGAGAGAGACAACCTTATAATCTAGATCTATACTAAGCTCGAGAGAGGAGAGAATATACATATATGATGATTGCTTGTAATCTTGCATAGTGTATGCAAAGGGGTGTGGGTATTGCATTCTAGTGAGAGATCTTAGTAAGTGAAACCTAATTCAAGTTTCCATCCATATCTTATTACTGCATGTTTGTTTGTTTTTTATCTTATTTTATTTATTTATCTTTCTTTCACCTGTTTGTTTGTTTGGTTGATGTCTTTTTGTTCCTTAGGGAATATCATCTTTATCTATCTTCTTGGTTCATGTAACTGAGATAAGATTCTGCGTTCTTAGCAGTCACCACCTCTGTCCATGTGGATCAAACATGATTACTAAACCAGACCTTGTGTAATAGTTATGGGGGGCTAAGAGTCAGGTTACAAATTTAAGAGTCTGACTACTCTAGATCTTCTCCTTTTGGACGTGTGATTCAGGCTGGTCACTAACCCAACTTCTCTATATTTTAGAATCAAATATTCAAAGAATGATATCTTCCATATCCTTGGTCCAAATGTGGCATATGATAAATGAATTTTGATCTACCCAAAAAAATCTATCCATTGAACTTAGTTTCATAGTTCACTTCCACTCGTATATCCTATTATTTTGAAAATGGCATCACTTAATCTCTTTTATTACATTCAATGGTGATAAATGCCAAATTATGATCATATAATAACCCCAATTTCTTTCGTTGGTCCTAATCAATAACATATCATATCTTGTGGTCTTTGATTCGAACTTTATCATGTTTTTTCCCTATTAATGACCCTTATTAATGGAAGGAACCATGAAACATGTGTAACATGGACTTTGATGCTAAATGAACTTTAGATTTATGCTCAACTTGATTATATGCACGCAAATCATTTTATTGTTCTAAATTAGTATTCTTGCTTATGTTGAGTGTCATGTTTGACTAAAGTCTTATGCTATGTTTTCCTTTAGTAACTCAGATGACTCAAGGGCCCACCATTGTACCCTATTATGCCCTATTTGTGATATTCAAATACTTAAAATTTTGGAACTTCAATCCTGGTGCTAATTTGGATCTCTAAATGATCCAATCTCTATGTGTGCCTTAAAATCAGCCCCTATTATGACTAGTGATTCAAACTACCATGAGCACACTCATGTACTCCTTTGACTACATGTAACACCTTTTGTGATCAAAATGCATATGTTGATTATCGGACTCTAATCTTGCATATGATGCTCTAATGTTATCCCTACTATCTTAATGACTTCAAATTAGTAGAATCATCATATTTTAGCACTAGATCCTAACTTAGTGTACTTAATGCTTCTATGAGTTGGCATTTTAGACCCTAATGCATGAGATTGATCTAATATGCCTAGTATGATCTTACATGGTTGAACATTGATGGAAATCTAAATATCATGCTTCCCCTACTTATAAATCAGATTTTATCCTCATATTGTAGAAATCTTACTGTGAACGGTTTACCTAGACCTAAGGTTTAGTGTTAATGCCTAGACTATGTTGAACCAATGCTTACATGTTTGACAAGATGGTACCCCACTTAAACTATTTGATACCTAGGTTTAGGAGAACATCTACATGGCATGTTTCATGTTTATATCAACTAAATTCCTTTGAACTAAGACGCCATGCTATATATTTTCTTTGTGTGGTTCATTTGGTTTGGATCATCCCTAGGAATCCTACTCAAGAATCATAACTCTTAAGATACACTTAATCTCTTGACCCTACTATTTTTTGTATTTCTTGTATGCATGCTCATATGAATGCTTGGCTGGATGATTACTTGTTTGAGCTACTTTTTCCCTATGATTAGTACATTCATTTTGCTTGAAAAATGCTAAACAAACCTCGAACATAATTGAACTTGTCCATTATGCAAACCCTGTGTACCTTCCTATATTCTTAGGGTAAGGGCACTAGGTCGGGCGCCTTACAGGAGATGTCTAGATAAGGTGGACCATGTCGATAAAAGGGTTGGCTAATATTGAGCACCCTTACGGGCCCTTCCAATGGGAAGCAGTCAATTGCCATGATATATTGTTAAGTATAATGGAAATGCACTCAAAACACACTTTGTCTAAGTGTCGTTAAGTGTTTTCTTCTTGTTTCTACTTCTTATTTATTTTGAAGTTTCTAGCCAAGAAACTTTTATACTACTCTTAAACTATGGTTACATGTTTTTCATATCATACTTAATGTTTTAGCATTAATATGTTTTGTTTATTGAATTTGTAGTTTCCAAATGAAGATTTTTTGCACTCAAGACTCTAAGATCAGAAAGGAAACACCAATGGTTTACTTGAATATAAAAATGGGTACATATCTCTTATCTCCATGTTTAGTATCTTGTTATATCTTTTTGTTACTTCTTTTACATATATACTTCTTGTGCGAAATATTTGTGCCATTATATGGATGGGAACCCAAGTCCACTCGCCTTTGTCTTTGTAGTGATTAGGAGTGTGGACTTAGGGTAACAAACAGTTCTGTGACAAATTCTATCAGAGAAAAACACATACTTCTCTATATATGTTTAAGGTATAACACATCTTAAGAACCCAGGAGGACTAAAATCCTTTCTTTATGTTTAGAGAGTCTTCTAGCATCTCATTTCTTCTTTAAGGACCACTTAAGCCCACCCAAGTAGATGATTAGTTAGTCTTTATCTCCTAAAGTGATTTTTCTCTCTTGACTATTAATCACATGACATCTCGATTATGGGTAGCTTATGCGTGGGGAAAAGTAAGACTCATTTGAAATCATGAAAGTTGATTAACATGATAATGCCATGATCTAACCTTAAATTGAAAACCCTATTGGATGAATTAAAGTACTCTTAGAAGTGATGCATTAATATGAAAAACATAAGATCATGTAGACTCAATTCTACTCGACTCAATACAACTGCTTTCAATGTTTGAGGTAAATTCTAGATATAGTGAGATAAGGTAGAACTCTTGTCTTACACCTCATTTTGATGAGGTCCCTATTAATTAAACTTATTTTTCCCTATTATTGATCAAACCTCAAACATAGTTAAGCAAAGTTTCCTCCCTATTTGATATATGCAATGATCATGCCATGAAACGACCATGCCTTTGGAAACTTGGATTATGAAGTGAAGACTAGTTACTCGAGGAAAATCCCCTATTGACTATTATTCCTCTTTATAGACTCAATTTGAATAATATGACAGACCTAGATATCAATCTCGCCCTATTATGCTCAAACCCTTGGGTTCTCAATTTGACTTCTCAGTTTCTAAAATATACCCTTACCTTGACCATGAAAGGAAGGGAACATGATTATGACCAAGATATTGTAAAAACTTGAAATATGGTTGCCCTGTTATGATCTTGATCTTATATATTGTGTCTCTATGAAGAACGATTTGATAATTAACACTCTCCCTATTTGGATATGCTTCATGGATCATGACTAATGTAGATAAAAGTTCTAAGATTAGGGTGGTAGTTGACTTTTAACTCCTCTAACCTAGGTCGCATCCCCATTATTACTACCTCTGAATTGTCATCTTGTTGATTATTTAGATTTTAGAAAGGCAACCCCTTCCACCCATTTGTGATTTTTGGCCTAAGTCACTAATAGGTCATACCTATGATGATATTGGTACTCGATCTTGAATCTCGATTTGTTGAACTTGAAATATGATGATGTTGACTATAGCTTGTGGTTAACTTCCTAGAAAAACCTAGGTGTAGATCATCCATCAACCTCAAATACCATGATAATGATATTTGATGTTGACACCATGAAAGGTTGCTCGATTTTTCTTGATTGATGTATATGGATGAATGATGACCTCTAAGGTCTAAATAGGAACCTAAACCCTAACCTTAAAATGTTTGGACTTATGAATTTGATGTCTAAACTTGACTCTCAATATTGGTGTATGAAATATTGACTCATGATTAATGATCTCGATATTTATTTGACTCCTATGATCACCCTATTTGGATCTTGAGGTCACCCTCGATATATGATTAATGACTTCCATGTTCCCAGAATCTCAAAAATGAAAAATTATGATTATGTTAACTCGCTTGATTTATGACTTAGGGTTAGGCTCCATGTGGACTAGGGTGGGGCCTTCCATCAATTTTGAGAATGAAATCACAATATTTAAATATGATGTTTGTCTCAAATTGTTGAAATATGAAATCCCAATCATAGATGTATAACCCCACCTAGGCCAATGTAGATGCTAGGACCCTACATGTTGGAAATGGAAGTCATTCTTTACTCTTTCTTCAAAGAGTTCTATTCCTTTTTCCTAAAATGTGATCTCTCCAAATTTGGTGATATGTAGGATAATCTCTCCAAAATTTATGACTCATGTGATGATTTTTTTTTATTTCAATTTGATGATCTAGGTGATTGCGTGTTAACCAGGATGTTCGATTGCTCAATTTTGGAATAAGATGTATATTGTAACTGGTAAAAATACCTAATGAGAATACTACGATGATCTTGATGTTGAATAGGAAACTCAATCTCGATTGATGACCTAATTTCAATTTTAGAGACAAAATTTCTATTAAGGTGGTGGGGTGGATGTTGATAATATGGATTATTTATCTCTCTACCTTGTTCCCTACATATCTTTAATTAACAACTAACATTTTTGAATTTGAGTTCTATCATATAATGTGGGTGATTTGATGTTTGATGGTAGTCACCTTACCCTCCTATTCCTTTGTGTAACATTAAAATCATTTTTGTACTATATATGCTCTAACGAGTTTCGTGCAGGATGATTTTACTTTTGAATTTGAACATCATCAAGTAATGTTTTTGATTCCTAATGTTTCTAGTGTTGTAGATATTTTAATTCTATTTTCAATGGCGCAAGAATCTCCTTAATACGACATTCAGAGCCCAAGTTATGGCCTTTTAAGTTGGTCTCTTTTTCTCTTGATTTAATTTGATTTAAATCTACCTTACACACTTATTGGGGTGGATTCTGGTTGCGTGTGGCCCAATGGTCCTAGTCTTTTTGTTTTTGTTGGCAAGCTGACTCCTAGTGTTTGAACCAATCATGTGCCATGATTTTGTGGACCATGGATGTCATCCCTTGGATCTAGCAAAAGAGGATTAAACATGTCATCAGATGGCTGAGGTGTTGTCTTGCACCTCCATACCATGGCCCACAGCCAACCACCCCCTTTCCCCCCACTTTGGCACCAATTTCTTCCCTCTTTGCCTATATAACTTCTCCTCTAATGTGTTGCATCCCCTTTGTTCATCTCCCTCAAACCCTAACAGCCCGATTTTCTTCCTTCCTCCCCTCCCTTCCATGGCGGCGGTCGCAAACCCTATTTTTGGGCGTTCGGCCTTGCAGCTCCTCATCGTAGTCTGTGACCACCATTAGAACTGTAGATACACAGAGGGCTGAGGCAGCACCTTGTTAGCCCCTATCGTTGCATGGAGCTCGAAATCACCCACCTTTTGCCGACCTCACTCCGTCGTGGAGGGAGACTCCTCGCGTTGATGTTCCCTGAACGTGTAGCGGTGGCCAGCGACCAGGGACAGTTGCACACCGCCAGATAGCACTTGCAGGGTTGCCCGAGGCATCGAATGGCCAGTTTGGCTCGCACCTACAACATCTCTGGACTTGGGCTCAGGCATGCCCAATCTGGATGGCAGCCGCCGTAGGATCTTGGATCCACGGCTCAAGTTGATCAATAAATGTAATGCCCTAACCCGACTTCTCTATAGTTTAGAATGAAATATTCAAACAATTATTTCTTCCACATCCGTGGGCCAAATGAGGCACATGCTATATGAATTTTGATCTACTCGACAAGGTCTATCCAGTGAACCTAATTTTAGAGTCTAATTCCACTCGTAGCTCCTATTATGTTGAAATTGGCATCACTTAATCTCTTTTATTACATCCAATGGTGATTAATGCCAAACTATGATCATATAATAACCTCACTTGCTTTTTTTGGTCCTAATCAGTAACATATCATATCTTGGGGTCTTTTATTCGAACCTTATCATGTTTTTTCCTATTAATGACCCTTACTAATGGAAGTAACCATGAAACATGTGTAACATGGACTTTGATGCTAAATGATCTTTAGATTGATGCTCAACTTGATTATATGCACCCAAATCATTTTATTTCTCTACATTAGTAATATTGCTTATGCTAAGTGTCATGTTTGACTAAAGTCTTATGCTATGTTTTCCTTTCGTAACTCATATGACTTAAAGGCCCACCTTTGTGCACTATTATACCCTATTTGTGATATTCAAATACTTAAATCTTTGGAACTTTAATCCTTGTGCTAATGTGGATCTCTAAATGATCCAATCCCTACGTTTGCCTTACAATCAACCCCTATTATGACTTGTGGTTCAAACCACCATGTAACACACTCATGTGCTCCATTGACTACATGTAACACCTCTTGTGATCTAGATATGCATATGTTGATTATTGGACTCTAATCTTGCATATGATGCTCTAATGTTATCCCTACTATCTTAATGACTTCAAATCAGTAGAATCATCATGTTTTAGCTCTTTTTTTTGGATAGTGGGGAGTTTCACCCATGTTCAAGGTATCAGTAGAGATATAATAGTCAATAGATATCACCAAAGGCTTTTAGTCCCTTCCTATAGTGCCCCAACAGGATGCACTGAGATTTGATCGTGCAACCTGCATTTCACAAGAAACATGCTTGACCAGATGAGCTTCCTGGCAAGTTCTCATGTTTTAGCTCTACATCCTAACTTGGTGTACTTAATGCTTCTATGACTTGGAATTTAAGACACTAATGCATGAGATTGATCTAATGGGCCTAGTATGATTTTACATGGTTTAACATTGATGGAAATTTAAATATCACGCTTCCCCTACTTATAAATCAAAGTTTTTCCTCATCTTGTTGTACTCTTAATTTGGATGGTTCACCTAGACCTAAGGTTTAGTGTTAATGCCTAAACTATGTTGAATTAATGTTTGCATGTTTGACAAGATGGGACCCCACTTGAACTATTTGATATCTAGGTTTAGGAGAACATCCACATGACATGTATCATGTTTATATCAACTAAACCCCTTTGAGCTAAGACACCATGTTATATCATTCTTTGTGAGGTTCCCTTGGTTTGGATCATTCCTAGAAGTCCTACTCAAGAATCATAACTCTTAAGGTACACCTAATCTCTTGACCCTACTATGTTATTGGCTTGCTTGTATGTATGCTCGTCTAATGTTTGTTTAGATAATTACTTGTTTGAGTGACTTGTTCCCTATGATTAGTACATTCGTTTTGCTTGAAATATGTTGAACAAACCTCAAACATAATTGAACTAGTCCATTATATAAACTTTTTGTACCTTCCTGTATTCTCGGGGTAAGGGTATAAGGTTGGGTGACTTACTAGAGATGTACAGATAAGGCGGACCATGTTGATAAAAAGGTTGGCTAATCTTGAGAACCCTTACGGACCCTTCCAATGGAAAGTTGGTCAATGGCATGATATGTTGTCAAGTATAATGGAAATGCACTTAAAACACACTTTGTATAGAATAATGTCATTAAGTGTTCTCGCCTTGCTTCTACTTCTTATTTATTTTGATGTTTCTAGCCAAGCAACTTTTATACTTTTAAACTGTGGGTACATGTATTTCAAAGCGTACTTAATGTTTTACCATTAATATGTTTTGTTTAATGAATTATAGTTGTCAAATGAAGATCTACTGGACTCAAGACTCTACGATCAAAAATGAAACACCAATGGGTTACTTGAATATAGAAATGGGTACATATCTCTTATTTCCATGTTTAGTATCTTGTTATATCTTGTTGTTACTGCTTTTACATATATACTACCTGTGTGAAATATTTGTTCCATTCTATGAACGGACACCCAAGTCCACATGCCTTTGGCTTTGTAACCATTAGGAATGTGGACATAGGGTAACAAAAATTTTTGTGATAGTGCCACACATCCATCAGATTTGGAACTACAGACATATCCCAATATTGGTGATGTATATCCTGGATCTCTATATCATGTGGTAAATCCTCACTAATTGCTTTTGGAAGGAGGTGGACATGAAGATGTACATATGCTACCAATCAATATTTCACCAAGTATACTTTGTCTATGTTCTAGTATAGGGCGGTGTTGGTATGGATGAGGGTTTTATAGAAGGACCAATGCTAGATTTTCCCTAATGTTGGTGTAGTTGTCACTTAAGGTTCCTCGAGAGGGACAAGGTGACCCAATTTGGTCAAGGAAGAGATACATAGGCATCTCCATGCCCATGTATATCAACATAGTGTTTTTTGTTCCCTACATTTTACCATAAAATAGTGTATGCCACGAGAGCATATGTGTCTATCGAGTTGTTCCCCTCAAGTGTGAGTAGTTTGGGAACCACCTTGATACTCTCAGCAATCTTGGAGATTTGATCTCAAATAATGATATCCCTGTCGTGACCCTTGAAACCTTTAAAATCTTATTCATCTAAAAGTCTCTTTTGTTGACTTAGCTATTATTTTCCAGGCATTATATAAAAAATATAACAACTTTGTCAACAAAATCATGATCAGAAAAAGTGATGGAGGATGGATAGAACAACAATGTGGATGTGGGACACTCTAGCTATCTTCAGATTGTAAGCCATGTCATCGATAATGTCAGACCAAAAAGTTTGACAATAAAAAATGTCTCAGGTTAGGAACCAATGTCATAGTCAAAACCAATCTTCCTAGAAAACATATGTTCTTCCATTGACATGTGTATTTTGTTCATCCTAAAATTAATCAGTTGAACTCTATGGTACTTATGTTCTTGTAATATCATCAAAAACTTAAGAAAGATCAACATAAGTGTTCGTGTTACCCTTGGATACAATGCAGTAGATGGAGATTTGTTACAGCATGCGCTCAATCTCAGTGGTCAAGTCAAACTTGATGAATGTCTTCTTGCAAAGGAACCTTATGGATTGGATGTGGTGAGTGAAGATCTCTAGAAATAATCCATCTCATTCCTAGACTATAGGGTGAAGGGGACTACAAAATTGGAGCCTTGCATATCTTCTTCTTCACTTCCTTCCTCCTTCACCTCAAGATTTGGATCAGGTATGTGGGTGCAAGTTGGATTTGCACGGGGTCTTTTTCCTCCTACTATTCTACTCACCATGTTGTTGGTTTGTATGTAAACGAGGCAGGTGTGGGTATGACCTAGGGTGGTGCACAACATGCACATATAG
Organism: Alisma plantago-aquatica; assembly: GCA_963693085.1. Lineage (NCBI taxonomy): Eukaryota > Viridiplantae > Streptophyta > Magnoliopsida > Alismatales > Alismataceae > Alisma > Alisma plantago-aquatica. The sequence continues at coordinate 918,203,038 of OY856409.1, forward strand.
TTGCACAACGTGTGCTATCTCAATACCCTTTGTATCCTATAAGTTGTGCATGACGTGCACTGTGAGAAAAAATGTTCAAAATGGTGTCGAGGTTGATGAAGTATTCTTCTACATCTTGGTGATGGGTGGGAATGGCAATAATCTACAATGGAAGGTTAAGGATGCTTGTGAAAACCCTACACAATCTCATAGGGGGTTGAAGGTGTTGTAATCTCTCAATGGTGGGGAAGTTGATGGCTCCTCTAGATGGTAGTAATGGTAGTCTTTGGAGGAGAAATTCACCCTCCTCTTGGCATGGGTAGTCAATGTGGAACACAACGGTGCTTCTGAAAGCAAGATGACACATTTGGGGGTTTTTGAGGTTGCTTTCAAGCTCGTGGTGGTTCTCTTTTCTTTAAAAGGGGGAGGTGATTGACCTAGGGCATGATGTGCACTTGGGTTGGCCTTTTCCCTATTTTATATTTTTGAAATTGTGTGGAAACACATGTCATGCAAGAAAGCATGCATGACATGCAGGAACACAAATGATCCCCATTTTGGGAAATGTTGTTGCACGCCATGCAGTGGATGTGCACACCATGAATAAATTTAGGCTCTTATTGTTTTCGATCAACCTTTGCACACACCATGTTTTTGGGTGAGCATGACATGTACCTCCTTAGTAAGAACAAGTTTGTTGATGTTTTATGTTCATGCATGCTATTGAAGAGGTGTTTCATGCATTTCACTTGAAAAAAATGCATCCCTTTATGAACGTGTGCACTCATGCATTGAGGTATTATTACACTCTATTTTCGAACTGCCTACATCAATTATAGCACCAAATCTTGAATAAAAATTTATCATGCATGAATGAATAGTGAACTTTTGACAAAAATATATACATACACTATATGCAATGATTCTAGACTAAACAGATTATTAGAATCTACCTAAAACTCAAAAGATGCATTGCTTCCCATGAGTGCTTAAATTTAATATCCCTTAGTTGGACAATTTCTTGCTTCTTTCTTAGTTGGGATCAAACTATTAGTCTTCATCAATGATATCTTTAGGGAGTTAATCTTCTCCTCCTCCCACTTCCATCTCAAGTGTTGAAAAACCAAGATCTGAACACTTCTAATAGAAAAGGAGTTCCTTATCATAAAGCTTTATCTTGAGTTATCCTTATTCAACATCAATCAATGCTTTGACACTCTCTAGGAAAGGACATCCAAGAATTATGACTTCTATAGCTCCACCTTTATCTTCCATGAAGAGAAATTTGGTGGCACATAGCAACCTTAAATATATATTACTATATTCTCCACTAAAGCCAATGATCTTTCCATAGAATGATCTAGTGTCTGAAGATTTACTTTCATGTACTTGGGTGCATATAAACCCATCTGAGACAAAATTGTTAGTTGAATAACATCTAAGGTAAAGCCTTGATCGCATAACAATAAGGGAAATGCATCTTACCTATGTCACCAAAGATATAGAAGGCTCATGAATTTTTCTTCTCGGGAGGAAGGTTGGCTAATAGATTGGTTCTTGTATCTGATGCCACCACAATATGTTGAAGTTCATACTTATCTCCTTCATTAACTAGAATGGAATATGTAGAGTAGGTTTAGCTTCCATCCCTCTTCTGGTGTGGTGACGCGAGTTGGTGGTATAGTGGGTTGCACAATTTTGTGCATGGAGTGAGGTGGCACATTTGAGGATGTGACTTTTTCCTCTAGCTCAGTTGTGGAGGTTTTCCTTTTCCAGTTGTAAAGTGGAAGTATACTGTGGTTTGGAAAAATCTAGTTGAACACCTCCTCCAGTATCACTTGCTTGGGTTGCATGGGTTTCTTCTTGAGTTTATCCTTCTTGTCAATCTAGTTGATGTAGATATAATTCATGTTCTCCCTTGGTTTCACCTAGGCATTACCAAAATGACCCCTTTTCTACTTTTGGGGTCCCTAGTAGTTGAAGATTGATTCCATAGGTGGTGATCAAGCCCTTCAATTGAATCTTCTTAGTTTTTCATAAGAGTGGATGCCTCATTCATGAACTTGGAGATAATGCCCTCTAGATGGTAGGTCTTCTCAATCAGTCTCTAGTGGTCTTAACATTATCAGTGTGACTCATTATTATCCCTCCATCTTATGTTTGGGTGGTTTCTCAACCCTGGATTGTATGAATTGGAGAAAGGATTGTTTCTAGGGTAATTTTACTTGCTCCTCGCTAAATCCTATAGTAGAAGCATTGCAATTTATTCAATGTAAACTATGGAAGAAATCACACACCATTACTTGTCGAACTTGGTTTATTTTGATGGAATTTAATTGCTTCACAAGGTTGTGCATATTTGCATTCAAGGTTGAAAGTGCCTTTACATCACTATTGATTCATCTATTGTCCCCTTGAAGATGGTTTGTGGACATGGTCTTGATCAGCTTCATTCCCTCATAAGAAATCTTTGTCGGGAAGTTTCCACTGAGGATTGTATCAATGGTTGAGCTTGTACAATAGAATAAATATCCATAGAAGATGCACAACTATGTTCGCTCAGGCAAGTCGTTGTGTGAGCACCAAAAAATCAACTCCTTCAACCTTCACCATGCATCAACAAATGTCTCTATAGGTTGTTGCTCAAGTCTTGAGATCCATTTAAGTATCTTAGTTGTCTTACTAGGAGGAAATAAATTCTAAAAAATGAAATGTTACCAAGACATTCTAGGTCCAGATGGACCCTTTAACCATGCCTTCTATCCATTGTTTGTCTAGCGATCATAGTGTGAAGGGATATATTTAGAGATGCACACCATAATCTACCATTCCAATTGATCTGTAATTTGTTACAATGAGCTAGGAAGATCTCATGTGATGATCTGGATCTTGATAAGCCAACCTTGAAAATTGTTTTTGATGCAAGATTTCAATTAGACTTGGGTATAATCTGAATAATGTGGCATTCCCAATCAGTCTCATAATTGATGAACTCAACACCTCACTAGGATGAGTGGAGGTGTAGTTAAACAAAGCCTTTTCAATTGCCATTGTTAAAGAAGTGGCAACTACCTTAGATTGCTTTTTTTTACTTTCTTTTAGCTCATGATTTTCAACCGCTTGACATGACCTAAGTGTAGTTTGGGATCTTGTAAAGAGATTCTAAAAATAAAGATGCTTAGTTCTATAGAAATTTGGATAAATTCAAGAACAAAGCTGATGTAGAAATTCAATCCAATTGGCTATGAGACTCAAAATCAGGCATCATGTTCCACTATTGAAATGCAATTGTGCTATCTTTCTCACTTAGGATTGGACCAGGTCTTATGGATGGGGCTTCGGGGTCAATGAATGTTTGGCATATTCCATCTCTAACTTCAATATTTGGAGATGATTTCATACTACAGTTTGGTGTAGGAATACACCTCGAGTTCCTTTAGAGTGTAAAAGCTTGTAATGAAGGAGGCAATCTTGATCATGAAGGTAATGATCGTCAATTGGATTGAAGTCAAGAAACAACAAGTAACATGTCATATGATCAGATTTGAATTGAATTGGTCAATTGAAATCAAACTGGGAATGGCGAACAGGGAGACAAAACAAGTCAATTAATTAATTGGATGACCTAATTAGTCCTAATCAGACGGCTGGTTAACGTATCAGGCAACTGGAATTCTAGGAAATATTCCGAGTTTAATTGTATATTGGGTTGCTATTAGGAACAAAATTCGATTTTGGAAAATCTAAGCTTATGACTCTCCAATATATAGGGGTGTACATCCACGGGGTTTGAATACACTTGAGACAAACAATGTGACAAAGGTTGCTAAGATTCTTCCTCTTGGAGATCCAGTGAGGCTAATACGTCGATGACTCTAAGTACTGCTTCCTCTGAGTGACCAAGGTGGTGCACCAAAAGTTCCTACATATGTGTGGATGACATAGAGGTTGAGGTCCTTGGGAGTAGGCTTGATAACAAGAACCTTATCTAAGGAGAAGACAAGGTGTTGCAATGAAGAAAATGCGGAAACAACAACAACCACTTCAGATTCAGATCTAGGTGTGAAAGTTCTACATTGAAATAAGACGTATCTAGTTGTTGGAAAACTAGTGTAAACCAAAGTATATCCTATATCCCTTCTATGTCTTTAATATACTAATGTTTTAAGGATAGGAAGTACCCATTGTTGAAGAGTGTTTTTGTAAAAATAAATATTTCCATGGCACCTCTCACTTTCCTCCAAAAAACCACCATGGTCTCCAAGAACAATCCAAACTCAGAATTCACCTTCCATATGTCTCTTCCTAGTATGGGTTATTGTCCTTAGGATGTACTAATATCTCTTCTAGGGGAAGAACTCTTGGAAAATTTGTGTCTCAATGTGTGCTTCAAGCCTTTAGACGTGCACCCCTTCATATGGGAGAGTCATGGGCTTGGATCTCCAAAACTTTGCCCATTCCTAATTGCAACTCAAAATAGAATCAAACTTAGAAAACTTAAAGAGGCTTCTTAGTCAACCAATGGTCATCTAGTCAGTTGGTTGGGTCACCGAGTCAATCAGTTGGTATATCTAATTGACTGGTTGACTAGTCATGATCCAATCTGATTGACTAGTTTGATTCCAAATGTGACGCCCTGACGCAACACAACTGAGATTACTCAAAACCAAAGTGAGGAATTATAGCTAATTAAACATGCAAATTACCAAAAATCACAAGAAATTAAAATTGATTTTGTAAAAGCACCATAATTCAAAAACTTATCACATATGAGTCCACAAACGTGCCACATGCATTTCATAATGTATCACAAGGTCCTTACATCACTATGCATCATCATTCCTATCATCCATCTATTACATGAGGTACATGTTCCATATATATACATATACACATGCCATATATGTACAACCATGGCTCACAAGCCAAAACCTTGTATCGGTAACATATCTACAAAACACATCGAGAACACCCCCAAAGACTTGAGTGTATAGGGACTCTATCACCAAAAGACTAGCAGCACATCCAACCTTATCAGCTACTTCTCTTGTTGATGCTCTTCCTTAGATGCACGATCTCCACCTCTTAGTGCATGACCACCTAAAAGATGTGGAAACCCATGGGGTAAGACCAAACATCCCAGTGAGAGATATAACACTCTGCCAACGTCTATTAAGGCATAGATATAAGGTAAGGAAGAGCAGAAAGTAGAGCTATAACATGATAAGTAGATTATACTATTGAAGCAGATAAGAGCAATTGCAACTAAATTGTAGAACATATCATAATCTAAGAAGGAATATGAAGAATATGTATATCTCCTATCAACTTAACTATACACAATCAAGGAAAAGGCTCATCCAATGTCATTCACATTTTGTCCATGTGCAAATATACTACGTGGATGTATTACATCTTTTATTAATGCCCTGAGGAGATGAGGTATACCACTCATGCTCCAACTGACCATTGCTAAGTCGAAATTAGTGCCATAAAAAATCATTGGAAGAGTCGAAATCCAATGATCTCTTCACGCCCCTCAGTCAATTCGAGTTTGCCATAGTGACATATCAAGCCCAAGTGCAAAACAGCCTAGCCTACCTTGGTATATAGGAACAGTGCTAATGAAATTGAGTTACGACCGCAACCGCACTCCTACCGAGGTATGACCACAACCATCCTCAAAATTTATCATGTAAGTACTTTGTATCACATTATTGAGATACATCCTCGACCATTCTCCTTACCAGGGTATGATCGCAGCCAATCCTATGAAATACATATACTCAAAAGTGTATGATTCTGAGCTTCCACTAAGGGAGAACTCATTTCACCATCCAGCAAGTACTGACGCTAAAGATGGATATATGGTGCAGGGAAACTAAATGATTAAGGTTCCAGTTGATTAGTTATGGAAATTAAGTGTCTTTTAACATCAATCAAGTTACAATGTACAAACGATAAACAAGCTCTACAAAGATAAGGGCATAGTAAAACTTCAGAGGATATAAAGTGTATAAGGTGTGAACTTGTCACATCATTACATGATACGACTGCCCTACAAGGCCATCATCATATTCACACTGTCATAGGATACAATCCCTTATCACCACTGGAGGATAACACCTCACACTAGGCATATAGCCCCTTCCAGGTCATAGGACCCAATCACATCATTCATGTATCTCATATGTCTCAGCATGCCTCATGAAGGCTCATAACCATTATCATGTGTCACATCATATACAGATAGCATACACTAGCTATGATATTCAAGTCCATATCACCTACAAGGTTAGGGATTTATAAATAGGAGAGAGAAAACATCATAACATAATACTCATTCCAAGCATGGTAAGCAAGACATGTCACATGACCCAGAATCGGGGTTAGGGTTCCATACACATAGACGATATGGGTTTTATAGCTTTATTCAATCACCAAACCCTAGGTACACCATCTTCCACTTTCTTGGATCATATTAGGGTTAAGGAAAATGATTCAGCTTAACCAAACAATCATTCAAACAACACTATACATGAATCATTACTTGCTTACTCATACACATGTGTTGATTATATGTTCATGTATGTGTCTCGACTATCCATCACATAGGTGTCTCGACCACTCATGAAACAAGTGTCTCAACCACCCTCAAAAAAAGTGTCTCGACCACCTTCATACAAGGTGTCTCGACCAAAACAAGTCTAGGTGTCTCGACCATAACACATCATGTGTCTCGACCACCACATAGATTAGGGTTTCAATCAAGCTCAAAACATGTCTTGACCACTTCCAAAGGAAAGCATCTCAATCGAAACCAAAGTAGGTGTCTTGACCTACACTAGGTCATGTGTCTCGACTAAAACTAAAGTACCTGTCTCAACCAAAACCACATATGTCTCAAACGATATAAGTTGAGGACTGGACGATATAGTACTTTGACCATTATAGGGTCCCCAACCCTAGTTGGACGATAGGCTACCTTGGGCTCCATGGCAACGTTTTATGGATGGTAGTACTATACCTTGGGTGGTATGAGAGTTCCTTGGACATCATGATGTGTCGACCAAGTGGGTGCATGTGGGGCGATATAGTTGTGGCTTTGGGTGACATGATTTGATGGTTGCCCGGTATGAACCCTAACCGTAGAAGGGCTATAAGGGGGTCTTGACCAAAAAGGGTTGTTGTGATGAACATATGCTGACCGATATACTCTTGGTCCATGGATTCACAACACATCATTAGGTCTAAGTCGGGTTGTTATCCCCTTTGTGCATGGGTGCATGTCATGCTTGAGGCGTACAACTTTGAGTGAGGGTTAGTACCCTACCCGATACACCTTTAGTGAGAGTTTTTGGTCATTGCCTAGTATTGGTGAGGATAGGCGACACTTCTAGTGAGGGTCGTGCCCTATCCTGATAATCTTAAAAGTTATCTTTAGACGCATAACGTCAATGTAATACCTTGTTACCTTTGGCCTGTACCTTTAATCAAAATGGTGAGACGTGATGAATAAGTTGTGAAGCCTTAGTATGGGGGGTTACCTATGGTTGATGATAGGTTAACCGTCGATAAAGCTTGATGGTTGATCATGGTGCATGATCCTTAAAGATGAATCCTGAGGGATGGCGTGCAAGAGGATACAAGGCTTAGGGTATGGTGGATACCCATGCTATGATAATAGTAATGAGTATTGTTTAATACACCATCCATGACTTTATGCTTCATATTCTCATAAAAGTGGATGATTGCTCCAAACCTTAATCCTAATAACATGGTAATCATGATATGCTCTGTAAAGATTATTTTTGGTGATCAAGTTATCTCTTTGCTATACTCTCTAACCATGAAAGTACTATCAATTGGATTCATAGCCAGGTAAGAGCTATGAGGTGTGTATGTGTTTTTTATAACACTAAATGATGATAATCCTTGTTGATAAGATAACATGTATCACCAGTGTGATGAGAAAGGTCTGTTCACCTGATAAAGGCTGAGTGCCTAATTGAGGTGTTATACTCTAATACTGAGATAAGGGATTGCTATCCCAGGATGATGATGATGCCTTGAGAGGTAGTGGCATTATGTGATAAGGGATTTCTATCCCAAAATGATGATGCCTTGAGAGGCAGTGGAATTCTATGATGAGGGATTGAGATCCCATGGTAATGTGATGATGACTATAATGATGTGACATAATGATGTTATGTTTTATAACTTGGTTGCCTCAACAATCCAAATAAAATATACTAATTAACTACAGTGGAACATTTCATGTAGTTTTCCCTGGCCATAGATACATCATCGTCAGTAACTAGGTGATGGTGAAATGGGTTCTCCTGCAGGTTAACCCAGAGCGCATATTGTTGAATATGCAGGGTTTCTCCTAGCCGAAAATAGGAGGATCAGAGTGCAACTGTCATTGTGGACTCAAGATGTGTATAAGAGCATGGTGATCAGGCCCATGGCTTAGTGTGAAGGAGCATGAATGCGTTCATGGCCCAGGAGCACGGTGAATAGGCCTATGGCTCATGATAAAAAGGGTAGCCTGCGAGACTGACCCTGTGGCTGAGGCCACTTAAGCAAGAGACTGCAGTCCTGCTTGTTGATTGTTGTGCACTGACCACGAAGAAGTGAGGTCATGGAGTTTGGCTCTCCCAATGACCTTGTATGGCACCGGATTGGGCTTCGCAGCTGAAGGTTAGATTTGAGCGAGACGGCTCACTTCCTCAGGGCATAATAAATCATAATCCAGCCATATATAATATATTACTTAAGGCAAAACACAAAACATTGGTTGAGGCCTTGCTTGTATAGTTTCTCTAGTTATATCTTACAAGTTATTTGTGATGAGTTCTTATAAAGCTTATCTTGTCAATCATGTTCCATAAAGAATGCTTGTTATATGCCTCCTGGATAGTTTGGTAAGAATGTTAATAAAGTTAGCTTTGCTCAGTATGTTGCTCCTATAATATGCTTATACCAGTTATCTGTAATCATAATAAAGTTGGTAGAGGGTTATGTTTCTTGCTGGGACTGTGTGTCTCACCCCGCTAGTTAATAACCCTTTTTAGATGGACGTGCCTGGTGAGATAAAGATCATGTGGCTGAGATGATATGCAGAGGTATCGTACCTGGTGGAATAGATAGTGTCTAGTAGTAGAGTCCTATGTGTCGTCCCTGTACACTCAGGTCTTGGGTAAGCTTTTTGATGTTTCTTGTATTATGATTGATGTACGGTTTTTGGTTTATGTATCTTGATGTAAATCAGCATGTGGAACAGTTATTTCATGTAATGAGATGATGGGAAATTATGTTGCAGCACCTTGGAAATATGTTATGAAAAGAAAAGTGTTGGCTCAAATATTACTTGTCTCATCTTATGGTGCTTGTTGTAAATTGTTTTTAATTTCCTATGATTTTTGGTAGTCTGTTGGTTAGTATGTAAATGTATTTTGTTGAGGATGGGGTGTCATAGTCTATGACCCTTGTGATGAGGAGTTTCTCACCAAAATTACCACCATGGATGGTTCGTGGTCTATGATCGAGAAAAGTAGATGGAGTATAAGATCTGTAACATATCGAAACTTGGACATATTCTCTTTTTGGCCCTCTTTCCAAGCTTTTCCTTTCATTTCTATTCTTTTTGGATTTGATGTTTAATTTGTGGAAATAATAGTGGTTTGGTGAACATTTGATCACCATTTATACCAATGTTTGGGTTTATGCACAAATACCTTAGTTAATTTGTCAATCATATTCTAATATACAATTTACCACTTATGTGACATACTAATAAAAGGAATTCATTCTAGATCATTTCTTAGCCTTTTGGAGCAAGGAAGAGAACAAGGAATGAATAATGATGCTTTAAACATGTTAATGTGATATTGAATTAATTAATATGAGAAATAATGATAGTATTGGGTAATGGGCTAAAACTCATAAAAGGAAGACTAATTGGTTAAAGATAGCTTGAGACTAATTTTCCTTGAGTTTGGTTTGGCTAGGAGGCCAAGTTTCATAAATGTAGAATAATAATAGCTTTCTCTATTTTATTTAGAAAAGAAAAGGCGAGTTTTCTTCAAAATATGAAATAAAATATTTAATGACTCCAAAGGTGGAAAATAATCTTGGATTCATAATCTACACATTAAAATTTGTCTTTGGCTGAATTTTCACTCAATTTGGAGAATATTTGATTAAAAGTTGAAATCAGGAGAGAGAAAGTGTGTTGAACCTTCAATACATTAATTAATTAAACAAATAACTTCAACATGTAAAATTAATGGCAAATTTGTATCCAAGACACTTAATGTGACTTGTGGGTGAAGTTTCATCAAATTTGGAGAATCTTATAATCATTAATGATGGAAGAAAGGGAAAATAGGATTTGGTTAATTTAACAAATCAAAAGTTCTCAAAAGAAAATTTAATTGCATATTCAGATTCCTCATATCAAAAATAGGCCAGGTGTCAATTTTCAATTGATTTGGGTTTTGTTTGCACCCTCAATTGGGGAGAGAGAAAATATTAAATAAATATATGTGCCACTTTAGTCTGAATAAGATTTGGAATACAATCAATGTGTCACGCAGTCCGATTTTTTATTTTCTTGATCCGCACAATTGTGATTGTTGGATATGCTATCCAACGGCTCATGACTCATCTCCTAGCTCTCACCGATTTGGCAACAGGCGCCAAAAAAGGTTGATTTTGTTTCTGTGATTCCTCGCTTGATTCTTAACCAAATCACACGAAACATCCTCCAACAATTTCTGAATAAGAATTTGCACAGTTTGATCCATTATTTGTGTGAATTCATAGAGTATATTATAAAATCCCAAGCCTTGCTCTCCAAGCAAGTTCTCCCGCAAGCCTTCTCGCTTTATCTCTCACCCTCACCTATAAATATCCATACTCGAGGTTTCCTTGGCCCCCTTGCAACTAGTCTCTCCATCCAATTGCTCATGAGATTGCACCTACACTTGCTGGTGATCAAGACTTGCTCTAGGTATTGTGGCATCTTGTCCTCTCTCCACCGTACTCCTTCGATCAATTCCCTACTTTTGTAAGTTTGTCTTACTTCCCTCTTCACTTATATGTATTTAGTTTTGCAAATTATGGATGTATGTGGAATCGCCCAATCTAGTGACCTCATTGTTGTGCTCCAACACCAACAATGGTGTGAGCTGAGGAAGGGGACAATCCCCCTGGTCTAGTGACCATTTTACCCCCGCCTTTTCCTTCTTTTCTCTCTATTTTCCAGTGAGTGTATTATCGCCTTTTGGTTTGATTTTTACCCGCATTGAGGCAAGGTTGATTCGGTGTGGACTACTGACTTGGCACCCCATGGTTGGGCCATGTCATGCGGCCATCCCCTCTCCCTCTCTCTTCACCTCTCTTGCTTTGATATGATAATGTGCCATCCTGTGATTGGTCCATATTGGGAAAACTGTATCTTGTTATTCCTTTGTCTAAAAATTAAAAATAAATATGTTTTGGAATAAGAGAAATGTAACCTTTCTAATAAGAATACTTTTGATTTTTTTAAGGTTTTTTATAAAAATGATTTTAATACATAAAAATCACCAAAAAATACACTTTAATCATCATAACTCCAAAATTGACAAAATTATATGTTTTCTTAATCAGGAGAACCTAATAGGATCAATGGTGATGTTTTTAGTGTCTAAATTGAGGCTTTGTTCAAAGAGTCCAAAAACTAGGGTTTACTTTACATTAATGTACATGATATACCATAATACTTGATTATACATTGAAAATAGGAAAAATGGACCTTAGACTCAGTTAAAATGGTGAAAGTGAATATTTGAAATTAGTAATAGAGGTATGTGCAAATCTTACCCTTAAGTTGGGATATTTGTGAACCAACCCTATTTTCCATGAGGCATGAACCCTATTTCCTTTATTATTGTTTCTCTTGTTCTAATTGCCTCAAAAATCAGATTTGATATATTATTTCTTGGGTCTTGGAAACCCAATGTCCCATTGCAACTATTTTATCATATTTCCTGCCACTTTACTATTCCTTGAGCATGATGGTTTATTTGACTATTTAGCTATAGTAGTGGTACTTATGTACATTCACCCATAGTTAGAGCATGTGTTATTTTTCCCTGGGGAATGTGCTTACTCTCCCCCTAGGGAATGTGTTATTTCTCCCTTATATAAAATATTTGATGCAATGAAATATAACTCTTTTGGCAATTAAGTGAATATAACATGACACAATTAAAAGAATAATAATGATAATGTGATATCATAATGAATATAAGGTTAATAAACCAAAAATGTTAATTGTATTATATAAGAAATCTTAATAGTGGAACCCTAGGTGATCCTTGAGAACCTGACCTTTGAGGAGTTGCATGTGATGTTTCTAAACTCCCAGGAGGAACAACCTGAAGTTATTGTTGAGATGTTGCACACTCACCCTTTTATCCTTACTTATGATTTCGGGGATGAAATCCTCTTTAAGGGGTGGAGTGTTCTAACATACCAAAACTTAGATATATTCTCTTTTTTACCATCTTTCCAAGCTTTTCCTTTCATTTCTATCCTTTTTGGCTTTGTTGTTTAATTTGTGGAAATAATAATGGGTTGGTGAACATTTGATCACCATTTATGCCAATGTTTGGGTTTATGCACAAATACCTCGTTTAATTTGTCAATCATGGTCTAATATACAAATTTAACACTTATGTGACACATTAATAAAATTAATTCTTTATAGATCATTCCATAGCCTTCTAGAGAAAGGAAGAGAAAAAGGAATGAATAATAATGCTTTAAACATGTTAATGAGATATTGAATTAATTAATATGATAAATAATGGTAATATTGGATAATGGGCTAAAACTCATAAAAGGAAGACTAATTGGGTAAAGATAACTTGAGATTCATTCTCCTTGAGTTTGGTTTGGCTTGGAGACCAAGTTTCATAAATTTAGAATAATAATAGCTTTATATATTTTATTTATAAAAGAAAAGGTGAGTTTTCCTCAAAATATGAAATAAAATATTTAATGACTCCAAAGGTGGAAAATAATCTTAGATTTGTATTCTACAAATTAAAATTTTCCTTTGGGTGAATTTTCACTCAATTTGGAGAATATTTGATTAAAAGATGAAATCAGGAGAAAGAAAGTATGTACAACCTTCAATACATTAATTAATTAAACAAATAACTTTAAACTATATAATTGATGGAAAATTCATATCCAATACACTTAATGTGACTTGTGGCTGAAGTTTCATCAAATTTGGAGAATCGTATAATCATTAATGATGGAAGAAAGAGAAAATAGGATTTGGTTTATTTGACAAATGAAAAGTTTTCAAAAGGTAAATCTAATTGCATGTTCAGATTCCTCATATTAAAAAATAGGCCAGATGTCACTTTTCAATTGATTTGGGTTTCGTTTGCACCATCAATTGAGGAGATAGAAAAGATTAAATAAATATATGTGTCACTTTAGTCTGATTAAGATTTGGAATACAATCAATGTTTCACGCGGTCTAATTTTTATTTTCTTGATCCTTGTGATCGTGACCATTGGATCTACAATCCAACAACTCACGACTCATCTCCTAGCTCTCGCAGATTTGGCAACAGACACAGAAAAAGGTTGATTTTGCTTTTGTGATTCCTCGCTTGATTCTCAACCAAATCACACGAAACTTCCTTTAACAGTTTCTAAATAAGCATCTGCACAATTTGATCCATTATTTGTGTGATTTCATAGAGTATTTTGGAAAACCTCAAACCATGTTCTCCAAGCAAGTTTGGCCACAAGCCTTCTTGCTTTATCCCTCACCCTCACCTATAAATATCCATACCCGAGGCTTCCCTACTCCCCTCGCAACTACTCTCTCCATCCAATTGCTTGTGACATTGTGCCTTGGCTTGTAGATGATTGAGACTTACTCTAGGCTTTGTGGTGGCTTTTCCTCTCTCCATTGTGCTCCTCTGATCAATTCCCCAGTTCTGTAAGTTTGTCTTACTTCCCTCTTCACTTCTATGTATTTAGTTTTACAAATTATGGATGTATGTGGAATCGCCGAATCTGGGGGCCTCTCTACTATGCTCGAACACCAGAAATGGCATGAACCGAGGAAGGGGACAATCCCCTTGGTCTAATGACTATTTTATCCCCACCTTTTTCCTTCTTTTCTCTCTATTTTCCCATTAGGGTGTTATCATCTTTTCATTTGGTTTTTACCCATGTTGACACAAGGTTGAGTTAGTGTGGACCGCTGACTTGGTGCCCTGTGGTTGGGCCAAGTCATGCGGCCTGCCCCTCTCCCTCTCTCTCTCCGCGTCTCTTGCTTTACCCATATTAGAAAATTGTATCTTTTTATTCCTTTGTCCAAAAATTTAAAATAAATATGTTTTCGAATCAGAAAAATGTAATCTTTCTAATGAAAATACTTTCAGGGTTTGGTTTTGAGTTTTTTTTTAAAGGTGCTTTCTAAAAATGATTTTAATACATAAAAGTCACCAAAAATACACTTTAATCATCATAATCCCAAAATTGACAAAATTATATGTTTTCTTAATCAGGAGAATCTAATAGGATCAATGGTGGTGTTTTCAGAGTCTAAAATGAGGATTTGTTCAAAGAGTCCAAAAACTAGGTTTTTCTTTACATTAATGTACATGATATACCCTAATACATGATTATACGTTGAAAATAGGAAAAGTGGACCTTGGACTCAGTTAAAGTGGTGAAAGTGAATTTTTGAAATCAGTAAGAGAGGTATGTGTAAATCTTACCCTTAAGTTGAGATATTTGTGAACCAACCCTAATTTCCATGAGGCATGAACCCACTTTCCTTTATTATTGTTTCTCTTGTTCTAATTGCCTCAAAAATCAGATTTGATATATTATTTATTGGGTCTTGGAACCCCACTGCCATGTTGCAACTATTTGATGATATTTCTTGCCACTTTACTATTCCTTGAGCATGATGGTTTATTTGACTATTTAGCTATAGTAGTGGTACTTATGCACAACCATGCATAGTTAGGGCATGTGTTAATTTTCCCTAGGGAATGTGTTATTTCTCCCCAATATAAAATATTTGATAGGTGAATGGGAATATGATTACTCTCCCCCAATCTATTCGGTTGAGGTTCGATAGGTTCCTAAACCCTAATTAGTTAATTTAGTCCAATACTAATCATTCATGTAATTCGTTATTATTTATTAGTTTTGGCAAGAATCTTTTGTTATATGCCTCATTCTCTTGGCCTTCTCATCTTATGATGACTCTATATCATTATGTTTCATTGTTGTTCTTATGTTTGTTTCTTGTTCATATTGTTGGCACGTACCTTATTTCTCTCTCTTGTTGGGTGACTTCCCAACCACCTAGGTCAAGCACAAGGTGTTGAACAAGATCATGGAGAACATAGCTTTTGGAATGGACCTAGCTCTTGGAGATGTTGCTTTGGAGATAAGACTTGAAGTAGTTTAAACTTCCCTCTATCTTATATCCTTATTTTGTATCATCCATGTAAACCTTTAATGGGAGATATGATGGAAATTTGTAAACTTTAAATAAATTGAATATAGTCATTATTTTTATTCCGCTGCTATAAACTTTGGTCTTTTGTATGTCATTATATAAAGATTTGAAAATTTTACACATGTTCCAACATACATTTTAAGTATATTTGGGATGGATGTTTTATTCTTCAAATATTTAGTAAAGGGTGATTTAACTCTATTACAAGATTCAAGGAAAATATCACCAAATAAAGACATACACTTACCAAGGTTGAAGATGACCAAAAGTCACCACATGTAAGGGATTTTGATCACCAAAGCTTCAATGACCAGTTCTCCTTGCATGGATAGAAGAGGGTTTATATACTTGAGGAGGAGGGATGTAAGATGGAGATGAGGTGTCAACACCTAAAGGCACCAAAGGGACACTTGTCCACTCAAGAAACACACATGCAACCACTTAAACCATACATGCATGAGATGGTGATACAACCTAGGTGGGGTCTCGACCACTTGGGTCACCACCACATTGGTCTCAGTCGCAACACCTCAGGAGGTTGAAATAAGAGCATCATATACATCCTGGTTGAGACAAAAGGTCGCCAAGACACCAAGGTCGATACACATCGCAAAAGGACAAAACAATCTTGACCCAACCATTCCAATGCCATCATGGTCGAGACAAAACCAACTAAGGAAGGTGAGTCAATCGAGACACACCCCAAAACACACCACAAAGTCAAGACAAGGGTTGCTACACTCAACCATGCACACATGGTCAACACCAAGCAAACCCTAGAAACCCTAATCACCTCTAATGATGCCATCACTCATCCAAGGCTCAACCAAGGCACCCCAAAGCATCACACTCTCTCTCATGAAGCCAAGAAATAGAAGGTATACTTTAGAGGTGGAAAATTTCAAGATAACCCTCTCAAATGGGTGAATTGCAATTTGACCCAAAACAAGCATAGAAAGCACAAACATCATCCAAACAAGCTCAAACTGGAAACTTAAGCTTTCCACAAGCTCTAAAAGCATATAAAGGGATTAGATAAAGGTTCTAAGCCTTAAATCAAGCAAAACAAATTGGGTTATCCCAAAATATAGGTTAGGGGTCTTACACAAGATAAAAGGTATCCTTCTCCTACATGTTTCTTGACTTGTGTCCCATTAACCAGTTGGGTTTTCTAGACAAATATTTGGCCAATTTCCCAAATGGTAGCAAATCCATCAACTGATAATCAGTCGAAAATTCATTTGAACCATCCAGTCGACCAACTACATTACCTAGTTGATTAATTTGGTAGGAATCATCCTATACATAATTAGATCCATTCTAATCATGTGTGTGGTTGCAAAATTTAGTTCCTTTAAGAATACTTATGCATGTGACTATGTAGGTTCCACATTACATTGGTAATGATGTCATAGACCTCACAAGAAAAGAGCGGTATGCATCAACACATCATTACTACGCAAGTGATTAAAGAAGTTGAGAACAACTTTAACATGTAAGTGGTTGATGTTATGATGATTGTATAATCCCTTTGTTAGATTTGTCCATATTGAAGTCGATGCATGGAGTAGCCATCTTATTAATACTAAATACATATTTCTTGAACCATATTATACTAGTAAGATGCTCAATATAATATATTGACTCACATGAGAACGGACATGCATTTTATAGTCTCACTTATTAAGTGTCTAGGATATCATTCCAAAAAGAGGGACATATTCCATTTGCATCACTTACAATAATTCACAAGTGTCACAGTTCACCAATTATTGCCCATGTGGAAACCCTAACTCAGATTAATGTTGGATACTATTAAAGTACACAAAACAACATGTGATCATTGTAGTGAAATTAGTTCTAAGGATCATAACCACTGCTCTCATATTGATATATGATTTTGACTACCATAAATGGATTCCATGTGTCATTCTCAAAGTGGGTCTATCCAACAAAACTTATTATCTAACAAGTACCCATGTTTCTAAATTGATATCTAATATCATGACTAAAGAAAAATAGTCATCAATAAGAATATGCATTATTTCTTTGTATTATTGTTGTCCTATAATATCCATAATAATAATGCAGTAGGGTCAAACGAGTACTATTGAGTATACATATGATCTTGTGTTTAGGTCCTAAGCCCAAACCATATGTCATCAAGTCAAAATATTTGTATGACATTATTACATTTATTCATAATATCAATATTGAAACAAACATCATAAGTGGAACTGTCTTTCACTAATATTCAAATAATATGCAATGTATCCCTGTCACAAAAATAACATAGTCTTAGAGCATAAAATAATAGAACAAACATACAAATGGATATAACTCTCTCTATCTATTTCTTGTCCACAACTCACAAGACATCACAGATTAATGACTCTCGTCTAGTAATTGCATTGGAAACTACATTCATTTGTTTCTCAACAAATAAACCTAGATAAAAACTTAAGATCTCTCAAATGTCCTGCGGGAATCATAGGCCGACCTTGGTTGTAAAACAAGTAGATGGTAGCATGTATAACATCTACCCACTCTCGTGAAGTAGAAGCTTAAGAACTAAATATCCTCCAATAAATTTGTAGATCTAACATGCTACAAATTTGGGAATGCAGACAACCACAAATGTTGATTCTTGTGTACAATTAACAATATTTATAGGAACAAGAGAGAAAATTCAGAATCTTAATTATTATTTTTCACCACATGGCTAATAGATGTCATTTTAGGAAAAGAAACTACAAGGGTATTACTCCATAATCATAGGTGATGTCCTAACCAAGGTATACATCATGATATTGACAATTTGCAAAAGTAGATGAAGAAAAAAAAAAAGATAGAAAGAAAGGAAGAAACAAAGACAACAGTTGTAAAGAGACTATGTTCTACAATAGAGCTTCTTGAGGAGCTTCCTAGGGATGTAGAGAGTGAAATTTGCCACCAAATTCCTTATTTCTTCTTCCTTTCCTCTTCTTCTCCTTTGGAGTCTTTGTTAGAGTGGTTTCTCTCTTTCTAGCAAGTTAGAATTGAAACAAATGAGAGATCTCCCTCATAACTAACTTGACTCTCTTTATATTTTTTAACTTTTGCGATGTTGCATGTCATGCACATGGATGTATATGTCGTGTGACTCTGTAGTTGCCAAGATGAAGCCCAAAATCCAAATGCACACCATGTAGTTTAAAGTGTATGGCATGCAGGAGACCTTGGGGAGTGGTTACTAGTGAGGTTTCATGACGTGTAGTTGGTCATGCATGTCATGCATGGGTGTGATCACCAAGAAGGTTTCCACTAATGTGGCACACATTGTGCTTTGAATAGTGCATGTCATGCATATTGGGAGTTGATATTGCATGAATGTCATTTGATTTTGCACACCATTTGTGAGGTTGTGCATGTCAAACTGCTACTTTTGTGGTAGTTCACTTCATGCACCATAGGATTGACGTCGTCTAAGTGACATTATGACTAGACTAGAACTCTCTTTGTGTTGATGAGGATGACCTTACCTCCAAATGAACCATCTCTCATATCATCTGCATTAAAACACATCAATAATTCAAAGTTATAACAAAGAGCATACTTAAACTATTTAAGCATTTAGAAGCTAATTATGTGGCCAAAGTATGGAATTTTAGTCAATAATGAATGGAGTTAGGGCACAAAAATTAGTATGAACTAAGTTTATCAGCTCTCTTGCTTTAGGATAGTAAAAAGGTTCAAAGGCCGGTGGTGGACTATGGGGGTAGTATTTAAATTTTCTTTCAAGGTTTGGAGGGTTCCATATCAAAAATGAAATTTAAACTAGATTTCCTTCCAAATAGAAATAGGAATTTAAAATAGTATCTTTCCTAGGGATTCATGAGCTTCTCTCTTCTATAGAGATATCCACTAGAGGAATTACATGCTCTGTGTGGCACCCTCAAAGGACAAGGCAATACGTTAGGTGTCTTTGGGTAGGAAATTTGGGGGTTACCTTATCCAAGTTTCTGACTTTTAAGAAGGTTTTGAATGTATCATGGATAGAGAAAATAATTTGTTCACGAGTGTGTGCCTTTGAGAAATAAACTTCAATTAAAAAAGAAGGAAGGAAGAGAGAGGGAAAAGTTGAGTGGAAATTCTCCTTTTTCTCCTTTGTCAAAGAAGGCATTTGAGTCAAGATTGAATCAAGATTCCAAATAGGATATGGAACTGGATTGGACATCTTATTTATTAAAATAATAATATTTCTTATTAAGGAGAGAGATAAAAGGTAATTGAATTTCAAATTGTGATTTGAGTTAAATATTTTATTAATCAAGAATTCAACTTGGAAATTAATCGAAAAAAGGCTTGTAAAAAGATCAATCAAAGGCCAAATTACACTGAAGTCTAGAGACATGATATTTTGTATCCATCAATCTTGACACATGGAATTAGATTAATTATTAGATTAAATAGGAGATATTATATGGAAATTTTTGCAATAAAATAAGATAAATTTCATCATTATCCATTGAGTTGAGTTGATCATGATCATTGATCAAATGACCAAAGAATGGGGTATCAACATGTGGTGATTCCCATTACATTGTGGTGGTGATGACATGAACTTATTGTTTACCTTACTTGTGATGTGTCATTCGAACAAAACATCATTCACTAGGCGGAAGCGATTGTTAGCAGTGGATTACTGAAAATCACTAAAACTTTAAACCATTTACAAAGAGATCCATACACTGGAAAACTCTTTCAAAAAGAACCAAAGTAATTTAATTACATTCTAGTTCACAAGTACATATCTTGTACCATTCCTTCTCGAGGATTACATACATCAACTTCCCTATTTAAAACTATACACAGGCAGCATTAAAACCTCGAGGCATCAAGCCAAAATCTCAGATCGATTCATTAAACTAACTACTGACTCCGAGGACCTGAGAGTACAGAGATGACACATAGGACTCTATATACAAGACATGACAACCAGTGTCTTCACCTTAGAATTCACTGATGTCCCTACTGCTGCTACTGCTCTTCCCCTGTAGTAGGGTTTCTGCCTCTTCCTCCGCGTCTATCTAAAAAGTTGGATCCCACAGGGGTGAGACAATTGAAATTGCCCCAGCGAGAGATATAACTCTCTGCCAAAAATATTATTATTGTAGTTTAACAGAATAAAACTGAGCAGAGGAATTATAATTATTTAATATCAGTTAATTCATTGTCTAACAGATTAGAACATAAAACTTATTTAAAGCATTTCAGCTATAACCTGATAGAGCAGCATGTCACTTATCTAATAAGGAATATGAAGAACATGTATAACATTTATCTGCTATACTAAGCAAGATAATATCAACCAATGATTCTTGTATTTCAACCTTAGGCAAATATGCTACATGGCTAATTATATTTTACAATCATACTTAATTAATACTCTGAAGAGATGAAGTATACCATTCATACTCCAACCGACCACGATTACGTTAAGCATCGGTACCACGCAAGGTCAATGGAAGAGCCGGACTCCAAGACCTCAACCTTCTCGGTCAGTACGAGATTACATGGTAGAGACATCACGTGTCAAACTACAATTAGCTTGCCAGCGTATAGTGGCATCTTTGCTATAGAGTTATAGTTGCAACATATACTCTCTTCAGGCTTAGATCACACAGCTAATGTCTGGTATTGTTTTGTGGAGTCATGGCCTGTAGCCATACTCTTTTCAGGGTTATGGCACACAGCCTATCTTGTACATAGGTGATAACACACAGTCATCCCTACGTGGCATAAGGATATAATTGCCCATTTACCCCCACATATTCAAAAATATGTGTTCTGAGTTTAACTCATTTCACCATTCAGCAAATTATGACACTGATGGATCTGTGGTCAGGGAAACTACATTATATAATATCACTTGATTAATTAAGTGTATTACCATATTCTTTTAGCATCAAACAAGTTTCCAAACATTAAATATTATGACAATTGCTACAAAGAATGGGTAATACTTTCATCAAGTATTGTTCAACTCTTTAATAAAGTATTGGGATCTTAATCCCTCATCTCATCAGGTACATTTCCATTTCTTAACAAGACCATCATCATGATTATAGAATATGGGTATTCAAACCCTTAATCCATCATAGAATACTTGTTACCACTTATCAGGTAACTTAATACCTTCAGGTCATATGACCAAGGTAATCATGATTCTTGCTACACAAGCATTCTACATAGTTCACAAAGCTCATTTCACCTCTTGTTACCTCTTAGTAGGCAACAAGGCATGTTATGGCTCATTAACAACTTTAATAAAAGAAACATCATAGCTCATACCTGGCTATGTTCATCTTCTCATGATACCTGCATGGTTAGTACTTCATGATAACAGTTATAATTCTTACATACTAACACCATGCAACACAAAGTAATACCACTATTCCCTTTTTAGGGTTAGGATTTCCATTTCATGTCAATCAGATATACTCATCCTATTATCCCACATTAGGGTTATGATCTATCATCATATTGCCCAAAATTAGGGTTTCGTACATTATAACCCAAAATTAGGGTTTCTCATACCTTTACCCTATTTTAGGGTTTCAAAACACATTACATCACCCTACATTAGGGATTTACATATCATTACCCTGAATTAGGGTTTCTTACCACATTTCCCAAATTAGGGTTTTATGTAGCTTTAACCGAAATTAGGGTTTCACATTCCATTACCCATAATTAGGATTTACTATTCATCTCAATTAGGGTGTCTACATTCAATTACCCATAATTAGGGTTTACATCATCCCAATTAGGGTTTACATTATCCCCCTAAATTAGGGTTTCATGATCTCTTTATCAAGGATCATACCCTAATTACATATTTAATTCATTTTGAATGTGTTGAGGATGGATTACTACATGATTATTATACATGTATGAATTCCTCTCACTCATCCTCTCTAGGATGTTCATTACTCCAATCTTGATTAGATTGAGTCAATCCTTTATTCAAATGCATACATTTACGGTTAGCATAGTATATTGAGTCATTTCTTCCATAAGCATCAAAGGTTAACCCCTCTAAGGGTACCAATCAATTAAGTACATTATGGATTCAACATTTGTACTTACCTTTGGTAATCATTGGGTAATGAGTTTATTACCTTCCTAGGTAGCAAATGTATAAACCATCTAAGTACATTAACTATGCTTCCACTGTAATCATCATTGAGGTACTTTATAAGTACTCAATTAGTTTTGAAGTTAATTGAACCTTCAAAAGATTAGGAATCACTTAATCCATTAATTGGTATTGATCAAATTGAACCATCAAAGTGTTTTGACTAGATTAAACTTGCAAATGATTTTTCTTAAGTTGGATCTCCAAACGGTTCTGATCAAACATGCCCAAACGGTTTTGAACAATCATGTCCAAATGGTTTTGATCAAACATGTCCAAACAGTTTGATCAAACATGTCCAAACAGTTTGATCAAACATGTCCAAACAGTTTGATCAAACATGTCCAAACAGTTTGATCAAACATGTCCAAACAGTTTGATCAATCATGCCCAAACAGTTTGAGACCATTTAGACCTCCAAACGGTCTTGGTCTCAACCTCAAAGAGTAATGAAAATTGTTTCCATTCAATCGGTTTTGGAAACCCTAAACACCAAACAATCTTGAAGATTGTTAATCATTAAACGATTTAGAAACCATTTCTTTCCAAACAGACAACTCAAACCAAATGGTCAAATCAAACCAAATAGTCCACTCAATCCAAATGGTCAACTCAATCCAAATGGTCAACTATCACAAACAGTTTTGAACCTAATTCCTCAAACGGTTTGCAAACCATTTGGTCACCAAATGGTTTGGTGAAACCGATTGACCAATTTTATTGGAAACCGATTGGAGTTGCAATTTTGGGAAAAGTGTCCAAGATGATGTCATCATCATCTACCTTCATTTATAAGGTTCACATTACTACTGATTCCATAGAATCATCCATTACAACTAGCAATTAATCAAGAAGAAGGAGAAATCAACATAACTTGTAAAATTGGAATTGAATAATGATGTAATTGGGTTCAAGTTATATAACCCGCCTTCAAAGAATGCTTCAAAGCTCCAACTCCACGTCTTTAATGGTGGAAGAATCTTTTGTCAACTCCACAAGGTTCGTTCCTCAATATTTTGAGTGAAAAAGATTGGCTAGGATTGAAGATTGATTGGAGAAAATAAGAAATCAAGCATTGATTTGTAATTTCCACCATGAATTCGAGGTTGAAAATGATCAAGGAGCTTACCTACAGGTTGAAGTTTGTTCCCCTGCTGCTCCTAAGTTCCCTTGTGCTCTTCCAAAGCAAGGAAGAAAGAAAATCCAAAAAAGAGTCTTTGGTTGAGTGGGAAATGAAGTGTTTATAAAGAAATTTCACGGAGAGAGAAAGTTGAAAAGCAATCCTTCAACTCCCCAAATTGGTGCCACTTAACCCCCTCTACTCCTTGCATACGAAGGCGTCCTCGTTTGCCTTTAATTCTTCTTCATTATCAACAAATTAAATTAAAATCAATTAAGCACCTTAATTCATATAATATTAATATCCCATTTTTAGTGGATATTACTTTTAATTAACTAATGTGAGTGGGCTCTCCACTCACTTAGATATTTTCATGGCCTTTGCAAGGAATAAGGACGTACACACTTATATAATTTCAACCATATCATTTTTTGTTGAAGGCACTTCAATTAATATATTTATTTTTGCATTAAATTGAAGTAAAGTTCCATTTATGCTTAAATCTTGATTATTTTAATACCAAGATTCTCTTTCCTCCAAAGTGATTCAAATGAGATGCCCCTCTCAAATTATTTTCTCTACATGATGCCAAGAATCATGAGGGACCCTCTTGAAATGGTATTTTTCATATGGAACCCTAGGTTTTGGGAAAATTGTACATTACACCAAAACTAGGTTTTAATGCACAAACATTGCTTAACTAGCTCTTTCTTGGTGCTCAGGTTTGTGGAAGCCATACCACTGCATCATATTCAGTCCTATGATGCTTCAACCTCTGAGGAACATTTATCATGTACAACTTGCAAGTTAACCCCTCAACTTGGGTAATTTGCACTTTAGTCCAAAACTATCAAAACATTGACTCAACATTATTCAAAAAGGACTAAAATTGAAATATAAGTTCCTCTTGAGCCTTAATTACTTTTCAAAAGATAAGAGAAATCATATAATCAACCTCATTAAGCAAAACATCTAAGGTTACCACATAACCCAGGTCAGGGATGTTACAAATTATCCACCCCTAATAGGGATTTCGTCCCTGAAATCATCAATGAAAACATTAAGAGAAAAGAGAAGGGTACTTCCTCCTCATCTCTTCCTCTAGTTCCCATGTAGCTTCTTCAATGCCACGATGATGCCAGAGAACTTTTACAAGACATATGTCTTTCTTTTTCAACTTTTTGATTCTTATATCAAGAATCAACACAGGTCCTTCAACATATGATATATCATCATTTAATTCTACTTCCATAGGTTGCAAAACTAGCTCTGTGTCAGGATGACACTTTCTCAGCATAGAGATATGGAATACTTGATGCAATATGTGTAGTTAGGGTTGTCAATGGGGAGGGTATGGGGAGGGTAAGGCCTTACCCTTACCCTTACCCTTACCCTTACCCTCTTTAGGTAGCGGGTAAGGGTAAGGGTAATTATCCTTCTCAGCAATCCCCTTACCCTCCCCTTACCCTTACCCTCTTCTCCACAGGGTAAACGGGGAGGGTAAAGGATAAGCAGGTAATTTTGACAAAAAAGAATTTTATACACATTGTGTGTTGATTTTTAATAATTTTATAACTAATTTATTGATAACAACATATAAAACATTATATCCAATTCAAAATCATAAGTTTCTCCGTGTAAAGTTAAGTCAATTCACACAATAACAATTTTTTATGCATAAATTATTATTTTTCCTTTGCATAATTATGCATAACAAATAAGTATTTCACCAACACCTCATTTTCTGCAAGATATATATGTTTTTCTCTCAACAAGAAAGTATTACAAGCACAACACCAAGTCATTGTCCAATGATAGAATAAAGTATTAGGGTTAAACATTTACATACAAACCCCTTTAGAATATTTATATTTATGTAACCTTTATATCATGTGCGGGTAAAAGGGTAAAAGGGTATGGATAATGTCTATACCTTACCCTCCCCTTATAGTATAGCGGGGAAATGGGGAACGGGTAAACAGATAAAGGGTAATAAAAATATTTACCCTTACCCTCCAGGGTATGGGTAAGGGTAAACGAATAATACCCTCCCCATTGACAACCCTATGTGTAGTTTAGGTGGCAATTCCAGCTTATAGGCTTCCTTCCCAATCCGTTCAATGATTGGATAAGGCCCCATAAATCTAGGAGATAACTTCCCCTTCTTTCCAAACCTAAGAACACCCTTCCAAGGTGAGACCTTGAGATATACTCTGTCTCCAACTTGGAATTCTAAAGGTCTTCATCGTTTGTCAGTGTATGACTTCTGTCTATCCTATGCAGCCTTTAACTGTTGTTGGATTACTTTAATCTTCTCAGTTGTCTACTGCGCAAGCTCAGGACCCAAAAGTTGATATTCTCCAGTTTCATACTAACATAAAGGATACCTAAAACGTCTACCATATAAAGCTTCATATGGTGCCATGTCAATACTGTGCTGATAGCTATTATTATAAGCAAATTATATCAAGCTCAGGTGTAGATCCCAACTTCCTACAAATTGAAGGACACATGCCCTAAGAAAATCCTTCAAAGTTTGTATGGTCCTCTCAGATTGTCCATCTGTCTGAGGGTGAAAGGTTGTAATAAACCTTAATCGTGTACCCAAAGCTTTATGGAGTCACTCCCAAAAATGACTCATGAACTGGGGACCTCTATCAGGAACAATAGTAGTTGATACCCCATGTAAACGCACTATTTCATCTATATAGATTTGTGCAAGCTTCTCAGCATTATAGGTTGTTTTGACAGGAAGGAAATGTGCTAACTTAGTCAACCTATCAACTATCACCCATATGGAATCATGACCTTTGGTTGTTCTAGGCAAACCAACCACAAAGTCCATGGTCGCATGGTCCCATTTCCACTGCGATATAGGCAAAGGTTGCATTGTTCCTGCGGGCTTCTGATGTTCAGCATTAACCTACTGACACACCGGACACCGCATAACAAACTCAGTTACATCCTTCTTCAATCCAGGCCACCAATACATATCTTTCAAGTTATGATACATTTTGGTGCTCCCTGGATGCATTGCATACATTGAAGAATGAGCTTCCTCCAAGACTAACTTCCTTAAGTCATTGGCATCAGGTACTACCATCCTACCATGGTAACAGACTACCTGATCCTATGACTCATGAAAGCCATCCCGTTTCTCACTACCATACTCTGACCTGATCTGCTGAATCACGGTATCAACCTGTTGTGCTTATTTAATCTGCTATCTCAGAGTAGGTTTTATGTGCATCTCAGCTAACAACCCAACTAACAATGATACTTTAAGTTGTACATTGTTTTTCCTCAAGGAGATAAGCATATCTCTCTTAGAGCACACCAAGGAGTTCAACTGTGCTTTATCTATGGCTAGTGATGATGATTTTCTACTCAGTGCATCAACCACTACATTAGTCTTCCCTGGATGATAATCAATTATACAATCGTAGTCCTTGATTAACTCCATCCAGCGGCGTTGTCTCATATTCAACTCATATTGAGAGAAGATATATTTTAAATTCTTATGGTCTATGAAAATTTGGAATGTTTCTCCATAGAGATAATGTCTCCAGATCTTCAGAGCATGGACCACAATAGCTAGCTCTAGATCATGTGTAGGATAATTCTCCTCGTATTTCTTAAGCTATCGAGAGGCAAAAGAAATCACTTGATTGTCCTGCATCAACACACATCCTAGACCATTCTTAGATGCATCCTAGAAAACTATGTACCCCTTCCCTTGTTCAGGTAACACCAGTATAGGTGCACTTGTCAACCTTTCCTTTAACAGCTGGAAAGAATGTTGACACTTGTCATTCTAGACAAAAGGAACCTCCTTCCTGGTCAACTTGGTTAGGGGTAAAGCTATAGAACTTAAGTTCTTAATGAACCTCATGTAGTATCCTGCCAGTCCAAGAAAACTACGAATCTCCGTCGGTGTCTTTGTTTGTTCCCATTGCAGGACAGATTCTACTTTCTTAGGATCAACCCGAATACCTGAAGCAGCTATTACGTGTCCTAAGAAAGAAACTTCTGGTAACCAGAACTCACACTTGCTAAACTTAGCATACAACTTATGCTCTCTTAGCAAAGTTAAAGCCTGACGGAGGTGCTGCTCATGCTGTTGAGCATCTCTACTGTATACCAAGATATCATCTATGAAGACTACTATGAACTAGTCAAGAAAAGGTCGAACGATTCTATTCATGAGTTCCATGAATGTAGTTGGTGCATTAGTTAGTCCAAACGACATAACTATGAACTCATAGTGACCATACCTTGTCCTAAAGGCAGACTTAGGTATGTCACTCTCCTTGATACGCAACTGATGATATCTCGACCTCATATCTATCTTAGAGAAGATAGTTGCACCACACAACTGATCAAACATGTCATCGATCCTTGGTAGAGGATACTTGTTCTTTATGGTTACTTTATTCAACTATCTGTAATCAATGCATAATCGCATCGATCCATCCTTCTTTTTAACAAAGAGAACCGGAGCACCCCATGGTGAAGTACTTGGTCGGATAAAACCTTTCTCAAGCAACTCCTACAACTGTTTCTTGATCTCTATCATCTCAGCAGGTGCCATTCTATACGGTGTTTTTGCTATTGGTTGTGTGCCCAGGATTAGATTAATTTCAAAATCAATCTCTCAGGGCGGAGGTACACCTGGAAGTTCCTCAGGATTCACATCTTCAAACTCCCTGACTATCAGAACTTTAGAAAGATTAGAGCTCTCCATTGTGGTATTGACCACATGTGCCAAGAATGCAAAGCATCCTTCTCTCATCAGCTTTTCAGCTACCATAGCTGTCACAAGATAGGTTGGAATAATCTTTCTATCTTCCTAAAAGATCCATGTATCACCATCATTTGTGAACACAACTTGCTTGGAATCACAATCCAAGACAACCTTATACTTTTCTAGGGTGTCCATCCCAAGAATTATATTGAACCCATGCATCTCAAGTGGTATAAGATCCACCTGAATGCGATGTTCAGAAAAGGAAAGAATGCAGGGAGAACATACCTCCCGCAGCACTGCAGATCCCAACAAATGGGTTTCTAATAACAAACTCTCTGCCCTATGACCAATTGTCATATTGCAGTCAAGAATCACTTCTTTAGTGATGAAAGAATGTGTAGCATCTGGATCAATTAAAACAGATATGAAGCAGGATGTAAACATATCAGAATGAAGTAATTCCATCTGATCTGTCACAACTCGAGGGTTGACTACTGCATTAGGTTGATTCATTGCATAGAACCTCGTAGTTGCTTGTTGTTGACCCTGTGCTCGGTTGTTGGGTGTCGATGAACCAACTTGGGATGCTTGTCCACGTCCTCTAGTGCCACTAGAAAACTACCTCCTTTGTGAGCCTTACTGACTCTGCCTCAGAGGTTGAGTCACTATTGTGTTCCCAACTAGACAATCCTATGCTAGATGCCCCATTTGTCTACATAGGTAACAGACCCTGGTCTCAGAATTGGATCTGTGAGGTCCAGTCACCGATGTTGATGTTGTACTGGGGGCTCTGTTTGGAACAAAACTATGGCCCCTACCCCTACTTGACGTCCACTGTGTCTAGGAATTGAATCTTGGTGGTGTTGCTGGTGTAGAAAACCTCGACTTTTTAAAGCTCTCATACCTCTGTCCCTGATATTGGGTAAACACCTTCTTGTTACTAGTATGTCGCTTCTCAATCACAGACCTTTCTATCCTCCTCATGGACTCCACAAAAGTTGCAAACCTCTCCCTGTTCTCTAAAGCAGACACAGAAGCGGTCAACTCAACGTTTGACCCCTTCTCAAAATTTTGGATTCTTTCCTCATCATTAGTTGCCATATGCGGACAAAACTGCAAAAGCTCCATGAACTTAGCTTCATACTCGCTAATGTTCATCTGTCCTTGCCTGATCCTCTCAAATTGAGATATCTTCTCATCTAGGTAAGTCTTAGGGAAGTATCTAATGATGAATTCTCATCGGAATTCTTCCCATCCAACTTCTACACCTGGCCTCTTGCCCTCCTCTATCGTCCACCAATGGCCAACACTCCCCTTTAGAAGGTATATAGCATGTCTCACCTTCTCAATTTCAAGAATGTCAAGGATCATGAAAGCCTTCTTCAGCTCCGTCAACCACAAATCAACATCTACTGGATCAGTTGTACCAGCATAGTCTATGGCTCCAACCCGGTGAAGTCTTTCAAAAGTCTTGCCGGCTCCATGTCCATCATGGTGGGATGGTGCCCTCGGTGCAGGTGGTGGCATTCTGTCTGCCATATGTTTCATGGTCACCATAAATTGGCCAAACAAGGTATGGAAGGTTGGATTCTCTATCATGGCAGGGTCATATTGAGGGTGTCTGGGTACCGGCTCTTCCCTGGGGTGGTCCCGTGCACCTCCTCCTGGTGCAGCAATGCTGCTTTCTACAACATGTTCTTCATGTGATCCAAACATCTTTAGTATCTTCTTCTCCTCCTATATGAGCAAAAGACACTATCAGATAACTGGAAGATACTAGAACAAACTCAAAAACCTTAATCCTATGTCTCTATAGACTCAACGAACCTAGAGCTCTGATACCACTAAATTGTGATGTGTCATTCGAACAAAACATCATTCACTAGGAGGAAGCGATCGTTAGTAGTGGATTACTGAAAATCACTAAAAATTAAAACCATTTACAAAGAGATCCATACACCGGAAAACTCTTTCAAAAAGAACCAAAGTAATTTAATTACATTCTGGTTCATGACACGATTTTACCGTGTGTATAACGCAAGTGCACGCATCAATGTAGTATAGGCCTTTGTGAGGCCCGAGTCGAACTCAGGGACACTGAATTATTGGTAGACTACTATTAACTGCTCGCAATCAACTAGACCAGTTAAAAGGTTCTGAAAATTGCTGACAAATAAAAGAAAATAAAATAAAATAGAGCAATCAATTAAGGGTTTAGTTTAATCAGTTCAAATGCAGATCTTTAGGATTGCAGTTTCACCGCGGGTTTGCATTGTATGAATTTCCACATAGTTAATCAGATTCATCTCTCAATATGGGTAGTGGCATGTAGCTAGAATTGTTCACTATCGTGATACAATTCACTAGCTAAATCTAGGTCGGTTCCACTGTCATAGTAACATATACCCTAAATTAAGTGCATTAGAATTGACCTCTGGGTTTCCACCATTAACCGTACATCACCTTGTTCAAGGAATTTATGAGTTAATGTGAATTTCATCTCTTTTCAACCGTTAATTCTTCTTTCAAAGCAATTAAAGGCATTATATTATCATTAGGGTGATCAAGCATAATGATATAATGGAGAAAAGGAAATCATACCACGGATTTAAGAGATAAATTATGAATTACTATGATAAAAACATCATACAATGATTCCCCGGGCTACTCTCGGTCCTAAAGACAAAGGGGATTAGCCCTGCATGTTCATCTCTGAGCAAGACATGATTGAAGAAAGGGGAAACATGGACAAAAACGTGGATGAGTAATGTAAACCCCTGAACGGAGAAGATCCAAGTGTTCCTCGGCATTGAGTGTGCGATCTACATCCTTTCGGCAGTGCAGAACGTCTTCTTTGGCTCTCGGAACAGTTGGGGCATGCTTCTGGGCTCTGTTCTTCTCTCCACACCTTCTCGGGACGTGTGCAGCAGCTAATGATGTGATAGATGACTCATGGTTGTCGTCATTAGGTATAAACACCAAATTAGGTCGCCAAAATATCACCACCATTGGATTTGGGCCAATCTGGAACAAACAATAATCTGACGGCGTCCCTCGTGATATCGGCAAGCCTTCCTTCTTTTCTGTCATCCCACCTGATGCTGACTCGATACCATCGATGCGGGTCGATGGTATTGACATCCTTAGATGTTAGTTTTATCCCTTATCTGTCACTGAAGCTATAAGCATCGATAGTATCGACTTTAGTGTCGATAGTATCGACTGGCTGATCGCTGGCAACCTGAAGGTAACTCGCTACCATCGACTTCCCCATTGATGGTATCGACTCTGCTTGACTCCTTGTGGCTGTCTGCCTGTGACTGCGTTGATACTATCGACGGGTATCGATGGTATCGACAGCTGTATATATGTGTTTTTCCTGAAATTTCAAGACAAAGCCAAATCAGCCGAGATAAAACCCATTATTATAATCATTTATGATCAAAACGAAAAAATATAGGATATTTGATACTGAAAAGGATTATAGACTAGAGTAAGTGAATTATGCAATATTAACCACCAAAGTGACTAATAAACCCATAAAATGCAAGTAAAACAAGTCTATCAATACGACTCAAAATCATCGCATCAAACTCCCCTAAGCTTGAACCTTGCTCGTCCTCGAGCAACAAAACTCTAGAATAGAATTGTGAGGGTCAACTAAAGAACAGATTAGCACAACAGACTTCGCCGTATGATCCCCGCCAAACATTCACAATTCGGCCCTTACTAACCACAGAATGATAATTACCCTCAAGGCAACAATAATCATCCATAAAAGATATCTACCTAAAAATTGATGAACACTATCACATAAGGTAGTTAACATAATAAAATCCTCCGGTCCAGACTCGGAGCATCTTGTGATCTTCTATCTACGTTGCTCGTCCTAACTACCATCTAGATGGAAGTAGCTCTCCTGATATTAATGAGTGAGGAGAATATCACGGTGGCCTACCAATTCGAGCAACGGGTAGATGGAATAGGAGGCTATGGAAGAAATGGAAGCATAATACAATTTTAACATGCACAAATAACAAAAATGATCTAAATGATGCATATGCAAATGAAAATGCCCTAAAGCCTACATTTGGGTGGAATTATGCATGCACTATCATTCCGTCTCAAGGTGAGATGGAATATCTAAGAAAACTACACCATGTGCTTATTCTTTTTAATATCTCAAGATGAGATGGAACATGTTCCTTTCTCCCTCTCATTCCTACTTACTTCTTATTTTTTCTTTTTCTTTTTTTTTTCTCAAATTTTTTTTCAAGCCCTTATTTTCATAGGTGACAATGAATTTTTTGTCGGGCTCACTTCTTATTACATACGTGTGCATCTGAAGCATTCTATTTGGAGGGTATGGAACAAATTCACCACCTTTAATGTTTCAGAAGACATAAGATGCATGATGTACTATATGCACAAAAGATGTGAATGCAGCTACAAAATGATAGTTATGCAATTCAATGACACGCACCTAAGGATAATGTGCATGTATAACTATGCTATTT
The DNA here is from genome assembly GCA_963693085.1 of Alisma plantago-aquatica. Taxonomy (NCBI): domain Eukaryota; kingdom Viridiplantae; phylum Streptophyta; class Magnoliopsida; order Alismatales; family Alismataceae; genus Alisma; species Alisma plantago-aquatica. The sequence continues at coordinate 918,236,140 of OY856409.1, forward strand.
TTTTTTCTTTTCATGCAAAAATATGTAAGAATAGTTGTAATGCAAGACCTATCTACATGGGATGCAATCAAAGAGATGAAAACCGAAATGTGCTTCCAGTTCTTATGGTGGAGTATGAAAACAATGGGGTGGATAGATCACAAGATTAATTGACTGAACCTTTAGAAAATATTATGTGTCTCTCCTTACTGACCTGTGTAATAATTAAGAAGTTTCTCTCTCTTATTTCAAATTAAGGTCTCATTATCATTTGGTCAGTTTAGGCTCAAACAACCAATTCTGTCCACTCTTCGTGAATCATAGGAATGTACAGTTGTGTTTTCCAATTTTAAAGTTGACAAACCCAATTATTTTCTTAAGTCATATGCCCAAGGTTAAACAACACATGCTTGCAAAAGCACTAAAAACTTTCAAATTTACCCCTGATTCCCATGTACAAACACAGAGATGACACATGACATTAGACATCCACAATTACACTAGATAGAGTGTCGATCCTACAGAAAACTAAGAACTAAGAAAAATAAATGACAAAACACAAAGAAATAAATGATAAAAACTAAGAAAAATAAAGGATAGAAACTGTTCCAACTCCCCCCCAAGCTTGAATTCGACTATGGCCTCATAGTCAAAAACAACCTTTAAAAGGTGGAACAGTGATACCGATCATTCTGCAGGTGGGGGCGGGTACTGCAGGGTTGTGGGGTCCCAAGATGGGTACTGCCCCTGGAAGCTCGAATCATACTGGGGCATCGACAGAGGTTGAGGATACCCCCCAAAATAATTCTGGCTCCAGTAGTTGTCATAGAAAGGTTGTTGTTGCATCTCCATCCTATGCAACCTGTCATGGATATTCTGTTGGTTGGCGAAGAGGAGACGCTCATTCTCGTAAATAGCCTGCTCGTTTTTAAAAAGCCAGTTCGTGGTATCCTGAATACCGACGAATGAAGCTATATGTTGCTGCTGGGTCTGATGAATATCCTACAACATTGTATACATGCCCTGTATAGAATAGGAATCCTCTCCTTGTTGAGAGGGCTGAGGTGGCAGAGGCTGTGAAGAAGATGATGCACCTAGATGCATGCGGGGACGCTTCCGGGGTGCTACTCGTTCCCAAAGAGGAGTGAAAGCCTCCTCTTCCTCTTCATGCTCATCGCCGTCATCATCATTGTCATCATTACAGCCGTCTTCATCAGAGTCGTCGATGGCGATGATAGGCCACCGGAAATGCTGAGCTCCCTCAATGTTGAAGACGGGGTCGGGAAGCGTGCATTCTTGATATGCGTGATTGACGTGGCAATGTGCATAAGCCAAGCCATCACAGAGCAGGAGGAGGTTGGAGAGGTGCAGATGATGGAGGTTGACCTTATTCCTGTTGGAAAGTGGAGTAAGCTGGGAAAAATCCAAACCAAGGTAGAGGGCCAGCGGTGTGATGAGCCCTCCAAATTGGATAGGAGCCTTTCGCGTACTCCTCTTCACGGCCAACACGCGCGTCAAAAAGAATGTTCCCCAGTTGCACTCCTTACGCTTCAGCAATTTATACAGAAAGAATAAATCTGTCTCTTGGAATTTGCTAAGAGACAGATCGCTGCGAGCAAACAGCATCGTACAAAGCATGTGGTGCAAAATCCGCACAAAGGGATGCTCAAAGTCGGCTACGACAGCGTTGTGGTAGCTCATAGACTTGCTGGGAGGCACAGTCACCAGCTTGGTGAAGATGTCGTCGTAATCAGTCTGGTTGTTCGTCCTCCAGTGTTGGTAATCGTCATGATACCAGTTATACACAAAATTGAACTGGTCGAGAGTGAGGGTGTAATTGTTGTTGTAGAGTCTGAAGGACACGCGCCCTCTCTTCCACTCTCTATCGGTGGCAATCAAGTCATTGGGCACAACATTGATATCCAATGATGCCATGAACTCCTCCATGAGCTCCTTGTACGTCGGCCACTCGTCGAAGAACGGTTGGTCATCCACATGGTACTCCAACTCATCGGGCCTCCTGGTCATATGCCTTTCCTGCCCCTACAGGATGTAGGCAAGATTGGCATTGAACCCCAAGTCGCGGATCATCGCCCGATCGACGTAGCGGGTGGGTTCAATCTTCCTCTTGAGCAGTTCTTCATATACCTTCCGGACCTCCAGTGAAGGTTGGACAATCCTCGGATGAGGAATGGATCCCGGTGGTGGAGGAACGAAGGTTGGGATCTCCATGGGGACCGCCCATGAAGAAGATGCTCTATCTGTCCGCACCATTGTCGCAGGGAAAAGAAAAGGATAGGAGATGGAGCTCGGTGAAGGTCGGAGAAGATAATCTCCACTCAGTGCAGGGCACGGTGAAGAGATCGCGATCCTTGGATGCTCGTAGTAGGCCTCCAATCGCATAACAATGCACAATGCACAAGTAGAGGAAAGAAGCTCTGAAGGTGTGAAGAAAATTGACAATCAATCCCTCTTTTTATAACTCTGTCCGTCGCTGCTGTGGACCCATCGATACCATCGACGGGGTTTAGCACAATCCGGATTTCACGAATATCGACGGTTGTCGATAGCCTGATGTGGGGGGCCGGATCGATCACGCGTCGATACCATTGACGGTTGTCGATGGTATCGACCCATCCCACGGATCGACTTCCTTGATGTAGCGATCACCGTTAATTTCCTCTCACAGATCGGTGACATGTCACGTCAATACCATCGACACGGGTCGATGGTATCGACCCTTTGTAGGTCAAACACACTCGCGAGGCTCAGATGCTGCTTTCTTACTATTGCCGGGTCGATACCATCGACAGGCCCGTCGATGGTATCGACTTCACTGAGACAAATTCGTCTGTAAATCTTCAGGGATCTTGTGAGTATCGACACCTATGTCGATACTATCAACCCCGATCTGGTGATTTCTTCAGCGTCACTAATGGTAGGTTGATACCTTCGACGAGGTCGTCGATGGTATCGACTCAAAAAAATTTCTGCAGTCGCCTAACTGTACCTATATCGATACTATCGACATAATGGTTGATGGTATCGACTCTGCCTCAGCCCTGCACACTGAACAAATGATAACGGTACCATTTTTACACTAAAAATGAAATCAAACCAAACTAATTTGTAAAAGCAAATGAAAATAGACGAAACTACTAATGGTTGGGTTGCCTCCCAACAAGCGCCCTTATTTAATGTCTTAGGCTAGACAAAACCAAGCTTATCATGCATCTTTAAGTGCTATGAGTTTGATCTCATACACTTTCGTCATGTAATCCTCACCAAAATACATCTTCAACCTCTGTCCATTGACCAAGAATGTTGTCTCTCCATCACGCACCATGATGGCACCATGTGGTCGTACCTCCTCCACGATGAAAGGTCCACTCCACCGGGACATCAGTTTCCCAGGATGCAATTTCAACCTTGAGTTGAACAATAGCACATGATCTCCCTTCTTGAAGACACACAGTTGAATGTGTCGATCGTGGATAAGCTTAGTTCTCTCCTTGTAAATCCTCGAGCTTTTATAGGCATTCATCCTCAGCTCATCTAGCTCATTTAGCTCTAGCAAGCATTTCTTCCCTGCCTCATCATAATTCAAGTTCAGCTTCCTTAGCGCCCAGTGTGCCTTATGCTCCAACTCGACCGGAAAATGGCAGGCCCGCCCATAAGCCAACCTAAAAGGCGTAGTGCCTATAGGTGTCTTATACACCGTCCTATACACCCATAAAGCGTCCGGCAGCAAAGTACTCCAGTTCGTTCTTGTCGAAGCCATTGTGCGCTCCAGGATTTTCTTAATTTCTCTATTTGAGACTTCAACTTGCCCCTGTGTCTGTGGATGGTACGGGGTACCAATATTGTGCTTTACCCCATACTTTCTCAACAACGCAGCGAACTTTTGATTTCTGAAATGGGTACCTCCATCGTTGATAATCATCCTCGGTACACCAAATCTATAGAAGATGTAGTCTTTTATGAACCTACACACTACCCTTTGACAGGAATCACATCTTCGCACATAATCATATGCATCCCGGAAACGTGTAGGCCAATAAAGGCCTCTCTCAAGCACCTTGGCCACTGTTCTGGAACTCGCATGATGGCCCCCCGTTGGTAGAGTATGACAATGATGAAGTACACTATCATATTCAACCTCTGGTACACACCTGTGCAAAACGCCGTCCCTACATTACTTCAACAAAATGGGGTCATCCCAGAAATAATATCTCAAAGAATGGAAATTTTTCTTTTTCTCTTGATATGTCCAATCATCCGGGATAATTTTGCAGGCAAGATAATTAACAATATAAGAAAACCATGGATCTTTAGATTTACAGAAAGAAGTTGTTCATCAGGGAACGTCTCGGTAATGGGTATATGAATGTCCTTCTCATCTACCCGTTCCAATCTAGACAAATGGTCCACAACCACATTCTATATTCCCGCCTTATCTTTAATTTCGATATCAAATTCTTGTAACGGTAAGATCCACCTAATCAATCAGGTTTGGCATCTTTATTTTCCATCAAATATTTTATGGCGGCGTGGTCCATCCATACCAAAACTTTTGACCCTACAAGATATTGCTGAAATTTTTCAAATGCAAAAACGACGGCGAGAAGCTCTTTTTCAGTTGTAGTGTAATTAAGTTGTGCTTCATTTAAAGTTTTGGATGCATAGAAAATCACAGCAGGTTTGTTGTCAACACGTTGTCCTAGAACTGCCCCTACTGCGAAATTCGAAGCGTCACACATTAATTCAAACGGCTTTGTCCAATCCGGTGTTTGCACAACCGGTACAGAAATTAATTTCTCTTTAAGCACGTTAAAAGCATGCAAACAATTTTCATTAAAATCAAACACCGCATCTTTCTCCAGCAGTTCAGATAATCGTTTAGCGATTTTTGAGAAATCTTTGATAAAGCGGCGATAAAATCCGGCGTGACCAAGAAAACTCCGTACCCCTTTTACCGAATTCGGTGGGGGTAATTTGGAAATAACCTCAATTTTAACTGGATCTACCTCCAACCCCTTGCTAGACACTTTATGTCCAAGAACAATCCTTTCACTAACCATCATATGGCATTTTTCCCAGTTGAGTACTAAATGTGTGTCCTCACATCATTGTAAAACTTTATCCAAATTATATAAACATTCATCGAAATATGCACCATAGATGGAAAAATCGTCCATGAAGACTTCCAAATAGCGCTCGACCATATCAGAAAAAATGGCAAGCATGCAATGTTGAAAGGTTGATGGTGTGTTACACAAACCAAAGGGAATACGGCGGTATGCAAATGTTCCATAAGGAAAAGTGAAGTTGGACTTCTCTTGGTCCTTAGGATCAATGGAAATATGATTATAGCCCGAATAACCATCTAGAAAACAAAAGTGAGATCGACCTGCTAATCGCTCTAAAATCTGATCAATGAACGGAAGAGGAAAATGATCTTTTAGCATAGCAGAATTCAATCTACGGTAATCGATACACACACGCCACCCGGTTACCAAACGGGTTGTGACTGGCTCATTTGACAAATTATGAGTAATAGTAATTCCCCCCTTTTTAGGGACTACCTGTGTGGGGCTTACCCACGTCGAGTCGGAGATAGCATAAATGATGCCTGCAGAAAGGAGCTTGATCACCTCCTTCTTGACGACCTCCATCATGCTTGGATTGAGTCTGCGTTGTGGCTGGATTACAGGTTTGGCTCCCTCCTCGAGCCGAATCTTGTGTTGGCAAAGTGTAGGGGAGATCCCCTTGATATCTGCGACTGACCATCTGAATGCACCTCGGTGGTTCTTCAGCACGATCATCAATTGATCCTCTTCCTCGGCACTCAGATATGCCGAGCTAATCACTGGTAGATTTTCACCCTCAGCTAGAAATGCATATTTCAAATGAGGCGGCATTGGCTTCAATTCTAATTCTAGTGGACTGATCAAGGATGACTGAAGCAGTGGTGGAAGTTCCCCAAGATCTTCATAGTACCTAGCATAAAAACACAGCTGCACCTAAAGCATCTTGGAACATTCTTGTAGTGACTTACTTCTCATCCAGTCATGTGTTATATTGATAAGGCAAGCTTCAAGAGGTAGTTCTGGATATGCATCCAGGACAGAACTTGCTATGGCCTCATCTTCAGTAGAAGGAGGGATTTCCTCCTCTTCATCATTCAGAAAACCCACAGCCTTGCGAAGAGAAATGACTTTGGTCTGTTCCATAATGTCTACATCCAGTGTCCCCTTCTCTACCTTGGTCATTACATGAGCCATATCTAGAAATGGCTTCCCTAGACAAAGAGAAATATTCTGATCAAAGTGTTTCACCATGCGACACTGCTCCTTTGTTTTTTATTGTGTTGTGCTTGGGGGCATAACCATTTCAAATCAGTCATCAGCGATACCCAATGTCAAACGACATCTTCCCATCTCGAGTATCATATCTGCAGTAGCTTGGAAGGGTCTTCCAAGGAGTAGCTCATTTCCTTATTCGTCATGCATTTCCATTACCACAAAGTCTACTAGAAATACAAACCTGTCAACTTTAACCAAAATGCCCTCGCAAATACCGTACAGTTTGACCACATAATTGTCTGCCAACTGAATCGTCATATTGCTATGTCTTGTTTCTTTCAGTCCCAACCTCTTGAACAAAGAGAGAGGCATCAAATTTATACTTGCCCCTGAATCACACAGTGCTTCATCGAATTTCACTTTCCTGATGTAACATGAAATATTGAATCAGCCCGGATCCTACCTTTTAGGTGGCAATGTACCCAAGATGAAAGCACTCACCTGCTCCTTAAGAACCACGACCTTGATATCAGGAATCTTCCTCTTCTTTGTGATTATATCTTTCAGAAACTTTCCGTAAGAGGGTATTTTCTCTATCGCTTCTAACAGTGGAATGTTGATAGAAATATTCCTAAAGCTATCTATGAACTTCTTGAACTGAGCGTCCACTTTCTTGGCTTTCACACTATTTGGATATGGGACCGGGACAGTCTGTGCCCTTTGATGTGGAGGCACATATGGTGTCCACTTCAATGTCTCCTCCTCAGTAATGGGTTCTGATGTGACATCCTCTACCACATCCTCTACCGGCTCTATGATTGGAATCAGAACCTCCTCTGTGGCCTCACCTGTGGTCTCTGGCTGGGGTGTGCTCGGTTCATCAGCCCTGGGGTTTAAAATCTTCTTACCACTCTGTAGAAGAATTGCCTTGGCTTGTTGGTTTCTTCCAGGAATGTTTGTATTTCCGGGAAAACCTTGCTGCGTTGGCTTTTTCAGATTTTCTATCTCAGTTGCCATCTGCACCAAAGATGTCTCTATCGTCCTCATCTGAGCCCAAGGCTTTGTAAAGTCTGCCCAAATTGATTCATAAATTCTCCTTGTTGCTTAATCTGTTGACCAAACGTGCTCATGAGTTCTTGATTCTGCTTGATTACTTGGTTGAGAAATTCATTGCTCTTATCCTCTGGCGACGGTTGGGGTTTTGCGTCAGGGTCCTGTAAGAAATTATTTGGGTCCTTCCATGAAAATTTCTTGTCTTTCCTCCAAGAATAGTCGTTGTTTCTATACCCCTATTGTTGGCGCATGAATTTCACATGTGCTTCCTCATCAGATATTGCATCTTCTTTTGATAGCAATTTCTTGGCTAGAAGGTCCATCTTCTCATTTAGCTCCTTGATGTCCTTTGACTCACCTGCAGCTCGAACCTGCTCTACTGCGTCTCTGTCGCCCCATGATTGCTTTTTTTCCATGTTCTTCAAAATCTCCCAACACCTCGTGCCTGTGTTGTTTATGAAGAACCCCGAACCTGCTGAATCCAGGTTGCTTCTATCATGCTCAGAAAGAGCAAAATAGAAAATCTTGACTTGTTTCTCCTTGTCCAGTCCATGATGTGGGCACCTCCTCAGCATTATCTGGAAGCGCTCCTAGGTCTCAGAATATGTTTCACCTGCTTTCTGACTAAAGTTATGAATTTTTCTTATCAGATCATTCGTCTTCTCGGGAGGAAAGAATCTTTTGAAGAACACTTCGACCATGTGGTCCAAAGATTCCACATACTCATCGTCCAGATTATGCAGCCATTCTCGAGCATTTCCCGCTAGAGAACTAGGAAATAACTTCAAGTCGAGCATCTCTTACAAAAACCAGTCTATCTTGATCATGTCATAGTTTTCCACAAACTGGCTTATATGAGTCACCAGATCTTCATTTTTGAGCCCGTGAAATGCATTGGAATTGACTAAATTGATTAGGACAGGGTCAATTTTATAATTGGGGATGTTGATAGCCTGCCTTTTTATCAACCCTTTTGATACAGATGTAGAAGACGCCTTAATCTTCTCCTAGATTGTTTGTTCCTCAGCCATAGCTTCTGGTTTAGAGTCTGAATCTATATCTTCAGGTTGGTCTTGAATGTTGTTCTCCTCATCGTTTGATCCCAACAATGGAATCTCTGGTCATGGTTGCGTGTAGTCTGTGCTATGCGTCCTCACCATGCACTAGTATCTGCAAAGTAATAATTTATGTTCAGTACAGTGCGAGACGATTGCTAAATAAAAAAAATATAATCGTTGAATTTCAAAATTATTAATAAAATAGAAAGTGGCCTAGAGTGGCCGCTTGCAGCACTCGTAGTGCCGACAATTGTCGTGTCCCCAGCAACGACGCCAAAAACTTGACACGATTTTACTGTGCGTATAATGCAAGTGCACGCGTCAATGTAGTATAGGCCTTTGTGAGGACCGAGTCGAACTCAGGGACACTGAATTATCGATAGACTACTATTAACTGCTCGCAATCAGCTAGACCAGTTAAAAGGTTCTGAGAATTGTTGACAAATAAAAGAAAATAAAATAAAATAGAGCAATCGATTAAGGGTTTAGTTTAATCAATTCAAATGGAGATATTTAGGATTGCGGTTTCACTGTGGGTTTTCATTGTATGAATTTCCACATAGTTAATCAGATTCATCTCTTAATTCGGGTAGTGTCCTGTAGCCAGAATTGTTCACTGTCGTGATATAATTCACTACCTAAACCTAGGTCGGTTCCACCGTCGTAGTAACCTATACCCTAAATTAGGTGCATTAGAATCGACCTCTGGGTTTCCACCATTAACCGTACATTACCTTGTTCAAGGAATTTATGAGTTAATGTGAATTTTGTCTCTTTTCAACCGTTAATTCTTCTTTCAAAGCAATTAAAGGCATTAGATTATCATTAGGGTGATCAAGCATAATGATATAATGGAGAAAACGAAATCATACCACATATTTAAGAGATAAATTATGAATTACTATGATAAAAACGTCATACAATGATTCCTCGGGCTACTCCCGGTCCTAAAGACAAAGGGGATTAGCCCTGCATGTTCATCTCTGAGCAAGACATGATAGAAGAAAGGGGAAACATCGAGAAAAATGTGGATGAGTAATGTAAACCCCTGAACGGAGAAGATCCAAGTGTTCCTCAGTGTAGAGTGCGCGATCTACAGCCTTTCGGCGGTGGAGAACATCTTCTTCAGCTCTCAGAACAGTTCGGGCGTGCTTATGGGCTCCATTCTCCTCTCCACACCTTCTCGGGATGTGTGCAGTGGCTAATGATGTGATAGATGACTCATGGCCGTCGTCATTAGGTATAAACACCAAATTAGGTCACCAAATATCACCACCGTTGGATTTGGGCCGATCTGGAACAAACAATAATCTGACGGCGTCGATACTATCGACGCGGGTCGATGGTATCGACCCCTCGTGATATCGGCAAGCCTTCCTTCTTTTCTGTCATCCCACCTGATGCTGACTCGATACCATCGACGCGGGTCGATGGTATCGACATCCTTAGATGTCGATTTTATCCCTTTTCCGTCACTGAAGCTATAAGCGTCGATAGTATCGACTTTGGTGTCAATAGTATTGACTGGTTGATCGCTAGCAACCTAAAGGTAACTTGCTACCATCGACTTCCCCGTCGATGGTATCGACTCTGCTTGACTCCTTGTGGCTGTCTGCCAGTGACTGCGCCAATACTATCGACGGGTGTCGATGGTATCGACAGCTGTATATGTAACATCCCTGACCTTGGTTATAAACTAACCCTAGATGTTTTGCCTAAATGTGTAATTAAATACTTGTGATTATTCCCTGGCATGTAATTAAGTTCCTCAGGAACATATACTTTCAATTTTGGTCCTTTTAAACAAAGTTGTAGTATTGTTTTGTAATGCAGGGACCTATGTGCAAATTACCCAGTTAAGGGGTTTAACTTACAATTTTCACAGGTTAAGATGTTCCTCTGATGATGAGACATCATGTGAGTGAATATGATGAAGTATGATGGATTTCCCAAGCTTGGGCATCAAGATGCAGCTTGAGGAATGATCCTTGTGCATAAAACCCTAATTTTGGAGTAAAGTGCAATTTACCCAAATTATGGGGTGCAAATTGTAAAATACACCTTATAGATCATCTTTTATGACTCTTGACATCATTTAGAGTAGAAATGATGAAAGGGACACATGAATGAGTAATCAGATAAGAAAGATGATCTTTGTGCATAAAATTCACTAAGTATGAATATGGAGACCCTTCATATATGAACCCTAGTTGAATGTTGGTTTTCTTTGCCCTTAGATCTTGAGTTTTGAAGATCTTTGCATAAGTTTTGATGTCTTGGGCGTGCCTTAGAAACAAGTAGGGACTTAGATGAGAATTCTACGTTCTAGAGGTCCTTAAGGTGGAAAATAGCCTTAAGTATATAAGCCTTCACCCTTGCAAACTAAGTGAACGTATCACTTATCCTCTTCAATTCTCATCTTTCTCAAACAGCCAAGGTAGAGCTCTGGACTTCAGGGAGATGACCAAGTAGTTCTAAGGTGAGTAGGAACCATCTTTAAGCTCAAATTCTTGGATGAATTCATCATATATGGTTGGTTCTATGGTTAACTCACTCAGATTCTTTGTTCTAGCCGACCATCCCCATCTTTTCTTTGGAGAATCACCTCTGGCTGAGTTGTGGAGCTCAAGACGCCATTAGAGGCTTGAATCTTGGAAGCTTGGAGCTCTAGGAACAACGTTTGAGGCGGGTTTTATAACTCTAAACTCCTTGCTTTATTATGCTTATCTTTGTTCTTGCTTTTAGTGCTTAGTTCTTCTTCTACCTCCCTTCTTCCTTGCACTTTTGCAAGTAAAACGGTGGAGTAACCAACCTGAACAGAGGTTGAAGATGATGGTCATGAATTCCTAGGCAACTTTATCAACCGACCTTGGACCCTTTTGGTCCAAACGGTTGCAAATTGTTTGAGGTCAAACGGTATCAAACTGTTTGATCTCATGCGGTCTTGCAAGACCGCTTGGATCAAAACAGTCTCAAGACCATTTGATAGTGTTGACCAAGAGACGACCGTTTTAGGGTCTGTTGGTAACATATTGAATTTCATTCCTACAAAGAATCATAATCTAATTCTTAACCAATTGAGAGTTGAAGGCATTTCAACACCCTAACCCTAATCGGGTTGAAAGTACTGTTTCCAAGTATAGATCTTGTTGAGTTTTGGGTTGAAGGACCCAAATGGTCTCAAGACCATTTGGGGATTCATCCAAATGGTCTCAAGACCGTTTGGTGACAACTCAATACCGTTTGGAGGTCTAGGGTTGAGGTAATTTGATGGTTTGAGGGTCCAATTACAATAAGTTGACCAATTGATAAAATTGATGATTTTAGACCTAATTAGGGTTCAACCCTTATCCAACCGACTTGGTTTTTGGTCAAACTTTGGGAAAACGGTCTCAAGACCGTTTGGAGAATGTCCAAACAATCTCAAGACCGTTTGGGCCAAGTTTGGGCCCAATTGGAGGTCAATTGATAGGTTCAACCTCGATTTAATTCACATTGTTGAACATTGATGATTATCCGATTGAAACCCTAATTGAGATGGATTTAACCCTAATTGGCTTTTACTTGAGGGTCAATTTGGTGTCCAATTGATTAAAGGCTCATCCTAATTGACTCAATTTGTAAGTGGTTAACATGTATTTGGATAATTGAGGGCTTCAACATACATAACCATAATCGATTGTAACTTTTGAACCATGTTGGAGGTCCAAACGGTTTGAGCCCATTTGGACCAAACGGTCTCAAGACCGTTTGGATCCAAATGGTCTCAAGACCGTTTGAGGCCAAACGGTCTCAAGACCATTTGAGGCCAAATTATCTCAAGACCGTTTGGGCTCAAACGATCTCAAGGTCGTTTGGACCAATCGATCTCAAGTCGTTTTGATCAAATGGTTTCAAACCGCATAAGCTTCAAACGGTTTGGAAGTCAACCTTCCCAAACGGTCAACACACTCAAACGGTCTCAAGACATTTTGAGGTCAAATGGTCTCAAGACCGTTTGAGGTCAAATGGTCTCAAGACCGTTTGAGGTCAAACGGTCTCAAGACCGTTTGAGACCAAACGGTCTCAAGACCATTTGGTGGTTGAAGGTTGAAACCGTTTGAAGGTTTTCAAGGTTGTTTATACTTAATCACTTGAAGATGTATTTGGTTCAATGATGATCTAATCTAAACCCTAATGGTACCCTAGGACATTAAGGGACTAAGTTACTAATGAATTGACCCATAATGATGATCAATGGGTAATTTACCAAAATGCCCTTAAGGGGTTCAATTGGAGAATACCTTGTTCTAATCAAACCCTAATCACATGATATTGGTGATTTGGCTTATGATAGTCAATGAGGACTTGACCCAACCTAATCTAGAGTGGTGTAATCACCATCTACTAGTAAGAGGAGAGAGAAAGTACCATTTAAGGTTTAAATTCAAGTAAAGTACCTTCAATACATATGAATGTGCATGTTTAGGGTATGATTCACCTATGTGAGATTATGGATACTCTAATTATAATAAATAATGAATCTTAATCCAATCTGAGGTTACCAATGGTGATGTTTCTCATACATGATGATGATATGAGTTCAATTCACCACAAAGTGAATAGTAAACACTAATCCTAGGGTGATGACATGTAACATGAATGGTAAACCCTAATTGATGAGAAATCAAGGAACCTGACTCTTCTAAGAGTATGAAAGTATAACTTGTGAAATGAGTTGTTTACTGTTATCAGTTGAATTAACCATGCAGGTTCCTATATAAGAATGATCATATCCAGGTAAGGATTATGATATATATTCATTGAAAGCATGCTTTAGCTTTATGAATAGTGAAATATCTTGATGCCTTGTTAGTAGCATCTTATGAGATTGATGGGATGTGAGAGCCATGAGTATCATAAAGGTCATGCTTAACATATGACTTGTGATGAGATGATTGAGAAATGATAATTGATGTGAGTTAGACTTGTTACATTTAGTATTCTATTTTCATAGCTGCTATGTTAATGATTAATGTTTGAGAACATGTATGATGTTAAAAGAATACTGAAATGTACCTAATTAATCAAGTATAATCATACCATGTAGAGCCCTGATCATAGATCCATCATTGTCAGAAGCAATATGATGGTGAAACAGGTTTTCCTAAGGGAACTCCTGGATCACATACTTTTGAGTATGTGGGGGAATATGGATGTGTAAATCCTTACATCCTAGTATAGGAATTGATGTAGATGTATCTTAATCCATCAACCCTTCACTATATGTTTATGCTGCAACACAATTCTCTCGAGAAAATCCTTATACCGCATCGATCAGAGATAAGCAAGAAATCTCTCGATGATGAAGAGAGTACAGAATGCCACTGTAACTCTAAAAATAGCGAAGTACCAGATTACCATGGTGAGCTATATTAGCAGAGACACAAGATGTCCTGCATGTTTATCCTCACACTGACTGAGGAAGATGAGGTCATAAGAATCCGGCTCTTTTGATGACCTAGGTATGATACCGATGCGACTTAATAAGTGATCGGTTGGAGTATGAGCGGTATACCTCATCTCCGCAGGGCATAATAATAATGTTTGTAAAACATAATCAACAGCATAGTATATCTGTTAGGATTAACTACGAGATACTTGATTGATGTTACACTGAATAGTACACATGTCCTTCATATTTCTTAAATGATGAACTTCTGCTTATTACCAAACTGCTGTTGAATACTTTGAGAACTTTTATTGCTCATTTTATTCTTTGAATAGCTATATAAAGCTTCTAGTGGAGAGTTATAACTCTCGCTGGGACAATTATTTAAAATTGTCTCACCCCGTAGACTTCAACTTTTTAGGTGGTCATCGAAGACGGAGGAACCAGCCTACAGGTGACCAAAACTAGCAGCAGCAGCACCAGGAGCAGCAGTGAATCTCAGGTGGAGATACTGACTGCTGAGTTATGTAGTTAGATAGTCCTATGCCATCTCTGTACTCTCAGGTCCTAGGAGTTAGTGTTTGAGATTTTGGTTTTGACTCTTGAGATTTTTGTATCATGTTGTGTATAATTACTCAAGAAGTAATTCAACATAGATGTAAACAGTTTATCTCCTTTTTATGAAAGAAGTTTATGGTTTCAAGCTCTTATCTCAAAACGTTTTTAATTTCGCGTGATTTTTGTCTTCCCCTGTTAATCAAATGCTTCCGCTGAGTTTAAATTGTGTTTATATCATGGTTTGGAGATCGGACCCACAATTAAGTGGTATCAGAGCTCTAGGTTCGCTGAGTCTACAGAGACATAGGACTTAGGATGTCGAGTTTATCTTTAGTGTTTCTTCCTTATCTAATAGAATCTTCTGCTCCTAAGGAGAAGAAGATATATAAGGATGTCTGAGCCACATGAGGAGTACGTGGCAGAGAGTAGTGTTGTTGCACCTCGGGAAGGTGCAAGGGTCCCAGAAATAGAACAACCCATACCTGAGCCACCTCAGTTTGACCCAGTTGATATGGGTAACCCAGCTGTTCAAACCATGTTCGGGCAGTTTATGACTACCATGACACACATCACTGACAGGATGCCTATGTCTGCACCTAGGGCACCTGTCTAGCCTGAAGGACAAGGTATCGGTAAGACATTCGAGCGACTTCGTCGTGTCATAGCTACCGAATACTTTGGGACAAGTGACCCCGCAGATGCCGATCTGTGGTTAACCGAGTTGGAGAAAGCCTTCAGAATCTTGAACATCCCTGAAGTTGAGAAGGTTAGACACGCTGTCTATCTTCTCAAAGGAAGTGCTGGACACTGGTGGAACATGGAAGAGCAGAAGAGGCATGGAATAGAGATCTCGTGGGAAGACTTTCGTCGGGAATTTGTCCTCAGATATTTTCCAAAGACCTTCCTGGATGAGAAGATCTCTCAATTCGAGAGATTAAGGCAGGGCATGATGAACGTTAGCGAGTACGAAGCTAAGTTCATGGAGTTGTTGCGGTTCTATCCGCACATGGCTGCCACAGAAGAAGAGAGGATCAGAAGGTTTGAGAAGGGTTTGAATGCCGACATGACTACTCCCATGTCTGCTCTAGAAAACTGGGAGAGATTCGCTACCTTCGTTGAGTCAGTCCGAAGAATAGAGATATTTGTGGTCGAGAAGAGGCAAACCCAGAAAAGATATCCACAGTTCCAGGGTTCTTCATCTAGAGACTTTAAGAAGCCTAGATTCTCTTCACCTACACCTCCACCACCCAGATCTAGCTCTCAAACTCAGTGGTCCCCAAGTAGAGGTAGAGGACGGAGTTTACCACCACAAGAGACTCGCAGTTCAGCATCAATGTCAGTTACTGGACCACCAAGACCACAACAACTGGAAAGAAGCTGCTACAAGTGCGGGAAGGTGGGACACTTGATGAAGGACTGCAGGTCTAGGTCTGTCAGTGTGACACAGCCTCCAAGACAGAATCAACAGGGATCATAGAGGAGGCAATCTCAAGGAGCAGCTAGAGGACGTGGACAAGCATCTCAAGCTGGATCATCTGCACCAACTCAACCCCAGGCGACAACGAGGTTCTATGCTATGAACCCACCAGATGCAGTGGTCAATCCACGGGTTGTGGCAGGTCAGATGGAACTTTTATATTATGATATGTCTAAATCATGTGTTGTATCTGTTTTGATTGACCCGGGTGCTACGCACTCCTTTATCACTCAAAGAGTGATTTGTAACTGCAATATGACAATTAGTCATAGGGCAGATAGTTTGTTGTTGGAGACTCTGTTGAGTGGGTCTGCTGTTTTGCAGGAGGTATGCTCTCCCTGCATCCTCTTCTTTTCTGATCATCGCATTCAAATGGATCTTATACCACTTGATATGCAAGGATTTGATATAATCGTTGGGATGGATACCTTGGAAAGGTATAAGGTGGTTTTGGATTGTGAATCCAAGCTGGCTGTGTTTGCTGATGAAAGCAACACATTGATCTTTCAAGGAGAAAGGAAGATTCTACCCACCTGTCTTGTGTCAGCTATGGTTGCTGATAAGCTGATGAGGCAAGGATGTTATGCATTCTTGGCCCATGTAGTAGATACTACCAAGCAGAGCCCCAACCCTGCTGAAGTTCCTATAGTCAGGGAATTTGAAGACGTGTTTCCTGAAGAACTTCTCGGTATACCACCACCTCGAGAAATTGATTTTGAAATCAATTTAGTCCCAGATACACAACCCATAGCTCAGACACCATATAGGATGGCGCCTGCCGAAATGGCTGAACTCAAGAAACAGCTTCAGGAGTTACTTGAGAAAGGTTTTATCCGACCGAGTACTTCACCTTGGGGTGCTCCGGTTTTGTTTGTTAAAAAGAAAGATGGGTCAATGCGGTTGTGCATTGATTATAGACAACTCAATAAAGTAACAATAAAGAATAAGTACCCTCTGCCGAGGATTGATGATCTTTTTTACCAGTTGTGTGGTGCAACAGTCTTCTCAAAGATAGACTTGAGGTTTGGATATCATCAACTTCGTATTAAGGATAGTGACATATCTAAGTCTGCCTTTAGGACAAGATATGGTCACTATGAGTTCACAGTTATGTCATTTGAACTAACTAATGCACCAGCTGCATTTATGGAACTCATGAATAGAGTCTTTCGACCTTTCCTCGATCAGTGTGTTGTCATCTTCATAGATGACATTCTGATTTATAGTAAGGATGCTCAGCAGCATGAACAGCATCTCTGACAAGCTCTAACTTTGCTAAGAGAACATAAGCTATACGCTAAGTTTAGCAAGTGTGAGTTTTGGTTACCTGAAGTGTCTTTTCTTGTACATGTGGTATCTTCCTCGGGTATTCGTGTTGACCCTAAAAAGGTAGAGTTTGTTCTATAGTGGGAACAACCGAAGACACCGACGGAGATTCGAATTTTCTTGGGATTAGCTGGTTATTACCGAAGGTTTATTAAGAACTTCAGTTCTATAGCCTTACCCTTAACCAAGTTGACCTGGAAAGATGTTCCTTTTTCCTGGAGTGATAAGTGTCAACAGTCTTTTCATCTGTTGAAGGAGAGGTTGACAAGTGCACCTGTGCTTGTGCTACCTGAGCAAGGAAAGGATATGTAGTCTTCTGTGATGCCTCCAAGAATGGACTCGGATGTGTGTTAATGCAGAATAAGCAAGTGATTTCTTTTGCTTCCCGACAGCTTAAGAGACACGAGGAGAATTATCCGACACACGATCTGGAGTTAGCGGTTGTGGTTCATGCCTTAGAGATCTGGAGACATTATCTCTACGGAGAAACCTTCCAAATTTTCACAGACCATAAAAACCTCAAGTATATCTTCTCTCAACATGAACTTAACATGAGACAACGTCGCTGGATGGAGTTAATCAAGGACTACGACTGTATAATTGATTACCATCCAGGCAAGGCCAATGTGGTTGCAGATGCCTTGAGTAGGAAATCAGCAACATCCACCATGGATAGAGCACAACTAAGTTCCTTAGTATTCTCTAGAAGAGATATGCTTATCTCTTTAAGGAAAGACAATGTGCAGTTGAAGGTGTCATTGTTAATCAGTTTGTTAGCTGAGATGCATATTAAACCTACCCTAAAAGAGCAGATAAAGGAGGCACAGCAAGTTGATGATGCAGTT
Source organism: Alisma plantago-aquatica (assembly GCA_963693085.1). Taxonomy (NCBI): domain Eukaryota; kingdom Viridiplantae; phylum Streptophyta; class Magnoliopsida; order Alismatales; family Alismataceae; genus Alisma; species Alisma plantago-aquatica. Next base: position 918,254,172 of record OY856409.1, read on the forward strand.
CAGCAGATTAGATCTGAGTATGGTGATGAAAAGTGAGTTGGTTTCCACGATTTGGATGATCAAGTAGCATGCTATCATGAGAGAATGATAGTACCAGATGTGGATAACTTAAGGAAGTTAGTCCTGGAGGAAGCTCATTCTTCAATGTATGATATGCATCCAGGGAGCACCAAGATGTATCGAAACTTGAAAGATATGTATTGGTGGCCAGGGATGAAGAAGGATGTAGCTGAGTTTGTTCGGAGGTGTCCTGTATGTCAGCAAGTTAAGGCTGAACACCAGAAGCCTGCAGGAACAATGCAACCTTTACCCATACCACAGTGGAAGTGGGACCATGTGACCATGGACTTTGTTGTTGGCTTACCAAGGACAAGCAAAGGACATGATTCCATTTGGGTAATTGTTGATAGGTTGACAAAGACAGCGCATTTCTTACCTGTCAAAACAACCTATTCTGCTGAAAGGTTATCACAGTTGTATGTCCAAGAGATAGTGTGTTTGCACGGAATTCCTGTCACTATAGTTTCTCACAGAGGTCCTCAGTTTACAAGTCATTTTTGGGAGCAGTTACACAGAGCTTTAGGAACCAAGTTAAGGTTTACTACAGCCTTTCATCCAAAGACTGATGGACAGTCAGAAAGGACTATACAGACCTTGGAAGATCTGTTGAGAGCATGTGTTCTCCAGTTTACCGGAAGTTGGGATCTACACCTAAGCTTGATAGTGTTTGCCTATAACAATAGCTATCAACATAGTATTGATATGGCACCATATGAAGCCTTGTATGGTAGACGTTGTAGATCGCCTTTGTGTTGGTATGAGACTGGTGAACATCAGTAGTTAGGTCCTGATCTTGTGCAGCAGATTATAGAGAAGATCAAAATTGTTCACCAACAGCTTAAGACTGCGCAGGATAGACAAAAGTCTTATGCCGACAAACGTCGTAAACCCTTAGAGTTCCAGGTTGGAGACAGAGTGTACCTTAAGGTCTCACCTTGGAAAGGAGTCCTTCATTTTGGAAGGAAGGGAAAGTTAGCTCCTAGATTTATGGGGCCTTATCCAATCATTGAATGAGTTGGAAAAGTAGCCTATAGACTAGAGTTACCTCCATAGTTGCAAAAGTTACACCTTGTGTTCCACATTTCTATGCTGAGGAAATGTCACCCTGACACCGAGTCAGTTCTACAACCTATGGAAGTAGAATTGAATGAAGATATAAATTATGAAGAAGGACATGTGTCAATCCTTGATAATAGAATTAAAAAGCTAAAGAAGAAAGACATAAGCCTTGTGAAAGTCCTCTGGAATCATCGTGGTGTCGAAGAAGGCACTTGGGAATTAAAGGATGAGATGAGAAGGAAATACCCTGCTCTTTTCTCCTAATATGTTTTATCGATTTCGGGGACAAAATCCTTGTAAGGGGTGGATAATTTGTAACGTCCCTGACCTGGGTTATAAACTAACCCTAGATGTTTTGCCTAAATGTGTAATTAAATACTTTTGATTATTCCCTGGCATGTAATTAAGTTCCTCAGGAACATATACTTTCAATTTTGGTCCTTTTAAACAAAGTTGTAGTATTGTTTTGTAATGCAGGGACCTATGTGCAAATTACCCAGTTAAGGGGTTTAACTTACAATTTTCATAGGTTAAGATGTTCCTCTGATGATGAGACATCATGTGAGTGAATATGATGAAGTATGATGGATTTCCCAAGCTTGGGCATCAAGATGCAGCTTGAGGAATGATCCTTGTGCATAAAACCCTAATTTTGGAGTAAAGTGCAATTTACCCAAATTATGGGGTGCAAATTGTAAAATACACCTTATAGATCATATTTTATGACTCTTGACATCATTTAGAGTAGAAATGATGAAAGGGACACATGAATGAGTAATCAGATAAGAAAGATGATCTTTGTGCATAAAATTCACTAAGTATGAATATGGAGACCCTTCATATATGAACCCTAGTTGAAAGTTGGTTTTCTTTGCCCTTAGATCTTGAGTTTTGAAGAGCTTTGCATAATTTTTGATGGCTTAGGCGTTCCTTAGAAACAAGGAGGGACTTAGATGAGAATTCTATGTTCTAGAGGTCCTTAAGGTGGAAAATAGCCTTAAGTATATAAGCCTTCACCCTTGCAAACTAAGTGAACGTATCACTTATCCTCTTCAATTCTCATCTTTCTCAAATGGCCAAGGTAGAGCTCTGGACTTCAGGAAGACGACCAAGTAGTTCTAAGGTGAGTAGGACCATCTTCAAGCTCGAATGCTTGGATGAATTCATCATATAAGGTTGGTTCTATGGTTAACTCACTTACATTCTTTGTTCTAGCCGACCATCCCCATATTTTCTTTGGAGAATCACCTCTGGCCGAGTTGTGGATCTCAAGACACCATTAGAGGCTTGAAGCTTGGAAGCTTGGAGCTCTAGGAACAATGTTTGAGGCAGGTTTTATAACTCTAAACTCCTTGCTTTATTATGCTTATCTTTGTTCTTGCTTTTAGTGCTTAGTTCTTCTTCTACCTCCCTTCTTCCTTGCACTTTTGCAAGTAAAACGGTGGAGTAACCAACCTGAACAGAGGTTGAAGATGATAGGAATGAATTCCTAGGCAACTTTATCAACCGATCTTGGACCCTTTTGGTCCAAACGGTTGCAAACCGTTTGACGTCAAACGATCTCAAACCGTTTGATCTCATTCGGTCTTGCAAGACCGTTTGGATCAAAACGGTCTCAAGACCATTTGATAGTGTTGACCAAGAGACGACCATTTGAGGGTCTGTTGGTAACATATTGAATTTCATTCCTACAAAGAATCATAATCTAATTCTTAACCAATTGAGAGTTGAAGGCATTTCAACACCCTAACCCTAATCGGGTTGAAATTACTATTTCCAAGTATAGATCTTGTTGAGTTTTGGGTTGAAGGACCCAAACGGTCTCAAGACTGTTTGGGGATTCTTCCAAATGGTCTCAAGACCGTTTGGTGACAACTCAAGACCGTTTGGAGGTCTAGGGTTGAGGTAATTTTATGGTTTGAGGGTCCAATTACAATAAGTTGATCAATTGATAAAATTGCTGATTTTAGACCTAATTAGGGTTCAACCCTTATCCAACCGACTTGGTTTTTGGTCCAACTTTGGGAAAACGGTCTCAATACCATTTGGAGAATGTCCAAACAATCTCAAGACCGTTTGGGCCAAGTTTGGGCCCAATTGGAGGTCAATTGATAGGTTCAACCTCGATTTAATTCACATTGTTAAACATTGATGATTATCCAATTGAAACCCTAATTGAGATGGATTTAACCCTAATTGGCTTTTACTTGAGGGTCAATTTGGTGTCCAATTGATTAAAGGCTCATCCTAATTGACTCAATTTGTAAGTGGTTAACATGGATTTGGATAATTGAGGGCTTCAACATACATAACCATAATCGATTGTAACTTTTGAACCATGTTGGAGGTCCAAACGGTTTGAGCCCATTTGGACCAAACGGTCTCAAGACCATTTGGGCTCAAACGATCTCAAGGTCGTTTGGACCAATCGATCTCAAGTCATTTTGATCAAATGGTTTCAAACCGCATAAGCTTCAAACGGTTTGGAAGTCAACCTTCCCAAACGGTCAACACACTCAAACGGTATCAAGACCGTTTGAGGTCAAACGGTCTCAAGACCGTTTGGTGGTTGAAGGTTGAAACCGTTTGAAGGTTTTCAAGGTTGTTTATACTTAATCACTTGAAGATGTATTTGGTTCAATGATGATCTAATCTAAACCCTAATGGTACCCTAGGACATTAAGGGACTAAGTGACTAATGAATTTACCCATAATGACGATCAATGGGTAATTTACCAAAATGCCCTTGAGGGGTTCAATTGGATAATACTTTGTTCTAATCAAACCCTAATCACAAAATATTCGTGATTTGGCTTATGATAGTCAATGAGGACTTGACCCAACCTAATCTAGAGTGGTGTAATCACCATCTACTAGTAAGAGGAGAGAGAAAGTACCATTTAAGGTTGAAATTCAAGTAAAGTACCTTCAATACATATGAATGTGCATGTTTAGGGTATGATTCACCTATTTGAGATTATGGATACCCTAATTATAATAAATAATGAATCTTAATCCAATCTGAGGTTACCAATGGTGATGTTTCTCATACATGATGATGATATGAGTTCAATTCACCACAAAGTGAATAGTAAACCCTAATCCTTGGGTGATGACATGTAACATGAATGGTAAACCCTAATTGATGAGAAATCAAGGAACCTGACTCTTCTAAGAGTATGAAAGTATAACTTGTGAAATGAGTTGTTTACCATTATCAGTTGAATTAACCATGCAGGTTCCTATATAAGAATGATCATATCCAGGTAAGGATTACGATATATATTCATTGAAAGCATGCTTTAGCTTTATGAATAGTGAAATATCATGATGCCTTGTTAGTAGCATCTTATGAGATTGATGGGCTGTGAGAGCCATGAGTATCATCAAGGTCATGCTTAACATATGACTTGTGATGAGATGATTGAGAAATGATAATTGATGTGAGTTAGACTTGTTACATTTAGTATTCTATTTTCATAGCTGCTATGTTAATGATTAATGTTTGAGAACATGTATGATGTTAAAAGAATACTGAAATGTACCTAATTAATCAAGTATAATCATACCATGTAGAGCCCTGATAATAGATCCATCATTGTCAGAAGCAATATGATGGTGAAACAAGTTTTCCTAAGGGAACTCCTGGATCACATACTTTTGTGTATGTGGGGGAATATGGATGTGTAAATCCTTACATCCTAGTGTAGGAATTGATGTAGATGTATCTTAATCCATCAACCCTTCACTATATGTTTATGCTGCAACACAATTCTCTCGAGGAAATCCTTATACTGCATCGATCAGAGATAAACAAGAAATCTCTCGATGACGAAGAGAGTACAGAATGCCACTGTAACTCTAAAAATAGCGAAGTACCAGATTACCATGGTGAGCTATATTAGCAGAGACACAAGATGTCCTGCATGTTTATCCTCACACTGACTGAGGAAGATGAGGTCATAAGAATCCGGCTCTTTTGATGACCTAGGTATGATACCGATGTGACTTAATAAGTGATCGGTGGGAGTATGAGCAGTATACCTCATCTCTGCAGGGCATAATAATAATGTTTGTAAAACATAATCAACATCATAGTATATCTGTTAGGATTAACTACGAGATACTTGATTGATGTTACACTGAATAGTACACATGTCCTTCTTATTTCTTAAATGATGAACTTCTGCTTATTACCAAACTGTGTTGAATACTTTGAGAACTTTTATTGCTCATTTTATTCTTTGAATAGCTATATAAAGCTTCTAGTGGAGAGTTATAACTCTCGCTGGGACAATTATTTAAAATTGTCTCACCCCGTAGACTTCAACTTTTTAGGTGGTCGTCGAAGACGGAGGAACCAGCCTACATGTGACCAAAACCAGCAGCAGCAGCACCAGGAGCAACAGTGAATCTCAGGTGGAGATACTGACTGCTGAGTTATGTAGTTAGATAGTCCTATGCCGTCTTTGTACTCCCAGGTCCTAGGAGTTAGTGTCTGAGATTTTGGTTTTGACTCTTGAGATTTTTGTATCATGTTGTGTATAATTACTCAAGAAGTAATTCAACAGAGATGTAAACAGTTTATCTCCTTTTTATAAAAGAAGTTTATGGTTTTAAGCTCTTATCTCAAAAAGTTTTTAATTCCCCGTGATTTTTGTCTTCTGCTGTTAATCAAATGCTTCCGCTGAGTTTAAATTGTGTTTATATCATGGTTTGGAGATCGGAGCCCACAATTAAGTGGTATCAGAGCTCTAGGTTCGCTGAGTCTACAGAGACATAGGACTTAGGATGTCGAGTTTATCTTTAGTGTTTCTTCCTTATCTAATAGAATCTTCTGCTCCTCAGGAGAAGAAGATATATAAGGATGTCTGAGCCACATGAGGAGTACATGGTGGAGAGTAGTGTTGCTGCACCTCGAGAAGGTGCAAGGGTCCCAGAAATAGAACAACCCGTACCTCAGCCACCTCAGTTTGACCCAGTTGATATGGGTAACCCAGCTGTTCAAACCATGTTCAGGCAGTTTATGACTGCCATGACACACATCACCGACAGGATGCCTATGCCTGCACCTAGGGCACCTGTCCAGCCTGAAGGACAAGGTATCGGTAAGACATTCGAGCGACTTCGTCGTGTTGTAGCTACCGAATACTTTGGGACAGCTGACCCCACAGATGCCGATCTGTGGTTAACCGAGTTGGGGAAAGCCTTCAGAATCTTGAACATCCCTGAAGTTGAGAAGGTTAGACACACTGTCTATCTTCTCAAAGGAAGTGCTGGACACTGGTGGAACATGGAAGAGCAGAAGAGGCATGGAATAGAGATCTCGTGGGAAGACTTTCGTCAGGAATTTGTCCTCAGATATTTTCCAAAGACCTTCCTGGATGAGAAGATCTCTCAATTCGAGAGATTAAGGCAGGGCATGATGAACGTTAGCGAGTACGAAGCTAAGTTCATGGAGTTGCTGCGGTTCTGTCCGCACATGGCTGCCACAGAAGAAGAGAGGATCAGAAGGTTTGAGAAGGGTTTGAATGCCGACATGACTACTCCCGTGTCTGCTCTAGAAAACTGGGAGAGATTCACCACCTTTGTTGAGTCAGTCCGAAGAATAGAGATATTTGTGGTCGAGAAGAGGCAAACCCAGAAAAGATATCCACAGTTCCAGGGTTCTTCATCTAGAGACTTTAAGAAGCCTAGATTCTCTGCACCTACACCTCCACCACCCAGATCTAGCTCTCAGACTCAGTGGTCCCCAAGTAGAGGTAGAGGACGGAGTTTACCACCACAAGAGACTCGCAGTTCAGCATCAATGTCAGTTACTGGACCACTAAGACCACAACAACTGGAAAGAAGCTGCTACAACTACGGGAAGGTGGGACACTTGATGAAGGACTGCAGGTCTAGGCCTGTCAGTGTGACACAGCCTCCAAGACAGAATCAACAGGGATCACAGAGGAGGCAATCTCAAGGAGCAGCTAGAGTACGTGGACAAGCGTCTCAAGATGGATCATCTGCACCAACTCAACCCCAGGCGACAACGAGGTTCTATGCTATGAACCCACCAGATGCAGTGGTCAATCCATGGGTTGTGGCAGGTCAGATGGAACTTTTATATTCTGATATGTCTAAATCTTGTGTTGTATCTGTTTAGATTGACCCGGGTGCTACACACTCCTTTATCACTCAAAGAGTGATTTGTAACTGCAATATGACAATTAGTCATAGGGCAGATAGTTTGTTGTTGGAGACTCCGTTGAGTGGGTCTGCTGTTTTGCAGGAGGTATGCTCTCCCTGCATCCTCTTCTTTTCTGATCATCGCATTCAAGTGGATCTTATACCACTTGATATGCAAGGATTTGATATAATCCTTGGGATGGATACCTTGGAAAGGTATAAGGTGGTTTTGGATTGTGAATCCAAGCTGGCTGTGTTTGCTGATGAAAGCAACACATGGATCTTTCAAAGAGAAAGGAAGATTCTACCCACCTGTCTTGTGTCAGCTATGGTTGCTGATAAGCTGATGAGGCAAGGATGTTATGCATTCTTGGCCCATGTAGTAGATACAACCAAGGAGAGCCCCAACCCTGCTGAAGTTCCTATAGTCAGGGAATTCGAAGACGTGTTTCCTGAAGAACTTCCCGGTATACCACCGCCTCGAGAAATTGATTTTGAAATCAATTCAGTCCCAGATACACAACCCATAGCTCAGACACCATATAGGATGGCGCCTGCCGAAATGGCTGAACTCAAGAAACAGCTTCAGGAGTTACTTGAGAAAGGTTGTATCCGACTGAGTACTTCACCTTGGGGTGCTCCGGTTTTGTTTGTTAAAAAGAAAGATGGGTCAATGCGGTTGTGCATTGATTATAGACAACTCAATAAAGTAACAATAAAGAATAAGTACCCTCTGCCGAGGATTGATGATCTTTTTGACCAGTTGTGTGGTGCAACAGTCTTCTCAAAGATAGACTTGAGGTCTGGATATCATCAACTTCGTATTAAAGACAGTGACATATCTAAGTCTGCCTTTAGGACTAGATATGGTCACTATGAGTTCACAGTTATGTCATTTGGACTAACTAATGCACCAACTGCATTTATGGAACTCATGAATAGAGTCTTTCGACCTTTCCTCGATCAGTGTGTTGTCGTCTTCATAGATGACATTCTGATTTATAGTAAGGATGCTCAGCAGCATGAACAACATCTCCGACATGCTCTAACTTTGCTAAGAGAACATAAGCTATACGCTAAGTTTAGCAAGTGTGAGTTTTGGTTACCTGAAGTGTCGTTTCTTGGACATGTGGTATTTGCCTCGGGTATTCATGTTGACCCTAAAAAGGTAGAGTTTGTTCTACAGTGGGAACAACCGAAGACACCGACGGAGATTCGAAGTTTCTTGGGATTAGCTGGTTATTACCGAAGGTTTATTAAGAACTTTAGTTCTATAGCCTTACCCTTAACCAAGTTGACCTGGAAAGATGTTCCTTTTTCCTGGAGTGATAAGTGTCAACAGACTTTTCAGCTGTTGAAGGAGAGGTTGACAAGTGCACCTGTGCTTGTGCTACCTGAGCAAGGAAAAGGATATGTAGTCTTCTGTGATGCCTCCAAGAATGGACTCGGATGTGTGTTAATGCAGAATAAGCAAGTGATTTCTTTTGCTTCCCGACAGCTTAAGAGACACGAGGAGAATTATCCGACACACGATCTGGAGTTAGCGGTTGTGGTTCATGCCTTAAATATCTGGAGACATTATCTCTACGGAGAAACCTTCCAAATTTTCACAGACCATAAAAACCTCAAGTATATCTTCTCTCAACATGAACTTAACATGAGACAACGTCGCTGGATGGAGTTAATCAAGGACTACGACTGTACAATTGATTACCATCCGGGCAAGGCCAATGTGGTTGCAGATGCCTTGAGTAGGAAATCAGCAACATCAACCATGGATAGAGCACAACTAAGTTCCTTAGTATGCTTTAGAAGAGATATGCTTATCTCTTTAAGGAAAGACAATGTGCAGTTGAAGGTGTCATTGTTAACCGGTTTGTTAGCTGAGATGCATATTAACCCTACCCTAAAAGAGCAGATAAAGGAGGCACAGCAAGTTGATGCTGCAGTTCAGCAGATTAGATCTGAGTATGGTGATGAAAAGCGAGCTGGTTTCCACGATTCGGATGATCAAGTAGCATGCTATCATGGGAGAATGATAGTACCAGATGTGGATAACTTAAGGAAGTTAGTCCTGGAGGAAACTCATTCTTCAATGTATGCTATGCATCCAGGGAGCACCAAGATGTATCGAAACTTGAAAGATATGTATTGGTGGCCAGGGATGAAGAAGGATGTAGCTGAGTTTGTTCGGAGGTGTCCTGTGTGTCAGCAAGTTAAGGCTGAACACCAGAAGCCTGCAGGAAGAATGCAACCTTTACCCATACCACAGTGGAAGTGGGACCATGTGACCATGGACTTTGTTGTTGGCTTACCAAGGACAAGCAAAGGACATGATTCCATTTGGGTAATTGTTTATAGGTTGACAAAGACAGCGCATTTCTTACCTGTCAAAACAACCTATTCTGCTAAAAGGTTATCACAGTTGTATGTCCAAGAGATAGTGTGTTTGCACGGAGTTCCTGTCACTATAGTTTCTGACAGAGGTCCTCAGTTTACAAGTCGTTTTTGGGAGCAGTTACATAGAGCTTTAGGCACCAAGTAAAGGTTTAGTACAGCATTTCATCCACAGACTGATGGACAGTCAGAAAGGACTATACAGACCTTGGAAGATCTGTTGAGAGCATGTGTTCTCCAGTTTACCGGAAGTTGGGATCTACACCTAAGCTTGATAGAGTTTGCCTATAATAATAGCTTTCAACATAGTATTGATATGGAACCATATGAAGCCTTGTATGGTAGACGTTGTAGATCGCCTTTGTGTTGGTATGAGACTGGTGAACATCAGTTGTTAGGTCCTGATCTTGTGCAGCAGACTACAGAGAAGATCAAAATTGTTCACCAATAGCTTAAGACTGCGCAGGATAGACAAAAGTCTTATGCCGACAAACGTCGTAAACCCTTAGAGTTCCAGGTTGGAGACAGAGTGTACCTTAAGGTCTCACCTTAGAAAGGAGTCCTTCGTTTTGGAAGGAAGGGAAAGTTAGCTCCTAGATTTATGGGGCCTTATCCAATCATTGAATGAGTTGGAAAAGTAGCCTATAGACTAGAGTTACCTCCAGAGTTGCAAAAGTTACACCCTGTGTTCCACATTTCTATGCTGAGGAAATGTCACCCTGACACCGAGTCAGTTCTATAACCTATGGAAGTAGAATTGAATGAAGATATAACTTATGAAGAAGGACCTGTGTCAATCCTTGATAATAGAATTAAAACGCTAAAAAAGAAAGACATAATCCTTGTGAAAGTCCTCTGGAATCATCGTGGTGTCGAAGAAGCCACTTGGGAACTAGAGGATGAGATGAGAAGGAAATACCCTGCTCTTTTCTCCTAATATGTTTTATCGATTTCGGGGACGAAATCCTTGTAAGGGGTGGATAATTTGTAACATCGCTGACCTAGGTTATAAACTAACCCTAGATGTTTTGCCTAAATGTGTAATTAAATACTTGTGATTATTCCCTGGCATGTAATTAAGTTCATCAGGAACATATACTTTCAATTTTGGTCCTTTTAAACAAAGTTGTAGTATTGTTTTGTAATGCAGGGACCTATGTGAAAATTACCCAGTTAAGGGGTTTCACTTACAATTTTCACAGGTTAAGATGTTCCTATGATGATGAGACATCATGTGAGTGAATATGATGAAGTATGATGGATTTCCCAAGCTTGGTCATCAAGATGCAGCTTGAGGAATGATCCTTGTGCATAAAACCCTAATTTTGGAGTAAAGTGCAATTTACCCAAATTATGGGGTGAAAATTGTAAAATACACCTTATAGATCATCTTTTATGACTCTTGACATCATTTATAGTATAAATGATGAAAGGGACACATGAATGAGTAATAAGATAAGAAAGATGATCTTTGTGTATAAAATTCACTAAGTATGAATATGGAGACCCTGCATATATGAACCCTAGTTGAAAGTTGGTTTTCTTTGCCCTTAAATCTTGAGTTTTGAAGAGCTTTGCATAAGTTTTGATGTCTTAGGAGTGACTTAGAAACAAGGAGGGACTTAGATGAGAATTCTATGTTCTAGAGGTCCTTAAGGTGGAAAATAGCCTTAAGTATGTAAGCCTTCACCCTTGCAAACTAAGTGAACGTATCACTTATCCTCTTCAATTCTCATCTTTCTCAAACGGCCAAGGCAGAGCTCTGGACTTCAGGGAGACGACCAAGTAGTTCTAAGGTGAGTAGGAACCATCTTCAAGCTCGAATTCTTGGATGAATTCATCATATAAGGTTGGTTCTATGGTTAACTCACTTACATTCTTTGTTCTAGTCGACCATCCCCATCTTTTCTTTGGCGAATCACCTCTGGCCGAGTTGTGGAGCTCAAGACACCATTAGAGGCTTGAATCTTGGAAGCTTGGAGCTCTAGGAATAACGTTTGAGGTGGGTTTTATAACTCTAAACTCCTTGCTTTATTGTGCTTATCTTTGTTCTTGCTTTTAGTGCTTAGTTCTTCTTCTACCTCCCTTCTTCCTTGCACTTTTGCAAGTAAAACGGTGGAGTAACCAACCTGAACAGAGGTTGAATATGATGGGCATGAATTCCTAGGCAACGTTATCAACCGACCTTGGACCCTTTTGGTCCAAACGGTTGCAAACCGTTTGAGGTCAAACGGTCTCAAACTGTTTGATCGCATGCGGTCTTGCAAGACCATTTGGATCAAAACGGTATCAAGACCATTTGATAGTGTTGACCAAGAGATGACCGTTTGAGGGTCTGTTGGTAACATATTGAATTTCATTCCTACAAAGAATCATAATCTAATTCTTAACCAATTGAGAGTTGAAGGCATTTCAACACCCTAACCCTAATCGGGTTGAAATTACTATTTCCAAGTATAGATCTTGTTGAGTTTTGGGTTGAAGGACCCAAACGGTCTCAAGAACATTTGGGGATTCATCCAAATGGTCTCAAGACCGTTTGGTGACAACTCAAGACCGATTGGAGGTCTAGGGTTGAGTTAATTTGATGGTTTGAGGGTCCAATTACAATAAGTTGATCAATTGATAAAATTGCTGATTTTAGACCTAATTAGGGTTCAACCCTTATCCAACCGACTTGGTTTTTGGTCAAACTTTGGTAAAACGGTCTCAAGACCGTTTGGAGAATGTCCAAACAATCTCAAGACCGTTTGGGCCAAGTTTGGGCCCAATTGGAGGTCAATTGATAGGTTCAACCTCGATTTAATTCACATTGTTGAACATTGATGATTATCCGATTGAAACCCTAATTGAGATGGATTTAACCCTAATTGGCTTTTACTTGAGGGTCAATTTGGTGTCCAATTGATTAAAGTCTTATCCTAATTGACTCAATTTGTAAGTGGTTAACATGGATTTGGATAATTGAGGGCTTCAACATACATAACCATAATCGATTGTAACTTTTGAACCATGTTGGAGGTCCAAACGGTTTGAGCCCATTTGGACCAAACGGTCTCAAGACCGTTTGGATCCAAATGGTCTCAAGACCGTTTGGGCTCAAACGATCTCAAGGTCGTTTGGACCAATCGATCTCAAGTCGTTTTGATCAAATGGTTTCAAACCGCATAAGCTTCAAACCGTTTGGAAGTCAAACTTCCCAAACGGTCAACACACTCAAACGGTCTCAAGATCGTTTGAGGTCAAACGGCCTCAAGACCGTTTGAGACCAAACGGTCTCAAGACCGTTTGGTGGTTGAAGGTTGAAACCGTTTGAAGGTTTTCAAGGTTGTTTATACTTAATCACTTGAAGATGTATTTGGTTCAATGATGATCTAATCTAAACCCTAATGGTACCCTAGGACATTAAGGGACTAAGTGACTAATGAATTGACCCATAATGATGATCAATGGGTAATTTACCAAAATGCCCTTGAGGGGTTCAATTGGATAATACCTTGTTCTAATCAAACCCTAATCACATGATATTGGTGATTTGGCTTATGATAGTCAATGAGGACTTGACCCAACCTAATCTAGAGTGGTGTAATCACCATCTACTAGTAAGAGGAGAGAGAAAGTACCATTTAAGGTTGAAATTCAAGTAAAGTACCTTCAATACATATGAATGTGCATGTTTAGGGTATGATTCACCTATGTGAGATTATGGATACCCTAATTATAATAAATAATGAATCTTAATCCAATCTGAGGTTACCAATGGTGATGTTTCTCATACATGATGATGATATGAGTTCAATTCACCACAAAGTGAATAGTAAACCCTAATCCTAGGGTGATGACATGTAACATGAATGGTAAACCCTAATTGATGAGAAATCAAGGAACCTGACTCTTCTAAGAGTATGATAGTATAACTTGTGAAATGAGTTGTTTATTGTTATCAGTTGAATTAACCATGCAGGTTCCTATATAAGAATGATCATATCCAGGTAAGGATTACGATATATATTCATTGAAAGCATGCTTTAGCTTTATGAATAGTGAAATATCCTGATGCCTTGTTAGTAGCATCTTATGAGATTGATGGGCTATGAGAGCCATGAGTATGATCAAGGTCATGCTTAACATATGACTTGTGATGAGATGATTGAGAAATGATAATTGATGTGAGTTAGACTTGTTACATTTAGTATTCTATTTTCATAGCTGATATGTTAATGATTAATGTTTGAGAACATGTATGATGTTAACAGAATACTGAAATGTACCTAATTAATCAAGTATAATCATACCATGTAAAGCCCTGATCATAGATCCATCATTGTCAGAAGCAATATGATGGTGAAACATGTTTTCCTAAGGGAACTCCTGGATCACATACTTTTGAGTATGTGGGGGAATATGGATGTGTAAATCCTTACATCCTAGTGTAGGAATTGATGTAGATGTATCTTAATCCATCAACCCTTCACTATATGTTTATGCTGCAACACAATTCTCTCGAGGAAATCCTTATACCGCATCGATCAGAGATAAACAAGAAATCTCTCGATGACGAAGAGAGTACAGAATGCCACTGTAACTCTAAAAATAGTGAAGTACCAGATTACCATGGTGAGCTATATTAGCAGAGACACAAGATGTCCTGCATGTTTATCCTCACACTGACTGAGGAAGATGAGGTCATAAGAATCCGGCTCTTTTGATGACCTAGGTATGATACCGATGCGACTTAATAAGTGATCGGTTGGAGTATGAGCGGTATACCTCATCTCCGCAGGGCATAATAATAATGTTTGTAAAACATAATCAACAACATAGTATATCTGTTAGGATTAACTACGAGATACTTGATTGATGTTACACTGAATAGTACACATGTCCTTCATATTTCTTAAATGATGAACTTCTGCTTATTACCAAACTGCTGTTGAATACTTTGAGAACTTTTATTGCTCATTTTATTCTTTGAATAGCTATATAAAGCTTCTAGTGGAGAGTTATAACTCTCGCTGGGACAATTATTTAAAATTGTCTCACCCCGTAGACTTCAACTTTTTAGGTGGTCGTCGAAGACGGAGGAACCAGCCTACAGGTGACCAAAACCAGCAGCAGCAGCACCAGGAGCAGCAGTGAATCTCAGGTGGAGATACTGACTGCTGAGTTATGTAGTTAGATAGTCCTATGTCGTCTCTGTACTCTCAGGTCCTAGGAGTTAGTGTCTGAGATTTTGGTTTTGACTCTTGAGATTTTTGTATCATGTTGTGTATAATTACTCAAGAAGTAATTCAACAGAGATGTAAACAGTTTATCTCCTTTTTATGAAAGAAGTTTATGGTTTCAAGCTCTTATCTCAAAAAGTTGTTAATTTCCCGTGATTTTTGTCTTCCGTTGTTAATCAAATGCGTCCACTGAGTTTAAATCGTGTTTATATCGTGTTTTGGAGATCGGAGCCCACAATATATATGTGTTTTTCCTGAAATTGCAAGACAAAGCCAAATTGGCCAAGATAAAACCCATTATTATAATCATTTATGATCAAAATGATAAAATACGGGAGATTTGATATTGAAAAGGATTATAGACTAGAGTACGTGAATTATGCAATATTAACCACCAAAGTGACCAATAAACCCATAAAACGCAAGTAAAACAAGTCTATCAATGCGAGTCAAAATCATCACATCAGTTCACAAGTACATATCTTGTACCATTCCTTCTCGAGGATTACATACATCAACTGCCCTATTTAAAACTATACACCGACAGCATTAAAACCTCGAGGCATCAAGCCAAAATCTCAGATCGATTCATTAAACTAACTACTGACTCTAAGGACCTGAGAGTACAGAGACGACACATAGGACTCTATATACAAGACATGACAGCCAGTGTCTTCACCTAAGAATTCACTGATGTCCCTACTCCTGCTACTGCTCTTCCCCTGTAGTAGGGTTTCTACCTCTTCCTCCACGTCTACCTAAAAAGTTGAATCCCACAGGGGTGAGACAATTGAAATTGCCCTAGCGAGAGATATAACTCTCCGCCAGAAACATTATTATTGCAGTTTAACAGAATAAAATTGAGAAGAGGAATTATAATTGTTTAACAGTAGTTAATTCATTGTCTAACAGATTAGAACATTAATCTTATTTAAAGCATTTCAGCTATAACCTGATAGAGCAGCATGTCACTTATCCAATAAGGAATATGAAGAACATGTATAACATTTATCCGCTATACTAAGTAAGATAATATCAACCAATGATTCTCGTATTTTAACCTTAGGAAAATACGCTACATGGTTGATTATATTTTACAATCATACTTAATTAATGCCCTGAAGAGATGAAGTATACCGTTCA
Organism: Alisma plantago-aquatica; assembly: GCA_963693085.1. NCBI lineage: Eukaryota > Viridiplantae > Streptophyta > Magnoliopsida > Alismatales > Alismataceae > Alisma > Alisma plantago-aquatica. Next base: position 918,270,230 of record OY856409.1, read on the forward strand.
TACTCCAACCGACCACGATTACGTTAAGCATCGGTACCACACAAGGTCAATGGAAGAGTCGGACTCCAAGACCTCAACCTTCTCAGTCAGTATGAGATTACATGGCAGAGACATCACGTGTCAAACTGCAATTAGCTTGGCATGGTATAGTGGCATCTTCACTATAGAGTTATAGCCGCAGCATATACTCTCTTCAGGCTTAGATCACACATCTAATGCCTGGTATTGTTTTGTGGAGTCATGGCCTATAGCCATACTCTTTTCTGGGTTATGGCACACAGCCTATCCTATACATAGGTGATAACACACAATCATCCCTACAAGGCATAAGGATATAATTGCCCATTTACCCCCACATATTCAAAAATATGTGTTCCGAGTTTAACTCGTTTCACCATTCAACAAATTCTGACGTTGATGGATTTGTGGTCAGGGAAACTACATTATATAATATCACTTGATTAATTAAGTGTATTACCATATTCTTTTAGCATCAAACAAGTTTCCAAACATTAAATATTATGACAATTGCTACAAAGAATGGGTAATATTTTCATCAACTATTGTTCAACTCTTTAATAAAGTATTGGGATCTTAATCCCTCATCTCCTTAGGTACATTTCCATTTCTTAACAAGATCATCATCATGATTATAGAATATGGGTATTCAAACCCTCAATCCATCATAGAATACTTGTTACCACTTATCAGGTAAATTAATACATTCAGGTCATCTGACCAAGGTAATCATGATTCTTGCTACACAAGCATTCTACATAGCTCACAAAGCTCATTTCACCTCTTGTTACCTCTTAGTAGGCAACAAGGCATGTTATGGCTCATTAACAACTTTAATAAAAGAAACATCATAGCTCATACCTGGCTATGTTCATCTTCTCATGATACCTGCATGGTTAGTACTTCATGATAACAGTAATAATGCTTACATATCAACACCATGTAACACAAAGTAATACCACTATTCCCTTTTTAGGGTTAGGGTTTCCATTTCATGTCAATCAGAGATACTCATCCTATTATCCCACATTAGGGTTATGATCTATCATCATATTGCCCAAAATTAGGGTTTCGTACATTATAACCCAAAATTAGGGTTTCTCATATCTTTCCCTATTTTAGGGTTTCAAAACACATTACATCACCCTACATTAGGGATTTACATATCATTACCCTGAATTAGGGTTTCTTACCACATTTCCCAAATTAGGGTTTTATGTAGCTTTAACTGAAATTAGGGTTTCACATTCCATTACCCATAATTAGGATTTACTATTAATCTCAATTAGGATGTCTACATTCAATTACCCATAATTAGGGTTTACATCATCCCAATTAGGGTTTACATTATCCCCCTAAATTAGGGTTTCACTCAGAATTTCCCTAAATTAGGGTTTGGGTTCATCAATCACCTCAATTAGGGTTTCATGATCTCTTTATCAAGGATCATACCCTAATTACATATTTAATTCATTTTGAATGTGTTGAGTCTGGATTACTACATGATTATTATACATGTATAAATTCCTCTCTCTCATCCTCTCTAGGATGTTCATTACTCCAATCTTGATTAGAATGAGTCAAGCCTTTATTCAAATGCATACATTTAGGGTTAGCATAGTATATTGAGTCATTGCTTCCATAAGCATTAAAGGTTAACCCCTCTAAGGGTACCAATCAATTAAGTACATTATGGATTCAACCTTTGTACTTACCGTTGGTAATCATTGGGTAATGAGTTTATTACCTTCCTAGGTAGCAAATTTATAAATCATCTAAGTACATTAACTATGCTTCCATTGTAATCATCATTGAGGTACTTTATAAGTACTCAATTAGTTTTGAAGTTAATTGAACCTTCAAATGATTAGGAATAATTTAATCCATTAATTGGGCTTGATCAAATTGAACCATCAAAGGGTTTCTACCAGATTAAACTTTCAAACGATTTTTCTTAAGTTGGATCTCCAACCAGTTTTGATCAAACATGCCCAAACGGTTTTGAACAATCATGTCCAAACAGTTTTGAACAAACATGTCCAAACAGTTTGATCAAACATGTCCAAATGGTTTGATCAATCATGTCCAAACGGTTTGAGACCGTTTAGACCTCCAAACGGTCTTGGTCTCAACCTCAAACGGTTTTGAAAACCGTTTCCATTCAAACGGTTTTGGAAACCCTAAACACCAAACGATCTTAAAGATCGTTAATCATCAAACGGTTTAGAAACCGTTTCTTTCCAAACGGTCAACTCAAACCAAATGGTCAACTCAATCCAAATTGTCAATTGTCCCAAACAGTTTTGAACCTGATTCCCCAAACAATTTGCAAATCATTTGGTCACCAAACGGTTTGGTGAAACCGATTGACCAATTTTATTGGAAACCGATTGGAGTTGTAATTTTGGGAAAAGTTTCCAAGATGATGTCATCATCATCTACCTTCATTTCTAAGGTTCACATTACTACTGATTTCATAGAATCATCCATTACAACTAGCAATTAATCAAGATGAAGGAGAAATCAACATAACTTGTAAAATTGGAATTGAATAATGATGTAATTGGGTTCAAGTTATATAACCCGCCTTCAAAGAATGCTTCAAAGATCCAACTCCACGTCTTTAATGGTGGAATAAGATTTTCTCAACTCCAAAAGGTTCGTTCCTGAAGCTTTTGAGTGAAAAATATTGGCTAGGATTGAAGATTGATTGGAGAAAATAAGAAATCAAGCATTGATTTGTAATTTCCACCATGAATTCGAGGTTGAAAATGATCAAGGAGCTTACCTACAGGTTGAATTTCGTTCCCCTACTGATCCTAAGTTCCCTTGTGCTCGTCCAAAGCAAGGAATAAAGAAAATCCGAAAAAGAGTCTTTGGTTGAGTGGGAAATGAAGTGTTTATAAAGGAATTTCAAGGAGAGAGAAAGTTGAAAAGTAATCCTTCAACTCCCCAAATTGGTGCCACTTAACCCACTCTACTCCTTGAATACTAAGGCATCCTTCTTTGCCTTTAATTCTTCTTCATTATCCACAAATTAAAGGAAAAACAATTAAGCACCTTAATTCATATAATATTAATATCCCATTTTTAGTGGATGTTACTTTTAATTAACTAATGTGAGTGGGCTCTCCACTCACTTAGATATTTTTCGTGGCCTTTGCAAGGCATAAGGACGTACACACTTATCTAATTTCAACCATCTCATTTTTGTTTGAAAGCACTTCAATTAATATATTTATTTTTGCATTAAATTGAAGTAAAGTTCCATTTATGCTTAAATCTTGATTATTTTAATACCAAGATTCTCTTTCCTCCAAAGTGATTCAAATGAGACACCCCTCTCAAATTATTTTCTCTACATGATGCCAAGAATCATGAGGGACCCTCTTGAAATGGTATTTTTCATATTGAACCCTAGGTTTTGGGTAAATTGTACATTACACCAAAACTAGGTTTTAATGCACAAACATTGCTTAACTAGCTCTTTCTTGGTGCTGAGGCTTGTAGAATCCATACCACTGAATTATATTCATTCCTATGATGCTTCAACATCTGAGGAACATTTTATCATGTACAATTTGCAAGTTAACCCCTCAACTTGGGTAATTTACACTTTAGTCCAAAACTATCAAAACATTGACTCAACATTATTCAAAAAGGACTAAAATTGAAATATAAGTTCCTCTTGAGCCTTAATTACTTTTCAAAAGATAAGAGCAAGCATATAATCAACCTCATTAAGCAAAATATCTAGGGTTAACACATAACCCATGTCAGGGATGTTACATTACTCTAGTTTCATTAATAAGTTTCATGTTGTTTATAGTTGTGTATCATAATATCATAGGCTAGAGATGAATCTATTCCTTCACATTCTTTATATCATCTCATTGATATGTTTCTTTTGACATGCATCTATATGATTTATTCTCTCTCACTTGTGGGGACCTTATCTAAACAATTTTCATTTTTCCTTGATATTGTTGAATTCCCAATTTATATGCACATGCCATCATTTGTTGTTAATTGATGTATATTCTTAAATTATGGGATTTTATTTATACCCCTTATGTGAAGGACAATGAACAGTGGACCTTGTAGGCCCTCGACATGGACAAGTGTAGCCAACCTCATTTGGATATAAAGTTAAGATGACTAGGTTGCCCTCTACATTTAGTCATATTTGATATATTCATATAGTTTCCTTCATGTTTCCCATCCACGGGGTGTTGAACCTTGTATTAGAGAAAGTTGTAATAGTTAGATGTTTTCTAATCTACTACTATACTTTTATTTTTATGATAAACATACTTGAAATGTTAAAGTTCATGCATTCACTATAAGAAAATTGTTGTTTGTTTGGCATGTGGATGATTATTGATATGTGATTGAGTAACGAGTATATCCCCTATCAAGTCACACTCATTACAAATATGTTCTCATATCCAAAACATTCAGTTAAATCTGATCATTTCATTTTTTTCTCCACATAGCATAAATATGACATTATGGTTTCTTATGCCTTGCACCTTTACCTTGTGCACATGCTCTAACATGTTTGAAGATGAATCCAATATCAGGTTGCATGGGGGTCTATCTAGGTTTTAGAAACTCCAAAACCCTAGGTATGGGATTTTGTGGATGGATCCCACATTGGAACCCTTATATCTTAAGCTCAAAATTTAGATTGTACTGGCTCAAGATACCCAAACAATTGCTACCCTTGCCCCCACTTTTGGGCATTACTTCATAGAGTGAGTTGGATCTACTCTCACAAATAGTTTACTTTATCTTGACATGGAAAGTCAAAACTAGGGATGGCAATGGTGTTGTGAAAAAACCATATTCATGGATAATCACACCACATTTCAAACCACATAACCGCACCATAGTTTTGGTGCGGATATTGTTTTCAATTTGTAGAACCACAGTGATGTGGTGTTGATATGGTTGTAGAGAAAAAACCATGGATAAAAACCGCACTGCATATAATTCATATTAATCTTATATAAATATATGTAGAATACTATCCTAAATACATTATCTGTTGTCGTCTTACATAGATAGCTTTATCTCTAATTTTAAATGGAATTCAATGTATAGAAAAGTAGGATATTTTATTAATTTTTTGTAAGTACTAATATTAATATTTTTTTTCTATTTAGCATGAACTGAATATTAGTTTTTCAGATTGTCTATGTTGTTACTTCCATTTGTTGGGTACGAATTTGTAAATTTTTATATAACGATACTATAGTTAATATAAATTTATTCAAATTGTGGTGTGGTGTGGTTAACTGTGGTTTTTTGATGGTGCAGTGCAGTTAATTGCAATTTTTTGGTGGTGCAAATATGGTTTCTCATATTAAAAATTGCACTGGATATGGTGTGGTATGGTGTTTGATTTTTCTATGTGGTGTGATGTTGGTTTTTGTCACACCCCGATCTCACACTAACCACAAACCACAAGATTAGGGCGCGACGGAGGGATTTACACACAAGCCAAACCACTCATAACTTTTAATCATTTTAAAGACATTAAAATGATAGCCTGATTTATGCTGTAAACCAAAGCTATACTACTGCGGAAGCATTTTTATTAAACTGACTCGAAATATAAACAAAGTCTACAACATATTACATTGTTTGACATAAAGTAAAGCATAATAGTTAATTTACATCTTTATACACATTCCACATACACATTCTCTCTCACCCACACCATGTTCCAAGGATCGAGGGGAAAGGACTAAGAGACCTCTAACTAGACTAACTACATATACCTTCTACAGACTAAGCGTTAGGATGAAAAGATCCTTCTGATTCCTGTTGCTGATGTTGACCTGAAAATGTTTGAGTAGAGGGATGAGCCTACTCGCTCAGTGAATAGCATTTCATTTAGCTATCACTAAACAACTCATCAGATAGATAAAATTGAAATAAAAGATAAGTGCAGTACTAAGCAGGGCAGTTCTAATGACATAGTAGATTTACAGATAACAATCTCATTTCTAAGCAACATCAGATATTTTAAACAAATAAACTGATATAGAGAATTGGCACAGAAGTTCAAATATCTTATCATATTAAATTTACTGTAATCCTATATGATTACATATTTATATTATTATTATGCCCTAATCATATGCAGTGTACTCTACATATAAAGATCTGTAGCGAACTACGATCCCACCGTACAAGACTTAGCGACACACCCGGGAAATGCTAAGTCTGACTGCCAGCCCTGTTCTGCTACAGGACCACAGGCTCTCCGGTCTACAGGCTCTCCGGCCTCACTGCACTAACTCTGAGTGCTCTAGACTCCTCCTCTAACCTGAGCACACAGGCGGAGAGTCTGGGTTACCACCGTGACTCCGCACAGATTATTGTTGAATAACCCCTATTTACTCCAGTGCCACCGTGACTCCGCACGGATTATTGTTGAACACTGCCTTTCTGTCCTCGTGCCACCAAAATTACTCAACCGGTTGATGTTGGACACGAGTTTCACCCCTAAGAAGCAGACCTCTCAAAGGGGTTCTACGGTGTTAGGGCACCTAAGTCTATCAACTGATTTACATATAAACACTTAAACAGGAATATCACATTTCATACTTATTTCACATTTTGAACATCACTTGAAAACACATATATATCATTTTTCATCTTTAAACATGACTCAGTATCATTTATCCAGTTTCAATGCTAAACAACCATCTTTAATCAGTGTATATATTGCAACTGTAATACAGGAAAATCCATCATTTTCATCAATCATATTACGTATTTCAAGTTTCAATGAATTTATCATACTCTATTGTATGTGCTACACTGTTTAGGAGTTATACCAACTGATACTGAAGCAATTAAGCACTTAAATTGAGTTAAATAATGATTTCTGAATGAACTGCCACTCACAGCTCAGAAACTCGACCGATTGGTCGGAAACTCGACCGATCACTACACAACTCGACCGATCAACCTGTTGTTCGATTCCTGCTAAGAAAACTCGACTGAATCACACACAACTCGACTAAACAGCGTACAGACCGAAAACCTAAACAGACCTGCTGATGTCGATTTCACTCGAATCAGCGGGTAAAACTATAGATTTGTGCTGCAAATCACCTGCAACCGATGCACACACCCACAAACTAGCTGTAGGGAAGGAGGAGGACGAACTAGGGTTGCTCTTCGCACCCTTTCCCTCTCCTGGCTACCGCTGCTGCTAGCGCAACTCCTACTGCTAGCGTAGCTCCGGCTACTGCTGGTTCAGATGGCGAAGAAGAAAGATGAGGAGAAGACGGAGGGCCGCAGCTGTTGGCCGGAACTGAGCTAGGGTTCCGAATCGTCTTTCTCTCTAGGTCTCTCCCTCTTTCCCTCTCACGTGAAGAAGAGAAGAAACGCTCTGCGTTTCTCTCATTTCTGAAAATGAAACGAGTAAAGGAGGAAAGAAAGGATAAGAAGGAAAAACCTAGGGACCAAAATGTAAAGTCTGAGAACTTTCAAAAACTACAGACAGGTCCCTGCATGCCCAAAAACATACAACTTTTGACTCAAAAGTCGGTTTCAGACGATTTCTATGGCAACGCCTCAAGCGCAAGATCTTACACATTTTAAAGGCTAGGATTCACACTACGCACATCTCATATCTATTTTAAACGTTATTAACAAAAGCAAGCTTATAACTTAGCAAAGCAGCTAAATACATGCTTAACAACATTCTTACAGGGTAAGCTCAACACGGGTCGTAACAATCTCCCTCCCTTATAAGAATTTTGTCCCGAAATTCCTAAAAGAGAAAAGGAAACTTGCTACGCATCTCAGACTCAAGCTCCCACGTAGCTTCTTCAAGGTTATGATTCCTCCACAGAACCTTCACTAAAGGTATTTCACAGTTCTTAAGCTTCTTGATTCGGTGATCAACTATCTGCACTGGTCCTTCCACGTAGGACACATCTGTCTTAAGCTGCGTCGGTACTGGATCTAAAATATTTTCTGTACCGGGATGACACTTCTTCAGCATAGACACATGAAACACATCATGAAGATTTGCCAACTCATACGGCAAATCCAACCTGTAGGCTACAGGTCCAATCCTCTCAACAATAGGATATGGGCCCATATACCTAGGGGTCAACTTGCCTCTCTTGCCAAACCTTAGCACTCCCTTCCACGGTGAAACCTTTAGATAAACCTCATCACCAACCTCAAACTCAAGAGGTCGACGTCGTCTCTCTGCATAACTTTTCTGTCTGTCCTGAGCAGCTTTCAACTGCTCCCTGATCACAGATATCTTCTCTGTAGTTATATCGACTATCTCAGGTCCAAGAATTTCTTTCTAGCCAACCTCGTACCAACAAACTGGCGATCTACACTTCCTTCCATATAGAGCTTCATATGGGGCCATTCCAAGACTAGAATGGTAGCTGTTGTTATATGCAAACTCCATCAAGCTTAAGTGTTCTTCCCAGTTACCTCTGAACTGCAGAATGCATGCTCTCAGCATGTCTTCAAGAGTCTGAATGGTCCTCTCAGATTGACCATCTGTCTGTGGGTGCAACGCTATACTGAACCTCAGCCTTGTGCCCAACGCACGATGTAACTGATTCCAGAACCTAGATCTAAACTTTGGATCTCTATCAGAAATAATGGAAACTGGAATCCCATGTAATCTGATTACCTCATCCACTTAAATCTTGGCCAGCTTTGGAACATCAAAGGTTTACTTGACAAGAAGAAAGTGAGAAGACTTAGTTAGTCTATCCACAATCACCCATATCGAGTCTGAACCTCTAGGCGTCCTGGGTAACCCTACCACAAAATCCATCGTGATGTGTTCCCATTTCCATTCAGGTATAGGAAGCGACTGCAAGGTACCAGCAGGTTTCTGATGCTCAGCTTTAACCTGCTGACACGCTCCACATCTAGCCACGTACTCAACCACATCTCTCTTCATACCAGACCACCAGTACACCTCTTTGAGGTTCCTGTACATTTTTGTGTTACCTGGATGCATGGCATACATAGAAGCATGTGCTTCTTCAAGAATTTGCTCTTTCAGCACACTACTCCCAGGTACACACAACCTGTCATGAAGATACAACACACCATCGTCAGAAAACCTGAATTCTGACCTTTTACCTTCTGACATATCTTGCATAACCTGCCACAACTCGTCATCATTCTGTTGCAACTCCTTAATCTGATCATAGAAAATAGGTTTGACCTGCATCTGAGCAATCAACCCACTCTATCCAGTCACATCCAAGTCTAAGTTCAACCTTCGCATATCTATAAGCAAGTCTCTCCTGAAACATACCATAGAAAATGCATCTGCTGTTGAACTCGACTTTCTACTCAAGGCATCTGCCACAACATTCGCTTTACCAGGATGATAATCGATTGTCACCTCATAATCTTTAATCAGCTCAAGCCATCTGCGCTGTCTCAGATTCAAATCCTTCTGAGTGAAGATATACTTCAGGCTCTTATGGTCCGTAAACACCTGACATGTCTCACCATACAGGTAGTGACGCCATGTCTTAAGAGCATGAACTATAGCAGCTAACTCCAGATCATGAGTAGGGTAGTTCTCTTCGTTCTTCTTAAGCTGTCTAGATGCGTAAGCCACAACTTTGCCTTCCTGCATCAGCACACAGCCCAAACCTCTCCTGGAAGCGTCGCAGAACACTGTATAACCTTTATCTGCCTCTGGCAAAACCAACACTGGTGTTGAAGTCAGTTTCCTCTTCAAGATCTGAAAACTTTTCTCACAGTTATCAGAACAAACAAACGGTGCATCCTTCCTCGTCAAGCATGTCAAGGGTGATGCTAGCACACTGAAGTTCTGTATAAACCTTCTGTAATAACCTGCTAATCCCAAGAAACTTCTAATCTCAGTAGGAGTCTTAGGCCGTTCCCACTGAAGCACAGAATCAACTTTCTTAGGATCAACGCTAACTCCATCTCTCGAGATAACATGTCCAAGAAATGCTACCTCGGCCAACCAGAACTCACACTTGCTAAACTTAGCATACAGCTGATGTTGCCTCAACAACTGCAACACTACTCTCAGGTGTTGCTCATGCTGTACATCATCTCTGGAGTAGATCAGGATATCATCTATAAAGACTACAATAAACTGATCTAGGAACGGTTTGAAAATCTGATTCATCATATCCATAAAGGCTGCTGGGGCATTGGTCAGCCCAAACGACATGACCAGAAACTCATAATGCCCATACCTGGTTCTGAAAGCTGTTTTGGGAATATCAGAAGCCTTTATTCTGAGTTGATGATATCCAGATCTTAAATCTATTTTAGAGAAGATCGTAGCTCCACGCAACTGATCAAACAGATCATCTATTCTCGGCAAAGGATACTTGTTCTTAATAGTGATCTTGTTCAGTTGCCTGTAATCTATATAGAGACGCATGGTACCATCCTTTTTCTTAACAAACAGGACTGGAGCACCCCACGGCGAAGAACTGGGTCTGATGAAACCCTTATCCAGCAACTCCTGCAGCTGCACCTTGAGTTCCTTCAACTCTGCAGGTGCCATTCTATAAGCTGGCAGTGCTACTGGATGACTACCTGGATATACCTGAATCTCAAAATCAATGTCTCTGACAGGAGGTAAGCCTGGCAACTCTTCTGGAAAAACATCAGAAAACTCACTAACTACCGGCACATCATAAACACTGGTGGTGCTCTTCTCTGCTCTAGTGTCAACCACATGAGCAAGGAACGCTTCACATCCTTTCTGTAGCATCTTATCAGCTACATCAGCTGATACTATGCACGTAGGCAGAACTTTCCTGTCTCCAGTAAAGACACAAGAAAATTCACCTTGTTGAAAGGTAGCTTCCTTCTTCCAACAATCGAGTTGCACTCGATATGTCTCAAGACAATCCATACCCAAGATGACTTGAAAAGTATTGACATCTAGGGGTATGAGATTAGCAGTAAAGGTGTAACCTCCAAAAGATAACAAGAATCCAGGACAGAACTCAGATAAAACTGTTGGTCCACCTAGTGGGACCCTCAACACTAACTCATCTACCAACTCTTGAGTTAACAAATTAAGTTCACCAACTAAAGAACGTCGTATGAAAGAGTGAGTAGCACCCGGATCTATCAAAACTGAAACTGGTATACTATTAAACAAAAGCATCTCTCCTGTAACGACTTGTGAAGAGATTATACCTTCCTGAGGTGTCAAAGAGAAGAAACGTGCTGAAGCTCTCCCTCTGCCACGCTATCCTTTCTGACCACTTCTGCCACTGGGCACACCACCACCTCTAGAACCGGAAGCCACAGAAGAACTCGGAACATCATGGTACTGAGGCTGGAAAGCTTGTGATGCTGCTTGTTGAAGCTGAGGACATTCCCTTATGATGTGTCCTACTTGTCTGCAGACAAAACAACTTGGACCCCAACACTGACCAGTATGTGGTCTTCCACAGTTGTCACATGGCGGTATCTCTTGTCTCTGGGGACCTGTCACTAACATTGACGACCCAGAAGACTATCCACTAGAGGCACTGCCCCATCTCCCTAGGTTGTATCTCCCTCTGCCTCTAGAAGAAGTAACATCCTCAGATCTCTGTCTACTGAAACAGCTAAAGCCACGCCCGAGTTTAGAAAAGAAACCTCTACCTCCACCTCTATATCCAATACTGGATTGTCCTCTACTAAAATCTGCAGATCTCTTCTTAGACTCAGGCACCTTGTCAGCATTCATAGATTCCTCAACCTGTCTAGCAGCCTCAACAAACTCACCAAAGTTCTCTCTGTTCCTCCTACTAGTAGCAGAAACTGTATGCCGAATTTTTGGCCTCAGTCCTTCTTGAAACCTTCTACATCTTTCTATGTTGTCGGGAACAAGCTGCGGACAGAAGTTCGCTAACCGGGTGAAAAACGCTTCGTACTCAGTAACTGACATGTTCCCCTGCTTAATGTTCTGTAACTTCCTGATTTTCTCATTAATGAAAGTGGGTGGATAAAATTTAAGATGGAACTCCTCAGAGAAATCTTGCCAAGAAAGCTCTGTACCTCTCCTCTTATCCTCCAGACCGTGCCACCACAACTCTGCATCGCCTGTTAGAAGATAAACTGCGTGATTAATCTTCTTCTCTTCTGGAAGCTCCATCAGGCGAAAGACCTTCTCTATCTGTCTCAACCACTCATCGGCCTCAGCGGGATCTGTAGTACCACTGAATTCTGTACCACCAAGCTTCTTCACAAGCTCATAAGATCGCATCAGATCCTTACTGCTGGTAGAAGTAGAAGCTCGCCTATCAGCCTTATACCTCTCTCTGGTCTCCAGAAACATCTTGTACATACGGGATAATTCATCCACATGGTCACCACCACCTGGACCCAAGTACAGTGGATCAGGACCAACATGGCTCTCGGCCTGATCATCACGATCAAAGCCTCTTTCTGCCATCTGCAATGATATAACAGAATATTTCCTGTTAGAAAACTACAGATAGAAGAAAGACACCTAAACCTTAATCCTATTGGTCTCTTATCATCCCCTGACTTGGACTCTGAGTAACTATGTACTCAACCTAAGCTCTGATACTAAAAGTTGTCACACCCCGATCTCACACTAACCACAAACCACGAGATTAGGGCGCGACAGAGGGATTTACACACAAGCCAAACCACTCATAACTTTAATCATTTTAAAGACATTAAAATGATAGCCTGATTTATGCTGTAAACCAAAGCTAAACTACTGCGGAAGCATTTTTATTAAACTGACTCGAAATATAAACAAAGTCTACAGCATATTACATTGTTTGACATAAAATAAAGCATAACAGTTGATTTACATCTTTATACACATTCCACATACACATTCTCTCTCACCCACACCATGTTCCAAGGATCGAGGGGAAAGGACTAAGAGACCTCTAACTAGACTAACTACATATACCTTCTACAGACTAAGTGTTAGGATGAAAAGATCCTTCCGATTCATGTTGCTGATGTTGACCTGAAAATGTTTGAGTAGAGGGATGAGCCTACTCGCTCAGTGAATAGCATTTCATTTAGCTATCACTAAACAACTCATCAGATAGATAAAATTGAAATAAAAGATAAGTGCAGTACTAAGCAGGGCAGTTCTAATGACATAGCAGATTTACAGATAACAATCTCATTTCTAAGCAACATCAGATATTTTAAACAAATAAACTGATATAGAGAATTGGCACAGAAGTTCAAATCTCTTATCATATTAAATTTACTGCGATCCTATATGATTACATATTTATATTATTATTATGCCCTAATCATATGCAGTGTACTCTGCATATAAAGATCTGTAGCGAACTACGATCCCACCGTACAAGACTTAGCGACACACCCGGGAAATGCTAAGTCTGACTACCAGCCATGTTCTGCTACAGGACCACAGGCTCTCCGGCCTCACTGCACTAACTCCGAGTGCTCTAGACTCCTCCTCTAACCTGAGCACACAGGCGGAGAGTCTGGGTTACCACCGTGACTCCGCACAGATTACTGTTGAATAACCCCTATTTACTCCAGTGCCACCGTGACTCCGCACGGATTATTGTTGAACACTGCCTTTCTGTCCTCGTGCCACCAGAATTACTCAACCGGTTGATGTTGGACATGAGTTTCACCCCTAAGAAGCAGACCTCTCAAAGGGGTTCTACGGTGTTAGGGCACCTAAGTCTATTAACTGATTAACATATAAACACTTAAACAGGAATATCACATTTCATACTTATTTCACATTCTGAACATCACTTGAAAACACATATATATCATTTGTCATCTTTAAACATGACTCAGTATCATTTATCCAGTTTCAATGCTAAACAACCATCTTTAATCAGCGTATACATTGCAACTGTAATACAAGAAAATCCATCATTTTCATCAATCATATTACGTATTTCAAGTTTCAATGAATTTATCATACTCTATTGTATGTGCTACACTGTTTAGGAGTTATACCAACAGATACTGAAGCAATTAAGCACTTAAATTGAGTTAAATAATGATTTCTGAATGAACTGCCACTCACAGCTCAAAAACTCGACCGATTGGTCGGAAACTCGACCGATCACTGCACAACTCGATCGATCAGCTTGCAAACTCGACCGATCAACCTGTTGTTCGATTCCTGCTAAGAAAACTCGACCGAATCACACACAACTCGACCGAATAGCGTACAGACCGAAAACCTAAACAGACCTGCTGATGTCGATTTCACTCGAATCAGCGGGTAAAACTATAGATTTGTGCTGCAAATCACCTGCAACCGATGCACACACCCACAAACTAGTTGTAGGGAAGGAGGAGGACGAACTAGGGCTGCTCTTCGCGCCCTTTCCCTCTCCTGGCTACCGCTGCTGCTAGCGCAACTCGTGCTGCTAGCGTAGCTCCGGCTACTGCTGGTTCAGATGGCGAAGAAGAAAGATGAGGAGAAGACGGAGGGCCGCAGCTGTTGGCCGGAACTGAGCTAGGGTTCCGAATCGTCTTTCTCTCCATGTCTCTCCCTCTTTCCCTCTCACGCGAAGAAGAGAAGAAACGCTCTGCGTTTCTCTCATTTCTGAAAATGAAACGAGTAAAGGAGGAAAGAAAGGATAAGAAGGAAAAACCTAGGGACCAAAACGTACAGTCTGAGAACTTTCAAAAACTACAGACAGGTCCCTGCATGCCCAAAAACGTACAACTTTTGACTCGAAAGTCGGTTTCAGACGATTTATCTGGCAACGCCTCAAGCGCAAGATCTTACACGTTTTAAGGGCTAGGATTCACACTACGCACATCTCATATCTGTTTTAAACGTTATTAACAAAAGCAAGCTTATAACTTAGCAAAGCAGCTAAACACATGCTTAACATCATACTTACAGGGTAAGCTCAACACGGGTCGTAACAATTTTGCTATAAACCTCACCATATCTGCACCACTACCATCCCTAGTCAAAACCCTTGAATCCCCAGATAAAATAAAAGAGTATTCCCTCTCTGACTTTAATAAGATGTCGGGTACTTTGAAGACAAGAATGAAGATAATATGGTGGAATAAGTTGATGATTGGAAACCATGGAATGGAATTCAAGGGCATGGCTTTCCCTTATTATTAGAAAAATCATTTTCCCCCTACATGTTTGACAGACTCGCTCGTCATTAGTGGAACATTATTTCCAAGACATGGGACACGACCTCTACGACATGAGAACAATTTCTGACCTTCCCTAGGGAGATGTCTCGTCTAACCTAATAAAGTAAGAAGTCAAATTATTTGTCTTATGCTAAGGTTGAAACCCACTACCAATATAGTGGCACCCAAGTGGTAAAGTTGATGTTGTACGACTAAGAGGTCACAAGTTCGAAATCCCCTGACAATGGGATGAATGAATTGCCATTTTAAAAAAAAGTTCAAAACCACTCATGGAGTATGTTTAGAACTTCCTTCTATTGGACCTTTATGCCACTGATCTACATATGAAAAGTTGTGCACTTTATTCTTAGGATTCAGTTACAGTGTAGGATATGCGCTAGTTCCCCAACTATCTCTGACTTTTGAACATATGGCTAGCAAAACTTTGGTTGTAGAAAATTACCATGGATATCAACCCCTAGATTAGAATAATTAAAGGAGGTCCTATGATGAAGACTTGGAAAGCTAATCATTGTGCTAGATGCAAGAAGAGGCATCTGACAAGGAATTGTCCTCGTAAACACATTACATCACCCTACATTAGGGATTTACATATCATTACCCTGAATTAGGGTTTCTTACCACATTTCCCAAATTAGGGTTTTATGTAGCTTTAACTGAAATTAGGGTTTCACATTCCATTACCCATAATTAGGATTTACTATTCATCTCAATTAGGATGTCTACATTCAATTACCCATAATTAGGGTTTACATCATCCCAATTAGGGTTTACATTATCCCCCTAAATTAGGGTTTCACTCAGAATTTCCCTAAATTAGGGTTTGGGTTCATCAATCACCTCAATTAGGGTTTCATGATCTCTTTATCAAGGATCATACCCTAATTACATATTTAATTCATTTTGAATGTGTTGAGGCTGGATTACTACATGATTATTATACATGTATAAATTCCTCTCTCTCATCCTCTCTAGGATGTTCATTACTCCAATCTTGATTAGATTGAGTCAAGCCTTTATTCAAATGCATACATTTAGGGTTAGCATAGTATATTGAGTCATTGCTTCCATAAGCATCAAAGGTTAACCCCTCTAAGGGTACCAATCAATTAAGTACATTATGGATTCAACCTTTATACTTACCGTTGGTAATCATTGGGTAATGAGTTTATTACCTTCTTAGGTAGCAAATTTATAAATCATCTAAGTACATTAACTATGCTTCCATTGTAATCATCATTGAGGTACTTTATAAGTACTCAATTAGTTTTGAAGTTAATTGAACCTTCAAACGATTAGGAATAATTTAATCCATTAATTGGGCTTGATCAAATTGAACCATCAAAGGGTTTTGACCAGATTAAACTTTCAAACGATTTTTCTTAAGTTGGATCTCAAACCAGTTTTGATCAAAAATGCCCAAACGGTTTTGAACAATCATGTCCAAACAATTTTGAACAAACATGTCCAAACGGTTTGATCAAACATGTCCAAATGGTTTGATCAATCATGTCCAAATGGTTTGAGACCGTTTAGACCTCCAAACGGTCTTGGTCTCAACCTCAAACGGTTTTGAAAATCGTTTCCATTCAAACGGTTTTGGAAACCCTAAACACCAAACGATCTTAAAGATCGTTAATCATCAAACGGTTTAGAAACTATTTCTTTCCAAACGGTCAACTCAAACCAAATGGTCAACTCAATCCAAACGGTCAATTGTCCCAAACAGTTTTGAACCTGATTCCTCAAACAGTTTGCAAATCATTTGGTCACCAAACGGTTTGGTGAAACCGATTGACCAATTTTATTGGAAACCGATTGGAGTTGCAATTTTGGGAAAAGTGTCCAAGATGATGTCATCATCATCTACCTTCGTTTCTATGGTTCACATTACTACTGATTTCATAGAATCATCCATTACAACTAGCAATTAATCAAGATGAAGGAGAAATCAACATAACTTGTAAAATTGGAATTGAATAATGATGTAATTGGGTTCAAGTTATATAACCCACCTTCAAAGAATGCTTCAAAGCTCCAACTCCACGTCTTTAATGGTGGAATAAGATTTTCTCAACTCCATAAGGTTCGTTCCTGAAGCTTTTGAGTGAAAAATATTGGCTAGGATTGAAGATTGATTGGAGAAAATAAGAAAGCAAGCATTGATTTGTAATTTCCACCATGAATTCGAGGTTGAAAATGATCAAGGAGCTTACCTATAGGTTGAAGTTCGTTCCCCTTCTGCTCCTAAGTTCCCTTGTGCTCTTCCAAAGCAAGGAATAAAGAAAATCCGAAAAAGAGTCTTTGGTTGAGTGGGAAATGAAGTGTTTATAAAGGAATTTCAAGGAGAGAGATAGTTGAAAAGTAATCCTTCAACTCCCCAAATTGGTGCCACTTAACCCACTCTACTCCTTGAATACTAAGGCATCCTCATTTGCCTTTAATTCTTCTTCATTATCCACAAATTAAAGGAAAAATAATTAAGCACCTTAATTCATATAATATTAATATCCCATTTTTAGTGGATATTACTTTTAATTAACTAATGTGAGTGGGCTCTCCACTCACTTAGATATTTTTCGTGGCCTTTGCAAGGCATAAGGACGTCCACACTTATATAATTTCAACCATCTCATTTTTTTTTGAAAGCACTTCAATTAATATATTTATTTTTGCATTAAATTGAAGTAAAGTTCCATTTATGCTTAAATCTTGATTATTTTAATACCAAGATTCTCTTTCCTCCAAAGTGATTCAAATGAGACACCCCTCTCAAATCCTTTTCTCTACATGATGCCAATAATCATGAGGGACCCTCTTGAAATGGTATTTTTCATATTGAACCCTAGGTTTTGGGTAAATTGTACATTACACCAAAACTAGGTTTTAATGCACAAACATTGCTTAACTAGCTCTTTCTTGGTGCTCAGGCTTGTAGAAGCCATACCACTGAATTATATTCATTCCTATGATGCTTCAACCTCTGAGGAACATTTTATCATGTACAATTTGCAAGTTAACCCCTCAACTTGGGTAATTTACACTTTAGTCCAAAACTATCAAAACATTGACTCAACATTATTCAAAAAGGACTAAAATTGAAATATAAGTTCCTCTTGAGCCTTAATTACTTTTCAAAAGATAAGAGCAAGCATATAATCAACCTCATTAAGCAAAATATCTAGGGTTAACACATAACCCATGTTAGGGATGTTACATTACTCTAGTTTCATTAATAAGTTTCATGTTGTTTATAGTTGTGTATCATAATATCATAGGCTAGAGATGAATCTATTCCTTCACATTCTTTATATCATCTCATTGAAATGTTTCTTTTGACATGCATCTATATGATTTATTCTCTCTCACTTATGGGGACCTTATCTAAACAATTTTCATTTTTCCTTGATATTGTTGAATTCCCAATTTATATGCACATGCCATCATTTGTTGTTAATTGATGTATATTCTTAAATTATGGGATTTTATTTATACCCCTTATGTGAAGGACAATGAACAGTGGACCTTGTAGGCCCTCGACATGGACAAGTGTAGCCAACCTCATTTGGATATAAAGTTAAGATGACTAGGTTGCCCTCTACATTTAGTCATATTTGATATATTCATATAGTTTCCTTCATGTTTCCCATCCACGGGGTGTTGAACCTTGTATTAGAGAAAGTTGTAATAGTTAGATGTTTTCTAATCTACTACTATACTTTTATTTTTATGATAAACATACTTGAAATGTTAAAGTTCATGCATTCACTATAAGAAAATTGTTGTGTGTTTGGCATGTGGATGATTATTGATATGTGATTGAGTAACGAGTATATCCCCTATCAAGTCACACTCATTACAAATATGTTCTCGTATCCAAAACATTCAGTTAAATCTGATCATTTCATTTTTTTTTTCACATAGCATAAATATGACATTATGGTTTCTTATGCCTTGTACCTTTACATTGTGCACATGCTCTAACATGTTTGAAGATGAATCCAATATCAGGTTGCATGGGGGTCTATCTAGGTTTTAGAAACTCCAAAACCCTAGGTATGGGATTTTGTGGATGGATCCCACATTGGAACCCTTATATCTTAAGCTCAAAATTTAGATTGTACTGGCTCAAGATACCCAAACAATTGCTACCCTTGCCCCCACTTTTGGGCATTACTTCATAGGGTGAGTTGGATCTACTCTCACAAATAGTTTACTTTATCTTGACATGGAAAGTCAAAACTAGGGATGGCAATGGTGTTGTGAAAAAACCATATTCGTGGATAATCACACCACATTTCAAACCACATAACCGCACCATAGTTTTGGTGCAGATATTGTTTTAAATTTGTAGAACCACAGTGACGTGGTGCTGATATGGTTGTAGAGAAAAAACCATGGATAAAAACCGCACTGCATATAATTCATATTAATCTTATATAAATATATGTAGAATACTATCCTAAATACATTATCTGTTGTCGTCTTACATAGATAGCTTTATCTCTAATATTAAATGGAATTCAATGTATAGAAAAGTAGGATATTTTATTAATTTTTTGTAAGTACTAATATTAATATTTTTTTTCTATTTAGCATGAACTGAATATTAGTTTTTCAGATTGTCTATGTTGTTACTTCCATTTGTTGGGTACGAATTTGTAAATTTTTATATAACGATACTATAGTTAATATAAATTTATTCAAATTGTGGTGTGGTGCGGTTAACTGTGGTTTTTTGATGGTGCAGTGCAGTTAATTGCAATTTTTTGGTGGTGCGGATATGGTTTCTCATATTAAAAATTGCACTGGATATGGTGTGGTATGGTGTTTGATTTTTCTATGTGGTGTGATGTTGGTTTTGCTATAAACCTCACCATATCTGCACCACTACCATCCCTAGTCAAAACCCTTGAATCCCTAGATAAAATAAAAGAGTATTCCCTCTCTGACTTTAATAAGATGTCGGGTACTTTGAAGACAAGAATGAAAATAATATGGTGGAATAAGTTGATGATTGGAAACCATGGAATGGAATTCAAGGGCATGGCTTTCCCTTATTATTAGAAAAATCATTTTCCCCCTACATGTTTGACAGACTTGCTCGTCATTAGTGGAATATTATTTCCAAGACATGGGACACGACGTCTACGACATGAGAACAATTTCTGACCTTCCCTAGGGAGATGTCTCGTCTAACCTAATAAAGTAAGAAGTCAAATTATTTGGCTTATGCTAAGGTTGAAACCCACTACCAATATAGTGGCACCCAAGTGGTAAAGTTGATGTTGTACAACTAAGAGGTCACAAGTTCGAAATCCCCTGACAATGGGATGAATGAATTGCCATTTTTAAAAAAAAAGTTCAAAACCACTCATGGAGTATGTTTAGAACTTCCTTCTATTGGACCTTTATGCCACTGGTCTACATATGAAAAGTTGTGCACTTTATTCTTAGGATTCACTTACAGTGTAGGATATGCGCTAGTTCCCCAACTATCTCTGACTTTTGAACATATGGCTAGCAAAACTTTGGTTGTAGAAAATTACCATGGATATCAACCCCTAGATTAGAATAATTAAAGGAGGTCCTCTGATGAAGACTTGGAAAGCTCATCATTGTGCTAGATGCAAGAAGAGGCATCTGACAAGGAATTGTCCTCGTAAACTTGAAGGGCCTATCATATGCCACCTTTGTGGAGAGACTAGACATGTCTGGCCTAGGTGATCTTCACTTCAAGAAGGACAATCACCAATTTATCAAAGAACCATGCACCCCCTAGTAATAATGGAAACAACAACATTTGAAGAAGGCATGTTGAGATGTGTTCAAGTCATCTCTATGCCATGGATGGTGGAAAATCTCATGAGTAGAATAATGAAGTTAACCTTTAACCATTTAGTAGACACGCACTTACATAAGTTCCCTTCTTTATGAATGTTTAATACCCATGGCAAGTTGAAAGTACGATGAAAGTATGGTCACATGTGGAAATATTAGTATGGTAACTCAACTTTCACTTTGATTATGGATCCATTTTTTTGTTTTACATCATACAATTTGCACCATCAAGATTATTTTCCAATATACTACTATATGCACAAAGGAAAAACTTCCTAAACTTCATCAAGGTTTTCTTGAACAAAGTCACAAAATGTTGTAGTACAGGATAGTTTGGCAACTTCATAGAGGAGAACATTAAGGATGGTTAGGACCAAGATGTAAACCCTAGGTCGTGATGGTTAAAAAGAAGTAGATGGTACATAACAATTACACCTTTGAAGATGTTTGTTGACTTATTAGGTTAACCCTTTATAAGGAGTGGAGAGAAGTTGGTTAGTAAGTGTATGGGTACAGTGATTTGGAGGGTGAAATCATTCCTAGGGGTGAAGTATTGTAACATGCTCAAACCTAAGACGAAATCACTCCTAGGGGTGAAGTATTGTAACATGCCCAAACTTAAGAATATACATAAATCGTATATTTTCTTATTAAGTTTGAAGAATGGGTAATGATATTATTAATAGAAATCTCAATGTCCTTGTGATATTCGTTTGAATGAGGTCGTTTCCTCCTCCATTTGTGCATATGCTTCGTCATGCCAAGTATTTTGCAAACCTTCACATATTCATTGGTCCATGATGCACATTGATGAACTGCAACTTGTATTGTTGGTCATGGTTGTGTACAATTCGGTAGTTGTGCATGGCTTTTCACATCTTGGAATCTTTGTGAATATAGTATCTCAATATTTTATTGGGGTCCATAGTGATTCTGTTTCTATGCGGTACCCAGTCGCGTCGCAACATTGCTATTACAATGTGATGTTAATGAAGGAGTATTGCTGGGACATATACCACAAACCCATAGAAGTAACCAAGCTTGAATTAAAAAAAAATCCTCCGTGGACCCACTTTTTAAACTCAACATTTGAATTGTGACACGATAGATTGTTTCGTTTTCCTCGATGTCAAATGGATACCCTCTAGATAGATGGCATAAAATGGCATACTATCATCTAAAGACGTAGGCCTCTTAGTAGCGTTTCATGTGAGACGATTTATGTACACTGCACCTCCATTGTCATTTCTGCATTATACAAATTGATGTTGATCAAATATGATTAGAAACTAAGGCTTAAATGGTGATAGCAATTTGGTGTCAGTGTGGGTTGCTCAAACTTTATCTGTTGAGTGAATAAGTGCAACAACTGATTCAAATAACACCACATTTCAGTAGCAGAAGAGTCTTTTTAAGTTGTAAGCAGCAGCAAACACACCATTTACCGTTTCTTTACAAATAAACCATGAGAATAAATCTTCAGAACTATTGTCTTCGTGGCAAATTTCATTCCATTTCCTGCTTTACAAATCACATGTAAGCCACAGCGGCTCCTCAAACTGCCCTTTGAGAGGCTCGCCGACAGCTTGAGCCAGCTTCAGCCGTCCTAAATCCAACCCATCCCCAGTGCGATGCCACGCCGGGGTTCCATTCTCGTATCCGTTGTAGGTGAGCCTCGTCAGCCCCGACCCGTCGAGGCGGCAGATGTAGAGATCACCGTAGGGCTGGAAGTGGTTGGGCATGGACATGGGCTCAACCATGATACCACCAAAGTTTGCAGTAAACAAGAGCCAGTTGCCGTCGGGACTGAAGCAGACATGGTTGATCCTCTCCCTGTCAGCCTCCGCCGAGCCTTCTGGTCCAGCGACGTACACCCTCCGGAGCTCGGTACCGTCCGACCGGACAAGGTAGATACTGAACACCATCGGGTTGTCCGAGCAGTGGCGATTGGAGGAGAAAGCTATCAGGTCTTCCGTCGGCGACCAGGCCGGCATTGTGTCGATCCAATCCCCTTCCGTGAGCCGCCGGATGCCACTGCCACTGTCGGACGTCTCTCCTGCAACTGCGTCTACAATGTACAGATTCTTCTGGCCGGTGCGGCCGGACCGGAAAACGATCCACTTCCCATCGGGGGAAACGGACGGGAACGCATTGTTGCCGGTGTCGGCACGGGTGAGGACCTTCACCTTCATGTCCACCACCTTCACCAATGATTCCCACTGATCACAAGCATTCTCCTTGTTGAGTGCGTCGGGGTCGAACTCGACTCTGGCGATCTGGACGGTGGCTTTGCTAGACTCGAAGATAGGCCCCACCGACGTGAAGAGCACGCCCTTTTCCTTGGGGCTCCAACACGTGTAGAAGAACGACGTGTCCTTGCTGAGTACCCACCGCCTTGATCCGTCCGCCTTCATCAGCATCAGCCCCGGCGTCTCGAGGAAATCGCCGTTGACGGCCAGCAGGTCCCCGTCGGGGGAGAAAGACGGGAAGGTACCGTATACACGCAGCAGGCGGATCCCAGGCACGTCCGCCGGGACCGTCACGGGTTCCAGGTGTGGCACGATCTGGCCTGTTGCTGCCGACTCGCCCCGGAAGCGGTGGTACCCGAGCCGCTTAGAGCTGGTCGGGGAAAAAAAGGGATTGTAGTGGTGCTGATTGGGGTTGATCAGCTCCGTGACGGGGAAGAACTTCTCAGATTCCAGGTCGAATATCTCGATCTGCCTCGTCTTCCTGCCCTTCCGCCTCGTCGCAACAGCGACGCGACGCCCGTCCGCGGCACCCGCGGGTGTGAACGCGTGAACCCCCGGGGGCGTGATTCGCTTAACGGGACCGGTAGCTGAAACGCCACCATCCAGTGTGGGTTCCACATCCACGCGGTACACGCTCCACCAGCCGTCCTCGGCGGTGCGGTGAAAGAACAGGGTCGATTCCCCCGCCCAAGCGGGCCATCCGGCGGGTGCCTCTGCGATAACGGAGCGCTGGGACGGGTCGGCGGTGGAGAACACGACGATCTCCGTCTGCAGCTCCCGGAAGTCGCCCTTCCATGGCTTGGACCCGTAGGACGCTACAGCAACAAACTTTCCCGAAGGGGAGACAGCTGGGCTGAGGTCGGCGGTGTCTTTTGGGGTGAGACGAGAGATCTCCCCTGTGCCGCCGATGTCTGCCGAAAAGACGGCCGACCAGCTCTTGAATTGCTGCTCCGGCTGCTCATGGGCGGAGGTGAAGTAGAGCAAGTTGCCGCGGACAGTCGGGCGGTCGTGGAAGAGACTGCCAGGCGCTACCGGCAGAGGCTGTGGGGGTTTGGATGCGGAAGTGCTGCGGTAGAGCCGGGCGGAACCCGATCGCTCGGAAACGAAGGCCACGGAGGTGCCGTCGTCATCCAGGAACTGGGCGTTGTAGTTAACGGACACGCCGTCCGTGTGGCGTGTCTCGACGACGCCGTCGGTGTCGCCGCCGGAGGGGAGCTCGACGGAGAAGATGTCGAAGCCGTAGGTGGGTATTCCGACAGTAACAAAGGCGATTGTCCCACTGGGTTCCGCCATCATCTCGATCGTTCTGGTCCCCAGGACTTGCCGTGCAGGAGCTTCTTCGTGACTCGTGAGGGTAAGGGTGAGGCGAGGTGAGATTGGTGAGTGAGGGTACAGAGGATGGTGAGCCTTTGGTGTGAACCCCTTGTGCAACAGGCAAATCAAGATGCGCATAAGTGACGCCATGCGATGCGGCGTCTTTTAGCTCAAAGTCTGAATTAAACTAATTCAGTGGCCCAGGAACTGACGCATCAAACATAATTAGTCCTACCATGCAGCCGGTTTTTGATATTATTACTCATATAAAAGTATGTAAAATACATGCACCATTCCATACAACAGTCATGTAAATTGCAGATATCAATCCACTATAGCTTATAAAAAGTTTTACATATACTCTGTCCATTCCATACAACAGTCATGCAACAAATTGTAGATATCAATCCACTATAGTTTATAAAAAGTTCTATTGTATATTTATCTCCACTGCAATACCTACAATAAATACATATACATTCACAAGTGAATTTGAGATGTACTTTACTTATGTTTGACAAAGTGGGTTGGAAATTAATAATTGAGTACAATACTTATAGATGCATTTTATAGTTGATTATTGACCAGATGTGCACTACACTTTTGTAAAAAAATTATGTCCAGGCGAAAAATATTGTTATTGGATTCCGTAGGTACTGTACTTATACTTCCAGATCAGTTATACAATTATGCTTGATTTTATAATTTGTTAGTTACTGTACTTATGTTTGGTTTTATAATTTGGTAAGTACTGTACTTATGTTTGAAAAAACTGAGTTGGAATTAACAAGTGGATACAATACTTATAGATGTATTTTATAGTTGATTCTTGACCAGATGGCCAATGTTGCTATGTGATTATATAAGTACTGTGCTTAAGCTTCTAGACCAGTTATATAATTATGTTTGATTTTGTATTTTTTCTAGGTGTATTTATGTTTGCATTTTGTAAAAAAATTGTCCAGATGTTCAATGTTGATATGAGATCATGTAGGTACTGTGCTTATATTTCTAGACTAGTTATACAATTATGATTGATTTTGTAATTTGTTAGGTATTGTACTTATGCTTCAGCAAATGAATTGAAATTAACAAGTGGGTACTATACTTATGGATGTATTTTATAAATGATTTTTAATCTGATGTGCACTATACTTTTGAGATCATCAACAAATGGACACTCAACTTATCTCTCTATTTTATAAAAAAATTATGTCTAGATGACAAATGTTACTACTGGATTCCGTAGGTACTGTACTTATGCTTCCAGATCAATGTTGCTATTGGATTCCGTAGGTACTGTACTAATGAGGGAATGCTGGTGGGTGGAATAGAACTAGAGAGAATAATTACAAGAGAAAAAATGAATTAATAAAGGTGAATGTTGGAGAGAAGAGAAGAGTGGAAGGAGAATCTCGGGAATCTTCGTTTGCTGCATGAAATCAGTTAGTGAAAGAGTTAATTACAATTAAAAGAAAAACTGGAACAGCTTTGTGCCCGGGTGGTGCAGCGGTAGTAAAGTGACGTGGGTAGCATACCTCCGAAGAAAATCCGTCGGGATGACATTGCGTTCCACTTGTGCATGCAAACCACGGATGGCAGATCCGTCAAAAGAGGCCATTGAAACAAGTCACCTAATCACAAAGCAAAATAAAGGTTTGGAGTTCGGAGTTTAGTGTTAGTCCCGAGTTAGACCTGATAGAATTCGAGTTCACGATATCGGTGGGTGTTTGGGAACTCGGCCCAATTCAGCTCCACATGTGTATGGATGTAAATTGATGAGATCTAGCCCATCGATGCATATGTCATATCTGCTAAAATCACCATTGATAACACTATGGATAAGCCAACTCTAGATCCATATTGGATGTGGCTAGTCCAGGTCAAAGAAGGTATGGGTTGGTCCTACAACCGGGTTTGGAATCTTGCTAATGTGAATTGCAATCCAGTTTTAGTCCATGTAAAACCAAACACTTATTGTTTTGATCCAAATTTTAAAAAAGATACATCTAAGCACAATAGACAAGCTTCGATCCAGATAGTATACTGTCTAAAATAGGCGTTGAGGTATTGAGATTGGCACTTATTCTTTAAGTAGAGGATCCAAAATCTAATGTGCAATCTTATTAATGTATGAGTTTCATATCAAGGTAAGTATCCAATATTATGGTAGTTTCAGGTTGTTAAAGTCGTCATTCATTGTTTCGCAAGCATAAAGCACAATTATGGTTAAAAGGGGCATATATAAGAAACTATCAAGATCCCAAGGGCAAGTCATGACATTTAGTTCTCAAAAGGGAGGCCCATAGCTCGGTCATCAAAGATGGAAAGTTCAAAGGTCTTTTCATGGAAGATTTGTTCTTCTTAAAGAAGGGTTCTTGGTAGTATCATGTTTTTAGTTTGTATAAAAATGCTAACTTTACTTTGACCAGATGCAGATGGTTCTTACTAATTAAATTTGAATAGTAACTTTTTAGTACTTCTCCTTGACCAGTCGTGACCTCAAAACAAGTTGACCCTTTGTCAATGGCCATCTTCACATTGATGGGGAAATCTATCAGAAAAGTAGTAGCACACGAGATGGAGACAGGGTGTATCAGTCGAATAACATGAGGGACTAGACATATTAGTTTGTAAGCTAATACAGGTTACTACTAAAGTGGTGTAGGTTGTGTGACTAGGTATATATATGTAGGAAAGAGAAACTATTGTCCTCTGTGCATCTAAGAGGGACTCTAAGTCCATACCTCACTCCTTTAAGTTACAATCCACCTTTTCAAACGGAAGGCAAGCCAGTACTTATTCAAAAGAATCAGCAGATGTCATTAGGACCAAATACACAGTCACGGGAAGCACCCCATGCCATAATAAGCTCAGACCTTAGGTGTAGGTAAATGTCCTAGGCTTTCAATTATCTTTTTGCATAATGGGAAAATCAAATCCTATATTGAATTTCCTTACAATCTAATTTGGTATAAATCTTGATCTCTTGTGATGTACAAAGTGTGAATGTGTACATGTGGGACTTGTGTGTTAGGTGAGGTGAGCTAAAATCTTATTATGCTATTATAGATACAACCTATATTGTGATTAGGGCTAATTACTCCTACTTGTATTTTCACCAATCTTGTCAATCATTGATCAATTTGTGTTGTCTACCCATCTTCCAAAAAATGTTGTGCCATCTACCCTTGGCAAATGGAAACCCTAATAAGCAATATAAATATGACTATAAGGGGTGGTCCCAAGGTGATAAGAAATGAACCTCAAACATCATCCTTGACATTGAAACCAAAAACAACCATCGGACACATCATGCATATGTAGTGTAAGTGTATAATTTTCACATCTAAATCACAAGTAATGGCATGTGGTGATCTTACAATATACCCATCAAGAACATTTGGCACAATTCTAGAGAAATTGTGTATGTGCTTACTTTAAGTTATGTATACAACATATTACATAACAATCCATAATTTTCTAGAGAACCTAGAACGTGAACTTTTCTAATACACACTTAACAAACACAGGCTTCACCTAGTAATGAAGTCACAAAGGTACTCTTTCATGCTTACAAGTGGATGGATGATTTTTTAATATAATTTTTTCTATATTTGATTAGATAATTTCTAAGTGGCAAGATAAAACACAAGAATAAGCAAAAATAGTTTCACTTATGTTTCTATTAGTAAGAGTAGAAATGATTAAAGACAATAATTATGCAAGTAGTTTGTTTAGTTCTAGAAATGTACTTGGCGATAAACAGTCATAACATACATATGAATTTATAAGCATAACAAGCATCATGGAAAACTATCGAATTTTCCATTATATTTATTCTTTAAAACATCTTGATTTGTGCCATATCACGCTGACTGGTGTGCATGTGTCACCATCCATGCCTTAGGGTTTAACTAGACACATGAAGACATAACTCAGCCAAGGTCCTCCACAGGTCTACATAGGATCCTACAACATCTCTAGCTTATCATTCCCACACCTTGTTACAAATTTGGGTCATAACTCATCTCATATATCATATTACATATCACATCATTTCATGTTCATTTCATATTTCCTAGGATTGGGGTCTTTGTATCTTAATCCTCTAAATTTCATTTCATATTAAGAGGCATGGGCCTCACTCCTACCTATGTGGGTTCTAACTCCTCATAGATTAGGCCTCAAGATCTAATATACTCCTGATCTTCTTCTCATGGATATAATCCACTACAAGAAGGACCCATTTACCCTTCCCAACACGGACATCGGGGAAGGGTTCGAGTGCTCAAGGATCCTAGTTAAGTGAAAGGTTGTGCCTTTATAAGTTTAAGTATCTTGCTATATCAAAGAATTTTGATCATGTAATTTCATGAAGTAATTCATATGAATCATCATTACTAGATATTTTAGTGTCTGAATAAATTAGCAATACATTATATAAAATAAACCCTTAAGTGTAGCTCAATAGAAAGAAAATAAATAATTAAAAAAATATTCATTCAGGTCTCCTTCATGTACTATATACTTAAGGACCATATTTATTTTCATATTTCATCAAAGTTCTCATCCATAATCTAAATGTTATGCTTTTTCATCATTTTCCATCAATTTAGGGGAAATTCAACAATAAGTATGTGATCAAAATAAATAAACATGTAACTAATAGTTAATTTATTTCTAGATATCTACATTCAATCTTTACAGTAAAGATCATAGCATGACAAATTCCCCTAAAGCATCCCCTTTCTTTCTATATTAGCTACAATCATCAATATCATTTTCTTAAAAGATGAGAGACTCTTTTATTAACCCACTCTCCTTGTCTAAGATGAGTAAACATATATAAGTACATATGCTTGATTAAAAGGAAACATGGTAGTTACAACAGTTGATATCCAAAGAAATATTCATTCCCTCAAGGGTGACTACAAATATAGTAGGTACTTTTGGTTTTAAGGTGTTTCTTAACTAGGTCATCCACATTAGAATTAAGTTGTATATGGACACATGTGATTTTGTTCAATCCATATAGTCAATATTCTTCTTCCATGCTTCAACTCTAGGGTAATCTTGAGTGTCTCTAGGTATAACATCCACAACTTTACACAATAAGTCTCTACAATCACCCTCTGACAACCTTCTTTCCATTGTCATCTTTAGAGCCAAGCATACTGAAGAACATTTAATCATTATGAGTGACTATGTTTGCATGTTTATTCTCCATCCCTTCACCCGTTGTCCTCCCTCATCTATGGCCAGAACAATTATTTTTGCCTCTTCTTTTTCACTTATTCATAATAATAACCTTTATCCACTTGTGTTTTCAAGGAGTCCATCCAACCGTTCTTGGATTATCTACAGGAGGTGTCCTCTTTTTTGTATTCAATCAACCTCACATAGTCTTTTAGATGGTCATGGTGTGCTTAACTGTGTAATATATGTGTGACGCCCCACGCCACAAACCACAAGATAACTCAAAACTAACTGTGGAAACAAAACTTAAACGAACAGGTTACCGGGAAACACTGGAAATTTAAAACCATTTTCATTGAACTCTAAAATAACAAAAAAACTTTACATATGAGTCCTTTCATGGGTCAAGGTGCTTACCATGTATGCAATCGACATGTTACAAGAAAATTGTCCCAAACATACATATACATATCCACCATGTCTGTACATGAAAATGATACATAAGCCAAACCACATATCGAAAGCATGTCTACAGAGCATATCCAAAACCATTCTAAAGATCTGAGTGTACATGGACAACTCTAGGACTCTAACAACAAAAGGACCACCACCAACATTGTCAACCTTGTCATATATTGTCCTTCTTTCTGCTGCTCAACCTCTACCACACGATCTCTACCTCCTCGTGCACGTCTACCTAAAAAAAGATGTGGGAAACCCACGGGGTGAGATTTCAAATCTCAGCGGGAGATATAACTCTCCACCAACACTATTATTAGCACAAATATGATGATTAAAGAACAACATTAAGGCTACAACTACGATAAGTAGGTAATCATTACTAACAGAATAAGCAATTGCAATTATATTATGAAACATCTTATCTTCATAAAAGGAATATGAAGAACATATATATTCACTACCTACTATATTGTACAAAAGCAAGCAAGGCCTCACCCAATATTTTCATATTTAAACCTAAGAAAGTATGCTACACAACTAAGTATGTGTTTTATTATGCTCCGAGGATTTGAATTATACCACCCAAATCCAACTGACCACTACTAAGTCAAAATTGGTGCCATACAAGGTCTATGGAAGAGTCAGAATCCATGACCTCACCTCCTTGGTCAGTACGAGTGAACATGCATTGACATCACCAGTCAAACTACTACCAGCGACATATAGTCCAGTTGTACAAGTCTAGACCACCTTGGTACATGTCACATCGTTAGAGGAATTGAGCTACGGCCCACAGCTGCACTCCCACTAGGGTATGGCCCACAACCAATCATGTATCACATGTCACTGAGCTACGGCCCACAGTCGTACTCCCACTAGGGTATGGCCCGCATCCAATCATGTATCACATGTCACTAAGAGACCAACTCATGCCTGGTCATCTCATATATCTCGGGCATAAGGGGATATTCATCCTCACCCCTGTATATTCAAATATATGCGCTCTGAGTTAAACTTGTTTCAACATTCCGCAACTGCTGACACTGAAAGCACATGGCAAAGCTACATGATTAAGTTCTACTTGATTAGTTAAGTTAATTAAGTTTCTTTTAGTATCAATCAAGTTGCAACATATAAAGTCGTAACAAATTTTACAAAGATAAGGGCATAGTACTCTTTCAGCAAGTATATAAACATATAGGGTGTGAACTTGTCACACTATCACCACATGATGCATGTATCATTGTCATTCACAACATTATCAACAAAGCCATGTGTCATTAGATGTCTATCCCTCAACTCATCTCATATTAGGCCACAAGTCACTGCCAGGTCATAGGACCATTCACAACATCATTCCATTATCACAAGTGCCTCAATATGCCTCCCAAGGCTCATTTGGCATGTATCATATCATGCTCACCATAACCTGCACTAGCTCATAATACCTGCATGGTTAGAATTTGATAAGCAAGAGAGAAGGACAACCACATAAAATTATAATCCTTTCATGATAGGGAAACAAGGAAACTCATTATTCACTATTAGGATTAGGGTTTAATTTTTAACCAATTAGGGTTTACAAGACTGGTTCAACCATCAACCCTAGAATTACCACTCTCCATTATCTTAGAGTGTAAGGATTAGGGAGAATCAGTAGAGTTTATTAGGTAACATTCTATACATCATTGTATATGGCTTATGTATCATACATATATGGTTATCACTAGGTATTCACATGTGTTTCTCATCCACCTACCATCACCCTATGTTGACAACATAACCACATAGGTCGCGACCACATGCTATAGTACATGTCGCAACCGCGACCTTCATGCATCTCAACCATCCACCACATGTCACGACCCTCAACATATAGACCATTTTGCACCTGTGACACTTAGGGTTAGGGTTTCACCAAAGCATCTCGACTAGAGGTGTCTCGACCTAAACCCATGTCGTGACCCAAGACGAGCAACCTTCACCCATGTGACGACTCAAGATGAGAAACCATCACCCATGTCGCAACCCAAGACCATCATGGTCGCGACCCTACTTTCTAGGGTGAGTCTCAACTCAAGAAAAATAGAAACATAGCCCCAACACCAAGATTTAACTCGGACACCACCCACCAAGGGTCTCGACCTAACATCACTAGGTCAAACTCAGCCTCAAAGGAGCATCTCGACCCCAAAATCTATCAAGGTCATGACTATTGTGAGGGGATTGTTGCGAACTCCCAAGATGTTCCACCTAGGTCGCCAAAATAGAACTGAAACTAAAAGTGAAACCATGGTTACCATGAAGAAAAGGTCACATACAACCGGTCACCAAAACCCTAAGTCATGGGTCAAGAAACTACCAAGGTAGAACCTTAGCCAAGGAAGAGAAAACCAAGTTCAAGATAACAAAAACCGAAATTAACATTGCTCCAACCTCTAAGTGTACAAACAACCTTGATGAGGGCAAGGTTAAGAGCAACACATGGAGAAAACTTCACAACACATCGTCCACCAAAATAGGTACACAAGGTTAGGGTTTTAGATTGCTTCCCAACCAAGCAAGGGTCACCACCAAACAAGCTCTAGAGATTACCTCTAAGCACAAGCAAGGTGTGAAGGCAACTTAAAGGAAGAAAATAGTAATAAGAATTATAAAGTAGTGCAATAATAGAGTAGGTTTAGTGTTATATAACCCGCCTTAAGAAGATCACCACCAAAGCTTCAAGCACACAATTCAAGGGTTAAAAAAGCTCCACCAAAAGATCCACACTCGGCTACAAGAGCACCTCAAGAACAAGAGGACACCATTGTCAAAGGATAGCTCAAGAAGAAAGCAAAACCAAAACAAAAGAAAGAAGGGGGAAAAGAGAGAAGAAACTCCCTCTCACTTGGGTGTTGCCTTGTTAAAACATGGTCTATTACCCTTGTGATGAGGAAATTACTCTCAAGAACGACCATCATGTCAAAAACATAGTCTAAGGCTGAGAAAGAGGAAGAAGATGAGGCAGAAGATTTGAAGAAAACATCAAAGAAAGAAGATAAACACTCAGCAAGATTGGAGATGGCCAAGGATCACCACAAGCAACACATGCTAGGGATAAACCACCTCTAAGGCACCAAGAAACTCATTCTTGTTCCACCAAGATCCAAGGACAAGCACAAGAGAAGGGAGGAAGAAGATGACAAAAAAGGACCACGTGCATGGAGAGAAGAGTGTTCATATAGCAAAGGAGGAGGGAGGTAAGACAAAGGATGAGGAGTCAACAAGATGGGGCTCCAAAAAGACACGTGTCTACTAAAAGGACCAACATGCATCTACATGTAGCCACTTAAGCATGACATGAAAGACATGGTCATACACTCTAGGTAGTGTCTTGAACATCAAAGAAACTGCACCCTCTATGTTGTGACCGTGACACACCAAGGGTTCCATGGTCAGGGCACACCCTACCAACACCACTAGCTCACGACACCAAGACCCCCACAAGCAACCTAGGTCGAAACACACTTCTCCAAGCCTTTGTCTTGACCCAAGACAACCTTAGTCATGACCACCACATCAAGGGGAAGTGTCTTGACTGTGACACCCCCTCAACAAACCCTAGGTCACGACCTATGTGATGCCCCAATCCCCGAGCCATCTCTAATGAGCCCGAAGACTGGGGAGTCACCCTCGGTAAACTACTCTTAACTTTTCTTTACTTGATCACTTAAATTCAACTTAAAAGAAAACCATAAAACTCGAATTACATCGAATTGAAATAAAACTATGGAAGTAACTTACCATTAACCCTATTAGGAGAAAAACCAAACTTACATGTCATATTACACTGTTCTATTCGAAATATGAAGCACAACAGATAACTATAAATTTAAGCTACATATTACAAAACATCCTCTCTATCTCACCACACGCCCAAGGACCGAGGGGAAAGGACCAAGAGACCTCTAAACCTAACTAAATACTACCTTCTAAGTGTATGGGTGATATGATCCTTCAACTTCCTCGTGCTGACGCTGACCTGAAAAATGTTTCAGTAGGTTGGTGAGCTACTGGCTCAGTGAATAGAATTTCACCCAACTATCGCAGATAACTCATATCATGTTTATTATTTGGAAATTAAACAATAAATACTATACTGAACAGAGTTAGAACAATAAGATTTAAATAATAGGAAATATCAACATTTCATCAAGTAACATCTGTTGTAATGCTATAGATATAATCAATAACAGAGGATATCAACATTCCATTTAATGAATAACTGATACAAATCTAAACTCTAATCTTTCTTAATTATTTAATTCATAAGAAACTTTGTGAACCTATATGAACATATTTTAGCTTATGCCTCGATCACATATAGTGTACTCTACATATGAAGACTCGTAGAGAACTACGATCTCACCGTACAAGACTTAGCCGACACCCCGGGATAGCTAAGTCTGACTACTCTCCTGGTCTGCAACAGGGAAACTGACTCTCTGGCCTCGACACTCCTATTGTGCCGTAAACTGGACTCCTTCTCTAACCTGAGCACACAGGTGGAGAGTCAAGCTATCTATTACTCTAATGCCACCAGGATCCTATCTCTGGTTGATGTTGGACACTATATGGCTTTTCTATGCTCTAGTGCCACCAGGGTCATGTCTCTGGTTGATGTTGGACACTACATTTTGTAATTTAAGGAGACTTCCACTAGGGCTTTGTCCCCCATACCACCTGTTAGTATGATCCGACCCCTGTATACTGGACACTGTCAGGGTTAGGTCGTATCACCCTAAGGCGCAGACCTCACATAGGGGTTCTACGGTGTCAGGGCCCTCAAGTCTATTATTTTAATATTCTTGGAAAGTTCTTACTATATTGTATCTCTCTTTCTTACTTATCATTGACTCTAGTATCTCTATGGTACCACTTCTATTTAATTGAAGTTTACACTATGACATGTGCATCATTTCTAACTTGGCAGTGCAATATATTCAAAATATTTTTAATTTATTGATAAATCAACATTATCATACTTCCAGGCAGACTAACATTCTTAATAAATTAAATACATGTCAACTTGGCACATATACACTGAAATCATGCAATTTGACCTCTTAATGCACTAATAAGAGTAAATTACTCGACATATGAGAAATCGTCGGTAGCATCTGTAAATTATCTAAAATCCCTTGAAAAATGTGCATATTAACTCTAGTCCTGGTTTGTGCATCACAAAACTCAATTAAAGATCAATTTACTTGTCATGGCAAGATTCAACATATAAACATACGCAGTAACCCAAATCTTGAACTATGCATCACAACTTAATTAAGTTTATAATTACTCATCATGTCACGAATTATTAATATTAATTGAAATTTCAAATGATTTCTTGAGTTGAGCATCTCATCATTCAAATAAGAGTTAAATCATTATCATGGCACAAATTGTTATTAATAATCAAGAATTCCTAATAATATCTTCGAGAAACGTGTCAATTTGAGTAAATATTAAATCATTCACATTAAATATGACCTAGAGTGTCACGCCCCAATCTCACATTAACCACAAACCACGAGATTAGGACGCGACGGGATGGGATTTACACAAAGCCAACCACTCTTTACTTTTTGAAACATTTTAAAGAGATTGAAAAGATAATCTGATTATGCTGTAAAATGAAACTAAACAAACTGCAAAAGCATCTTTATTAAATTGACTAGCAATATAAACAGAGTCTACAGCATATTACTTTGTTTGATATAAAATAAAGCATAACAGTTAATTTACATCTTATACACATTCTCTCTCTCTCTCACACACCTTGTCCCAAAGATCGAGGGGAAAGGACTAAGAGACCTCTAATTACTAACTATGTATACCTTCTACAGACAAAGCGATAGGATGAAAGGATCCTTCAGATTTCCTGCTGCTGATGTTAACCTGAAAATGTTTTGAGTAGAGGTATGAGCCTACTCGCTCAGTGAATAGTATTTCACTTAGATATCACTAAACAACTCATCAGGTTTATAAATTTAAATTTAACATAAATGCAGAACTAAACAAGGCAGTTCTAATAACATAACAAATTTACAGAATATAATCACATTTCCAAGCATCAACAGGTAATTCAGATAAATGAACATTTATATAAATTTACTGTGAACCTACTTGATTATTTATTCATTTTATTATTATGCCCTAAATATATGCAGTGTACTCTGCATATAAAGATCCGCAGCAAATTCATGCTACGGTCCCACCGTACAAGACTTAGCGACACACCCGGGAAATGCTAAGTCTGACTGCCGTCCTGGTCTGCGTCAGGACTCTCAGGCTCACACGGCCTCACTGCACTCTCAAAGAGTGTACTCTAGACTCCTCCTCTAACCTGAGCACACAGGCGGAGAGTCTGGGTTACCACTGTGACACACGCACAGATTATTGTTGAATAACCCCTATTTACTCCAGTGCCACCGTGACACATGCACGGATTATTGTTGAACACTGCCTCTCTGTCCTCGTGCCACCGTGACACACGCACGGATTATTGTTGAACACGAGTCACCGACCATCTAGAAACACGCTAGGTAGGTCGTTTCACCCCTAAGGCACAGACCTCCAAAAGGGGTTCTACGGTGTCAGGGCATCTAAGTCTAATAATTAATTAATAGATAAACAATTTAAACATGAATATCACATTTCATGCATATTGCACAATATAAATATCACATGAAGCAAATATATATCCTTTATCATTATTAAACATGTTTCAGAATCATTTATCCACTTTCGATGCTAAACATCTATTTTTAAATCAGCAAATACATTGCATGTATAATATAGGAAATTTCATCATTTTCACTAAGCATATTAGGTATTTCAAGTTCCAATGAAACTAACATACTCTATTGTATGTACTACACTGTCTAGAAGTTATACTAACTAATACAGAAGCAATTTAACATTTAAATTGAGTTAAATAATGATTATTGAATGAACTACTACTCACATTGATTTGGTCTATCCGGATTCGTCCGGAACTGCGTCCAAGGCCAGTTTTCGGGTGATTTTTGAGTCTTCTTCTATCTTGGACTTTTCCAGTTCATGTTGCACCAGAACCACATTCTCCATTTCAATTCTGACAACCACCCTCTTGACTGCAACCTGGTGCCGGCATCTCGGAGGTGTTGAGGAGGATGAAGACGCTGATGAGGAGGAAGATCCACCAGAGAGCGCAGCAGTCCATGTCTCCTGTCCTGCCCTCAACCCTTCACCAATTTTCTTTAGTAGCTTGAGGTTGTGGTAGACGCCCAAATCAATACCGATTTCTCCATTGTCATTCTCTTCGTTAGCATTATCAGCCGAAGGCACCATAACATTTGCATTGACAGGCACCAACCTGGCATGGATCAACAGTTATGCGCCGTCATCCTGTTTGATGGATCAGATGTGAAGCCACCTTATAGAAACCAATTCCCATCCTACCGCTAGTATTATCTGCAGGATGGGGGAGATCATTTGCAACCGAACGCAGCTTACTTCGTCACCGGCAAGCAGTTCGACAATGAGCGTCGCATAAGGTTGGGCGGCAGAATCGATCTGTCCAGCTCCCTCTAAAAATTCCAATGCTTTGAATCAACCATCTCGGTGCTCTCTTACTGGGCGATGGAGAAACATGACCGTAAGGAGAAGAACCTGTCATAATTGCTGTCCAACCTCGCCGTCTCCATGCCCTCGAGTCTCCCCTACAGGGGGCAGTACTGATGCTCCGGTTCCGATCCTCCCTTCACCTCCACAGCCCGACTCTCTGCTCCCTTGACCTTCTTTAGCCAATTAACAGCACCCCTCTTCTTTTAACACGGACTCGTCCAGCCGCTGCTTCACGCAGGTGCCACTGCAACTAGGTAGGGGCGCCCTTTCTAGATGATCACTGGTTGGGATCGCAGGTGCTTGATTGGACCTCATGATTGAGGTCAAGGCGGTCATCTGGTGGTGCTGCACGCGTCTGAAGGATCCTTGGTCAGTGCCGCAGCTGCTGAGCGGCTGCTGTTGGCTGCAGTGCTAGGGGCGCCGCCCTAGCAGGTCAGTTGTAGTTGTGGTGCTTCTAGGGCGCGGAGGTGTGAGGAAGGGGAGGAAGAAGAAGAGAGGAAGGAAGGGGGAGGGTAGAGGGCTCCATGGATCGGGCTTGAGCTCCAGAGATCGCCCCGATTTCTCCTCTGCTTCGCAGACGATTGAGCGCAGCTCTGCGCCTAATACAGTCGGTCTGTTGGATCGGGGGAAAGAAGGAGATAAGGAAGAAAACGGAAAAGGTAAAGTTAATATAGCCAAAAAAATGGATAAATTGCAGCCAAGGTCCAAAGAACTAGAAAATGGGATAAATATTGCCTCGATTGACCAATTTGAGTGATCTCTCTTGCAAACTTTCAAGCGCGAGATTCTCTACACCCTTAGTGCACGAAATCATGCTAATTGGACTATCTCACCTGACCAAAGCACTAAATGCATCAGTGAGTACTTAATCCAACTTAATTAACCTAACGATCATCATTGCTATTATCATTAATTAACTCATATGAGTAAATCTCAACTATGTATTCATGACTTAGCTTATCTTAATCAACCATGCTATTTAATAATATACTCAACACTAATCAAGGCGTTTCATGCTAATTGAGGTATTTACTGGTTAACCTCAATGTGGGTCATAACAATCTCCCTCCCTTATAAGAATTTCGTCCTGAAATTCCTAAAAGAGAAAAGGAAACTTGTTATGCATCTCAGATTCAAGCTCCCACGTAGCTTTCTCTAGATTATGATTCCTCCACAGAACTTTCACTAATGGTATCTCACGATTCTTGAGTTTCTTGATCCTTCGATCAACTATCTGTATTGGTCCCTCAACATAGGACACATCTGACCTGAGCTGTGCAGGTTTTGGGTCCACTATCTTCTCTGTACCAGGGTAACATTTCTTAAGCATAGACACATGAAACATATCATGAAGATTAGACAATTCAGATGGCAATTCTAACCTATAGGCTACAGGTCCAATCCTCTCAATAATAGGATACGAGCCCATAAACCTAGGAGTCAATTTGCCTCTTTAGTAAATCTCAACACTCCTTTCCATGGTGAAACTTTCAGGTACACTTCATCACCAACCTCAAACTCAAGAGGTCAACGCCTCTTCTCAACATAGCTCTTCTGCCTATCCTGTACAACTATCAACTGCTCTCAACATGTCCTCAAGAACCTGATTAGTCCTTTCTGACTGACCATTTGTCTGTGGGTGAAAAGTTGTACTGAATTTCAACTTTGTGCCCAAGGCACGATGTAACTGATTCCAAAAATCTGGATGTGAACTTAGGATCTCTATCAGATGTAATTGAAACCGGGATATCATGCAACTTGACTATCTCATCCACGTATACCTTAGTCAAGTTTTGAGACATCAAAGGTTGACTTAATATGAAGAAAGCGAGCAGACTAAATTAGTCTATCCACAATCATTCATATCGAGTCATAACCTCTAGGTGTCCTGGGTAACCCTACCACAAAATCCATTGTGATATGTTCTCATTTTCATTATGGTATAGGAAGAGATTGCAAGGTACCTATAGGTTTCTGGTGCTCAGCCTTAACCTGCTGACACACATTACATCTAGCCACATACTCAACTATATCTTCTTCATACCAGGCCACCAATACAACTCCTTGAGATTCATATACATCTTAATGTAACCTGAATGCATAGCATACATTGATGCATGTGCTTCCTCAAGAATCCTCTCTTTCAAATCACTGTCTCGAGGTACACACAACATGTCATGCTGATACAACACAACATCATCTGAAACCTAAACTCTGTTCTTTACCCCATGTCATGTCATGCATGATCTGTTGTAACTCACTGTCATTCTGCTAAAGTTCCTT
The DNA here is from genome assembly GCA_963693085.1 of Alisma plantago-aquatica. Classification (NCBI taxonomy): domain Eukaryota; kingdom Viridiplantae; phylum Streptophyta; class Magnoliopsida; order Alismatales; family Alismataceae; genus Alisma; species Alisma plantago-aquatica. The sequence continues at coordinate 918,310,420 of OY856409.1, forward strand.
TAATCTGATCATAAAAGATAGGCTTGACTTGCATCTGTGCAATCAAACCACTTTGTGCTGTCACCCCTAAGTCTAAGTTCAACTTCCACATTTCTACTAACAGGTCTCTCTTGTAACATGCCATAGAGAATGCATCAAGTGTTGAACTTGACTTCCTGCTGAGGGCATCTGCTACTTCATTCGTCTTTCCAGGGTGATAATCTATTGTCACATCATAAAGATAGTGACACCATGTCTTAAGAGCATGAACTACAACAACTAATTTCAGATCATGTATCGAGTAATACTCCTCATTCTATGCTACTTACTTCTTATTACATTTCAAGTTTATATCTTACTCTTTTATCCGAGTCATTTTCATGTTGTTTATCTACCTTTCATATTAGCTTCCTTTAAACCCTAGATTTTATTAGTGCTGGCTTACCTTTCATAGTGCAAATCTCATGATCTTATTTTATAGAGATGCTAGTACTCAAGGTCAAATCACTAGTGATATCCCTTGAACTACTACAACTCTAAGCGTTCTAGGGTTTGATCATTATCAATAACACGACGTTATTGTGATGTAATTTCACTCCCTTAATTTGAAATTCAGACTTCGGATCTCGTAAGTTTTACTAAAGTCTTCCTTATCTTATTACTAGAATTTCTTTTCTCTTATTTGTTCTGGACTTTGGTATTTCCATGATATCTCTTCAATTTAATGGAAGCTTATAACGTAACATGAATATCATTTCAAACTGGACAAGCCATATATTCAGGTATAGCAAATATCAAGAGATTCAACATAATAAGCATGCATGCAGATTTCAAATTCTTAAATAATCTAATTACATGTCCACTTGTAATTTACTGAGAAATCAATATCAATATACATGCAGGCAGACTGGAATTCTCAAATAAACAGAATGCATGTCAGTTTGGCACTTTATACCCTAAAATTGTGCAATTGAACTGTTAAGCATCACACATCTTATACTGAGAATTTTGATATCAAAATACTTGATTCATTGAACACCCAATCCTTAGGGTTTCGATTACCTCATTCACTTATTACATGGCAACACCCTATCCTTAGGGTTTCAGTTACCTCATTCATTTGATTGCAGTTCAACTCACAATATGATATCATTCTAGAACTGTCAGAACAGTGTACTTAAAATAATTGTAAATACTGAGAAATTCTTATATCATGCATTCATTTTCTAAATTACGCGTTTGTTCTTTATTTTAGAAACCAGTTTGTTAGTCTATAGAGACTCAGAATTCAAAGGCAGTATGTATGAATGTATTAAACTTTATAATAAAGATATGCATTCCATACTCTCAATTATGTCATGTAATTCTCGTTCATTAATCAAAGTCATCGCTCTAACATTTCCTTTAATCCAACTAAGTTTCTTGTCTTGGTCTTATGATTTTCATAAGACTCTTTATTTCTATGTACTTATTATATACTCAACTCTTTTCTTTTATTTTCTCTTTGCTTTGAAGTACATGAAAGTATTTTACTCCATTCCATGATCCAACCCAAAGCTAATTCTTTCTATTTTAGCCATTACATACTTTTCTCATATCCTTTCCATACTCTTATATTTAGAGTTCGTTTAATACAAATCATTAAATTGAATCTGAACCTTGTATCATGTTCCTTTATTTCTAATTATGGATTGCTCATATGAGACTCCAACATTGGGCCTCTGATATCATTTCCAGCTACTTCTTAGCTGTTCTAATCTTTCCCTTATATCTCAACATCTTATCATATGTACATTCTTACTATGATTCAGGTCTAAATCATCCAGAGTCTATTCTAATTATACTGTTAATAGGAGTCATTAGATCCCAGTAACGTATCCTGCCAGCCGGACCAGGCCGAACCTGTAGTCCTGAAGCCAAGAGCTACTCGGGATTAACTAACTCCCATTAATCTCAAACATGTGAAAAGAATATCCACTTAGGGCAAACTCATTTAAACATAACTCCTGGTCTACTCAATACAAGGAATTTAAACAATAAATAAATCATTCATGACACACAACAATATAAAAGAATCATATTTACTTTACAAACTGAAATCTAATTTCATGCATATAAAAGTATTTCTAGTGATCTCTAATCAAATAAGCAATATAAAACAAGAGTTGTATTGCATCCTATATTTAATCTCTTACTCTTACATTAATTTCCGATTCTTAACCCTAAGATTTCTAGGGTTTTTCTCTAGCCTATCCTTCCTCTGCATACCTGGCCAGGGTATTCAGAGAAGAATAGACAGAGTAGCTTGATACTGGTCAATCTAAGTACTCAGACACCTGGCCAAGGTATCTAAACACTCAGACCTCCCAGAGCTAAAAACACATCACTTCTTATCCATCTTAATTATAACTCTATCTTTTAATCCTAATGATCCCTGATAACTCAGCTTAAACTCTCTACTTGAACCTCGTGACCACATCATCTTCCTACCATCTACAATAATATAACAGAACACTTCCTGTTATAAAATGGTAGTTAGAAGGAAGACACCTAAGTCCTAGTCCTATTGGTCTCTTGTCGTCCCCTGACCTTGACTTAGAGTAACCATATACTCAACCTATGCTCTGATACCAAAAATTGTCATGCCCCAATCTCACATTAACCACAAACCACGAGATTAGGACGCGACAGGATGGGATTTACACAAAGCCAACCACTCTTTACTTTTTGAAACATTTTAAAGAGATTGAAAAGATAATCTGATTATGCTGTAAAATGAAACTAAACAAACTGCAAAAGCATCTTTATTAAATTGACTAGCAATATAAACAGAGTCTACAACATATTACTTTGTTTGATATAAAATAAAGCATAACAGTTAATTTACATCTTATACACATTCTCTCTCTCTCTCTCACACACCTTGTCCCAAAGATCGAGGGGAAAGGACTAAGAGACCTCTAATTACTAACTATGTATACCTTCTACAGACAAAGCGATAGGATGAAAGGATCCTTCAGATTTCTTGCTGCTAATGTTAACCTGAAAATGTTTTGAGTAGAGGTATGAGCCTACTCGCTCAGTGAATAGTATTTCACTTAGCTATCACTAAACAACTCATCAGGTTTATAAATTTAAATTTAACATAAATGCAGAACTAAACAAGGCAGTTCTAATAACATAACAGATTTACAGAATATAATCACATTTCCAAGCATCAACAGGTAATTCAGATAAATGAACAGTTATATAAATTTACTGTGAACCTACTTGATTATTTATTCATTTTATTATTATGCCATAAATATATGCAGTGTACTCTGCATATAAAGATCCGCAGCAAATTCATGCTACGGTCCCACCGTACAAGACTTAGCGACACACCCAGGAAATGCTAAGTCTGACTGCCGTCCTGGTCTGCGTCAGGACTCTCAGGCTCACACGGCCTCACTTCACTCTCAAAGAGTGTACTCTAGACTCCTCCTCTAACCTGAGCACACAGGCGGAGAGTCTGGGTTACCACTGTGACACACGCACAAATTATTGTTGAATAACCCCTATTTACTCCAGTGCCACCGTGACACACACACAGATTATTGTTGAACACTGCCTCTCTGTCCTCGTGCCACCGTGACACACACACAGATTATTGTTGAACACGAGTCACCGACCATCTAGACACACGCTAGGTAGGTCGTTTCACCCCTAAGGCACAGACCTCCAAAATGGGTTCTACGGTGTCAGGGCATCTAAGTCTAATAATTAATTAACAGATAAACAATTTAAACAGGAATATCACATTTCATGCATATTGCACAATATAAATATCACATGAAGCAAATATATATCCTTTATCATTATTAAACATGTTTCAGAATCATTTATCCACTTTCGATGCTAAACATCTATTTTTAAATCAGCAAATACATTGCATGTATAATACAGGAAATTTCATCATTTTCACTAAGCATATTAGGTATTTCAAGTTCCAATGAAACTAACATACTCTATTGTATGTACTACACTGTTTAGAAGTTATACTAACTAATACAGAAGCAATTTAATATTTAAATTGAGTTAAATAATGATTACTGAATGAACTACTACTCACATTGATTTGGTCTATCCGGATTCGTCCGGAACTGCGTCCAAGGCCAGTTTTCGGGTGATTTTTGAGTCTTCTTCTATCTTGGACTTTTCCAGTTCATGTTGCACCAGAACCACATTCTCCATTTCAATTCTGACAACCACCCTCTTGACTGCAACCTGGTGCCGGCATCTCAGAGGTGTTGAGGAGGATGAAGACGCTGATGAGGAGGAAGATCCACCAGAGAGCACAGCAGTCCATGTCTCCTGTCTTGCCCTCAGCCCTTCACCAATTTTCTTTAGTAGCTTGAGGTTGTGGTAGACACCCAAATCAATACCGATTTCTCTGTTGTCATTCTCTTCGTTAGCATTATCAGCCGAAGGCACCATAACATTTGCATTGACAGGCACCAACCTGGCATGGATCAACAGTTATGCGCCGTCATCCTGTTTGATGGATCAGATGTGAAGCCACCTTATAGAAACCAATTCCCATCCTACCGCTAGTATTATCTACAGGATGGGGGAGATCATTTGCAACTGAACGCAGCTTACTTCGTCACCGGCAAGCAGTTCGACAATGAGCGTCGCATAAGGTTGGGCGGCAGAATCGATCTTTCCAGCTCCCTCTAAAAATTCCAATGCTTTGAATCAACCATCTCGGTGCTCTCTTACTGGGCGATGGAGAAACATGACCGTAAGGAGAAGAACCTGGCAGAATTGCTGTCCAACCTCGCCGTCTCCATGCCCTCGAGTCTCCCCTACAGGGGGCAGTACTGATGCTCCGGTTCCGATCCTCCCTTCACCTCCACAACCCGGCTCTCTGCTCCCTTGACCTTCTTTAGCCAATTAACAGCACCCCTCTTCTTTTAACACGGACTCGTCCATCCGCTGCTTCACGCAAGTGCCACTGCAACTAGGTAGGGGCGCCCTTTCTAGATGATCACTGGTTGGGATCACAGGTGCTTGATTGGACCTCATGATTGAGGTCAAGGCGGTCGTCTGGTGGTGCTGCACGCGTCTGAAGGATCCTTGGTCAGTGCCACAGCTGCTGAGCGGCTGTTGTTGGCTGCAGTGCTAGGGGCGCCTCCCTAGCAGGCCAGTTGTAGGTGTGGCGCTTCTAGGGCGCGGAGGTGTGAGGAAGGGGAGGAAGAAGAAGAGAGGAAGGAAGGGGGAGGGTAGAGGGCTCCATGGATCGGGCTTGAGCTCCAGAGATCGCCCCGATTTATCCTCTGCTTCGCAGACGATTGAGCGCAGCTCTACGCCTAATACAGTCGGTCTGTTGGATCGGGGGAAAGAAGGAGATAAGGAAGAAAACGGAAAAGGTAAAGTTAATATAGCCAAAAAAAATGGATAAATTGCAGCCAAGGTCCAAAGAACTAGAAAATGGGATAAATATTGCCTCGATTGACCAATTTGAGTGATCTCTCTTGCAAACTTTCAAGCGCGAGATTCTCTACACCCTTAGTGCACGAAATCATGCTAATTGGACTGTCTCACCTGACCAAAGCACTAAATGCATCAGTGAGTACTTAATCCAACTTAATTAACCTAACGATCATCATTGCTATTATCATTAATTAACTCATATGAGTAAATCTCAACTATTGATTCATGACTTAGCTTATCTTAATCAACCATGCTATTTAATAATATACTCAACACTAATCAAGGTGTTTCATGCTAATTGAGGTATTTACTGGTTAACCTCAATGTGGGTCATAACATAGAGCGTGCATCTAGGTTTTCTTTGAATATTTTTCACATCATTGTCATTTCTTTGTAATCGTGCATCATTTAATTTATTAAAATCGTACAGTCTGGGTTTATACCCAGACTTTCCAGTTTCTGGTTGTGCACTACTGTTTTCGACATTTAATCGAGTAAATTAGGTTTTGATAAATAATAAAATTTCTCTAAATCACATCGCACATCAGTCAACTAATTGGTGTCGAGCAAGCGTTAATAATTAAAACGTGAAATTTAATAATCAAGTGGCGTCAGCTCTGCTAGGCACCTAGTTAAACGCCGACATCTACGTTTAAAACTTATTTAAACTGAAACTTTCATTTATTCGAGTCAATTCGTACGATTGGGAGTGAAATTCTACTCACAGCAATTCTAAACGTCCAAATTTGTCAGAGACGCATGCATCCGGGCGTCAACCTCCGGATAGCCCTGGTTTCAAAAGTGCACATCACACAGTCCCATGTTTTGAGCGTTGCTCGATGTTGCTTTGAACTTGGACCTGAAGGACGGGTTCTAAGCTTCGTTCATCGATGCTTCCTCGCACCCAAGGTGACTAATCAGCCAAAAATCAACAGCTGTTGCTTGGCCAAGGTGGGGTGCCACCCAGCAGATTTGGGACGCAGCAGGTGAAGCTAGGGTGAAGAGGAGGTTAGTGGCATTGTCGTGGATGCTTGAGGGTGCTACGGAGACGTCCCTATCCTTCCTTTAGCTGTTGGCCGCGTGCTGCTGCCACTACTGGCTGGAGCACCGAGCAGCAGGTAGAGGTGCAGGTCGGGCATGGCAGAGGCGCCGCTAGGGCGGAGGAAATAGAAGGAAAGAAGAGAAAGAAGAAGGAGAGGAAGGAAGAGGAGGTAGGGGCATTTTCGATCGAAGCTTTGGGAGCCTAAATCGGCCGCTCCTTCAACCCCTAGCCAGGGCCGTTGCAGACATTTTCGAGGCCCCGGGGAGAAGACAAAAAATGGGCCTTCTGTATACTCTTATTTAAGAGATTTAAATAAATACAAGTTTAGTCATAATTGTCAAACTATCATATAAAAAATAGTAGCATCAATACGAACATATTTGGATTGCAATATATAAAATATCATGCCAAATAACACTACCCTACAGCAAGAGGTGTTTAAAAAATAAAATTATGGGCCCCCGTCTTTGTTGGGCCCGTGGCCGTCGCCCATGTTGACCACCCCAATGGGCCGGCCCTGCCCCTAGCAAGCAGGTTGGGCTCAGCAATGGGGTGCCGTTCTCTGGAAGCATCGGTCGGTTTGGGGAAGAAGGGGATAAGGAATAAGGAAGGAAAGGGGAAATATAAGCCAAATAATGAGAAAATTGCATCTTAAGTCCAAGATTCTTGAAAATGTCGTAACTCTCGCCTCGAGTGTCCGATTGAGGTGATTCTTTTTGCAAAATTTCAAGCGTGAAATTCTATACAACCTCAAGGCAAGAAATCATGCTAATAATACTGTAACACGGGATAAAAGCACCAATTGCATCTTGTGTACTTAATTCAACTTAATTAACTTATTAATGTTGTGATTATCATACTTCCTAGTTAATTTTAGTGTGGGTCATAAAAATCTATCTCCCTTATAATAATTTTGTCATGAAATTCCTAAAAGAGAAAAGGAAACTTGTGACGCATCTCGGACTCAAGCTCCCACGTGGCTTCCTCTAGGTTATGGTTCCTCCATACAACATTCACTAATGGTATCTCGCAATTCTTGAGCTTCTTGATCCTCCAATCAATTATCTGTATTGGTCCCTCAACATAGGACACATTTGGTCTGATCTGGGTAGGTTCTGGGTCCATTATCTTCTCTGTACCAGGATAACACTTCTTCAACATCGATACATGGAACACGTCATGTAGATTGGCCAACTCAGATGGCAAATCTAACTTATAGGCTACAGGTCCAATCCTCTCGACGATAGGACATGGGCCCATAAACCTAAGAGTCATTTTGCCTCTCTTACCAAACCTCAGCACTCCTTTCCATGGTGAAACCTTCATATACACTTCATCACCAACCTAAAACTCAAGAGGTCAATGCCTCTTCTCGACATAACTCTTCTGTCTATCATGTGCATCTTTCAACTGTTCTCTGATCACTGCAATCTTCTCGGTAGTCAAATCCACTATCTCTGGTCCAAGAATCTACTTTTCACCCACCTCATACCAACATATGGGTGATCTACACTTTCTGCCATATAAAGCTTCATATGGTGCCATATCGAGACTAGAATGGTGACTGTTGTTGTATGCAAACTCTATAAGGCTCAAGTGTTCTTCCCAACTTCCACTGAAATGCAAGACACATGCTCTCAGCATGTCTTCAAGAGTCTGATTGGTCCTCTTGGACTAACCATCCGTCTGTGGGTGAAAAGTGGTATTGAACCTCAACTTTGTGCCCAAAGCACGATGCAACTGATTCCAAAACCTAGACGTGAAATTAGGATCCCTATCTGATATAATTGAAATTGGGATACCATGCAACCTAACTATCTCATCCACGTATATCTTAGCCAGCTTCGGAACATCATAGGTTGACTTAACAGGAAGAAAGTGAGCAGACTTAGTCAGTCTATCTACAATCAACCATATAGAGTCACAACCTCTAGGTGTCCTGGGTAACCCTACCACAAAATCCATTGTGATATGTTCCCACTTCCACTCAGGTATAGGAAGAGATTGCAAGGTACCTCCAGGTTTCTGGTGCTCAGCCTTAACCTGCTGACACATGCTGCACCTAGCCACATACTCAGCTACATCCCTCTTCATACCAGACCACCAATACAACTTCTTGAGATTCATGTACATCTTAGTGTTTCCTGGATGCATAGCGTACATTGATGCATGTGCTTCCTCAAGAATCTCCTCTTTCAAATCACTGTCTTGAGGTACACGCAACATGTCATGCTGACACAACACACCATCATCTGAAAACCTAAACTCTGGTCTTTCCCCTCATGTCATGTCATGCATGATCTGCTGTAACTCACTGTCATTCTGCTGAAGTTCTTTAATCTGATCATAAAAAGTAGGCTTGACTCACATCTGTGCAACCAAACCACTCGGTGCTGCCACCCCTAAGTCTAAGTTCAACTTCTACATCTCTACCAGTAGGTCTCTCTTGTAACATGCCATAGAGAATACATCCATTATTGAACTTGACTTCTTGCTGAGGGCATCAGCCACCACATTCACCTTTCCAGGGTGATAATCTATCGTCACATCATAATCCTTGATTAATTATAACCATCTCCATTGTCTAAGATTTAGATCCTTCTGGGTAAAGATATATTTCAAACTCTTATGATCCATAAACACATGACACGTCTCACAATAAAGATAGTAACACCATGTCTTAAGAGCATGAACTACATCAGCTAACTCCAAATCATGTATCGGATAATACTCCTCATTCTATGCTACTTACTTCTTGTTACTTATCCTTCTCATTTTGATCATATAGAATAAACATCCGTAAAATTGAAACACACAAGGTAAGAATAGATTATTCCTCATTCTTGTTATTACTGTAAGAATTTATTTCATAACACACTTCACTTATATTATATTTCTCCTTTTATTCAAAACACACTTGTTACATTTCAAATTTATATCTTACTCTTTTCTCCGAGTCATTTTCATATTGTTTATCTACCTTTCAAATTAGCTACCTTTAAACCCTGGATTTTATTAGTGCTAGCTTACCTTTCATAGTGCAAATCTCATGATCTTGTTTTATAGAGATGCTAGTATTCAAGGTCAAATGGCTAGTGACATCCCTTGAACTAATTCAACTCTAAACATTCTAGGGTTTGGTCCTTATCAGTAACATAGCGTTATTGTGATGTGACTTTGCTCCCTTAGTTTGAAATTCAAACTTTAGATCTCATAAGTTTTACTAAAGTCTTCCTTATCTTATCACTAGAATTTCCTTTCTCTTACTTGGACATTCAGATAAATTACATTCTCAATTTACCTTTCTAGGGTTTCATCATCATATTGTGTGTCATTATTTCATTCACTTAGACGTCTCTACCATGGTATTTATGCATCATATATGATTCATTTTCTTATCACTTCATCCCACATTGCTATCATTAAGGAAGATATGAAAGAGAAGATGATTCTGAAACTTAGAATTCTTATCTTCAAACATTCCCTTATTATATTTCTCATATGTAGGTTTAATTAGTTGTCAACAAGGATACTTGACTAGTTAGCACTTACTTGAGTGTCGCAATCTATTTCTTTTATAATCTATATTACCCCCTCAAGCTTCAAACCCTTCCCTATATTTCCATAACCCTCTTACCATATCCTACTCTTTCTATCATGTTGCTTATTCATGTGTATGTTCATGTATACCATGTTGCATGCATATATATATATATATATATATATATATATATATATATCCTTCTACTTATGTGAAGTTGAAATTCTAAACCAATATTATTCTACTAGTTTCACCTTATGTTTAATACATTACATATCCTTTATTTTAAATCAAACGACTCATGCATGGGTCAAAGTTAGTTTCTTTCTCTCTTTTTTTTATCAAGTTCTTCCTTCTTGAATATAGTCTACCTTTGTATGACTCATTCATTTTCTAAATTATGTGTTTGTTCTTTATTTTAGGAACTAGTTTGTTAGTCTATAGAGACTTAGAATCCGAAGGTAGTATGTATGAATGTATTAAACTTTATAATAAAGATATACATTCCATACTCTCAATTATGTCATGTAATCCTCATTCCTTAATCAAGGTCATCATTTCTAACATTTCTCTTGATTCAACTAAGTGTCTTGTCCTAGTCTTATGATTTACATATTCATCTAATTCTTTTTTTTTTACTTTAACTCTTCCGAAGTCTCTTTATTTCTATGTACTTATTGTATACTTAACTCTTTTATTCTATTTTCCCTTTTCTTTGAAGTACATAAAAGTATTTTACTCTATTACATGATCCATTCCATGGTTGATTCTTACTATCTTAGCCCTTACGTACTTTTCTCATATCTTTTCCATATTCTCATATTTAGAGTTCATATAATACTAATCATTAAATTTAATCTGAACCTTATATCGTGTTCCTTTATTTCCAATTAAGGATTTCTCATATGAGGCCCCAATGTTGGGTCTTCGATATCAGTTCCAACTAATTCTTAGTTGTTCTAATCTTTCCCTTATATCTCAACATCTTAGTGTATGCACATTCTAAAAAAAAACATCTTAGTGTATGCACATTCTCACTATGATGCGGGTCTGAATTATCCAGAGTCTACTTGATAGAAAGAATATAAATAATAAATAAATCACTTCATGACACACAACAATATAAAAGAATCATATTTATTCTACAAACTGAAAATCTAAATTCATACATATAAGAGCATTTCTAGTTATATCCAATCAAATAAGAAATATAAAGCACGAGTTGTATCACATCCTATGTTTAATCTCTTACTCCTACATTAATTTCTGATTTCTTAACCCTAAGATTTCTAGGGTTTCTCTCTAGCCCATCCTTCCTCTGCATACCTAGCCAGGGTATTCAGGGAAGAATAGACAGAGTAGCTTGATACTGGTCAATCTAAGTACTCAGATACCTAGCCAGGGTATCTAAATACTCAGACTTCCCAGATCTAAAGACACATCACTTCCTATCTACCTCACTTATAACTCTATCTGTCTATCCTAATGGTCCCTGACGACTCAGCCTAAGATCTCAACTTGGTTCTCACGACCACATCCTCTTCCTGCCATCTGCAATAGTATAATAGAACACTTCCTATTAGAAAATTGTAGTTAGAAGGAAGACACCTAAGTCATAATCATATTTGCCTCTTGTCATCCCCTGACCTTGACTTAGAGTAACCATGTACTCAACCTATGCTCTGATACCAAATTAGTTGTGACGCCCCGATCCCCGAGCCATCTCTAATGACCCCAAAGACTGGGGAGTCACCCTCAGTAAACCACTCTTAACTTTTCTTTACTTGATCACTTAAATTCAACTTAAAAGAAAACCATAAACTCGAATAACATTGAATTGAAATAAAACTACGGAAGTAACTTACCATTAACCCTATTAGGAGGAAAACCAAAGTTACATGTCATATTACACTGTTCTATTCAAAATATGAATCACAATAGATAACTATAAATTTAAGCTACATATTACATAACATCCTCTCTATCTCACCACACGCCCAAGGACTAAGGGGAAAGGACCAAGAGACCTCTAAACCTAACTAAACACTACCTTCTAAGCATCTGGGTGATACAATCCTTCAACTTCCTTGTGCTGACGCTGACCTGAAAAATGTTTCAGTAGGTTGGTTAGCTACTGGCTCGGTGAATAGAATTTCACCCAACCATTGCAGATAATTCATATCATGTTTATTATTTGGAAATTAAACTACACAAAATACTATACTGAACAGAGTTAGAACATTAAGATTTAAATAACAGGAAATATCAACATTTCATCAAGTAACATTTGTTACAATGCTATAGATACAATCAATAACAGAGGATATCAACATTCCATTTAACGAACAACTGATACAAATCTAAACTCAAATCTTTCTTAATTTTTTAATTCATAAGAAACTCTGTGAACCTATATGAACATATTTTAGCTTATGCCCCAATCATATGCAGTGTACTCTACATATGAAGACTCAATACTAACTATGATCTCACCGTACAAGACTTAGCTGACACCCCGGGATAGCTAAGTTTGACTACTCTCCTGGTCTGCAATAGGGAAACTGGCTCTCTGGCCTCGACACTCCTATTGTGACATAAACTGGACTCCTCCTCTAACCTGAGCACACAGGCGGAGAGTCAAGACACCTATTACTCTAGTGCCACCATGATCCTGTCTCTGGTTGATGTTGGATACTATATAGCTTTTTTATCCTCTAGTGACACCAGGATCCTATCTCTGGTTGATGTTGAACACTACATTCTATAATTTAAGCAGGATTCCACTAAGGCTTCATCCCCCGTACTGTTGGTATATAAGCCCTGAGAGACAATCATGGGATGATTGGTGGGATACATTAAGATTGATTTGATAACCATCAAAGGCAAGCTTCCAATTCTTTCTGGTTCAGTCATATGAGATAATGATAGAATAGATTGAATGTCTAGAGAATGATAGTACTCAATGACATATGCTTTCAGGTTGAGGACCTGAACAATGAGATCATACAGATGCTAAGAGTTTGTACATTCTTATTATGTCCCTATTCAGATGTCATTGTGGAAGGTAGATAGACAACAATGACACACAATACTAGATTGTGGTGTTGGTTGATGACAGAATCTCGTTAGTCATGATATGGAGATATCAAACCAAACACATAGGTACTTGTTAGAGAACAAGTGTACCAGACAGACCCACCGTGAGTTTGACACATGGAACCATGACATGGTAGTCACATTCAGCTCTCACAATGATGGTGTTGAGTGTGATTCTTTGACCAGAAATCACTACACTCAACACATGTCGTTGGGTATGCTTTGACATCATCAAACACAGTCCTGAAACATGGGTTGTTATAAAGGTGATGATTGGGTGGCTTTGACACATGGGGCTTTTGAGGGGTGAGTGATAGATATGGGATTTGTCCCTCCTGAGGGAGTTTGATATCCATGGTCACTTGATGCGTAGGATTGAGATAGGCGTACACGCATGTGTGAATCAGTATGTGATATTGATGTCATACATATCTCCTCCAATCTACTTTGAGATCAAGAAAGTGAATGAACGTTGACAGGATGACCGTTCATTCGAGATATCAGTGACAAAGGAATTATACATTCATTGTAACACCATTCATGGATTGTAGGATTGAAAGTTGTTCTCTAACTTTCTATTTCACTTAGGTAGCACTGATGTGTGACTAGGCACCGCTCTTTTCTTGTGAAGTCATAAGTGTTATAGACTTTCACTGCCAACTTGAAATGGACCTGTAGGGTCACACACATAGGATTTAACCTGGAAGAGGAGTTTATCCACAAATGATATTTAGATTGATTACTAAAGGACTTTAGTAGTTCAATTAAACACTCAGTTGATTGATAGCTTGAAATCATAGTGTTCAAGGTGTTGGACCGATTGATTAGAGTATCAGATTGATTGAAACTGCAATTGACTGATTTGCACAGTTTGCTGCCCCAACCGATCGGCTCATGGGGATGAACCAATCGGCTTAGGTTGGTGAACCGATCAGCTCATGTGATGAACTGATCAGCTCAAGACAAGCTGAGATGATCGGTTCAAGGGTTGAACTGATCGACTCAACTAGTCTAACTGAGATCGTTTGGAAAGTCAGAAAACTATTTCGCAAATACAATTTGTTTCACTTGTACAAATTCGATTTGGACAAGGATTAATATTTGATTAATTGGAAACAAATATGGAAGTCAATTTGAGTTGGATTAGGACCACGAACCGATCGGCTCAGGCATGAACAGATCGGCTTAGAGCACCAGACGATCGGCTCAGGTCCCAAACGATCGGCTCAGTGCCTAAAACGATCGTTTCAGGGTGTGAAACGATCGGTTCAGCTAGCGCAGTTGGTTGTTTTGTGGAAAATCTCAAATCCTTCTACTCCTACTTTAATCCTGCATTTCCTGGGATAGAGAACCCTGTCTCATGACCCTCCTATATATAGGGGTAGTGGGGGCTTCTTAGGAACCACAACAACTCAGAACACCAGTTGCTCTATAAAGTTATCGTTCTCTCTGGTTTTGGTAATCGAGAGAGCCCAAGCAAGTGGTACCCGATAAGGGAGGCACAGTAAGGGAAAGACAACTGCAGAAAAGCAACTAGTTGCAAGAGAGTGTGTTGGTGACTATTACGCCGATAGGAGGGTGCGACTCCTTCTGATTCCTTATAGGACAAGGAGATCAGAGTTCCAAGTGGTCCGTGTGGGCTACTTCAGAGGCGGGAGACTTCTGCCACTCGGAGGACAGCTGAGATGAGCGACAAACAAATCGTCATTAATTGAGCGGAATAAACATAAACAACAGATTAATAAAAATCACGAAAAATTAAAACCATTTTGCAAAGAGATCCATTTCTAGGAAAACTCTTTAAGGTAGAATTAAAACTTTATATACATCATTGTTCACATTGTACATACAATGTACCATCTTTTCTTGAGGATAACATATAACAGTTGTTCTAACAAAACACATACTGAAGCAACATAAAACCTCGAGGCATTCAAGCCAAAATCCTCAGATTATTCATGAAACCAGTACGAACCAACTCCAAGGACTTGAGAGTACAGAGAAGACACATAGGACTACTATCTACAAGGCATGACAGACAGTACACTCAACCTGAGCTATCACTGTTATCCCTACTGCTGTTGATGTACCTCTGTAGAAAGGTCTTCACCTCCTCGTGCATGTCCACCTAAAAATTTGGATCCCACGGGGGTGAGACAATTGTAATTGTCCCAGTGAGAGATATAACTCTCCGCCAACAATGTTATTATCACATTTAAATAATATTAAATTGAGCAGAAGATAAGCAGTTTAGAATATTATCATCTTTTAATGCATTGCAACTATCTATGATAGAGCAATAAATCATCTATTCACTTTAAAAGTATTATGAAGAACATGTATATCATTTACTCATCATACTATATCAACATCTCAAGCTTATCCTGTGATGCTCATTATCATGGTATGTCATCCATGAATCATTCTCATTTCTATCTGTTGGCCTTAACCAATCTTCTAGCCAGGTATTGCATTGTACCAGTCATGTGAGTATACATTTTTTTTAAAGAAAAATTGGCCATTCTATTCATCCTATGGCCTGGGCTCGATCCTGGGACCTCTCGCTAACAAACTGAGTGTCTAACCATCTTGGTGTCTTCTGTGAGTATACATCATCATATTCTGTTCAGGCATTGGTCTATGCTAATCATGTGCAACCATTCCATGCATTGGACTATGCCAATCCTTTGATAACAACCAGGTGTTGGATTATTACCAACCCTGTGAATAGCTTGGTATTGGACTCTACCAATCCAGTGATTAATAGCCAGGTGTTGGGTTATTACCAACCCTGTGAACAGCCTGGTATTGGATTCTACCAATCCAGTGATTAATAGCCAGGTATTGGGGTTATTACCAATCCTGTGAACAACCTGGTATTGGACTCTACCAATCTAGTGATTAACAACTAAGTATTGGGGTTATTACCAATCCTGTGAACAGTCTGGTATTGGACACTACCAATCCAGTGATTAACAACCAGGTATTGGGGTTATTACCAATCCTGTGAATAGCCTGGTATTGGACTCTACCAATCCAATGATTAACAACCAGGTATTGGGGTTATTACCAATCCTGTGAACAACCTAATATTAGACTCTACCAATCCAGTGATTAATTATAGGCTTCATGCCTCTTCCAGGTATTGGACTCTACCAATCCTGTGATTAATTATAGGCTTCATGCCTCTTCTAGGTATTGGACTCTACCAATCCTGTGATTAATTATAGGCTTCATGCCTCTACCATGTATTGGACTCTACCAATCCTGTGATTAACAGCCAGGCATAGGGTTATCCCAATCATGTGAAATTATTCCAAGCATTGGACTATGCCAATCATGTGCATCTCATCACTAATACCACATCACTTTACTAGGCATTATACCTTGGCCAAGCCATCATACTTATTCACATCCTTTATGTAATTCAAGTATTCCTCTTATCTCCTTTAAGCATATTCAAAACACTATAGCCCTTATTTTTCTATAAGTATAAAGCATGTATGATCGAGATTTCATTATTATTATTGTATCCATTTATTATTATTATTATGTTACCAAGTTTCCATTTCCTAATTTATTTTTAACATTATCATTCCTTACATGATACTTTTATAAACATCTTGTTACCTCTCACTAGGAAACAACTATCCACATGGCTCATAAGGCCCATTAAACATATTGTCGCCTCTCACTAGGCAACAAATTATCACATGGCTCACAAGGCCATTACACATCTTGTCACCTCTCACTAGGCAACAACTTATTCACATGGCTCACAAAGACATAACTTATTATACTTGTTATACAAGTACTTATCATGCCTTTCAAGGCTTATGCAATAAGAGAATTACAACCATCCCATCATTGGGGTTAGGGTTTCCCCTTTATGACCGATTAGGGTTTCATGTTCATTTTATTGATCCAAACCCTAATTCATTGCTCCACACATCTAGGAGCATACATTGCTATCATAAGTATGCAATCATACTTATTTATTCTCATCATTTATCATTAAATGATTATCAATACAATGTATGAGTTTCTCTCTCATCCTTACCAGAATATGATTACATCATACTTCATTAACTTGGCTTAACCCTTAGTCAAGGTATGTTAGCCTACACTTATCAAAGTGCATTAAACTCATTACATTTCAATGTAACAATTTACATAACATACTTCATGTATTACTCATCCAAGTATATTGGATTGATGTGTATCAAGGTGTATCAACCTTGAAGTGCTGGATGTGATATCTATCATATCTTGATGTATAACTTCCCTCATCACTTTTAACTTACTTAAGTTCATCAACTTATCTTGTATTAGGGTATTTCCCATCCAAATACTTTATGAACTAGCTCATCACATTTTTTATGTAGTGTATTGGTCATAAGTCACACATTTGAATTGTTCAACCATCATCAATTGATATGGGCTCATATCTGGTTGAGGCATTGCTGATAAAAGGTTGTCCATTATTAATTACTCTAGGTGCTTCACCTATCAAGGTATTAGCCACACCATTACTTGGTGTTACACTCATCACTCCTAAGAGTGTCTTGCCCTCACCTTTACAAGGTATCTCGGGTTAGAGGTGTATGAGCACCCACCATATCGGGCTAGAAGTATATGAACACCTTTCATATCAGACTAGAGGTGTTTGTATGTGTTACCCATGTCATGCATGAGGTATAAACTCATTACCATGTCAGGCTAAACATCAACTAGGGTTGTGTATCGGGCTACCATATCGTGCAATAGCATTTTCTATTCTTTTCTCATATCGGGTTACCCAAATTAGGGTTCCATGTCAACTTATAAGTATCCATTTAACCTTGTATCGTGCATGGAGTCTATACTTGACTCCCTATAGAGAAAGAGGTGTATACTACACCCCCATATCATTCAATAATGTTTAAAAACCTATTCATATCGTTTTAGTGAAGTAGGTGCATCATCATATCGGGTTAGGGGTGCTTGCTTATGTGCTTGCACCCGATATCACGTTTATAAAGTGATACCATCATCTTCAAGTTCTAGACCTTAGTTCTAACTGTTATAGTTCATGGAAACATGTCTAAGAAACTACTGGAACTCATAATTTCATCAACTATTTCAGGAAATTTCGGAGTTAAAAGTATTTCACTAATTATAGCAATTTAGGTGAAGAATAATAACATGGTTGAGTTCAAGTTATATAACCCGCCTTAAGAACCACTTCAAAGCCCCAAGATCCAAAGATCCATGTTCCTAAGGTTGAAGATGACTTATGAAAAGTCCAAGTCTCCTTCATAACTCCTTCATATATAAGGAATCACCATGGATAAGCAATTGGTGAAGAAGAAAAGAAAAGAAGATCAAAACCCTAAAATCATGCTTCAATTCAAGGTTGAAGATGATCTTATCCTTACCTTAGGGTCAAGTATGAGCTCCTACTTGCTCCTTAACACCTTTGAACGATACACTAGTGTCCTTGCACGATATGACAACCCTCATACACGATATGGCACTAATTTGCACGATATGGCACTCAACACTTCACCCTATTGGTCGATATCACCTTATATGGCCAATTTCACCTACTTGGCCGATATGGTCTTGCCATGGGTGATATCCCAAGGCCCATTCACGATACCACATCCTCCCTTCACGATATGGGAGCTCTATGCATGATACCTTAGGGTAGGAGGGTGGTAAGGGTCACAAAATTGCACCAAGGGGTGAAACTAGGGGTATATATACTTGTTGCACAGGATGGAAGGTAAAAATGAGGTGTCATTATTTTGAACTAGTAGGTGCCACATGTCATGCATGGTTTACACGTGTAAATGCATGCATAAACATTTATATTGACATTCAAAAAGGTTGAGGATCATCTAGAGATTCAAATTCTTCCATTGCTTATCCATTTGGATAAGTCATCTAGGTTTAATCACTATTTTAAGTCAAGTCGATGCACTTTTTCTAAGGAAACTTGTTGGCCGTCACATATCACCTCCTTGAGGTGCTTTTCACTATATGGACTTTTACAAGAGTTCAAACAATGATATGGGACACCTCCTTGGGCTCCATGGCCGATAGGCACTCATATATAAGCTTTTCAACTTGATACAACTCAAGTTAAACTTTGAAATTCAACCCTTTTCTTGGTCATTTCTTCACCAAGATTACCATCATTCATAATGGAATAAAACATGGTGTATCATTTATTATATCTCCTCTAAATGATACATATAGGAATTATGAACACTCTAGAGGTGGTAATTTGCATAACAACCCCACATTTTGGGTAAATTACAATGTGTACCAAAATTGGTGCACAATGCTCCAGCATTGTTCAAACAAGTTCAAACTTAGAATTTAGGCTTTCCACAAGCCACCACCTTGCATAATTCTCTTTATTATGATGCAAAAACATATAAGGAACATTCAACATGTGACATATTTCAATATAACCCCTCAACTTGGGTAAATTGCACTTTGGTCCAAAACAAAGGAATATTGCTCAAACAACATTCAATCAGGACCAAACTTGAAACATAAGTGTGTCACATAATGACAAAACTCCTTAGAGGATTATATTAGAGTTCTAAGAAAATTTATTAGCCAAAAAAATAGGGTTACCTCATAACCCAGGTCAGGGTTGTTACAAGTTATAAACCCCTAACAAGGATTTCGTCCCCGAAATCCCAGGTAAAGGGAGACAAATATTATTCATTCATCATATAATCAAGTCTCCACATAACATCTTAATGCCATGTAGATACCATAGAACTTTGATCAACACAAAGTTCTTCCACACAGGGTTATCATAGAATCAGTCACACAAGACACATACTCCACTATCCTTTTTCATTATTGACTGTAGAGTCAACTCTGTGCCATGTAACACTTTCTATGTCAGAGAAACATTATACATACCTTATTTAACTCAGGTGTCAAACCTTACTGATTTGTCACATTTCTTAACTTACAACTTTATGTGACAAGATTCCTGATTCTAGGGAGTCTCCCATACTCCTCATTTAATTTAGCATTTCACTTTCAAGAAAAGACCAGAGTTACATTCTATTACCCACTTGGAACTACAAGTCTTATCATACATCTGTTGTGCCATTTAATCTCTGACACAACACTAAACTTTCTTACTACTTGTACCAACTATCTCATTAGTTGTACATACTCTTTTCATAAGGGAGGTTACTTATCAATTAAGAGCTTGTCTTAGAGGAATCTTTAGATGTTATGTATAAGTTTCCTTAACAGATCTAGATAGGGGTATTCTAAGGAATTATTTTTAGCTTGATAAGCTTTTCCCACAATGATTTTATAATTTCTCCTTAAATTAGTACATTCTCACCATTGTTATGTTTATGCAGAGCATAAACCCCTAACATATGATGTCCATAATATTTTATGTAACTAGACTGATTTCACAGTCGGCCGTTCTAGGTAACCAACATAAATCATCTGATTGGGAGTTATGTTTTTACTTTGCCATATCATCTGATACTTCTTAGATATCAAAATTCCTTACCTTGGTATCTGTCACATGTGTTGAAAACACATCACATCCTCATCTTTCTTTCATCTTGGGACATTACTTGTTACACATATCTTTATCTTGAAACCAAAGTCCAAGACAAACTGATACTTTTCTAAGTATCCATCAATTGAACATTTTTAACTTATGCACATCAAGTGTCATAAGAACCACTTGATTGCCATGTCCTTTAAGGGAAAGAACATAAAGAAACATATTCCTTTTATTACCCCATCATCACCCAGGGTAGTTTATCAAAGAGAAGAGATTATCATCTCCTCTAATTATTGCATGAACTTTCAACTATTCATGAGTCATTTACTCTTGTCTCATACTAGGTTTCTTGCCATCTGCATAGGAGTTATAAGGATGATTACATATCATCATTTCTTTACTTGTTATTGTCTAACATGTTCATGAGCATTTTGTGATTTTATCACATTTCCCATTTCCACATCATGGGAGAAGATCTTTATTGTTCACATAGATTTTATCAAATAGGGATCATCTCCCTTGTTCTCATTCTCATCTTATGAGGATTATACTCTTTACTTCCTCATACACACATACTGATCTGAGATCATCTCAGATTCCTCTTTCTTGTATTTAGGATGTGATACAATTATCCATACCATATTTTCAGTTTCATTATGCTCACTAGATTGTCTCAGAATGACTACTTGATCAGAGTAATCAGAAAGATAACAATCTAAGAGTTCCATACTCACCTTATCTCCAATAATTATATACCTGGCCAGGGTATATAAGTACTGAGATTAGGTAGTATGCACTTTGTGTACTATCATATTCCTTACTTTTCGTATCATCACAAACATAGGATTTAATATCCCTAGATTTTCTCCAGGAATCACTTCTATATCTCATCCTCTTTCACACAGATAAGAGCAATCATAAAGCATTTAAAAGAATACTGAATAGAATATAAATTCTAGTTCTCAAATTTCTTCCCTATGTCCCCATAGGACAATCAATAGGGAAATCCATAACAACAATCCTTTTTATGATTATCAGATAACATCAAGATAAGGCATATCAAAATGAAAAAGCTCTATCTGACTGTTACCCCTCGCGGTCATTTACCGCTTCAGATTGACTCAACACATAGAGTCTAGCTGTTTCATGTTGTTGCTTTTGCCTTTTTACACTATTGGGCTATAACTTTCGTAAGCCCTGTCGAGTCTACCTCAGTTGTTGAGTCATTTCCTCCCTTCTTTTCAAAGAAAAGAGTTTAGTATACTCAACAAGTCCATATATATAACATGTCTTGTCCTCGTACCATGGTCTTATCAGTCTTATTACCGATGTAGAGACTAAACCATGGGTTTTTATAGGTGGAAAGTTAGAACTTTTGCCTTTACTTAGTGGCTACTTCCCTGGTAAACTAGGCATTTATTGCACTGGTGGTACCAAAAACTTTGTCTTTTTAGAACAACTAGGCACATGTCTCTAGAATTGTAGAGACCTTTCCTTAATTCTCAGGTTATTGCCCCTTCTTGGGCATTACCATCACAGATATACTATCTGTCTATACTTATGGCCGAGTCTATTTTCTTGCCATATGCTAATCCTTTCCACATTTTCCATTGTTCCAACATGACAATGTCATTCAGGAACCCTTTCAAAACCCAAAGTTTCTACATTGAGGACTGGTAACCTAGGTTGTAATGCTAGTATCCAGTCTACTATATGCATCACTCTTGTCCTAACATGTCCAACAAGAGTATAAACATAGGATTCTCTATCCTGATCGGGTCATGATGGGAATTCTCAGGCACTCGTTCTTCTCTTTCCTGATACCTTGCACCCTCTCTTGGTGAAACAACATTGCTCTCAGCAACATGTTCCTCATGTTCTTCAGTCATTTTTAAACTTCACCCTTTCTTCTGCATAAGAAGAAGTCACTATAGGGCATACTGGAGGACACTAACACAGACTCAACACCTTAGTCCTATGTCTCTATAGACTCAGGGAACCTTAAGCTCTGATACCAAAACTTGAGACGACCGACAAACAAATTGTCATTAATTAAGCGGAATAAACATAAACAAAGGATTAATAAAAATCATGAAAAATTAAAACCATTTTGCAAAGAGATCCATTTCTAGGAAAACTCTTTAAGGCATAATTAAAACTTTGTATACATCACTGTTCACATTGTACATACATTGTACCATCTTTTCTCGAGGATAACATAAAATAGTTGTTCTAACAAAACACATACTGAAGCAACATAAAACCTCGAGGCATTCAAGCCAAAATCCTCAAATTATTCATGAAACCAGTACGAACCAACTCTAAGGACCTGAGAGTATAGAGATGACACATAGGAGTACTATCTACAAGGCATGACAGACAGTACACTCAACCAGAGCTATCACTATTGTCCCTACTGTTGTTGATGTACCTTTGTAGAAAGGTCTTCACCTCCTCGTGCACGTCCACCTAAAAATTTGGATCCCACGGGGGTGAGACAATTGTAATTGTCCTAGTGAGAGATATAACTCTCCGCAAACAATGTTATTATCACAGTTAAATAATATTAAATTGAGCAGAGGATAAGAAGTTTAGAATATTCTCATCTTTTAATGCATTCCAACTATCTATGATAGAGTAGTAAATCATCGATTCACTTTATAAGTATTATGAAGAACATGTATATCATTTACTCATCATACTATATCAACATCTCAAGCTTATCCTGTCATGCTCATTATCATGGTATGTCATCCATGAATCATTCTCATTTCTATCTGTTGGCCTCAGCCAATCTGCTATCCAGGTATTGCATTGTACCAATCATGTGAGTATACATCATCATATTCTATTTAGGCATTGGTCTATGCCAATCCTGTGCAACCATTCCAGGCATTGGACTATGTTAATCCTTTGATAATATCCAGGTGTTGGATTATTACCAACCCTGTGAACAGCCTGGTATAGGACTCTACCAATCCAGTGATTAACAACCAGGTGTTGGGTTATTACCAACCTTGTGAACAGCCTGGTATTGGATTCTACCAATCCAATGATTAACAATTAGGTATTGGGGTTATTACCAATCCTGTGAACAGCCTGGTATTGGACTCTACCAATCTAGTGATTAACAGCCTGGTATTGGGGTTATTACCAATCTTGTGAATAGCATGGTATTGGACTCTACCAATCCAATGATTAACAGCCAGGTATTGGGGTTATTACCAATCTTGTAAACAACCTGGTATTGGATTCTACCAATCAAGTGATTAACAACCAGGTATTGGGGTTAATACCAATTCTGTGAACAGCCTGGTATTAGACTCTACCAATGCAGTGATTAATTATAGGCTTCATGCCTCTGCCAGGTATTGGACTCTACCAATCCTATGATTAATTATAGGCTTCATGCCTCTACTATGTATTGGACTCTACCAATCCTGTGATTAATTATAGGCTTCATGCCTCTGCCAGGTATTGGACTCTACCAATCCTGTGATTAACAGCCAGGCATTGGGTTATCCCAATCCTATGAAATTATTCCAGGTATTGGACTATGCCAATCCTGTGCATCTCATCACTGAATACCACATCACCTTTACTAGGAATTATACCTTGGCCAAGCCATCATACTTATTCACATCCTTTATGTAATTAAAGTATTCCTCTTATCTCCTTTAAGCATATTCAAAACACTATAACCCTTATTTGTCTATAAGCATAAAGCATGTATGATCGAGATTTCATTATTATTATTGTATCCGTTTATTATTATTATTATGTTACCAAGTTTCCATTTCCTAATTTATTTTGAACATTATCATTCCTTACATGAGACTTTTATAAACATCTTGTTACCTCTCACTAGGCAACAACTATCCACATGGCTCATAAGGCCCATTAAACATCTTGTCACCTCTCACTAGGCAACAAATTGTCACATGGCTCACAAGGCCATTACACATCTTGTCATCTCTCACTAGGAAACAACTTATTCACATGGCTCACAAAGACATAACTTATTATACTTGTTATACAAGTACTTATCATGCCTTTCAAGGCTTATGCAATAAGAGAATTACAACCATCCCATCATTGGGGTTAGGGTTTCCCCTTTATGACCGATTAGGGTTTCATGTTCATTTTATTGATCCAAACCCTAATTCATTGCTCCACACATCTAGGAGCATACATTGCTATCATAAGTATGCAATCATACTTATTTATTCTCATCATTTATCATTAAATGATTATCAATACAAGGTATGAGTTTCTCTCTCATCCTTACCAGATTATGATTACATCATACTTCATTAACTTGGCTTGACCCTTTGTCAAGGTATGTTAGCCTACACTTATCAAAGTGCATTAAACTCATTACATTTCAATGTAACAATTTACATAACATACTTCATGTATTACTCATCCAAGTATATTGGATTGATGTGTATCAAGGTGTATCAACCTTGAAGTGTTGGATGTGATATCTATCATATCTTGATGTATCACTTCCCTCAACACTTTTAACTTACTTAAGTTCATCAACTTATCTTGTATTAGGGTATTTCCCATCCTAATACTTTATGCACTAGCTCATCACATTTTTTATGTAAAGTATTGGTCATAAGTCACACATTTGAATTGTTCAACCATCATCAATTGATATGGACTCATATCTGGTTGAGGCATTGCTGATAAAAGGTTGTCCATTATTAATTACTCTAGGTGCTTCACCTATCAAGGTATTAGACATACCATTACTTGGTGTTACACTCATCACTCCTAAGAGTGTCTTGCCCTCACCTTTACAATGTATCTCGGGTTAGAGGTGTATGAGAACTCACCATATCGGGCTAGAATTATATGAACACCTTTCATATCATACTAGAGGTGTTTGTATGTGTTACCCATGTCATGCATGAGGTATCAACTCATTACCATGTCGGGCTAAACATAAACTAGGGTTGTGTATCGGGCTACCATATCGTGCAATATCATTTGCTATTCTTTTCTCATATCCGGTTACCCAAATTAGGGTTCCATGTCAACTTATAAGTATTCATTTACCCTTGTATCGTGCATGGAGTCTATACTTGACTCCCTATCGAGCAAGAGGTGTATACTACATCCCCATATCATTCAATAAGGTTTACAAACCTATTCATATCGTTTTAGTAGAGTAGGTGCATCATCATATCGAGTTAGGGGTGCTTGCACCCGATATCACTTTGATAAAGTGATACCATCATCTTCAAGTTCTAGACCTTAGTTCTAATTGTTATAGTTCATGGAAACAGGTCTAAGAAACTACCAGAACGCATAATTTCATCAACTATTTCAGGAAATTTCGGAGTTAAAAGTATTTCACTAATTATAGCAATTTAGGTGAAGAATAATAACATGGTTGAGTTCAAGTTATATAACCCGCCTTAAGAACCACTTCATAGCTCCAAGCTCCAAAGATCCATGTTCTTAAGGTTGAAGATGACTTATGAAAAGTCCAAGGCTCATTCATAACTCCTTCATATATAAGGAATCACCATGCATAAGCAATTGGTGAAGAAGAAAAGAAAAGAAGATCAAAACCCTAAAACCATGCTTCAATTCAAGGTTGAAGATGATCTTATCCTTATCTTAGGGTCAAGTATGAGCTCCTACTTGCTCCTTAACACCTTTCCACGATACACTAGTGTCCTTGCACGATATGCCAACCCTCATGCACGATATGGTACTAACTTGCACGATATGGCACTCAACACTTCACCCTATTGGCTGATATCACCTTATATGGCCAATTTCACCTACTTGGCCGATATGGTCTTGCCATGGGCGATATCCCAAGGCCCATGCACGATACCACAGCCTCCCTTCACGATATGGGAGCTCTATGCACGATACCTTAGGGTAGGAGGGTGGTAAGGGTCACAAAATTTCACCAAGGGGTGAAACTAGGGGTATATATACTTGTTGCACATGATGGAAGGTAAAAATGAGGTGTCATTATTTTTAACTAGTAGGTGCCACGTGTCATGTATGGGTGACACGTGTACATGCATGCATCAACATTTATCTTGACATTAAAAAAGGTTGAGGATCATCTATAGATGCAAATTCGTCCATTGCTTATCCATTTGGATAAGTCATCTAGGTTTAATCACTATTTTAAGTCAAACCGATACACTTTTTCTAAGGAAACTTGTTGTCCGTCACACATCACCTCCTTTAGGTGATTTTCATGATATGGACTTTGACAAGAGTTCACAAAATGATATGGGACACCTCTTTGGGCTCCATGGCCGATAGGCACTCGTATATAAGCTTTTCAACTTGATACAACTCAAGTTAAGCTTTGAAATTCAACCCTTTTCTTGGTCATTTCTTCACCAAGATTATCATCATTCATAATAGAATCAAACATGGTATATAATTCATTATCTCTCCTATAAATGATACATAGAGGAAGTAGGAACACTATAGAGGTGGTAATTTGCATAACAACCCCACATTTGGGTAAATTACAATTTGTACCAAAATTGGTGCACAATGCTCCAGCATTGTTCAAACAAGTTCAAACTTAGAATTTAGGCTTTCCACAAGCCACCACCTTGCATCATTCTATCTCTTATGATGAAAAAACATATACAGCACATTCAACATGTGACATATTGCAATATAACCCCTCAACTTGGGTAAGTTGCACTTTGGTCCAAAACAAAGGAATATTGCTCAAACAACATTCAATCAGGACCAAACTTGAAACATAAGTGTGTCACATAATGACAAAAATCCTTAGAGGATTATATTAGAGTTCTAAGAAACTTTATTAGCCAAAACAAATAGGGTTACCTCATAACCTAGGTCAGGGTTGTTACAACAGCTATCAATCCCGACAGTCCCGGTGAGACCAGGAGCTGCACAGACACTGTCCAAGACCGGAGGTGAATACCGTGCAAGCCGTGAGGTAACGTCGCCGAGCAAGCCTCGGGACAAGGTACTCCTCTACAAACCATCCTTCTTACTGTATAGATGTTGACGTGATTCCTTAATTCTGGGTTCGGGAGAAGAAATTTTTTGTTTCCGCTGCCTTCTCTGTCTCCCCTAAAACCCAACAGTGGTATCAGAGCCACGTCAACTTCTCTATACTTTAGGATTATCGATATGATCAATTTTGGTTTGTCGCCTTTATTTATTGCATACGATGTGAATAAAATTGGCTTTATGCATGTCCAATCTTAAATCCACAAATCCCAATATACATATATGATATGTAATTATAAATGCACTCGATACGTGCCGCCCTTAAACGAGTTTTGTGGTGGATGTATAGCATGGTTATGGCCAATAAACCCTATGTATGTGTGGTTGGTTGAATGTCGTTGCTTGCATCTCGGTCTGCACACTGATTCCCTATTCCTGATGTAACTCCAGATAACTCAAGATTTCTTTCCTACCTTTGCTCCCCCCGAATGTAACTCGGGGTTTCCCTATTCAAATGTAAAATAGGATAGATCTTTTATTTCCTGTTATGTCAAAGAACGGCGGACCACCTAACGACGATTGAGACGATTGGTTCAAAGCATGAACCAATTGGTTGGCATTCCAGATGACCTGTTCGAGGAGCGAGACGAGCGGGTGGCGACCTGAGGAGATGCACGGTGACCAGGCGAACCGGTCGGTTGGAGGAGCCAATCGATCGGCTGGTGGCACCCAGACGACCGGCCAAGGTGAGCATGTCATTCATGTGATGAGTTGATCAACTCAGATGGCTATAACACTTCATCATGGATAGGTTGCATGTGATGTAGACCTAGATGACTCTGATTCCTCTTGGCTCAAGGAATCACATTAGGATGGCCATAATCATCGCTTTTATAATTTCACATATTTTTGTGGGATATAGCATGTATATGATACGCACTATGTATTGTGGTGATTGGATATGTATATGTAATTATAAAAACCAAATCCCTCATCTAAATATTAAGTCTTTCATGCCTTCCATTAGCGGCACACATGAAAAACTTGATCGACCAAGAGTAGGTTATGCCAAAGAGTGGTGCGCCGTCTATCTCGTGGAAGTGTGAAGGGTAAGTGTAAGGACCCTGGCCTGCGTTTAGGGTTTACCCTGTTTTTTTTGCTTAACCTTGGTGGTTTGATGCTTGCTGATCACCTTTGAGTGGTGATTAGGGTTGTTGTTGTGCTTTGTTGAGAGTTCGAGGGGCTACTTGCAAATAACCCAAGTCTAGGGTATTGTGTGCAAGTTTTCCATCTTGTGAGATGTTTTCCCCTCTTTGCTTCCTCTAGGGTTGAGAGGAAGACTTGGGCTTGTTGTTTGAGTTTCTTGGGCCTTGCTTAAGCTTGTTTGGGCTTGCTTGAGCCTTGTGTCGGCCAAGACCAACTTGTGTCGTCCAAGGAAGAGTGTGTGTCGACCTAGAGGTGGTGTGTCGACCTGGAGTAGTGTGTGTCACCCAAAGGAGCTTCTAGTTGTGTCGCCCATGTTGCTTGGTCCAACCTTGACCATGTTTGGTGGACACTTGGTGCATGTCTTGGACAAGTGTCTCTTGGTGTGCTAGTGTGTTGGCTTGAACCCTAGGACAAGTGTCCCTTGGGTAGACGACACTTAGCATGGATCTACCTTGGTTTCTCCTCCCCTTCTTTCTATATAGGTAGCTCTTTCCCTTGCCTTAGCTTCCTTTGCTCTTTTGGTCTCTCCTCCACCTTGAGTACACGCCACTCCTCCCTCTCTTGCTTGTGTCAACCGAGACACTCTCCTGGAGTTGCAGTGGTGGCCGATACCCTCTCTTGGATCAGCTTTGGTGGACGATACCCCTTGGAGCTTGGAGTGCTTCTTCTTCCTTGGAGCTTGGAGCTTAAGGCGGGTTGCATAAATTCTAACCCTAACTTCTTTACCTCTTGTTCTTGTTCTTGTTCATAGATTAGTAGCTTAGAATTGTACCTTTCTTGAGTTTCCTTTGGTGGCCGATATCCCCTTAAGGTTTAGGGTTTCTAGTGTGCCTTGTGATCTAGGGTTTGTGCTCCTTTGAGTTGGAGGTTGATGGTGACCTAGGGTTGGGCGATATCCCTTCTTTGTTGGTGGGTTGTACGATATCCTTTTGAGTTGGATGACATGGCACCTTTGTCTTTGAGTTGGACGATACGGTGTTCCCTTTGATGGACTATATGTATGCCTTTGGTGGACGACATGATGTGTTCTTGAGGTTGGCCAATACTCTTGCCCATGTGTTGGGCGATAGGGTGAGCTAGGGTCATGTTGGCCGATATGATGGTGACCCTTGTTGAACGACATGGTCCTTG
Source organism: Alisma plantago-aquatica (assembly GCA_963693085.1). Lineage (NCBI taxonomy): Eukaryota > Viridiplantae > Streptophyta > Magnoliopsida > Alismatales > Alismataceae > Alisma > Alisma plantago-aquatica. The sequence goes on from OY856409.1 coordinate 918,340,411, forward strand.
TGATAAGCAATCCCTTTGTTCTTGGTGTTGGGCGACATGGTGAGTGCTCTTATGTTGGGCGATAGGTCAAGCTAGTGAGGAGTTGGCCGATATGGTTGATTTGGCCGATATGGTTTATTTGGCCGATATGGTTGAGTTGGTTGTTGGATGTTGTTGGGCGATACATCTTGAGGTGTTGGCCGATATAGCCTTGTCAAGCTTGATGGTTGTTGGTGTCGGACGACATGGCCATGTGTGGCTTGTTTCCTTGTCTTGAATGATAGACCATGCATGTTGGCCGATAGCCATGTTGACCAATAGGCCATGCATGCCATGGTGGCCGATAACCATGCTGGCCGACACCCATGATGACCGATAGCCAAGGTGGGCGACAACCTAGGGTTGGGTATGTGTCGGCCGACATGCCTTGATAGGTTTTAGTGAGGGCGGTGATGAGTTATGGTGAGAGTCTTGTAATCATATAGTAACGGTCCTTTGTGATGTGGAAGTGATTAGTTATGCACCAATAAACAATGGTGGTGTCTTGTTAGTGATAACAACAATGAATATGATGCCTTGCAAACAATAATAATGCTAATGATAGTAACAATGATGATAATGGTAGTTGCATGATGATAATGATAGTAATAATACTGATCATAATGATGATAATGGTAGTATGGATGATAATGAGGAAGGTCATGGTAATAAGATGCATGATGTGATCCTTATGTTTATTTGTTAATAATAAAGAGGACGATAGTAATAATGTTGAATAATAATAATGATAATAATGATGATAGTGACATAATGGTAGTGGTAACAATAGTACTTGTTCTGTATGTTTGAACATCTTGATTATTCATATAGTTCTGAGATAAGGATAAGTATAGATATGGCTTGTTGATGATGTACTGTATACACTTGATCAGCAAATAGTGTAAGAATGATAAGTAGAAGTATCTTGAATAGCATTTCATGATGGTAGCATATTCCTTATGATTGAATCTACGATTATTGTGTACTCTAACCATGCAGGTGATGATTAGCCTTGAAAAGGGCTATGAGACACATGTGATGAGTAACATCACTTGGTAATTACTTTGGTTAATAAAATGATATGTATAATGTGTTAAGTTCCACGATGATGATGTGAGCATTGAGAGGCATTGACAGTACATGATGAGGGATTGAGATACCATGGTATATGTTGATCCTCGAGATGGATCTGGATGGTTGGCAAGAGGCCAAGTGGTAACATGTGATGTTGGATCCTTGTGATGGATCAGGTTGATGTGATTAAATAATAATATAATGTTGTTTACTTTCCGTTATATCTTGCATGTTATACAACTTGGTTGAATCTTGCAATCCATCTAAAAGATACCAATTAATCACAGTGAAATATATCATGTAGTTTGCCCTGGCCATAGATCCATCATCATTAGGACTTGGTGATGGTGAAACAGGTTCTCCTATGGGTTAACCTGGAAGCGCATATTGTTGAATATGTGTAGGTTGCTCCTAGCCTGAAAATGAGGAGGTAAGAGTGTAACTTTGGTTACAGACTCAAATACGTATGAAGAGCATGGTGAACAGGCACATGGCTCAGGATATGTGATGTGAGGAGCATGAATGCGTTCATGGCTCAGAGCATGGTGAACAGGCCCATGGCTCAGTTTTACTAGCGCCGAGACCTGTACCAAGGCGGGTAGAGTGAGGGTAGCCTATGGAGCTGACCCTGTGGCTTAGACCACTTCAGCATGTGACTGCGGTCCTGCTTGTGTTGTACTCATATACTGACCATGAGGTGGGAGGTTGTGGAGTCCGACTCTTCCATTGACCTTGTATGGCACCGGCTTGGGTTTCGTAACCGAAGGTTGGATTTGAATGGTACAATCCAAATCCTCAGGGCATAACAATATGTAATACAGCCGTTTAGTATTTACTGCTTAAGATAAACACATAACATTGGTTGAGGCTTTGTTTGTGTAATATCTTTGTTATATCTGCAGGATGTGACAATATGTCTTATCTTGATAAGCAGGTTATGTGACATTATATCTTGTTCTGATAATCATGTTACATAGGGATACATCTTATCTTGCTAATCATATTCCTTGAGATATATCTGGTTATATGCTTTTGTATAGCTGGTAAGCTTGTCTGTAAGAATAGCGTTGCTTTATATAAACTACTCATGTTGTATCTGATAAATAGTTATCTACTGTTATAGTTTATCTTGCTGAGGTTCTGTAGTTGTGGTGGGGAGTTATGTTTCTCGCTGGGACAATTGTTCAATTGTCTCACCCCGCTGGTTTAACCCCTTTTTAGGTGGTCGAGGTAGGCGTGGTCGTGGTCATGGTGTTGCGGCCGAGTAGCTTGACGAGCAGTAGAAGGCAAGCGATGAACATGCTGCTGTTTTGGATGTTTTGTAGTAGAGTCTAGAGTCATCCCTGTACTCTCAGGTCCTTGGCAGTGTTTTGACGATGTTTTACGATGAACGATTGATGACGTTTGTATACCCTACTGTTGGCCGGATGCGGGCCTTTATGTATATGAACATGTGGTGAACTCATGTGATGGATGAGCAGCTGTTTCTGTAAGTTGTAGACACGTATCAGAACTCGTGTATATATATATATATATATATATATATATATATATATATATATATATATATATATATATATATATATATATATATATATATATATATATATATATATATATATATGACATGTTTCTGTGCAGGATGAGGACTGGAAAGTAATAGTTTCACAGTTTATCTATTTTTCGCAATCAGTTTTAATTAACCCGTGTTTTCATAATCTGTGGTTATGGTGTTTTCCGCACGTTTTCGCGTAACACCTCATTATCTGTATGATAATGGGATGTGTTGCCACAGTAAGCATGTAGGTTCTACCAAAGCAGGGTGCATGTTTACCGTGTCGGCTTTTGGGTTTGACTTAACTAGTGATTCTTAGAGCATCTAAGCCCAGAGGAACATAATGTTCATGGCAAGGTGTTGCACATGTTCATTCATCAAGAGTTGCATATGATGCAATTGGCATGATAGCCTACCTAAATAGTCAAGATTGTGGGCGATCAGCCAAAGCTGACTCATGACTTGATGAAATATGGATCTTGACCCACTAGAAGATTGTACGCTACAATCTTCTGAATTGATGGTGAGGGCTATCAATTTGAACTAAAATAGTGGGAGCGATAATTAATTAAAGTCCTAATTATATCATCAACCTTTTCAAATCAATCAAATAAGTCAAAATTGAGTTTTGGACTAAATTGAATATATTTCCATTTGTAGTTCAAATGACAACAAACAACAATCACTTTTTGTTGTGATCGGTCCTTGAGAAGGACAAGTTGAATGGGACTAACTTCCATGACTGGTTTAGGACATTGAGAATTGTTCTCACTCAAGAGCAAAAGCTCTATGTCCTGGATACTCCAGTTCCAGAGGAACCTACTCCTACCGCACCAAAGGCAGAAAGGGATGCTTATAAGAAGCATTCTGATGATGACATTGATGCAAAATGCTTGATGTTGTGCTCCATGAACCATGAGTTGTAGAGACAACATGAGAACATGGGTGTCATTGAGATGATTCAGCATCTCAAGAACATGTATGAAGATCAAGCACGACAAGAGAGATATGATGTCTCTAGGGTGTTGTTCAAGTGTGTCATGACAGAAGGAGATCCAGTTGGTCCTCACACGCTCAAGATGATTGGGTATGTGGAGAACCTAACGAGACTGGGATTTCCTCTGAGCCAAGAGTTGGCTTTTGATGTGATACTGCAATCATTTCCAGAATCCTACAGTCAGTTTTTGATGAACTACAACATGAACAACTTTGACAAGCCGTTGACAGAGTTATTGGGAATGTTGAGGACAGTCGAGACACAGATGAAGAAGGACAAGCCTAAGTCTATGATGATGATCAGTAACAAGAAAAGCAAGTCCAAACGCAAGGGCAAGGGCAAGGCTAAGAAAGGTTATGATACTAGCCAGCCACCCAAGGCGTCTTCAGCTCTCAAGGCCAAAGGAGGCGTGACCAAGAGATACAATTAACACCATTGTCAAAAGCCAAGACATTGGAAAAGGAATTGTCCACTCTATCTGGAAGAACTAAAGAAGAAGGAGGCGACAGACGTCTCCACTTGAAGGTGTCATGAAATAAACGTGTAACACTTTTTGAGGTATATGATACCAATATATAAAGTGTAAAGCACCCAATAAATGGGGCAAATGTTGCCGTCATAGATAGGAGTACTTTAGTTTTATTTCAGCCTTGAAGGCATGTAATAGAGTTATGAACTGCTATTTCATATTTTCCAATGGATAGAAACACATTATTTTTGCATATTGTATGACAATGATAGCAATTAATAAAGTTGATGTTTTAATCTATGTGGCAATGCCTTGTTTATCTTGTGGTACTTGGTATGCATAAGATAAAATGATACCTAAAGGTTATTGATAACTCAAACAATCAAATTAGCATAAATAATGAGAAGTTCATTTCTAGTTTCCATATGATGGATAAGCTAGATTCTTTTGGTTAGAGAACCAGTAAGAGACATGAATCTCCTAAACATGATTAATCAATCTTCACTAGTGGTAGTTGGAGAATGATTATCCTATTAGGTGTAATACATGTGATGTATTTACATACCAATTAGAGTTAAATCTAATACTTCAAATGGTGTTTAGAGAAATACCAATATGAATATCTTGAAGTGTTCAAGAATATCATAGATGAAGTACAAATTTGGTAAAGTGTTAATTCTTGATGAGATCAATGAATGAGATACTTAAACCAAATGTTTGAGAACCTTATGAGTGATCATGATAGTGTATCATAGTGAACTCGTGATTAAGGCATGGTGATGTCTAAATCAACAAGGAGTCATACTTAAGGAGTTAGAGGATGATTATCAAATAACTAATTTCTTCTTAAAAGAATACCCAACACTAATAAAGGACATTAAGAATCACAAGGAGTTGTGAGTTCTTATATCCTTGATAGATACATCTCGATTATCTATGTGATGAGTTGGTCATGTGATGAGTCAACTATCCAGATGAATATGAGGAACCAGATTTTGAGTTATGGTTTATGATCATTACATCCTAAATGACTTCCATGTGAACCATAAGGTATGACCTTGATGGTAGAACCCATTGGGATGAAATCCATAAGTGCGAATGAGTCTTAAGAGTTAAGACACATGGATAACATTTTGAGAAGGATGATGCTTATTGATTGCAACTTAATGACTAAGAGATTTGGCATACAGATACGAAAACCGCATTCCTATGAGGAATAAAACAAGGATGTGTACGTGATACAACCTATAAGGTTTATGAATCCATTAATGCAAATGAAGTCTATAAGTTACAATGGACTAATCAATATGATTGATTGAGTACAAGCAACTCAGAACTATGATCTTTACTTTGATAATATAGTCAAAGGGTTTGACTGATATGTCAAAGATAAAGAAGGGATCTATGATTTAGTGGGAGCGTATTCACATTCCACATGTTGATGTGAAATGGAAATGTTCTGGAATGGAAATCCAAAGTGGAAATTATCTTTAGGGAAGATAGAGATGTTTCCTATGAGATAGGAATAGAGATCTATAGAGATAGTTCTAGAAAACCTCTTGACCTGAAAAAAGAAAGCATATATTGGCAATCTATACTGAAAGGTTCAGTATACACATATTTAGTGGGAGAAAACTTATCCATGTTACATGGAGTTAGTATCCCAAGGCCAAGTGTCCAATTCTTATGAAGAATGGAAACACTGAGAATAGATAAGGATATGTCATGTATGTAAACATCCCATCATCTTGCATGTATGAACATGGCAAGAACAAAACACATTTATCATCTTGTATGTAGGACATGACAATATGATATGCTCATCATGATAACTCGTATGTGGGACATGAGGAGTGGATGTATGTCTAGTTCCAGTAAGGGTTACTGGAATACCATGAGAACTTGATAAGTATTTTAGAAGTACTAGTTCTATGGAAATAAGGAAGGGTTCACTGTAAAGAGTTACACTGATGCAAACTTCTGAAAAGGATAGAGAATTAATCGCAATATATATATGGGATATATAAAAAGTGAATGTTTGTTGATAAATGGAAATGTTCCAATAAAGCCATCTAAAAGGAAAGGCCGAGTAACTGTGTGTTAGAGAACAACAGTGGATACTATATAGATCTGGAAGTTCATGAGATGAACTTATAGTTATTCTGGTCATTGATGACAAGTTAAGAGTGCTTAGTCATGCAATGTGGCTAAAGGTTAGCAAAGGAATACTAGATCGCATATTACGGCAACTCCATCTCATACGTGTGGCGTACAATGAAGAGATGAGAGACATGCAATTAATACCGACTATGGCAAGGTGTTGCCATAACTCACTATGTTAGCACTAGAGCACGGTAACATGTGGGACATGTTTGAAGATCACTATGAATATGATTCAAGGGTGATTGGCTCACAGTGCAAGTGGGAGTCTGTTGGTATATATGCCCTGAGAGCAAATCATGGGATGATTGGTGGGATACATTAAGATTGATCTGATCAACATCAAAGGCAAGCTTCCAATTCTTTCTGGTTCAGTCATATGAGATAATGATAGAATAGATTGAATGTCTAGAGAATGATAGTACTCAATGATGTATGCTTTCAGGTTGAGGACCTGAACAATGAGATCATACAGATGCTAAGAGTTTGTACATTCTTATTATGTCCCTAGTCAGATGTCATTGTGGAAGGTAGATAGACAACAATGACACACAAGACTAGATTGTGGTGTTGGTTGATGACAGAATCTCATTAGTCATGATGTGGAGATATCAAACCAAACAAATAGGTACTTGTTAGAGAACAAGTGTACCAGACAGACCCACCGTGAGTTTGACACATGGAACCATGACATGGTAGTCACAGTCAGTTCTCACAGTGATGGTGGTGAGTGTGATTCTTTGACATGAAATCACTACACTCAACACATGTCATTGGGTACACTTTGACATCATCAAACGCAGTCCTGAAACATGGGTTGTTATAAAGGTGATGATTGGGTGGCTTTGACACATGGGGCTTTTGAGGGGTGAGTGATAGATATGGGATTTTTCCCTCCTGAGGGAGTTTGATATCCATGGCCACTTGATGAGTAGGATTGAGATAGGCATGCACGCATGTATGAATCAGCATGTGATATTGATGTCATACATATCTCCTCCAATCTACTCTGAGATCAAGAAAGTGAATGAACATTGACAGGATGACTGTTCCATGCCTCGAGTTCATTTGGGATATCAGTGACAAAGGAATTATACATTCACTGTAACACCATTCACAGATTGTAGTATTGAAAGTTGTTCTCCAACTTTCTATTTCACTTGGGTAGCACTGATGTGTGACTAGGCACCGCTCTTTGCTTGTGAAGTCATAAGTGTTATGGACTTTCACTGCCAACGTGAAATGGACCTGTAGGGTCACACACATAGGATTTAACCTGGAAGAGGAGTTTATCCACAAATGATGTTTAGATTGATTACTAAAGGAGTTTAGTATTTCAATTAAATACTCATTTGATTGATAGCTCGAAATCATAGTGTTCAAGGTGTTGGACCAATTGATTAGAGTATCAGATTGATTGAAACTGCAATTGACTAATTTGCACAGTCTGCTACCCCAACTGATCGGTTCATGGGGATGAACCAATTGGCTCAGGTTGGTGAACCGATCGGCTCATGTGATGAACCGATTGGCTCAAGACAGGCTGAGATGACCGGTTCAAGGGTTGAACCAATTGGCTCAACTGGTCTAACCGAGATCATTAGGAAAGTCAGAAGACTATTTTGTAAATACAATTTGTTTCACTTGTACAAATTTGATTTGGACAAGGATTAATATTTGATTAATCGGAAACAAATATGGAAGTCAATTTGAGTTGGATCAGGACCACGAACCGCTCAGCTCAGGCATGAACCGATCAGATCAGGTCCCAAATGATCAGCTCAGGGCCTGAAACGATCGTTTCAGGGTGTGAAACGATCGGTTCAGCTGGCACAGTTGGTTGTTTTGTGGAAAATCTCGAATCCTTCTACTCTTGCTTTAATCCCACATTGCCCGGGATAGAGAACCCTTTCCCATTACCCTCCTATATATAGGGGTACTGGGGGCTTCTCAGGAACAACAACAACTCAGAACACCAGTTGCTATGTAAAGTTGTCGTTCTCTCTGGTTTTGGTAACCGAGAGAGCCCGAGCAAGTACTACCCGATAAGGGAGGCACAACAAGGGGAAGACAATTGTAGAAAAGCAATTGGTTGTAAGAGTGTGTGTTGGTGACTAGTACACCAACATGAGGGTGTGAATCCTTTTGATTCCTTGTAGGACAAGGAGATTGGAGTTCCAGGTGGTCCGTGTGGACTACTTCAGAGGCGGGAGACTTCTGTCGCTCGGAGGACAGCTATCAATCCCGACAGTCCCGGTGAGACCAGGAGCTGCACAGACACTGTCTAAGACTGGAGGTGAAGACCGTGCAAGCCGTGAGGTAACGTCGCCGAGCAAGCCTCGGGACAAGGTATGCCTCTACAAACCATCCTTCCTACTATATAGACGTTGACACGATTCCTTTATTCTGGGTTTGGGAGAAGAATTTTTTTGTTTCTGTTGTCTTCTCTGTCTCCCCTAAAACCCAACATGTACCACATGTTAGTACGATCTAACCCCCGTATACTGGACACTGCCAGGGTTAGGTCGTTTCACCCCTAAGGTGCATACCTCACATAGGGGTTCTACGGTGTCAGGGCCCTCAAGTCTATTATTTTAATATTCTTGGAAAGCTCTTACTATATTTTATCTCTCTTTCTTACTTATCCTTGACTCTGGTATCTCTATGTACCACTTCTATTTAATTGAAGTTTACACTATGACATGTGTATTATTTCTAACTTGGTAGTGCAATATATTCAAAATATTTTTAATTTACTGATAAATCAACATTATCATACTTCCAGGAAGACTAACATTCTTAATAAATTAAATACATGTCAACTTGGCACATATACACTGAAATCATGTAATTTGATCTCTTTTTTTTACATATGCAATTTGATCTCTTAATGCACTAATAAGAGTAAATTACTCGACATATGAGAAATCGTCAGTAACATCTATAAATTATCTAAAATTCCTCGAAAAATGTACACATTAACCCTAGTCCTGGTTTGTGCATCACAAAACTCAATTAAAGATTAATTTACTTGTCATGGCAAGATTCAACATATAAACATACGCAGTAACCCAAATCTTGAACTATGCATCACACAACTTAATTAAGTTTATAATTACTCATCATGTCACGAATTATTAATATTAATTGAAATTTCAAATGATTTCTTGAGTTGAACATCTCATCACTCAAATAAGAGTTAAATCATTATCATGGCATGAATTATTATTAATAATCAGGAATTCCTAATAATATCTTCGAGAAGCGTGTCGATTTGAGTAAATATTAAATCATTCACATTAAATGTGACCTAGAGCGTGCATCTAGGTTTTCTTTGAATATTTTTGACATCATTGTCATTTCTTTGTAATTGTGCATCATTTAATTTATTAAAATCGTACAGTCTGGGTTTATACCCAAACTTTCCAATTTCTAGTTGTGCACTACTATTTTTGACATTTAATTGAGTAAATTAGGTTTCGATAAATCATAAAATTTTTCTAAATCACATCACACATATCAGTCAACTAATTGGCATCGAGCAAGCGTTAATAATTAAAATGTGAAATTTAATAATCGAGTGGCGCCAACTCTTCTAGGCACAACATCTGCGTTTAAAATTGATTTAAACTAAAACATTCAGTTATTCGAGTCAATTCGTGCGATCGGGAGTGAAATTCTACTCATTGCGATTTAAAACGTCCAAATTCGAATGGGAACACGTCCATACGCCTATTTTTGGGCATCAGTAGGTCATCTTTAACCTCCGTACAGCCCTGGTTTCAAATGTGCACATCACACAGTCCCATGTTTTGAGCGTCACTTAACGTTGCTTTGAACTTGGACCTCAAGGATGGGCTCTAAGCTTCATTCCTCGATGCTTCCTTGCACCCAATGTGGCTAATCAGCCAAAAATGTAGTAGCTACTGCTTGGGCAAGGTGGGGCACCGCCCAGTAGATTTGGGCACAACAGGTGAAGCTAGGGTGAAGAGGTGGTTAGTGGCATCGTCGTGGATGCTTGAGGGTGCTACAGAGCCATCCCTATCCTTCCTTTAGCTGCTGGCCGCGTGCTGGTGCCACTACTGGCTAGAGCGTCAAATAGCAAGTAGAGGTGCAGGTCGGGCATGGAAGGGGTGCCGCTAGGGCAGAGGAAATAAAAGGAAAGAAGAGGAAGAAGAAGAAGAAGAAGAGGAAGAAAGAGGAGGTAGGGGTGTTGCTGATCGAATCTTTGGGAACCTAAATTGGCCACTCCTTCAACCCCTAGCAAGCTGGTCAGGCACAGCAATGGGGCGCCATTCTCTGGAAGTGTCGGTCGGTTTGGGGAAGAAAGGGATAAGGAATAAGGAAGGAAAGGGGAAATATAAGCCAAATACTGAGAAAATTGCATCTTAAGTCCAAGATTCTTTAAAATGTCATAACTCTCGCCTTGAGTGTCCGATTGAGGTGATTCGTTTTGCAAAATTTCAAGCGTGAAATTCTCTACAACCTCAAGGCAAGAAATCATGCTAATAAGACTGTAACACTAGATCAAAGAACCAATTGCATCTTGTGTACTTAATTCAACTTAATTAATTTAATTAACTTATTAATGTTGTGATTATCATACTTACTAGTTAATTTTAGTGTGGGTCATAACAACCTAGGTCGAGACAAACCACCAAAGGTCACAAGGTCAAAGCACACCAACCCTAGGAAACCCTAATCACCACTAAGGGTGACACCACTCAACCAAGGGTCAAACAAAGTTCCCCAAAGCCCCACACTCTCTCTCATGAAGCCACGAGAAAGAAGGAACACTCTAGAGGTGGAAAATTGCACATCAACCCCCTATATTGGATAAATTGCAATTTGCACCAAAACTAGAACAGAAAGCACAAACATCATCCAAACAAGCTCAAACTTGAAACTTAAGTACACTACAAACCCTAATCACATCTTAAAGATTAAAACAAGGTTCTAAGCACATAATTAAGCCTAAAAAATAGGGTTACACCAAAACTCAGGTCAAGGTCCTTACAAGCCATAAACCCCTAACAAGGATTTCACCCCCAAAATCCTAAGAGAAAAGAGAGGGGTACTTCCTCTTTATCTCTTCCTCAAGCTCCCACGTGGCTTCATCAACACCACGGTGATGCCACAGAACCTTCACCAGCACTATGTCCTTCTTCTTCAACTTCTTTACCCTTCTGTCAAGGATCAACATTGGGCCTTCAACATAGGACATATCCTCATCAAGCTCCACCTCCACAAGCACTAACATTAACTCTGTATTAGGATGACACTTTCTTAACATGATTACATGAAGCACTAGATGCAACCTGTGCAACTTAGGTGGCAACTCCAACCTAAATTAATATATTAATTAATCCCCCGTTACTGTCCATAGGGGAAGTAATAGGTAGGGATGACATGATTTGAACCCGTGACATTTTGTACCCAAAACAAACGCGCTACCAAGCTGCACTACATCCCTTTTTCCAATTATGGTATAGTTCCATTCTATAAAAGGCATGTCTTGTTTTCCACATCCTCTATATTACCGCGGCTACTGGCACAGAGTTAGCCGATGCTTATTCCTCAGATATCGTCATTGCTTCTTCTCTGAGAAAAGAAGTTCAGGACCCGTGGGCCTTCTAACTCCACGCGGCATTGCTCCGTCAGGATTTTGTCCATTGCAGAAAATTCCCCACTATTGCCTCCCATAGGAGTCTGGGCCGTGTCTCAGTCCCAGTGTGGATGATCATCCTCTCGAACTAACTACAGGCCACCTTCCCAACACTCCCATAAACCTAGGAGCCAACTTACCCTTCTTCACAAACCTCAGAACACCCTTTCAAGGAGAGATCTTGAGGTATACCATGTCTCCCACTTGGAACTCCAAGGGTCTATGATAGTTATCTGCATACGACTTCTATCTATCATGTGTTGCCTTCAACTGTTGTTGAATCACTTTGATCTTTTCTGTCATTTGTTGCACAAGCTTGGGACCAAAAAGTGGGTATTCTCCTATCTCATACCAGCACAACGGAGACCTACAACGTCTCTCATACAACACCTCATAAGGTGCCATGTCAATTCTTCATTGATAACTGTTGTTGTAGGCTAATTCTATCAAACTGAGGTGTATGTCCTAACTGCCCAAAAACTAAAGAACACAAGCTCTCAATAGATCCTCCAAGGTCTAAATGGTCCTTTTAGAGTGACCATATATCTGTGGGTGAAAGGTAGTGTTGAACCTCAACTGCGTACCCAAAGCTATGTGCAGTCACTCCCAAAAGCGACTTGTAAATTGAGGACCTCTATCAGACACGATAGTTGTTGGAACACCATGAAAACACACTATCACATCAACATAGATCTGGGTAATCTTCTCAACTATATACATTGTCTTCATGGGAAGAAAATGCATTGACTCAGTCAACCTGTCAACAATCACCCAGATGGAATCATGACCTTTAGTTGTCCTAGGTAGACCAATCACAAAGTCCATAACCATAAGATCCCACTTCCACTGTGGTATAGGCAATAGTTGCAATGTCCCTACAGGCTTTTGATGCTCGATGTAGACCTACTGACACACACACATCTTACAACGAACTCAGCCACGCCCTTCTTCAATCCAGGCCACCAATACATATATTTTATATTATGATACATCTTGGTGCTACTTGGGTGCATGGCATACATGGATGAGTGAGACTCTTCCATCACCATCTTTCTTAGGTCATTAGCATCAAGAACCACAATTCTACCATGGTAACAAACTATCCCATCACCTGACTCATGGAAGCCATCACACTTCTCGCTACCAAACTCTGATCTAATCTATTGTATCATGGTATCAACTTGTTGTGCCTCTCTGATTTGCTGTCTCAGAGTGGGCTTCACCTGTAATTCTGCTAACAATCCTGCTAGCAAGGAAACTTCTAGCTTAACATTCATCTGATGTAGGGAGATCAACATGTCTCACTTGTGGCACATCAAATAACTCAACTGGACTCTATCCATAGGCAAAGATGAAGACTTCCTACTGAACATATCTACCACAACATTTGTCTTTCCTGGATGATAATCAATTATGCAGTCATAATCCTTGATTAACTTCATCCAGCATCGTTGCCTCATATTCAAATCATGTAGTGAAAAGATGTACTTCAGGTTCTTATGGTCTGTGAAGATCGGACACTTCTCTCCATAAAGGTAGTCCCTCTAGATCTTCAAAGCATGGACTACGCCAGCTAACTCCATGTCATGGGTTGGGTAATTCTCCTTGTGTTTGTTAAGATGTCGAGAAGCAAAAGAAACCACTTGCTTGTCCTGCACCAACACACAACCCAAGCCATTCCTAGACGCATCACAAAATACTATGTATCATTTCCTTATTCAGGCAAGACCAGAACCAGTGTACTTGTCAACTTCTCCTTCAATGTATGAAAAGCACGCTGACATCTGTCATCCCAGACAAACGAAACATCCTTCCTTATCAACTCTGTTAGGGGCAAATCAATAGCACTGAAGCCCTTGATGAACCTCCTATAATAGCCTATCAAACCTAGAAAACTATGCACTTCTATCGGCATCTTTGGCTGCTCCCACTCTATCAATGACTCAACTTTCTTAGGATCCACACAAAATCCCTTGGTAGATATAACATGCCCCAAATAATCTACCTCCTTTAACCAGAACTCGCACTTGCTGAACTTGGCATAAAGCTGATAATGCCTCAGCACAGTCAATGCTTGACAAAGATGTTGTTCATGCTGCTGATTGTCATGAGTGTTTCAAGATGTCATCAATGAAGACCACCACAAACTGATCAAGGAATGGCCAAAAAACTCTATTCATCAAGTCCATGAATGTTGTCAGTGCATTGGTAAGCCCGAATGGCATAACCACGAACTCGTGGTGACATACCTCATCCCAAAAGCTGACTTAGGTATGTCATCCTCCTTGATCCTCAACTAGTGATATTCTGACCTCATGTCTATCTTTGAGAACATTGTTGTGCCACGCAACTGATCAAACAAATCATCTATCCTTGGCAAGGGGTATTGTTCTTTATCGTCACCTTGTTCAACTACCCGTAGTCTATGCACAACCTCATAGACCCATCCTTCTTCTTTACAAACAGTACTGGAGCATCCCAAGGTGACATACTTTGCCAGATGAAACCTTTGTCGGGCAGCTCTTAAAACTGTCTCTTTAACTCTGCCATCTCTGTTGGAGCCATCCTATATGGTGTATGGGCTATCGGTTGCGTGTCTGGGACTAGATTGATCTCAAAATCAATTTCTTGGGGTGGGGAACAATTGGAAACTCCTCAAGAAACACATCATCAAACTCCCTAACAACTGACACCTCTTGAATACTAGGACTCCTCACCTCAATCTCCAACACATGTGCCAAGAACGCCTCACAACCCTATCTCAACAGCTTCCTTGCCACCATCTTTGATACCAGACATGTCGGAAGAATCTTCCTATCTCCTTGGAAGATCCACTTATTATCACCATCTATAAATGTTGCCTGCTTGGAACTACAATCCAAGACCACTCTATACTTCTCCAAGGTATCCATTCCAAGGATCACATAGAATCCATGCATTTTAAGTGGTTGAGATCCACTCGAATGTTTTTCCCTAAAACAGAAATGACACGGGAAGGACACACCTCCGACAACACTGCAGAACCAACTAACAGGGTTTCTGTAAGGCCCCTAAACTTGCTTAATGAGTTGAATAAGCTTAATTATCATAATTGAATTCTTATAACCCTAATATAACCTTTTTATATGCTTTGAAATCATAATACAAGCTTAAGTATCAAATTTGGTCCAATTTGGACACTGTTTAAGCAAGTTATGCAATTTTATGCACATTTTGGACTTTTATACAATTTACCCAATTGAGAGGTTTTCTTTGCAATTTATCACTTGCATTATATTCCTTGGATATTCTCTCAGCATTCTTGAGATTTTTGAGCCATGGGGTGCCTATTTAAACCTTGGTTTGAAGGTGTTTTCTCCAAGGGTATTTTAGAGTTTACCCCTTCAAGGATGAGCTACCTTTAGTAGCTATCAACTAATTAATTATTTGATTGGCTGGGAAATTTGACAAAGGAAAGCTAAGAAGGTCTATACATATGGCGGGGGATCTTCTTGTGTGTGTTCTTGTATATTATTAATAAATTAAGGCCAGGGACACTTGGATAGATACTAGAACTTCAACCTTTTCTTTTCTTTTATATTAAAGTTTCATATACTTATCCCTAAGCACCAAAATGAGCCATTTTCTCTCCACCACTTCCCTTCTTCTACAAACCTCATCCTCCCTCTGTGTTTCTGTGAATTTCCTTTCCAAGGAAGAAGAAAGAGGGGACCTTCTTGGAAAAAGAATCTAGGGTTGCAATTGACTTCCTTTTAGGGTTTAAAAAGCTTCCTTATAGTGATCTTCACCTAAAAGAGTAAGAATCCCCTTCTTTCCTCCGTTTATTTCTTTGTAATACTTCCTCCTACCTTTCTCCAGGTCTGAACCTTGCTGTTCTATGGTATAAATTGATCTAAAGCTTTAAAACCCTACCTTTCTTGCTCATTATGCTTAGGGATTGCTCATTTGATGAAGAAATGTGCTAGATGGACGAGTTCATAGCTTATGCTTGGATTTTCTACCCTACCTGCTCCAGTTTTCTTCTATTTGGGATTTTGTCTTCTCATTATAGGCAAGTTTTATAACTTGATCCACATTTATTGCTTACGATAAGCTTGCTAGCTCATGTTCTTGCTTGAAAATGATGATTCATGCACTAAAAAGCTATGCTTGACTTGGATTTCGATTTTTATAATGTTCCCTATTCTAATTTCAGTTATAGATGAACCTATGATCATTTGTATGTTATTCCTAAGGTATAATATGACTTGGATCATGTTTGTTTGACAACCTATGGTGCTAAGCACCTATCAACCAATGGTCAATTTTAGGGTTTTAAGCTAATTTCTTCTATAAACCTATGACCAAATGATGGTACCATTGTAACGACCATATGGTGTTGTCTTCATGACAACTGATGGTAGGGTTCAAAGGTTTTATATTGATGGTGAGAACCTATGGTCACCCCCTTAGGTCAGGTTTTGGATCAATTAGAAGTTTAATGATCCACCATTAAGTACCCTACTGATGTTATCAATCAATGATGACATTAGCTTAATATTTGATGTTGATTAATGAATATAGTGTTCATCTGACAACCTATGGTGACTTAATGGTCACTAATGATGGTGTATCAGGTCTCTACAACCTATTGTGAGTTAAGCATTGTAGTTGTAGCATCATTTAAGCCTTAGACCAATGGTTTCTTGGGTCACCTGATGCAATGGTCGGACCTATACTGTAATTGATGGTTTTAACATATGAACTTGACCCAATGGTCCAGATCTAATGTTATTCCTCTAATAAAATGGAATGATGGATAATGTAATATGTTGGTCCTAATAATGTGATTTATATGGTTTCCTTTATATGTTCAACTTAAGGAGCTTACTTGTTGACAATGGATGGCTTGTTTTAAATGAATAGTCAATTTTGGGTTTTACCCTACTCTCAATAGAACTTTTTGTGTTGTTAATCAAGGGATGTCTAGGGTTATATGGTGACTCTTTCTAGAGCACAAATCAAGGACTTCATTGGTGGTTTATCTGAGGTGTTTACTTATGTAAACAACCAATGGTCTTACTTTTTAAACATCCAATGGTTCTGGGTGACATTGTGGTATGGTGATATGGGTTGAATGATGATGGAACAAATGGAGGGTTACCCTTAATAAGGTATTCTTTCCTATTCACTGATATGAATAGAAGGGATGATAACCATATTGTGTTGATATGTAACCCTAATTAGGTATAGCTTATTATACCTAGCTTTAATATAACTAAATGATGGTAATTGGGTATGAATAGTCCTTGAATGACTAATATAATCATGGAGTACTCTGTTACTATTGTTGAAACCCTAGTATGATATAACTTGATGGTTATACTTTGATTTATGTGTGGGTTCATACTTGACAATAGTATGGAATGTTATGGTGATGCTTCACCTTATGCATCTATGATCCAATGGGGATGTTTTGAGTTAGGGTTTGGGTATAAGTGTTGATTAGTAACATTGATATAATTTATCATGTTGAACCTAACTCTAATACAAATAGATAAATAAGAGTATTCATGTTTAACATTCTTATATATGGAATGATGGTGGAATAACCTCCTTAACATGACCATAACCTTAATGTGTTAATTGGTGGTTATCATAGACACATGGTTGATACTTTCTTATGCTAAACATGTGCATTATGAATATGATGAGGGTTAATCATATCTAGATTCCTTGCATGTTGATGTAATAAAGGAATGTTCTTAATGTTAATATAACCCTTCTATGATTGTTTATGAATATCTCCTAGCTTATTAATGCAATATTGTGCTGATATGGTGTATTATATGTAAGTGATGTTGTTGAGGCTTGTTACAAGGCATGGAAAGATAATGATGATGTTGCAGGGAATAGTATGATGGTCTTAATGACCTTTGGGCATGGTTGAGCCCTGAATGAGGTGTAATCCTCTTATGTTGATAAGGGCTCATACCCTGTGATATTGTGAAAATGATTTATATCTTGTGATAGTATGATGACTAGTGTAGCCTCATGAATGGCAAGTGAATAGTACCATGTGATGATGAGATGAGAAATTATGTTTCACACATTTTTATATCTTTTAAAGTTGTGATATTTATATGCTTGTTATAAGTGGATTAGGGTTTGTATGTCCACTTGTTTGATTCAGCCTTAATTCACCCAATTGGCATAACTAATCATGTGAAACTCTAATCATGTAGTGCCCTATTGCATAGATCCATCTGAGTGTTAGAACTTGCCAGATGGTGAAATGAGTATTCCTAAGGGAAACTCGGAGCGCATACTGATGAGTATGTGGGGTGCTTGTCATCCTGAATTCAAGTTTTTAGGGAGGATGACTGTGGTCATACCTAGCTCTCTGTTTGAGAATGGCTGTGGTCGTGTCTTAGTGATTATATATGTGATGAGATTAGAGGACAGCTATGGTTGTACCTCAGATGGCAGGGTATGCGTACCCACCTCCTTTCACTAGGGTCGTGACTTGTACCAAGGATGGACTAGGCTGTTAGCAACTTGACCTTATGTGTCGTTGTGGCAGACCCATACTGACCAAGGGTGGAGAAGATCTTAGGAGTCTGGCTCTTCCTAGATCTTGTATGGCACTGATTGCGACCAAGAGGTGGTCAGTTGGAACTTGAGTGGTATCCTAAAATTCTTCAGGGCATAATAAAAGATGTAATACAGTCGTGTAGCATATTTGTTTAGGGTTATACATGACGTTTAACATTGGATGATAACCCTTGTTTGTTATCTTTACATAGAGATGATGCTTAGTGCAATTAAGAGATAGTAGATATACTTATGTTGTGGATATGCTTAAGATTGTAGATGAGTACATACAATAGCCATGCTTATGTTGATAACTATACTGCTACTGCTGATTATAATCATGATGCTAGATATCTCATGTTGTTAGTTATGTTTAGCATGCTAGCCATGCCTTTGTAACTAGAGATGCATATACTGCTAATTATGTAAATACTCGTGCTTATGTTGATAACTTTGTTTATGATATTGATATGTTCAAACTGTTAGGCATGCTAATGTTGTTAGATATGCTTATGATGCTAGACTTATTCATGTTAATAGAGATAATATGCTACTAGACTTGCTTATGCTAGTTATGCATATTCTATTGAATCTCTTATACGGTTAATAAGGAAAATGATGATAGTCAGCTTGATGATGATAAGTTTTATCAGCTCCTTTATGTATTTTGTTAATCATCAGTGTTTTTGAGCCTATTTGATGTATATGATTAAACTACTTAAACTATGTCATTACCTAAAATGTTGAAATCAATAGGCATTTTTGGAGGTTATATCTCTTGCTGGGACATGGGTCTCATCCTTGTGGTTCGCCACATTTTTTAGGTAATCGGAAGTGACAAAAACAAACATGTGGCAGCAAAGAGGAGCTATTGCAATGAATCTTTGAGAAAGTTGATTAGATGTCTAGTGTGTCCTAGAGTCTTCCCTGTACTCTCAGGTCTGGGCAAGAAAAGTTTGTATATAGTGTTTCAAATGAATCAGAATTTTGTTAGCATTTTATGCTTATTTGTGTGACATATAAGAATATTATTCTCCTGTGTATATATGTTGTGGCTAAGGTGATAGATAAATTTGTATCAAATTCTTAGCATAGTATGGATACAAGAAAGATGTTTGGATCTTATGCAAATGTTTTTGAGCAGGTGTTGATGTTGAAATCAGTTTTAATTTACCCATATTTTTTGATATGTGATTAATTAGTGATTCATTGTGTTTAATGTTTGAAGTAATCTCATTTAGTGTAACGGGTTCTCACAGTTTCTAACAACAAACTATCCCTCTTACAACTAATAAGAAAAAGACAATTGTCAATCACTTCATGATTGATAAAAGAGTGTGTTACACCTGGGTCAACCAAAACATATATAAAGCAAGAAGAAGACAAATCAGAATGAAATAACTCCATTTGACCTGTCACTACTCATGGGTTGACTACTGCCTCCTACTGACTAATAGCGTAGAATCTAGTTGTTGCTTGTTTTTGCGCTCGTCCTCTACTTTCTTGAGTGACAATCCGACATGTGATGCTTGGCCACGTCCTTATCCTCCTACACTGTTGTTCTGCTATCTCTACAAGCCCTACTAGTTCTACCTTGGTTGCTGGGTCACCTCATCGTCTCTTACTGGACACTCCCACTTCAGATGCCCAGTCTGCCCACACTTGTGGCAGGCTTGAGTCTCAAACTATATCTTAGATGACCCCATCACTGACACTGACACGATGCTATATGCTCCAATGGGTGGAAGACTATGACCTCTACCTCTACTCAGTGACCACTAAGTCAGAGCATTGTACCTTTGCGGTGCTGGTGGTGAAGAAAACCTCTACTTTTTAAAGCCTCCTGATGACTGTCCTTGGGACTGTGCAAGCCTCTTCCTGGCACTTGCCTCCCGCTTCTCTATCACAGATCACTCTATCCTTCGAATAGACTCTACAAACATGGCAAACCTTTCTTGATTCTCCAAGACAGCCGTCAGGGTAGACAACTCAGCATTCAACCCCTTCTCAAAATGGAAAATCCTCTCATCATCTATAGCATCCATGTGAGGATAGAACCGAAGAAGATCCATAAACTTAGCCTCATATTCATTGATCGTCATGGGTCCCTATCGGATCCACTCAAACTGACTGATCTTCTCATCTAGGTAGGTTCGTGTGAAGTATTGACTGACGAACTCACATCAGAATTCCTCCCAAACTACAACCACTCTAGGTCTCTTCTCCTCTTCTATAGCCCACCAATGGCCAACACTCCCTTTCAGAAGGTACACCGCATGCTTAACATTATCCGCCTCCGTGATGTTGAGGATCTTGAAGGCTTTCTCAATCTCAATAAGCCATCGATCAGCATCTGCCAAATCAGTCATACAGCATACTCCACCGCCCCAATACAGTGAAGCCGCTCAAAGGTCTTCCCAGTACTCAAAGATTTCACATTGGGAACAGGTGCCCTAGGCTGAGGTGCGGGCATCATGTCCACCATATGTGTCATCGTAGCCTTAAACTGTCCAAAAAGAGACTAAATGGCAGGGTTTTCAATCATGGTTAGGTCAAACTGGGGACTCTCAAGCACCTGATCTTCTCATGCCTGGTTCCTTGCACCTCCTCCTGGTGCACTGACACTGCTCTCAGCAGTGTGTTCTTTATGTTCTCCAGACATCTCTAGGCTTTTCTGCTTCTTCTGCATAAGCATAAGTCACTATAAGATAGAGTAGAGGACACAAGAATGGACACAAACCCTAATCTTAGGTCCTTGTAGACTCAACAAACCTAAAGCTTTGATACCAACCAAACTATGAAGCCCCATGCCACAAACCACAAGATATCTCAAAACTAACTGTGGAAACAAAACTTAAACGAACAGGTTACCAAAAAACACTAGAAATTTAAAACCATTTTCATTAAAATCTAAAACAACAAAAAACATATGAGTCCTTTCACGGGTCAAGGTGCTTACCATGTATGCCATCAACGTGTTATAAGAAAATTGTCCCAAACATACACATACATATCCACCATGTCCATACAGAAAAGGACACACAAGCCAAACCACATATCGAAAGCATGTCTACAGAGCATATCCAAAACCATCCCAAAGACCCGAGTGTACATGGATGACTCTAGGACTCTAACAACAAAAGGACCAGCAGCAGCATTGTTGACCTTGCCGACTACTATCCTTCTTGTTGCTTCTAAACCTCTGTCGCATGATCTCTACCTCCTCATACACGTCCACCTAAAAAGGGATGCAGGAAACCCACAGGGTGAGATTCCAAATCTCAATGGGAAATATAACTCTCCACCAACACTATTATTAGCACAAATATGATAATTAAATAACTAAATTAAGTCTACAACTACAATAAGTAGGTAATAATTACTAATAAAATGAACAATTGCAATTATATTAAAGCATCTTATCATCATAAAAGGAATATGAAGAACATGTATATTCACTACCAACTATACTATACAAAAGCAAGCAAGACCTCATCCAATATTTTCATATTTGAACCTAAGAAAGTATGCCACATGGTTGATTATGTGTTTTATTATGCCCCAAGGATTTGAGTCATACCACCCAAATCCAATCAACCACTACTAAGTCAAAATTGGTGCCATACAAAGTCTATAGAAGAGCCGGAATCCACAACATCACCCCCTCGATCAGTACTAGTGAACATGTAGTAACATCACCAGTCAAACTGCTACCAACGACATATAGTCCAGTTATACAAGTCTAGCCCATCTTGGTATAGGTCACGGTGCTAGAGGAACTGAGCTACGGCCTCGTAGTCGCACTCCCACCAGGGTATGGCCCACAACCAATCATGTATCACATGCCACTAAGCTATGACCCACAGCCGCACTCCCACTAGGGTATGGCCCACAACTAATCATGTATCACATGTCACCAAGAGACCAACTCATGCCTGGATGTCTCATATATCATGGATGTAAGGGGATATTCATCCTCACCCCTACATATTCAAATATATGTGCTCCAAGTTAAACTCATTTCACCATTCAGCAAGTGTTGACACTGAATGGATCTATGGCACATGGCAAAGCTACATGATTAAGTTCCACTTGATTAGTTAAGTCGATTAAGTTCCTTTTAGGATCAATCAATTTACAATGTATAAAGTCATAACAAATTCTACCAAAATAAGGGCATAGTACTCTTGCAGCAGATATAAACATATAGCGTGTGAACTTGTCACACTATCACCACATGATGCTTGTATCATTGTCATTCACAACATTATCAACAAAGCCATGTTCCATGGGATATCAATCCCTCAAATCATCTCATATAATGCCACAAGTACCAGGTCATAGGATCATTCACAACATCATTTCGATATCACAAGTGCCTCAATATACCTCTCAAGGCTCATTTAACATGAATCATATCATACTCACCATAACATGTACTAGCTCATAATACATGCATGGTTAGAAGTTGATAAGTAAGAGAGTAGGACAACCACATAAAATTATAATCCTTTCATGATAGGGAAACAAGCAAACTCATTATTCACTATTAGGATTAGGGTTTCCTTTTTAATTGATTAGGGTTTACAAGACTGGTTCAACCATCAACCCTCACTCCATTATCTTGGAGTGTAAGGATTAGGGAGAATCTAGTAGAGTTGATTAGATGACATTGTATACAAAATTGTATATGGCTTATGTATCATACATATATGGTTATCACTAGGTATTCACATGTGTTTCTCATCCACCTACCATCACCCTATGTTGACCACATAACCACATAGGTCGCGACCACCTGCTATGGTACATGTCATGACTACGACCTTCATATGCCTCAACCATCCACCACATGTCATGACCCTCAACATCTAGACCATGTCGCGCCTGCGGAACTTAGGGTTAGGGATTCATCAAAGCATCTTGACCAGAGGTGTCTCGACCTCAACCCATGTTGTGACCCAAGACGAGTAACCTTCACCCATGTCACGACCCAAAATGAGCAATCCTCACCCATGTCATGACCCAAGACCATCATGGTCACTACCCTACTCTCTAGGGTGAGTCTCATCTCAAGAAAAATAGAAACACAGCCCCAACACCAAGATTTTTAACTCAAACACCACCCACCAAGGGTCTCAACCTAACATCACTAGGTCGAACTCAGCCTCAAAGGAGCATCTCGACCCCAAAAGCTATTAAGGTCGTGACTATCATGAGGGGAGTGTTGCACCCTCCCAAGATGCTCCATCAAGGTTGCCAAAATAGAATTGAAACTAAATGTGAAACCATGGTTACCATGAAGAAAAGGTCACATACAACCGGTCACCAAAACCCTAAGTCATGGGTCAAAAAACTACCAAGGCAGAACCTTAGACAAGGAAGAGAAAATCAATTTCAAGATAACCAAAACTAAACTTAACATCGCTCTAAACTCTAAGTGTACAAACACCCTATATGAGGGAAAGGTTACGAGCAACACATGGAGAAAACTTCACAACACATCGTCCACCAAATCGGGAACATGAGGTTAGGGTTTCAGATTGCTTCCAAACCAAGCAAGAGATCACCACCAAACAAGCTCTAGAGATTACCACTAAGAACATGCAAGGTGTGAAGGCAACTTAGAGGAAGAAAATAGTAATAAGAATTATAAAAAAGTGCAATAATAGAGTAGGTTTAGTGTTATATAACCTGCCTTAAGAAGATCACCACCAAAGCTTCAAGCACACAATCCAAGGGTTGTAAAAGCTCAACAAAAAGCTCCACACTCGGCCACAAGAGAACTTCAAGAACAAGAGGAAACCAACGTCAAAGGGTAGCTCAAGAAGAAAGCAAAACTAAAACAAAAGAAAGAAGGGGGGAAAGAGAGAAGAAACTCCCTCTCACTTGGGTGTTGCCTTGTCAAAACATGGCCTATTAACCTTGTGATGAGGATCTCACTCTCAAGTATGACCACCATGTCAAAACACGGTTGTTGATAAAGAGGAAGAAGATGGCATAGAAGATTTGAAGAAAACATAAACGAAGAAGATAAACACTCACCTAGATTGGAGATGACTGAGGATCATCACAAGCACCACATGCAAGGGATAAACCACCTTCAAGGCACTAAGAATGCTCCTTCTTGTTCCACTAAGATCCAAGGACGAGCATGGGAGAAGGGAGGAAGAAGATGACCAAAAAGGACCACTTGAATGGAAAGAAGAGGGTTCATATAGCAAAGGAGAAGGGAGGTAAGACAAAGGATGAGGTATCAACAAGATGGGTGTAAAGAGGCGGGATCACCCCCTTACTAAAAATTTGAAGAATAAAACATCCATTCCAAACACACTCAAAGGTATGTTGGAATAGGTGCAAAATTTTCAAACTTTAATAAATGGTATTCAAAAACACCAAAGTATAGCAGTGGAATAAAAATGTTGACTATATTCAATTTATCACAAGGTTGTAAAATAACATCATAATCTCCCACAAATGGTCTACATGTATCACTCAACATAAGGATCTAATAGAGGGAAATCTAAACCATAACAACTTTGTCTCCAAGATTTAACTCCTTAAGCTAGTCCAAAACTTCATGCCTTATCATCCAAGTCCTTCACCTAGGGTTGGAAGCATACCCCAGCAAGAAGAGAAAATAGATGACATCAACAAAGGTTGGTATGTGCATACTAAATAGGAAATTGAGCAATATATCAAATAAAGGACAACAAGAATAAATGCTTCCCATGTAAGTGATAAGGACTACCCACAAGGGCATAAAAGATAGGAATCATCATCACATAATAAAAGAAGATACTTGCCATAATTAAAAAAAAGAGTGGTGCCACATAAGCACATATCATAAACATCATCATACATGCATGTGAGATCATAATAACACTAGAATATTATAAATACAAAGGCGGCCAAGAATCACACATCTTGAACCTAGTGAGACACGGGCCAAGAATCACACATCCTGCCCTGGAATGGGGAATCACACATCCACCATCCAAATATATATAACATGGTCTAGGATTCACACATCCTTCCCTGGCATGGGGAATCACACATCCACCATCCAAAATATCACATTGTTGGCATAAATCACAATGAGACAAAACTAATGCAATTATACTACTCTAGTGCTACTGAATCACATAGTAGGTAAATGTAGAGGCAAGTACAAAGTATAGTCAGAAATTATACAATGTCTCCATCACACAATGGACAACCCATACATCCACATGTAAGTGGGAAAAAGGTATCACATATCCACAAATAAACATCCACAGTGGGCAGATACGATCAACAAGTTTATCATACAACATAACACAAGATAAGATATCAAGAAAATATCCAAGACCACAATAAGAAAGATAGTTCACATGAACCACGATATCAAGTGATAAGAGCAATGTGTATAGGCTATTGTCCATAGGACCAAGAGAATGAATAAGCATAGATGAATTTCTCAACATAGAAGAATAGGGGATACATCATACCTCAACTTCAGAGTCTAAATAGTCCAAGTCAGTCCTAGATCGAAGCCTAGGCCTCTAAATAACCTCTAGGGAAGGTGGACATGTCCAATAATTAAGGTTCTCAAGCTTAGAGAGGTTGGTTTCTCCAATAAAGCTCCTATCTTGAGCAAGAAGCACCTTCTCCACTTTAGAGGTGAAAAACCCTAACAAAAGAACATGGAGATGAGGTGTTTATGGGTTCTAGGTGGGGTTTCACCATGGAAGGCCATGGTTCCGAACTGGAGGAAGGTGGAAGGAAGAATAACAACATGAAAATAGGGAAGGAAAGGAGGATACTTACTAGTTTTGGTCAAAATCACCAAGGAGGATCTTAAGAAATCCTAAATAGAGAAATTTGGAACCCTAGGAGCCTTCTTCACCAAGGTAGGCACCTCCTTTTACCTAGGGACATCACCTTTGTAGAAAAATAGAGTAGGAATGATGATCTAAGCTAGATGGAATAAAGGAGAGCAAGAGTTTTTGAATTGGGAGTTGGGAAGGGGTAGATATGGCTATATAAAGAAAGAGGTGAAGTATGAGGTGTCTATGAGACTTTCCATGTGTCATGCATAAGGGTGTCCATGGACATGAAAGCCTTTATGGATAAGGAATAAGTCAAGCATGAGGTTCCAAGTTTCTTTCCAGGTGTCCAATGCTAAGGGTGCCTATGTACTTGCAAACCTTTATGGATAAGGAAGAAGTCAAACATGAGGTGTCCATGGAGCTTTCCATGTGCCCTTAGCCTAGGGGTTTCATGGCCATGCAAGAGGACAGCTCATAGAGGCTTCTTGAATATCAATTTCGGTTTATGGAAACTTATAGGATATCCCAACTTGACCTCCAATCAAAGAAATAACCCCATCAGTTGATAGCTTCTGAAGATAAGCTCATTTATAAAGAGGGTAATCCCTAAAATGCCCTTGGAAAGAAACACCTTCAAACCAAGGCGCAACTAGGTTCCCCATGGTTCAAAAACTTGATAATGGTAAGGGAATGTCTAAATATTATAATGCATATGACAATTTGCAAAGAAAACCTCCTAATTGGGTAAATTTCTTAAAAGTCCAGAATGTACCTAAAATTGTATAAGTTACACAAACAACATCCAAATTGGGCCAAACTTCATCCACAAGTTAACTTTGATGTTTTGAATACAAATTTGACACTATTTCCATATTTTGAAGTTATATAATCACATTATTCATTACTTATGCCTTTTACTCATTTTCTCTCTCCTAAACTTATCCTAATATTTCAAGGTGGTCCAAATTAGATGAAATTTGACATGTAGGCTAATTTTGATATGTAGATTAAGAATTTGAAGCTTGTTTACACTTTTGAGACTTATTTTTATGAGATATGTCATACGGCCCATTAACAAGCCATTATCTAAATTATTCATCCAATTATGTTCCTTATCTTCATATTACTACCAAAATGAGTTATGTTGCATATTTTATGTATCCATTATTAACCTAAGACTAATGTGAAAACATTAGGCTACATTAGGGTGATAAATTCATGTATTAGCTCATTGGGATTATACTAAACATCTATTTAAGTTTAACCTTCAACCTTGTTTGGCTAAGTCCAAAACGTTAACTTCTAGGGTAGGGTCCAAGATCTAGTATGTTACAATGGGGCTCCAAAGAGACACTTGTCCACTAAAAGGGCCAACATGCATCCACATGAAACCACATGCAACCACGTAAGCATGAAACATAAGCCATGGTGATACACTCTAGGTAGTGTCTCAACCATCAAAGCAACTCCACCCTCTATGTTGTGAGTGTGACACACCAAGAATTTCATGGTCATGACACACCCTAGCAACACCACTAGATCGCGGCACCAAGACCCCCACAAGCAACCTAGGTCAAAACACACTTCTCCAAGCCTTTGTCTCGACCCAAGACAACCTTGGTTGGGACCACCACATCAAGGGTAAGTGTCTCAACCGCAACACCCCTCGACAAACCCTAGGTTGTGACCTAGGTCGAGACAAACCACAAAAGGTCACAAAGTCAAACCACATCAACCCTAGGAAACCTTAATCACCACTAAGAGTGACACCACTCAACCAAGGGTCAAAAAAGTGCCCCAAAGAACCACTCTCTCTCTCTCATGAATTCAGGAGAGAGAAGGAACACTCTATAGGTGGAAAATTGCACATCAACCCCCTATATTGGGTAAATTGCAATATACACTGAAACTAGCATAGAAAGCAAAAACATCATCCAAACAAGCTCAAACTTGAAAAATAAGCACACCGCAAGCCCTAATCACATCTCAAAAGATTATAGAAAGGTTCTAAGCACATGATTAAGCCAAAACAAATAGGGTTATCCCAAAACATAGTTCATGGTCCTTACAATATGGATATGACCTTCTTTGCAATGGTAGCATGATTTCTCTCATACCAAAGGAACTAACATGACATTGTGAATAGTTGTATATGGCCCTCTTTGGACATAATATTCAGCTCCAACCTGCTATAAATATTTTTTCCCTAATGAACTCAGATATGACATTGGTCACATATAGCTTATGCTACACATGCACTACCTTACAGAACTCACATAGTACATACATGGTAGTTTCCTCACGATTTATACATTTACCACACAAGATATCATCAGTATAGTGCCTATTCTTCCACATCACATTAATCATTAAAGCAGGGTATGACATTAGCCACATGTGAATCTTCTATTTCTTTGGTAGTGTTGACCCAATATCCTCTTCCATTGCCTTTCCTTTGATGAACTTTTCCTTTTCTTAATGGTAGGTGGGTCGATTTTGTGTTGAAACTCCCTCAATGGCCAGGTTACATGCTAGGATGTATTCTTCCTCACCTCTTGATGGAATTGAAATTTGAATTCTTCACCACCAACAAAAATACTTCTATTCCAAAGCTTGATCCAAGTCTATTGTGCTTGAAACATGAAAATCCAAAAAAAACTTCTCAATTAGCCACATAGCTTCATGTATAAGATATGGGTATCCAAGGACTCAATTCTTTTTCTAGCATACCATATCTTCCCCTCTCATCACATTTTTTTGTGGATTAGCCTATATAAATATATGTAATCATTGAAGGCTTTCTAGAATGTAGCATGTCTTTACCTTGGATTTGGTTTGTAGCTTCAATATTTCTTTTTTACTCCTTCACACCATGTTGTCGTCCTTCTAAATCTTAGTTCCCAAGCATTTCACATGAGTAAGGCCCTATTCTAGTCTTGCATAGTGTGAATACTAAATCCACCACTATCTTTATTATCTACCACCTAGTACCATGAGATGAGTGAGTTTTATTTCTTTTTCTCCCCTACCCTACAAGAATCTTTGCATGACTTTATCCAACCGATTACATAGACTAGCTGGTAAGTGACTAGTTTGCATTGAAGGCGTTCTAGTGATGACTAGTTTTATTATACAAACTCTTCTATCAAGTGATAAAGGTGGATTGACCCTAAACAAGTTAATTCTAGATAACAAATAAAGGCAACTAAATAATCAAGAATAGAGACTAAAACTAACTGACATTAGAAAAGCAAGTTACACACCAAAGCAATTAAGGACCTAGATTATCACTAACTAGCAAGGACAAACACTAACAAGTTTAAAAGAGTCCTAAATGCCTTAGCAAGAATAAATTATCTAAAACAAGGCAATTGGCTAACAAAGCAATTAAAGCAACCAACTAAACTAACACAAACTAACTAAGAGAGAAATTGGGGATTTTACCAAGTTATGGAGAGATGGGTCATTTGGGGATGTTATCAGGGTTCCAGTTGGGGGAGGATATAACATGTAAACCTAACCATTCATTCTAGATCAAAAAACCAAATGGGTAGCTAAATGCAATGGATTCGCCCTAAGCTATTAGTCGGCCATGGATAGAATAGAGTATGTGAAGGGGAACTACACCCTAGTACACCCTTTCTAACCTTACAAGCCTTAATTGAACTAAGGTTTAGGTGGGATTCCAATTGGATTTGATAACCTAGGTTTCTAGGGTGGGAGTCCTTAGTGTAATTGGGAGCCAAAGGTAGGAATGGGGGGTAGAGGTGAGGGTTTTTCACCTCGCCATCTAGTTTTAAGAAAACTCCTATGAAATTGCACTAAACTGTGGGAAGATGGGGTGCTAGCTAGGGATCCACTAGTTGGACCTAGGATCAAATCCCAAAATAGCCTCACATATGCCATCGTTTGTTAGATCTAGGTGGTTTCAATCATAAAAAATCAATAAATTTATGTTTTCAAGCACAAATCACAAGAAGAAACATGGGGAATAAGTTAGAAGTATAAGGCAATCATCATAGAATGAAAATATAGAGTTTACAAGTTATATTTCCCCAACATGGTGTCAAAAGTAACATTTTTACCCCCAAACAACCCATTGTAAGGGGATTATCTAGACATAAAATAAGAAAAAGAAGAGAAAGAACGAGTAGGGGGTTATAGGACATAGTGAAGAATACTCCTTCTTCACCTCCTAGCTGTTGGAGCTTGCACTTTGTAACATCCCACTATTTTTATGCAGATTTTCAAACTATTTTATTCTCTGCATGCTCTTTTTCTAAATAAAGTAATTATTGAGGACCTTCATGCAAATTGCCCATTTTAGTTTTGCAAATTCACTTTATTATGTCCATTTATTCTCTTATCCTTGTTTTATTCAAACAAAATATTTTCAAGCTCTTTTGTTTAAGAAAATGAGGATAAATGCTTTTAGGTCAAATTTTCTCTCTCATATGGTAATTAGTGATTTGCATGTTTAAATTGCTTGCTTAATGGCCTCCATCTTGTTAATTGAAAAGAAATAATATTTAGTGCACGTTTTCATATCTTAAAATTTCTTATTTGATAAATTAATTGCTTTATTTACATTCATCGTGGTCATT
Source organism: Alisma plantago-aquatica (assembly GCA_963693085.1). Lineage (NCBI taxonomy): Eukaryota > Viridiplantae > Streptophyta > Magnoliopsida > Alismatales > Alismataceae > Alisma > Alisma plantago-aquatica. Next base: position 918,371,337 of record OY856409.1, read on the forward strand.
TAAGTGCACATAATGGATTTTGCTATTTTAGGTCTAAAACGTGTACAAGAATCAAATCTAATTCAATGAGAACGTTCTAAACACTTTAATACACCTTTTGTTCAAATTTGAGCCCATTATGACCATGTTTGACCCTCCAATTAAATTGAGAGAGATTTGAATATACATGGACCAAGATTTGAATATCATTTCATTAATGCAAGCAATTAACCTATGGTTCATTTTATTTTTACTGTCACACATTACTTTTGCTTCTTTCCTCATGCACATGCACAGTGGTTGTTGGATCAAGATCCAATGGCACGCCAGTCTTCTTCTTCCTCTGTTTCTCTCGCGAACGAAGTTGTTTCACAGGTTGTTTGTTTACTGATCCCGCTCTCCCTCATCATTCCACCTTTCTCCAGGATTTCTTGACTAGTGGTTTCGTGAGACTCTCGCGAACCCAATGAGCCATCACTCGCTCTCCATCTCTATCTTTTGACGAAACACACAAAAGGGCAGGTTTCCCCCTTGTTGCCATGAAGTTGCAGAGGCTTGGGTAGCCCCCCTCTTTCCTTTTTAATCAGCCCAGGAGCATCGACGACCTTCACTCGGTACTCCTCCACCCTCAATTGAACTTCCAGGACCCTAAAGCTCCCCAACCTACTCAAGATACCTTTTCAGCGACCTTGGCTCTGCCCTAGCCTCCTCCCGTGCCTCGGGCCAAATTGGGAATCAAGTAACCATCCCTGGCACCCATCCTTCATTTTCACATTGTTGTATTATCTCTTATCAGCGTCAGTCACTTGGACCTATAGCTCGTCCGTGTACTAGTGTCGACGTTCACTGCCATGGCAGTTTAGCAGATATTCTTCCCTTGAGAGTCATCGAATGGGTTTGCCTCACATACGGAATCGTTTCTCGAGCTTTAGGGTATGGATTTTGTGTGTGAACTAGTGGTTCCAGGTTACGACATCTTTCCCCTATTCGGCTTTGTTTTCTGGTGTGCCTGAGGGGCTCAGGGCTCCTCGCCTCTTCTTGTTTGATCTCTGGGATTTACGAAATGACACCCTCTTTCCCCCTTGATCTTGCAAAAAGCTTTCGAACTGTTTTCGTGTTCCTTCTTCTCAGTTTCAGTTCTCTATTAGTCGTGGCCTCACCAATGGAGTTGAGGCTCCACTGCACGACAGAGCCAAAGAGTTGGCTCCTTGTCTTCATTAAGGCATGGGAAACTTGTTAATGGTTTAACAATCTCATAAACGGCCATGTTTCCCAGGCTCTGATTAGAGACAACGCCCCTGAGAGCATCTCCAGTGCCATGGCTCGAAGGGGAAGATACCTGGTCATAGATTGACCTTAGTGCCCCTGCCTTCTTTTATTTGATGATTCCCACTGTGAGGGTATCTTTGGGTTTTCACCCTTTTCCCCTTTCTTTGATCGTGAGTCCTCAGAGACGATCCTCATTGCTGAGTTGGCCAAGCCCAGTTGGTCCAACTCAGCCCGACCCACTAGTTTGTGTTGAGTTTTATCTACATGGCTTTTCCCTGAATTTCCATTGATCGATTCTTTGGAAATTCGTATTAAATCGCCTGATTATCGGAAAAATATGAAAAAATATGTTTTGGAAAGGATTTTCAATTAGGAACTCGATTTTATGATTTTAATTGACTGATTTTTCTGTTTCCACATCTCAATTTATATATGAACGAATTAGGGTTTAATGTTGTATAATGAAGGATATATATGCTAGTTTCAGGTGATTAAAAGGATCCAATCAGTCAAACAAGGTTTGACTTGGGTGATTTAGCTCAAGGTAAGTGGGCCATTCCCTTGTCATAGATAACTTTTGTTTTATTGAATGTTTATGAATATTGTTAAGCACTTTATGTTAAATTCATGATAAATGCATGTTTTCCTTCAAGTATATGATTATTGAATGCTTGTTTGCTATAATCTAAGTCTAAGTATAGAAACCACATTTATGTTATGAATTATGGTTAAGGAACATGAAACCAAGATTAAGTGGGAAGAGATTCCCATCCATGCTTAAGAGGGAGAAATCCCATTATGTTTCATGGGGAGAAATCCCAACTATGTTCAAGAAGGAGAAATCCCATTAAGATCAAGTCTAAGTCATTTAGAAGATAATTAAGTCTAAGAAAAATCATGGTTAATGGAAATTGATTTAGATTTATATGCACCTTGTTATGGACTTTCCGAGCATTATGGGCTTTCTGAGCAATTATGGGCTTTCCGAGCATTACAGGCTCCTTATGGGGCATTAAGAGAGGAGCATATACTTCTAGTCAAGTTCCTTATGTAAAAGATGTCAAGAAATGATTAATGTTAATGCATGTTCATGTTTATATCAAGTCACCTTTATATGTTATTTTTATGTTTTATAACATGCCAATGACGCTTACTTGCCATGTTTGTTTTTCCTTTGCATGGCTGGGGACGAGATGTCCGCAGACGTTGGAGCTAAAGGGAAAGAGACATCTTGAGGAGATTCCAAGGATCCAAGACCTTAGAAGTTGTTGCCTGGTGGGACGTCCATCTATGGAGATCCTATCTTTCATATGTTATTTAGATTGAATGTAGCTTTAGAATCATGATGTAGTTTTCTTTCCAAGGACTTATGTATGAATCTATGTTTCAATAATGCCAAGTGTTGTTTATTTCTTGATATGAGATCATGTATGTGACAATCCCTCCCTGAAATGCCAAGTACCCCACATTATGGATAATGTTGGGGATTAGGCTGTGCTTCCACTAGTTACGTATGAAACCCTAGGGAGGGGTGTTACACACTTCTTCTCCCAATCTAGATGGATGGAATGGGATGGTGGTGGATGATGGTCAAAACCCTAGAAAAGTAGGGTTTTGGGGCCGAGGAAGGTGGAGATGAAGTAGTAAGTAGGTGGGATATCCTTAAATGCTCAAAGGAGGTAGAAATAAATGATATGGGGGTGTAACCTCATGCTACATCCGCCACCTAGGTATATATGTTGGATCTAAGGGATCTAGAAGGGGGTTGAATAGAGATTCAAAACTTACACAAAACTTGTTAGACCTTCAAGTTACTTCAAATAAGCTTAATTGCAAATAGTGATTTTGATGGCAATTGAAACATACAAAGCAATGATGAGAGAGGTTGAAGCAACCAATATGACAAGATTTTTAAGAGTGGTTCCACTTTGCAAACCAAGAGAGAGTCATTCCACTACCTAGAGAGGTCAAGCTATAGGATTTATAAGATGTGTACTTCTTATATTCTTTATAAGAGTTACAACATATGACCTTCAATTTTTGGGACAAGGATACCCAGCTTCCCTTTTAGACCAAGGGAGCCAACAACCTTACAATCAAGGTCTTGCCTATCCAAGAGCTAGTCTTCTACCTCACAAAGGTCTTACCTACTCTTGAAATCACTTGGATGCCTTCATCAAGGTCCTCCCCTTCATGCAATGAGTTTTTGGCCTTGAGAATTAACCACCAAGCTCCTTGAATCTTCCTCCTTGATCTTCTCCTTCACTCATAGTAGCCTTGAGCACCTTCTCCAGATGAAGAAGCTTGCTGCTTCTCCTTATCTTGGAGAAGCTTTCACCAATAGAGTCTTCAAGAAAGGGGATTGGAGAAAGAGAGAACTAGAGAGCCTCACAAGTATACAATGAGGTGGCTCTCTCACAAGAAACATATCTCACTCGTAGTGAATGAAATGAGTTGTAATCAAGAGAGACAAAGCAGCTCAAATGGACCAAAAGTACTCAACTATACCAAGGACCTTGGAATGCATGAATGAGAAACCTTGGAATGAACTCCAAGAGGTCCTATTTATAGTTGGGGGTGTACCTTTGAGTATGGGATCACTTAATGTAGAAAACTAGTTATTTTAAGGGTTGCAACAGATCTATATTTTATGTTAGCAACTCACCAATGGTTAGAATCACTTTTCTGCATTTTCCGTATAGTACATTCAGTTGAGTTTCAATTAAGATAACTAGATTGATCCACTATGTGAAAAAGCCAATTTTAAACCATCTATCAAGTTTGTCCTGGTGAAAACTCAATCAATTAGCTAAAGTCAACTTTGGGCATTGGTTGAGTTCCAAACTCGACCAATAAAGTGCTTGTGATGAATTTTCCAAAATGATTTTTGAGTGATCAAATATTCGAATTAAGTATCCCAAGTTTTTCTCATCTTAGTTACAAGTCATATCATCAATACAAATGATTACAAAAATATTCTAAAGTGGTTTGGAGTGTTTTCCACAAAAGTGCATTTACATTGCTTTTGACTTGAACTAAGCCAAGCTAGGACTTGAGCGATTTGATCCTTTTCATGTACCTAATGCCTGAAATCAATCTTAAACAAACATATTAGATACATTTGCGTGTAATGGTTAAGTCATTATCAATATATGGACAATGTTCAACACTTAGGTCAACATCTTCCCCTTTTTTGACAATGACAAACAATTCCTTAACATATTGAAAATGATACAAAAGTTTAACCTTTACCTTTGAAAAAGGATATGAAAGTTAATCCTTTACTTTTTGAATTGCAAGGGGGATACCTAATTGAACAATGTGAATTACTCCCCCTCAATTCATGCTTACTTGTACCTGCATGGTTAGCCTTTCCACAAAAATAACCAAGGCACATATACATATTGTATGGTCCTCTAGCAAGTCACATGATATGAGATAATAGACAAGAAAAGGATCATACAAGAGATATAAAATATGTCTAAGTTCATTTATTCCCCTTTGTCATATAAAAAAGACAGGGAGGTAGAAAGAGCTAAAACACATGTCTTCTCCAAAAACACAAGATAAAACATTCAACCACATAGCACACATCAAATAGAGATGAGGTAAAGAGAAACAAGAAATCCAATGTCATAATCAAAGTATGGGTAGCATACCACAAAATCATGATATACCGACAACCAGAGAGTAAGGGTACATATGATTAACATTACAACATTGAAATCATGTTCTCAAAACAACTACAATCCAACGATGAAATCAACATGATGATAAAAATAGTACATCTCATATAATGTGTGCATATGTTTTTAGTACAAAATAGTCTAGAAAGATATATATGATCAGCATATAAGGACTAAAAACTAAAACATCTAAACATCTAGGCTATCTATGTCCAAAGGGTCATCATCAGCAACATCAGCCTCAAACTCATAATCCTCATCACTGTCTGAAGGTGCAACAGTGATAGCAGCATCACCATCATCGCCAGAGGCACCACCAAAGCCATCATCATCTGAACCGTATGTTGAGGCATCATCCTCGGTAACCTCATCATCACCAACCTCGTCATCATCAGTCGTGTCCTTGTCAGCAACCTAGTCAGGAATCTCCTCATTGGTTGGAGGATTGAAACTGCAACCTCACCATAGGGCATTCTTCTCATCTCAAGTCATGCCAAGAGCGTGTAGATCATGTGCCAGAGGGAAAGAAGGAAAAGAAGTGCCAATGCTGGAAAGCAGAGTAGTAAGAGAGCCTATAGGAAGAGCAAGCACTCTAGGGGAAGGTACATGTCCACTAATAGTAGAAGATGTGATAGTAGAAGCAGCAGGTGGAGGGGCCGATTAGAAGTGACGATATGCATAGCAAGCATAGTCACTGCCTGGGTAGGCCTGATAGGCTAGGTAAGGATGGGCACATGATACGTTCATGGTCAACATGATCTAGTAGAGGTCCTGATGTAGGTTCTCCTAAACATGTAAGTTATACGCTTGTTGATGCACCACATAACCCATAAGGGCGTCATTTGATACATTAAATGAGGCGCAGGCAGGTCAGGATGGTGGTGGAGGTGGAGATGTCTGGATGGAGGTAGAGGTAGAGGCTTCAAGTGTGGTGGAAGAGGTAGGTAGGAAGGTCTTCTTGATCGTGGTTTCACTAATGCAAACACCTTTTCGAGAAGCTTTGTAATTAAGATCATGAAAAAGGGATTTTTTGGTAGCAAAAGTGAAGAGACCTCATATCAAGGTTGGGTAGGGAGGATGGGTACCATGGGTGTTCTTCCCAGAGTCAAATCAGGCCATGTGATGGAGAATATATCTAGCCCACTTGACTCTGATGTTTTTCAAAAGGCAATACATAATCATTGCAGTATTCTCTACAATTTCAGTTTGATTCTTCTTGGGATGAACATTGCAGTTGACTACCAAAGCGAGTATGTGGTTTTTAAGATCCAAGGAAGAGGATGGTATGATAGATTTCTTCCTATAGGGTACCTGAGGCTTATTCAAGAACTTATGAATATCAGGAGAGTAAGCTCAAAGTTCTTGTAGAAAAACTTAGGGTCAAGCAAGTCAAAATACTTAGGATAGTCCTTCCTACATGTGTCGATAACTTTAGTTCCATTGAAAAACATATTCCAGGAATCTTTAGATATGGAAAACTTAATATCGACAGTCATAGATGAGAGGGTAACTTGAGTACTAGGAGGGGGTACAAGAGAGTCATAGTTCCATGAAAGATTGGCATAAAATTCATGGACTGCTTTGGTGCTTGTAATAGAGTTATGAAGGAACTTGTGTTCTATGCTCAGGGCGGCTAGGTGATGGTTGTAGAATAGCTCAGCTACCTCCTCTATCACCTTTTGTCTAATCGGGCGAGGCTCAAACAAAGAATAAAATGGAAAGAGGTTCCTTGGAAGGAGCTCCTGGTAGTGATTGATAGACTAGTTGGATAGAAAAAAGGTATCATCATATGAAATGAGGCGAGAGGATGAAGATGAGGGTTTTCTAGTAGAAACGGTCTTCTTTTTTGGTTGGAAGCCATGGATGGAAATTTGGAGAAGAGAGGAATCTTAAACTAAAAGAAACCAGCACCAAAGGTCGTCTAACCACCTAGCGCAGAAAGTAAAAGGATCTAGGTAGGTCAAACAGAGGCTGACTAGGGCTAGGAAATGGAAGGTCATGGCAAGGGTTGAGGGTTTATGTGAGTTGGAGTAAGAATCAGTTGACTTTTCTCTAGTTGAGAAGGAGAATAGTCAGTCAAAACCTATTTAAGATGTGGTCCAGCCTGGCCATTGCTTGAGTTTGAAGAGAGAGAAACTTGACTGAATCACTTTCTACATAAGCCCTCAACCATGGATCGGTCGAATTGGCAACTTGGTCGATGATCATCCTGTCCAACATTAGAAATTTTAGATTCTAGCCATTTGGGTGTTGATTAAATAACTTTTCTAGTACAATTTGCATTTTAGACATCCTAATGCACATTTCACTCATCATAGGGTACTATTTTGTGATAAAACAAACGTTTGCAAAAAAATACCCAAAATTGAGAAAAATAAGACAAGAAACTAGATAATCATTGCACATTCAAGCAAGAGATGATCAAATTGAGCAAGAAACATATAGGCAAGACAATAACTAGCTAGAATTCATGTCAATATCATCTAGATAAGTTATAAGCAATTTTGATCTAATAAAAGCAAATTTCTCTCTAGCTAGAGGTTTTTTGAAAATGTCCGCTAACTGATTTTCCGTATCCACATGTGTGATATAAATATCCTTCTTGGCAATGTGGTCACGAAGAAAGTGATGACGGACCTCTATATGTTTAGCTCTACTATGCGATGTAGGATTATAAGATAGATTAATTGCACTGTATTATCACAAAATATAAGAGAAGCATCAAAATAAATATTAAAGACTTGGAGCATTTGCTTCATCCATAGGACTTGGGCACAACAACTTCCAGCTGCAATGTATTCAGCCTCGATAGCTGAAAGAGCCACAATGCTTTGTTTCTTATAGAACCAAGAAACTAAGCAAGGTCCTAGTAAGAAGTAAGTGCCACTTGTGCACTTTCTATCAATCAAGCATCTTATGTAATCCACATGACTATAAGAAATAAGAGTAAAGTCCCTTGACTTAGGATACCATAGTCCAAAATTTGGGGGTTTTGGCTAGATACCACAAAATCCTCTTAATGGCTATAAGATGTGATTTCCTAGGACTTTATTGAAAGTGAGCACACAAGCCAACACTAAACATTATGTTAGGTCTAGAGGCAGTTAAATAAAATAAACTTCCAATCATACCTCTATAGAGCTTCTCATCTACCTTTTCACCTTCTTCATCTCTATTAAGCTTGGTAGTGTTTGACATGGGGGTGTCCATTGGCTTGGTATTCTCCATCCCAAAGCACTTAAGTAGCTCACTTGTGTACTTGCTTTGGTTGATGAAGTTCCCATTATTTGTTTGCTTGATTTGAAAGCCAAGGAAGAATGTAATCTCTCCCATCATGCTCATCTCAAACTCACTCTGCATAAGATCACTTAACTGCTTGCAAAGATCAAGAATAGTTTCGCCAAAAATAATATCATCAACATAGATTTGAATGATAAGAAAATTGTTAGAAGTGTGCTTTAGAAACAATGTAGAATCTACTTTGGCCATGATATAGCCATGATCTTAAAAAAGGTTCTTTAGTTTCTCATACCAAACTTGAGGTGCTTGTTTGAGATTGTAGAGAGGTTTCTGCAACAAATAAACATGGTTAGGCAGGTTATCATGTTCAAAACTTGGGGGTTGTACAACATACAGTTCCTCCTCAATTGTACCATTCAAAAACACACTTTTAACATCCATTTGATAAAGAAGAAAGTTTTTGTGATTGGGAAAAGCAAGAAACATTCTAATTGACTCAAGTCTAGCTACAGGTTCATATGTTTCAGCAAAATCTATACCTTCTTGTTGATTGTAGCCTTGAGCAACTAACCTACTTTGTTCCTTACCACTTTTCTGCTTTCATCCATCTTGTTGTGGTAGACCCATTTGGTTCCAATAATCTTTCTATCACTTGGTCTTGGCACAAGAGTCCACACTTTGTTTCTTTCGAACTGTTGTAGCTCTTCTTGCATGGCTTGGATCCATTCATCATCCTTTAGAGCTTCTTTGACATCTTTTTACTCCATTTGAGAGATGAAGACACTTTCTACTTTTTCTTTGTTGAGTGCATCACGCGTCTTCACCCTTTCAAAAGCATTGTCTAAGATGAGCTCCTTTAGATGATTCTTTGTAAAGCAGGGAGTTAGATCCTTCTTTTCTTGATTATTCTCTTCTTCCTCAACTAACACCTCCTTTCCATTATCACCGATGTTGAGGACTTTTAAGAGAGGAATCACCTCACCTGCAACATCATCACGTGGAACAATATCTTTGGAAATAGAGGGGTTAGTCTCAATAGATATAACATTTATAGATTCTTCTACTTTTCACAGTTCTATATTGTATACTCTATATGCCTTGTTGGTAGTGCTATAGCCAAGAAAGAAAGCCTTGTAGGATTTCATATCAAACTTGTCAAGGTAATCCTTGGTGTTCAAAACAAAACAAGGACAACCAAAAACATGAAAGAAGTCGGCAGAAGGCTTTCTACCACGCCATAGCTCATAGGGGGTTTTCTTAAGCAAAGGATGAGTAAAAACCCAATTTTGCACAAAACATGAAGTACTGACGGCTTCAGCCCAAAACTTCTTTGAGTGTTGTACTCTAGAAGCATAGTCCCAGACATCTCAGTTCTTCCTCTCTATAGATCCATTTTTTTGAGGTGTTTGAGGTGAATAAAAGTTATGTGCATATCTGAATTCCTCACAAAAGCATTCAAACAAATCATTTTCAAACTCTCCCCCATGAATCCATGATCATTGCAGATAGAAACAATCAAGTAAGAAGCTTCATTTCCAACCTGCTTGCAAAAAGCCAAGAAAACATTGAGAGTATCACTTTTTGAAATGAGAAATAAGGTCCAAGTAAAGCGAGAGAAATCATCGTCAATCACCAAACAATACTTGCTACCATTAAGTGATTGCTTACACATTGGTCCAAATAGATCAATGTGAAGAAGCTCAAGAGCTCTCTTGGTGCCAAGGACTCCTTTGGATTTTAAGGAGGAATTGGTTTTCTTTCCTTGGGTACAAGGTTGGCATTCCTCATCCTTTTCAAAATCCAATTTGGGAAGTCCCTTCACCAAGTCCTTTCTGCTCAACTTCTTCATGTGATGCATATCTACATGACCAAGCCTACGATGCCATAAAGAAACATCATTTGAATTGGCAACAAGACATCTACCAACAATAGGATTTATAAAGTCAAGAACAATAATATAAAGATTACCATTTCTAGTTCCCTTATATATGGCATTGTAGGAGAGGGAATCTATAAGTAAGCATTCTACATAAATAAATATAACAAGCTAAACATTATCACAAAGTTGACTAACAATAATTAAGTTATGATGTAGGCCATCCACAAGAAGCACATTCTTGATACATAGTGAATTGCCCACATCACCCTCACCTATTACCTTACCCTTGTTTTTATCCCCAAAAGTCATTAGTCCACCTTTCTTCTTTGTGAATTTCTTGAAGAGGCTAATTTCACCAATCATGTGTTTAGAACAACCACTATCAACAATCCATTGGCCTTTGACCTATAATAAAGGAATATAACCGATTCCCAATTCAAACTTTGAGATCTGGTGTTATCTTGGGGACCCAATTCATCTTGGGGTTGGTCCCCTTCTCCTTATAAGGACAATAAGTAGAATAATGATCATCACTCTTACAATGAACAAACCATAGGGTTCTTTGAGTTAGATGACTCTCCATGGAAGATTTGAGGTTCCTTGCTCTTCTTCTTCTTACCCTTACCTTTGCCTTTTGAAGTACCCTCATATCCTAGACCATTCTTACCACTATGTTTGGTGGAGTGATCCAGAACTTCATTAAAGGACTTCTTCCCTTTGAGGAATGTTTGCAAAGTAGCTCTCAACTTATGGTTGTCATTGATATGAGTAATATAATTATAAGTTAAATTAGAAATATCATCATTAGCATGTAGCAGGTCATCCTCAAGACAAAGGGCTTTATTCAAATAAGAATCTTTTTCAAGAGTAATAGAAGCAACATCCTTGCTAGGAAAAATAAGTCTAGAATATAAATCATTCAGTTGAGAAAGAAGCTTAGCATTTTTAGTTTAAAGCAATTACATTTCCTTAACATAAACATCTCTATCATCTCTACGAGCATCAATAACAAGCTTAAGTTCAACGTTTTTAGTTTTAAGCAACTCAAGCTCATTAAGGCATTTTTTGTTCTCTTCCTTAACACTAGTGATATTTTTTGTTGACCTAGAGGTTATACATTGTCCATATTTTGATAATGACTTAACCATTCCATTCATATGTATCTAATATGTGTATTAAAGATTGATTTCAGATGTTAGGTACAAGAAAAGGATAAAAAATCCAAAGCCCTAGATTGGGTCAAGTTCAAGTCAAAAGAGCTACAAGTGTGCAATTTTGGAAATCTATGTAAACGACCTTAGAACATTTTTTGTAATCACTTGTAATGATGAACTGACTTGTAACTTAGTTGAGAAAATTGATTGGGACACTAAACACCAAGTTTTAATTACTTTAGATGCAATTTAGAAAATTGACCACAGGCAGTCAATCGGTCAAGTTGCAAACTCGACCTATCCTCCGGGATCAAGTTTCTGAAGATAGCATCGATCGAGTTGTGGTTTCACAGAAATCGACCGATTGAGTACCTGACCAAATCGATCTTCATTGGTCAGTCGAGTTTTTCCAAGACAAACTCGATCGATGATTTGAATATCGGCTTTGTCTTTTACTCTATCGGTCGAGTTACCTTTATTGAAACTCGACCGATTGCATTGTACGGAATTTGTAGAAAAAGTGATTGTGACCGTTGGTGTGTGTTTTCAGCAAAAATAGAGTCGTTGCTTTGAGTAAAAAAGGATATTTTCGTATCTAAGTGTCCCACAACTTAAAGGGGTACCCTCAACTATAAATAGGACATCTTGGAGTTCATTCCAAGGTTGCTCATTCACTACATGCTTGGTCCTAGCCTAGTTGAGAGTGTTCTAACCTTTTGAGCCCCTCTCTCTCTACCTTCAAGTCAAATTTGTGAGTATGAGTGAGATAGGTTCCTTTGTAAGAGAGCTTGTCCATGTATTGATGTAAAGCTCTCCTCTACCATCTTCCTACCCTCTTTCCTATCAAAGAATTAAAAGGTTGAAGATCTTCTCCGAGTGAAGGAGAAGAGGTTGTTGTTCTTCAAGGTTGAAGAAGGCAAGGTGTTCCAGATCTTCGAGTGAAGAAGATAGTCAAGGCAAGTGCTCAAGAAAGATAGGTAATCCCTTGAAGGTTGAAGACTTGAAGAAGGAGTGGGTAGGTCCATGTTGATGGCTGAAGACTCCATTGTTCAAGTGGGTAAGCTCCTTCTATAGGTTGAAGATCTTTGCTTGAGGTACTAAGCCCTTGGATGTATGGTTGTTGTGTCTTGTAATCTTATGATGGAATATAAGAGTACCAAGATTGCAAGTCCTAGAGATTGACCACCTCTAGGTAGTGGACTGACATTGTTCCTAGTTAGGACGTGGAACCACTCTAAACCACCTATCCAAGTGCTTGCTCTTCCTTGTCTCTCATCCTTATTGTGCTTGCTATCTAAGACATCAAATTTGTTGTTTGTTTAAGTTTTTGTACTTAATATAATTTGGTGGTCTAATCCTTTTTGTGAGAATTGTGAAGCTCTATTCACCCCCCTCTAGAGCCCTTGATCCAACAAGTGGTATCAGATCAGGTCTTATCCAAGCTACTTCAATAAGTAGGAGAAGATGGGCGATTTGTCTCTTGGATCCCTCATCCTAGAAGGGAGCTTCTCCATGAGACCTCCGGTCTTTGACGACACCAACTTCCTATATTAGAAGAGAAGAATGCAATTCTACCTTCAAGGTGTGAGCTATGAGATGTGGAAGGTGGTGCACCTCAAGTATGAAGACCGAAAAGGGGAAATATCCACTTGGACTGAAGCACAAATGAAGCAAGCTCAACTCAATGCAAAAGTAGTGAGCATCATCTACGTAGCCCTCACTCCATTGGAGTTCAACCAGATTTCTTCTTTGGACACTACACATGAAATTTGGAACAAGCTATGTGTCACCTATGAAGGTACGAAGCAAGTAAAGGAAGCCAAGATCTACATGCTTAGTGGGCTACATGAGAACTTCAAGATGGGTAAGAATGAGAGAGTGGATGATATATACACTAGGCTCAATGTGATCATCAATGGATTGGCAGCCCTTGGGAGTGTGATGGACAAAGGCACTATCAACTCCAAGATCTTGAGATCTCTTCCTAAGAGATGGGAGCCCAAGGTTACATCCATTAAAGAGGTGTACAAGCTAAGTGAGTTGTCAACCAAGGAGCTGGTTGGTAACCTTCAAGCCCATAAACCTAGGCTTGATAAGCAAGAAGAAGAAGAAAATAGAGAAGAGAAGGAGTCTAAGAAGATCAAGGACATAGCCTTCAAAGCTCAAATTGAAGAGATGGTTCGGCAACAACAACTTGCTCTCAAGTCCCCTACTCCCTCCTCAAGTGAAGATGAAGGCCCAAATGAGCATGAAGCAAACTACTCCAAGGGCAAGCACTACAAGGGGAAGCCTTCTTCATCAATTCTGAGATGCTATGAGTGTGGCCAAAAAGGCTATTTCAAGAGTGACTTCCCAAAGGCCAAGAAGATCCATCACAAGAGCAACCACAAGAAAGAAAAGGAGTACAAGAGAGAAGGCATGTACAAGAGGAAAGAAAAGAAAGAAAGAAGATCCAAAGATGCAACTCATACAGCTTGGGAGGAGTCCTCCTCAAGCTCTTCAAGCTCTAAGGATGGAGAATGCCACCTTGCTCTCATGGCCTCTAAAAGTGAAGATGTAGGTGAGGTAAGTGAGGTAAGTGAAGTCAATTTGCATGAGTTATCTAAGGAAACTCTTATTGATATGCTTAATGATTTTCGGTCATCTTTTACTAAATGCAAATCTAAAAGGAAAAGATTAGACAAGATAGTAGATGATCTTTATGCTAAAATTGAGATTCTTGATAAAATTTAAAAACTACTCCTTGATAGCATAGATTCTTTGCAAGGGCAATTTCTTAACCTTGAGCTTCAACATAATGGAGTAGAGGTTGAGAATGGGGTCTATCTTAAGACTTGCAGATCTTAAGGAAGACAACCAAAAGTGCCAAGATGAGTTAGATGTTCTTAAAACTAAAAATATAGAACTAACTCTCATTGATGATGCTAGGAAGCAAGAGGTTCATGTTTATCAAAAGGAAATTTTGTTGCTTAAATATAAAAATGCCAAGTTACTTACTCAAGTTAATGATTTATCTTCTAGACCCATTTTGCAAAGTAATGAAGTTGCTAACATAGCTTTAGAATGAGATTCCTTTCATACTAAAGCCCTCTGTTTAGAGGTCGATCTATTGCATGCTAGAGATGATCTTGCTAGTGTTTCTACTATCATTAACCTTAGTGGTGATAATGCCAAGTTAAGATCTTCTTTGCAAAAGTTTCTTATGAGAAAGAAATCTCTCAATGATGTCCTAGAACACTCTACCAAACAAATTGGTACTAGTGGTTTGGGATATGATGGGACTGCTCCCAAAGGTAAGAACAAGAGTAAGAATAAGGCTAAGAAGAAGAGTGTGGAACCTCCTATCTTCCATGGAGAGACTTCTGGCTCTAAAAACCCTATGGTATGTGTTCATTGTAAATGTGATGATCATTACTCTACTTATTTTCCTTACAAGCCCAAGGGGACCAACCCAAAGATGAAATGGGTCCCCAAGATAACCATGAATCCCAAAGTTTGAGTTGGGTACCGACATCCTTCTTTCTTGCAGGTTAAAAAGAGATGTCTTGTTGATAGTGGCTGCTCAAAACATATGACAGGTGAATTCGGCCATTTCAACAAATTCATGAAGAAGAAAGGAGGATCAGTGGCCTTTGGGGACAACAAAAAGGGTAAGGTCATAGGTGAGGGTGATGTAGGCAATGATCTATGTATCAAGAATGTTTTGCTTGTTGATGGCCTACATCACAACTTGATTAAGTGTAAGTCAACTATATGATAATGGATATCTTGTGTTGTTTACATCTTTAGAATGTTTGCTTCTAGTTTCCCTCACTTACAATGTCATATATAAGGGAGCTAGAAATGGTAATCTTTATGTTATTGTTCTTGATGTTATTAAGCTAGTACTTGATACATGCTTGGTAGTAGATAAAAATGATATTTCTCTTTGGCATCATCGTTTGGGTCATGTGAATATGCATCAAATGAAGAAATTGAGCAAAAAGAATTTGGTTCAAGGACTTCCCAAATTGGATTTTGAAAAGGATGAGGAATGCCAACCTTGTACACAAGGCAAACAAACCAAATCCTCCTTCAAATCCAAAGGAGTCATGAGTACCAAAAGAGCTCTTGAGCTTCTTCATATTGATCTATTTGGACCAATGAGAATGCAAACGCTTCGTGGTTCCAAGTATTATCTTGTTATTGTTGATGATTTCTCTCGATATACTTGGACCTTCTTCCTCATCTCGAAAAGTGATACTATTGATGTTTTCTTGAGCTTTTGCAAATGGGTTAAAAACAAAGCTTCTTGCTGGATTGTTTCTATCCACAGTGACCATGGGGGAGAATTTGAAAATGATCTTTTTGAACGTTTTTTGTGAAAAATCAGGTTACTCACACAATTTCACTTATCCTCGTACGCCTCAACAAAATGGGGTAGTAGAGAGGAAGAACATGTCGCTTCAAGAGATGGTGAGGACAATGCTTCTTGAATATGACATTCCTAAGAAGTTTTGGGCCGAAGCCATTAGTACCACCTATTTTGTGCAGAACTGAGTTTTCACACATCCTTCTTTAAATAAAAGCCCCTATGAGCTATGACGTGGTAGACAGCCATCCATTGATTTCTTTCATGTTTTCGGATGTCCTTGTTTTGTTTTAAACATGAAGGAATCTCTTGACAAGTTTGATCTAAAATCTTATAAAGCTTTCTTCCTAGGCTATAGGACTACAAGCAATGCTTATAGAGTCTTCAACATTGAATTGTCTAAAATTCAAGAATCTATTAATGTTAAGTTTATTGAAACTAACCTTGTTGTTGGCAAGCATGTTATTAATAATGATGTTGCAGATGACTTGATTATGATCTTGAAAGACCTCAACATTGACAACAAAGGTAAGCAGGTGATAGAAGCTGAAGATGAAGAAAAGAAGGATCCCACTCCTCACTTCGCAAAGAACCATCCCAAAGAGATAATCATTGGAAACCTATTTGAGAGAGTGAAGACACGAGCTGCCTACAACAAAGAACAAGCAGACAGCGCCTTCATCTCACAGTTGGAGCCAAAGAACGTCAAAGAATCTCTTGGTGATGACGAGTGGATCCTAGACATGCAAGAGGAATTGGAGCAATTCGAGAAGAATCGCGTGTGGACTCTAGTTCCAAGACCAAGTGATAGAAAAATTATTGGCACCAAGTGGGTCTACCACAACAAGCTAGATGAGAAAGGCAAAGTGGTAAGGAATAAGGCAAGGTTAGTAGCACAAGGTTACAATCAATAGGAAGGTATTGACTTTGATGAAACTTATGCTCATGTTTCTAGATTAGAATCTATTAGAATGCTACTTGCTTTTGCTAGTTACAAAAATTTCTTGTTATATCAAATGGATGTTAAAAGTGCATTTTTGAATGGTACAATCGAGGAGGAAGTATTTGTTGCTCAACCTCTGGGCTTTGAAAATGAAAAGCTACCTAATCATGTTTATTTGTTGCAAAAAGCCCTCTATGGACTCAAGCAAGCACCTCGAGCTTGGTATGATAAATTAAAGAATTTTTTTGTTAGACAATGGCTATGTCATGGGAAAAGTCGATTCTACTTTATTTCTAAAACATACTTCTAGCAACTTTCTTATCATTCAAATTTATGTTGATGATATCATTTTTGGGGGGACTGATCTTGATCTTTACAAGGAGTTTAGTTCTCTTATGCAGAGTGAGTTTGAGATGAGCATGATGGGTGAGTTGACTTTCTTCCTCGGCTTTCAAATCAAGCAAACAAAATAAGGAAACTTCATCAACCAAGGGAAGTACACACATGAACTACTCAAACGCTTTAGGATGGAGAACATGAAGCTGATGGATACTCCCATGTCCAATACCACCAAACTTGATAGAGATAAAGAAGGTGAGAAGGTAAATGAGAAGCTCTATAGAGGTATGATTGGAAGTTTACTTTATTTAACTGCCTCTAGACCTGATATTATGTTTAGTGTTGGCTTGTGTGCTCGCTTTCAATCTAGCCCTAGGAAATCACATCTTATTGTCATTAAGAGGATTTTGAGGTACTTAGCCAAAACTCAAAATTTCAAACTATGGTATCCTAAGTCAAGGGACTTTACTCTTGTGGCATATAGTGATGCAGATTACGTGGGTTGTTTGGTTTATAGAAAGAGCACAAGTGGCACTTGCTTCCTTCTAGGACCATGCTTGGTGTCTTGGTTTTCCAAGAAACAAAGCACCGTGGCATTATCAACTACTGAGGTTGAATACATTGAAGTCGGGAGTTGTTGTGCCCAGGTCCTATGGATGAAGCAAATGCTCCAAGACTTTAACATACATTTTGATGCTTCTCCTATCTATTGTGATAATACTAATGCAATCAATCTCTCTTATAATCCTATATTGCATAGTATAGATAAACATATTGAGTTTCGCCATCACTTTCTTTGTGATCACATTACAAAGAAGGATATTTATATCATGCATGTGGACACAGAAAATCAGTTGGCAGACATTTTCACTAAACCTCTAGCTAGAGAGCAACTTAACTTTATTCGATCTAAACTACTCATTGTTGCTTTGGATGATATTGATATGTGATCTAGCTAATTGTTTCCATCCTATATGTTTTTCTCATGTTTTTCCTCATCTTGCTTGCCTATATAATGCTTAAAATGTTCTTAACTTACTTGTTGACATGCTTAGTTTTTACTTTTTTTGGGTTTTTCTCTATTTCTTGGTTTTATCGTAAAATAGTACCCAAGGATGAGTAATATGTGCCTAAGTATGTTCAATGTACATAACAGACTTGAAAAATGAATTTAATCAGCATGTATATGGCTAGAAATTAAGATTGATGGTAATAGGTCAGGTTGACCATCGATCGAGTTTCCCCCAAGACAAACTTGACCGATCAGGAGCCGAGAGTTGTTCTTTAGAGAACCAATCAGTCGAGTTTCTGACTCTCAGAACTCGACCGATCCGCGGGCTGAAGTCACTTAAAAGTTAGGTTTAGCAAACTATTCTCCCTCTCAACTAGAGAATAGACGACTGATTCCTCTTCTTCTAGCCCTAAGCTCTCAACCCCATCCCTAAACATCCCTCTCCTAGCCCTAGTTTGACCTAGATAGCTCGACCTAGACCTCCCTGGGCGCTCCTTGGTGGTTTTTGAACGACGTTTGAGGTTTGTTTTGCTTGTTTGCTCGTTTTCTTCCTCCTTTTCGCCTCCATGGCATCCTAAAGGAGAAAACGACTTGCTCCAAGCAATGCACCTTCGTCTTTGTCTTCTAATCACTTGATTCCTTTTGAAGATACCTTGTTTATCTCAATTGAGGTTGTTAATCGGTATAAGGAACTTCTTCCTAGGAGTCCTTTTCCTTTTCACGCCTTGATTGATCCATCTCCTAAGCATCAAGCGGTTATAGATCAAGTCTCTAGGTTGCTTGCTGTTCACCACCTCTCCACCTTTGCCATCAAATGTGATTGCTTTAATAATTCCATGTCTAGCACTAATGCAGTTCACAAGTTCTATGCTAATTTGTGTTGGAACTATGACTCCCTCATTCCCCCGCCTAATACTCAAGTAATCCTCATGTCGATGATCGCGGGAAAGCATTTCCAAATCTCTGAGGATATATTAAATGTCTTCTTTTTTGGAGATGAGGAAAATGACACCTGGCGTAAGGATTATGGTGAGTATTTTGACCTTTTGGACCCGGAAGGTTTCTACAAGCAAAATGAATTGAATCTCCCTAATATTCACTGTTACTTGAAGAAACCTGACATTCCCTACATGAAGAAGAGCACCCGTCCTTCCTCCTCCCTTGACCTTAGGAAGCACAATCTTTCATTAGTGATCAACTGCAATATTCATCTGAAGAGAAATCAAACAGATATGGCGAAGAACACTATCGTCATTATGTATTGCCTTTTAGAGAACATCGGTGTCAAGTGGGCCAGATACATTCTACACCAAATGACCTACTTTGACACTAGTAAGAACACCAAAGGCACCCACCCTCCCTACCCGGCTTTGATTTGTAATTTATTCTAGTTCACCACTAAGAAATCCCTCTTTTCTTACTTTCATTACAAAGTAGCCAGAAAGGGTGTTTGTATCAGTGAGACCACGATTCAAAAGTGTGTACCTATGTTTGTCTCCTCTACCCTAGTGCTTCTCCCTCTACCTCAGCCTCTACAGCCCCTGCCTCCTCAGCCTGAGCTCCACCTCCTTAGCCTCCTCCTATACCTAGTTGTGCTTCATTCTGTGTATCAAATGAAACCCTTATGGGCTACATGATGCACCAACAAGCATACAACCAACAGGTTCTGGACCACCTGCATCAGGATTTGTGTTCTATCATGTTGACCATGAACCTATCATGTGCTTCACTCTACCCCACCTACCATCCATACCCAGGTAGTGATTATGATTCATATGCATACAATCATTACTACCCTTCTCCCAAGCCTTCTATTGCTGCTCCTCCACCTCCACCTTTTGCTGCTGGTAGCTCCGCTCCTGCCTACATCCCATTGCCTGATGGCCCCTTGGCCACCTTGCTTTCCAGCCTTGGTGACTCTGCTCCATCCCATCCACAGGCCAGTGAGCTTCACGCTCTTGGTATGATGTGGACTGAGCAGAATGCCCATTGGTCTGGTCGCATGTTTAGTCCTCCTACTGATGAGGAGATGCCTGATTAGGGTGACGATGTCGAGGTTAATGATGATGATGATGAAGGTGATGGCAAGGACATTTCTGATGATGGTGATGGTGATGGTGATGGTGCTAGATCTGGTGATGAAGGCACTGTTGTTGCACCCTCTGATGGAGATGAGGACTATGATCCAGGAGCCGATGATGATGACGTTGTTGATATAGATAGTTTAGATGTTTATCTTGTTTCTTAGTTTTTAGTCTAGCATGCTGATCATATACATCTTTCTAGGCTATTTTGTATAAGAAACATCTAGGCACATTTATCTGAGTTGTACTATTTTATCCTTTGTTTTCATCACTTCTTGGTTGTAGTTGTTTTCTTGAGAACATGCATCTGAGTTGTAATATATGTGATGTGCACTCTTGCTATTTACTCTGATATATCTTATTCTTTGGTGCCATCTTTCACCATATTTTGATTATGACTGAGATTGTATGTTGCT
The DNA here is from genome assembly GCA_963693085.1 of Alisma plantago-aquatica. NCBI lineage: Eukaryota > Viridiplantae > Streptophyta > Magnoliopsida > Alismatales > Alismataceae > Alisma > Alisma plantago-aquatica. The sequence continues at coordinate 918,391,689 of OY856409.1, forward strand.
TTTGTCTCTGTGTGCCATATGATTACTTGCATGTATGTCTGTTTGATTGTGTTTTGGAGAAGACCTAGTTTTTTTTCTCTTCTACCCCCCTACTTTTTGATAATGTCAAAAGGGGGAGAGATATTTTAATGGTTTGAAACTCAATCATATTGTCATTCATGGTTATACTATTGCTTATTTGTTTATGAGATCCTTTTCTTGTTCATTTACTGATTTATCATGTGACTTGCAAAGGATCACATAGTGCATATATGCTATGATTACTATGTGTAGATAGACTAACCATGCATGTTAAAGTAAGCATAGATTGAGGGGGATAAATTCACATTGTTCACATCTTGAACCCCTTAATTCACAAGGAAAAGGTATAACTTATATATCCTTTTCAATATGTTTGAGGAATGGTTTGTCATTGTCAAAAAGGGGGAGAATGTTGACCTAGAGGTTATACATTGTCCATATTTTGATAATGACTTAACCATTCCATTCATATATATCTAATATGTGTATTAAATATTGATTTTAGATGTTAGGTACAAGAAAAGGATCAAAAATCCAAAACCCTAGATTGGGTCAAGTTCAAGTCAAAAGAGCTACAAGTGTGCAATTTTGGAAATCTATGTAAATGACCTTAGAACACTTTTTTAATCACTTGTAATGATGAACTGACTTGTAACTTAGTTGAGAAAATTTATTGGGACACTAAACACCAAGTTTTAATCACTTTAGATGCACTTTAGAAAATTGACCACAGGAAGTCAATCGGTCGAGTTGCAAACTCGACCGATCCTCCTAGATCAAGTTTCTAAAGATAGCATCGGTCGAGTTGTGGTTTCACAGAAATCGACCGATCGATTACCTAACCAAATCGATCTTCATTGTTCAGTCGAGCTTTGCCATAACAAACTTGACCGATGATTTGAATATCGGCTTTGTTTTTTACTCTATCAGGTGAGTTACCTTTATTGAAACTCGACTGATTGCATTGTACGGAATTTGTAGAAAAAGTGATTGTGACTGTTGGTGTGTGTTTTGAGAAAAAATAGAGTCATTGCTTTGAGTAAAAAATGGATATTTTCATATCTAAGTGTCCCACAACTTAAAGGGGCACCCTCAACTATAAATAGGACCTCTTGGAGTTCATTCCAAGGTTGCTCATTCACTACATGCTTGGTCCTAGCCTAGTTGAGAGTGTTCTAACCCTTTGAGCCCCTCTCTCTCTACCTTCAAGTCAAATTCGTGAGTATGAGTGAGATAGGTTCCTTTGTAAGAGATATACTCCATGTATTGATGTAAAGCTCTCCTCCACCATCTTCCTACCCTCATTCCTATCAAAGAAAAGGTTGAAGATCTTCTCTGAGTGAAGGAGAAGAGGTTGTTGTTCTTAAAGGTTGAAGAAGGCAAGGTGTTCTAGATCTCTGAGTAAAGGAGATAGTCAAGGCAAGTGCTCAAGAAAGATAGGTAATCCCTTTAAGGCTAAAGACTTGAAGAAGGAGTGGGTAAGTCCATGTTGATGGCTAAAGACTCCATGGTTCAAGTGGGTAAGCTCCTTCTATAGGTTGAAGATCTTTACTTGAGGTACTAATCCCTTGGATGTATGGTTGTTGTGTCTTGTAATCTTATGATGGAATATAAGAGTACCAAGATTGCAAATCCTAGAGATTAACCACCTCTAGGTAGTGGACTGACATTTCTCCTAGTTAGGATGTGGAACCACTCTAAACCACCTGTCCAAGTGCTTGCTCTTCCTTGTCTCTCATCCTTATTGTGCTTGCTAGCTAAGACATCAAATTTGTTGTTTGTTTAAGTTTCTATATTTAATATATTTTGGTGGTCTAATCCTTTTTGTGAGAATTGTGAAGCTCTATTCACCACCTTCTAGAGCCCTTGATCCAACATTTTTAAGGTAGATCCCATTCTCAACTTCAACCCCATTTTATTGGAGCTCAAGATCAAGAAATTGGCCTTGCAAAGAATCAATGATCTCAAGATGAACTTTCTCATTTTGACCAAGGGTGTCGAATTTAGCATAAATTTCATCAATAATCTTACCCAACCTCTTCTTTTTATATTTAAATTTAGAATAAGAAGAATGAGTAGTATTAAGCATTTCAATAAGAGTTTCTTTGGAAAACTCATGAAATCTTAACTCACTTACCTCACCTATGTCTTCACTTGTGGGGGACAGGAGTGCAAGATGACATTCACCTTCATCGGAGCTTGAGCTTCCTGAAGATGAGTCTTCCCAAGCCGCATGAGTTGCATCCTTGCTTCTTTTCTCCTTCTTATCCTTCATCTTGTACTTGCCCTCTTTCTTGTAATCATTTTTCTTCTTTTATATGCTCTTGTGGTGCCTCTTCTTGGCCTTTGGGCATTCATTCTTGTAATGCCCCTTTTGTCCACAGTCATAGCACCTTAGAGTTGAGGATGAAGAAGACTTTCCTTTAAAGTGTTTGCCCTTGGAGTAGTTAGTTTCATGATCACTAGGGCCATCATCTTCACTTGAGGAGTTAGGAGAGGATCGATAAGCAAGTTGTTTTTGAAGGATCATTCCCTCCGCTTGAGCTTTGAAGGCATTATCTTTGACTTTCTTTGACTCCTTCTCTTCTTGCTTTTCATCTTCCTCTTTCTTGTCTAGCCTTGGCTCATGGGCTTGATGGTTTCCAATGAACCCCTTCATGGCTAAGTCACTAAGACTTCTCACTTCTTCAATTAAGTCACTTTGGGTTCCCATATTTTTGGAAGAGACCCGAGTAACTTAGAGTTGATTTCACCTCTATCCATGAGTTTTTTTAAAGCTGCAAGTCCATTGACAATGGTGTTGAGCCTTGAGTACGTGTTTGCCACTCTCTCCTTTTTACCCATCTTCAAGTTCTAGAGCAGCCCATTGGGCACGTAGAGCTTGGACTCCTTGACTTGTTGTGTGCCTTCATATGAGATGCACAACTTGTTCCAAACCGCATGGGCTACATCCCAAGATGAGATTTGGTTGAACTCGAAAGGAGTGAGGGCAGCATAGATGATGCTATCCGCCTTGGTTTTGAGCTCGCCTTCTTGACTGTGGCTTCATCCCAAGTGGCTACATCCCCGATTGAATATTTTGTAGGGGAGATTCACCACCTTCCACATGTCGTAGTTGGTTCCTTAGAGGAAGAACTATATCCTTCTTTTCTAATAAAGGAAATTGGTGTTGTAGAAGATCGTGGCCTCATGAAGAAGCTTCCCTCTAGGTTGAGTGACCCAAGTAAGTCACCCATGTTCTCATCCCATGGGAGATGTGTCAGAGAAGACCGTGGCTTTGATACCAGTTGTTGGATCTAAGGGATCTAGAGGGGGGTGAATAGAGCTTCATAACTTACACAAAACTTGTTAGACCTTCAAGTTACTTCAAATAAGCTTTATTACAAATAGTGATTTTGATGTCAATTGAAACATAAAAAGCAATTATGAGAGAGATTGAAGCAACCAAAATGACAAGTTATTTTAGAGTGGTTCCACTCTCCAAACTAGGAGAGAGTCAGACCACTACCTAGAGAGGTCAAGCTCTAGGATTTCTAAGATGTCTACTCCTTATATTCCTGATAAGAGTTACAACATATGACCTTCCTTTTCTACGACAAGGATACCCAGCTTCCCTTTTAGGCCAAGGGAGCCAATAACCTTACAATCAAGATCTTACCTATCCAAGATCTAGTATTATACATCACAAAGGTCTTAACCACTCTTGCAATCAGTTGGATGCCTTTACCAAGATCCTACCTTTCATGAAACGAGTCTTTGGCCTTGAGGATTTACCAACCAAGATCCTTGGATCTTCCTCCTTGATCTTCTCCTTCACTCAGAATAACCTTGAGAACCTTCTCTAGCTAAAGAATCCCACTCCTTCTCCTTCTCTTGGAGAAGATTTCACCAATGGAGTCTTTAAGAAAGGAGATTTGAGAAAGAGGGATCTTAAGAGCCTCACAAGTGTACAATGAGGTGGCTCTCTCATAGGAATCCTATCTCACTCATAGTGAACAAAATGAGTTGTGATCACGAGAGAGAAAGGGGCTCAAATGGACTAAAAGCACACAACTATAGCAAGGACCTTGGATAGCATTAATGATCAACCTTGTAATGAACTCCAAGAGGTCCTATTTATGGTTGGGGGTGTCCGTTTGAGTGTGGGATCACTTAATGTAAAAAACTAGCATTTTGGAGGGTTGCAGTGGATACATTTTTATGTTAGCAACTCTCCAATAGTTAGAATCACTTTTTCTGCATTTTATGTATAGTACATTCAGTCGAGTTTCAATTAAGATAACTCGACCGATCCACTATGTGACAAAGCAAAATTTAAACCATCGGCCGAGTTTGTCCTGGTGAAAACTCGATCGATCAGCTAAAATCAACTTTGGATAGAAATTTGGTCGGTCCAGTTATGAGGGTGTACAAATTGACCGATTCAAACCATTCTCAAAATCCACCAAGGATCGGTCGAGTTCCAAACTTGATCGATAAAGTGCATGTGATGAATTTTCCAAATTGATTTTTGAATGATCAAATATTCAAATTAAGGGTCTCTGGTTTTATCTCATCTTAGTTACAAGTCATATCATCAATACAAATTATTACAAAAATATTCTATGGTGGTTTGGAGTGTTTTCCACAAAAGTGCATTTGCATTGCAATTGACTTGAACTAAGCCAAGCTATAGCTTGAGTGATTTGATCATGTTCATGTACCTAATGCCCAAAATCAATCTTAAACAAACATATTAGATACATATGAATGGAATGGTTAAGTCATTATCAAAATATGGACAATGTTCAACACTTAGGTCAACAATATATACGTGGTAGGGAAGCATTAGGTTAAGTTAGGGCAATGTGGGAAAATTAGTGCATAAATTATGCTAGGGTTGCTAGCCACCACGGTCGTTTTGGTCTCCACGACCGTGGTGGAGTGGGGTGAACATAGTCGTGGTAGAGTGGCACACATGAGGTGGTAATGGTTAAAATGTCATGTTTGAGAGTGGTTTTTGGAAGGCCAATAGTACGACTGTGGTGGGAGAATGGTGGAATGGGCATGGTGAATGGCATGGGCGTGTTGTCTAGAGGTGGAACAACCATTCTGCTATTGATGGTCATTGTGGACATCCTTCACCATGGGTGTGGCAGTTGCCATGGGTGTGGTGGCTCTAGAGTGACATGACCGTTCCGTTGGCCACACCCATGGTGCTCGAGTTGTTGTAGCTTGTCATTCCTTAGATTCTACTATGATGTGGGGGCACTTTGGCCACAACTGTGGCAAAGTACCATGACCCGTTTTGAGGGCCCAACTATGCTTTTTGACTCCAAAGTCCTTCAACTCAGCTGCTCTTTACTTTGGATCTACTTTTTCCCATCTATGGAAGGTTAAGAGATAGTCTAGGACTCATCCTCGGGTGTAGAAACCCAAGGATCCTCCCGTATTCCTCCTCTTCATTCAATACATGGTTCAAATGCCTAAAAACACACAAATAGTGGCCATAAGAAAATTTCACATGAAACCATTTATTAGGGTGAATAACTTAAATGCTAACATGTCTATATTTTATTAAGATGCAAAAACACACAAGATGAAACCCTAAAATAGGATTGCATAAGTTATGCACCCAAATCGGACGAACCGCATAAGGCACAAAAGAACAAACTAAGTCTTTTATCTCATTAAAATCACCATTATCTTCTAAAAATCAGGAAAATTACCTCTAAAATAAACTAATTTTTTTGTTCCTTTTTGTGCCTATAATATTCTAGTGGATTCCATTTTCCATTTAGGTGACAAGGGTAATATATATGATTAATACAAGTTAAATATTAAATGTTAAATAAATAATTATCTAGACATAATTAGGCCTAGGAATTTTGGGTGTTAACTTGTTTACATGTTGTCACTTAATAGAAAATTTTCAATGCATGATAATAAGCTTGTTTAATCACAAACTAACCCTTTTATCAATGTATGACAAAGGAGGATATGCCATTAAGGAAATTGCAAACAAGTACATGAAGAATGAGTATGTTACATATTTTATATGCTTGATGGGTCTTCACCTTACTCAATGAGAAACAAATCAAGAAAAGAGATAAAAAGATGGGTACAGTCTTCACTGACACCATTCTCTATTTCCCACACCTCTCATAATAATAACTTGAAGTTGGATATCATACCAACCATTTTATGTCAAAAGTATGATAAAGTAGACTCAATAGAGTCACTAGATATCCATTCAATTAGTGGGTCAAATGGACACATATAAATGAAGATAGTTGTAGCATTAGACTCCAACTAGTCGGCTAGGAAAGTATGCAAACACTTTTTTTTGAAAACCAGTCAATTGACCGGTATCCCAGTTGAGCAATCAAACTACCAACAGTAGAAAATTTTGTTAGGGTTTGTTCCAAAACCCCAACCTTGAACCCCACGCCTCAAAAATCTAAAAATACACCCCCTCAACTTGGAAGGAGGGAATCACACATCTTGAATACAAGAAGGAGTTCTTGTATGGAAGAAACAACTTGAGACAATATAGGAATGAGGAGGAGAATATACAAACATAATTGAGACCCCCTAATGGCCAAAAGGAGGAAATAGAGAGATTATTCTTACCTCTCTATTGTAGAGTTTCTTCTATATTCTTATCCATATTGTTTATTTGCAATTTCTATCTCAAATTTCTATATGCTCATCATTTTAATCATGTATAAGTGTGGGTATATGATTTAGTTGGCCCAAGGCATAACCCTACATATCATATTTCTCATTTTAGTTAACTCTTAAGCATTAAGTTGACAACTTGAATATATTTCATTTACTTTATAGTTAATGGCATTTTGGATGTGTATCCATAATCTCTTCTATATAGTAACCTAAAGAAAAACTTGAGAGGGTGAGTTGGGTTAGACAAAGAAAATAAGAGATTCTCTTTATTACAAATGTACAAGAAACAATCATGAGTAAATTTGCATTTGTAGAAGATTGTTGAGAGACTGACCCTCATGAAAGTGTACCCTACTCTCCTAATATTACAACTTTTTATATTGGCTTGAAAGAAGAATTGAAAACACACTTCAAGATTTCTCAATATATCAAAATCTAAGATTTATGGATATGTACCGAAATTCACAAGTTTGTTCATAAGAAAATCCTTACCTAACTTTTTATCTAATTAATTTTGTTCTTAAAGTTACTTTCTTTGCTAATTTTAGTTTGATCATATTATTCAATCATCCATTCCCTTAATACATCAACCTATATGATTTGATACAATTTTTTATAGCCTTTCTGAATGTGGGATCGACCATAAAGTGATACATCGAAACCACTCTCTTGTGTGAGATCAAGGTTGTGTAACAAATTTTGGTTCATATTTTGATTTTTAAGATGTAAATATAACTCTCATTCATAATAAATGGATACAAAATAGAATTATGATATTTGGTACAGTTGATACTTTCATATTACAATAGGCTATTTATGGTCGTTACCTTTATCTGTAAACACATGTGGATTCTCTAACAAGGTAAGATATTGGAAGGAGGAATGGTGATGGGAGGTTCACCTTCTTAGAGTGGGTGGTCATTTCATTGGAGGCTACAATATCATATTCTAAAGTGACATTTAGGGATTGGTTGGTATTTCATAGATGAATTTTTTTCCTAGTAGGTGAAAATATTGATGTAACCGCAGAAAAAGGTGACATCCAAACTGATATATACACAAGGAGTGATTGAACCTAGACATTTGTCTCCTTTTCTTGGTGTGTGAATACCCGAGAACAATGATTAGCCCATGTAGAAAGTTTTTTTTTGTGGGTGATGGTTATGTACAAAGAATGCCATCCGAAAAGTTCATGTGGGAGAGTGAGGTAGGCTCATAAGGTTAGAGAAGGTATATAATGACATGTCAAAGCACACATGAAGGATTTTGTTAATTGGAAGTAAGGATGAAATCAAGACAATGTTTATTATGTTGGGGTGATGGTTATGGACAAAGCATGGCATGCAAAAAAATCATGTAAGAGAGTGAAGGTATGGTTATATGGTATATAAGGTGTATACAATGACATGTGAAAGAACAAATGAAGGCATTTTGTTAATTGGAAGTAAGGATGAAATCGAGAAAATGAAATTTTTGGACATTCATGTTCATGGGTAAGGTATGGTGCACATTTAGAAGATGCACATATACACCATGACATAAGAAAAATATATGAATGAAAATTCGTAAAAAAAATTGAGGAACCTAGTAAGATGTCGATGGAAACCATGTCAAGAGGAAATTTTAGAACAAAAGAGCTCGAATGAAGATGTAGGGGGTTTGTTATTTGTTTACCTAACCCAAAAATGTCCAAGGTTGATCATAGTATAATCATACTAGCATGTAAGAATAAGTAGGTTGTTGAACAAATCCTTACTACTAAACATGTGAGTTGCAATTCTAGGGTTAAAAATCTATTTAGATGATGAACTTTGAGAATATGGATGATCACCTAATGTTTGGGTGATATTGTCTTGGAAAGAAATCATAGAAGAATATTTTGAACATTTTTCAAGATATATCCATGCAGAGAATGACCATTCTCAAGAAAGAAAAAGATCTCCATAGTTAATCAGTTGATAAAGCAAGGTTAGGTCTATTTCGGTTTATAGTTACCATCTTTACAATTGATGCTTTTGCAACATTACAATACCATGATGGAGGCATGGTGTTTTGCTTTGCCCAAGTCCCAGTCCATTGAATTCTTCATGATAATTTTCCCCTTTCTCGATTAGATACAAGAAAGGATTCAGGTTCATAGTGTTGGAGAGAGAATTATATGATAGTCTTCTATATACAACAACACAAGTAGAAATAGGGTTAGATGTAAGAATATGTTAACAAAATGATTCATAGGAGGTAGGTAGTGATGTTAGAAATTGACAAAGTTAGATGCCATCTTCTTACAACTACAATAGCTAGGTCAGAACTGAGAGGGTGATAAGACTTTAGCTTCTTCTATGTTCCTATAATTGAATCATAGTGAGAAAGAAAAATGATGGAATCATCAAGATGGAGCATTTGTAGCTTATTATACAATTCAAAGACACAAATATCATTTTATTTAGTAGAGTAGACATGAGAAAGATGTCTCATTCTTCTTTATAAGTCACCATAAATATTTGACTTTCAGAGATAGAGGATTCACATGTATTAACTGTAACATCCCTGACCTAGGTTATGAGTTAACCCTAGGTGTTTTGCCTAAATATGTAATTAAATCTTTGTGATTAACTCTGAGCATGTAATTAAGTTTCTCAGAAACGTATATTTCAGTATTTGCTCCTTTTTATTTAAAGTTGTAGCATTGTTTTGATATACAGGGACCTATGTGCAATTTACCCAGTTAAAAGGGTTAGCTTGCAATTTTCACATGATGAGATGTTCCTCTGATGTTGAGACATCATGAGAAATCTGTTTAGCCAAGTTTGAGGGATTTCCCAAGCTAAGGCACCAAGGTGCAGCTGTGGAAGCAATCCCGGTGCTTGAAACCCTAGTTTGGGGTAAAATGTAATTTACCCAAATAAAGGGATGCAATTGTGAAATATGTCATCAAATGTATCTTTTTAGACTCTTTCCATCATTAAGAGAAGAAATGATGAGGAAGTCACCTCAATTGAATTATCAAGTTATGAGATATGCCTTGTGATTGAATAATCAGGGTATATGTGCAATATTTCTTTATGTATGTACCTCATTATTAGCTTGCTCTCCTTTACCTTCTTTTCCTAAGACCTTAAGAGAAGGTTTGTCCTTAGAATAAATAGGAAGGGACGATCAAGTAAAGAAGGAGGGACCTAGTTGGAATTATGGACAACTTATGAACTAACGTTGAAAATCCTACCCCATGTATATAAGCTCTCCTTCCCTTAGTTGCAAGGGAACTCACCCTTCGTTCCCTTACTGTTTCATTTCACCAAAGACGACCAAGGACTGCCTTGGAGCTAAGGAGGACGACCAAGGGGTGCAAGGTAGGTTTAAACCCCTCTTCTTGCCTAATTCCATGGTTAAAACTCGAATTTAAGGTCATCTTCATGGCTAACTCTTGAAACCCTACCTTTCTAGCCGTCTCTTTTCATCCTTCCTTGGAGTTTTCACCTTGGCCAACCTGTAAGAACTCAAGGACGCCATTAGAGCTTGGAGCTTGAAAGCTTGGAGCTCAAGAAGCAAGCTTTAGGCGGGTTTTATAACTCTAAACCCATGCTTTACTATATGCATTTTTATATGCATTTTGATGATAGCTCTTAGTGTTTCCCTACTTTTCCCTGATATTTTGCAAGCAAACCCGTGGGATATCTGTACTGTTCTTGAGCTAGAAGATGAAGGCGTGATTTCCAAGAAAAACCCACCGCTTTTCTTTTCCTTAAACGGTCTTCATGACCCTCGCGGTCTCAACTCAAATTGGTCTTCGCGGTCTCAACATTAACTTGAACCCTTAAAGAGGCTCGCGGTTTTGAAGCCTAAGGGGGGGCTCGCGGTCTTGGAGCTAGAAGGAGGCTCGCGGTCTTGGAAAGTCAATGTGGGCAAACGGTCAACACTTTCAACCGATCTCAATTCAATTAATGATTAATGATTGAAATTAATAAATGTGATTCAAGGTTGACCACATTCAATCATTTGATGATGTAAATGGTTCAATGTTGCTCAAATCAAACCCTAATGATAATCTAAGATAAGTAAGGGGTTATTTGGCTAAGGGTTTTGACCATGATGATGATCAATGGGGTGAATTACCAATATACCCCTGAAGGGTCAATTGAGTTATACCTTGCTCAATTCAAACTCTAATTACATGAGAATGATGTTTTTAGTCATCATGACTCTATCCAACTTGATCTAGTCTAATGTTACCATCAACCATTAGTAAGATGAAAGAGAGAGTACTCTAGAGAGAGAAAGTACCCTAGAGAGAGAAAGTAACTCTAATCACATAATGGTGATGCTTTTGGCTATGTTAGCCTATGATGACTCAATCTAACCTGTTTTAGAGTGATGTTGACATCACCTAACATTATGATGAGAGAGAAAGTACTTCTAGAGAGAGAAAGTACTTCTAGAGAGAGAAAGTACCCTTTTTAAGTGGAAACTCAAGTAAAGCATCTCCAATGCACATAAGTGAGCATAATTAGGGTATGGTCCATCCGGGTGAGGTCATAGAAACCCTAATTATGATAAATGATGAACCTTTAACTAATCCAAGAGCATCAATGAAGATGTTACTCATACACGATGATGTTATGAGTTTTTATTCACCTGGATGTGAATAATAAACCCTAATTCAAGGGTGATGACATGTAATGTGAATAGTAAACCCTAATTCAAGGGTAATGGCATGCTTTTGAGTATTAAACTCTATTTGATTTGAATTAAAGATTTAACTCTTATCACAAGAGTAGGAAGTACATTCCTTATTGTTGTATTACCTTTATCATATGTATTTACCATGCAGGTTCTGATATGAAGGTAATCATATCCAGGTATGGATGTTGATGTTATATTCATTAAAGGCATGTTGTTAGCCTTATGAATAAGTAAAGTAATCTGATGTCTTGCCAGTGGCATCCTATGCTGATAATGGGCTATGAGAGCCATGAATACCATCAAGGTCATGCCTTAGAGATGACTTGTGATGAGGATAATAAGAAATAATGATTGATATAAGTTAGGCCTGTTACATTTAGTATTCTTCTTTTATAGCTGCTATGCTACTGTTATTGTTTGAAGAACAATGTATGCTGTTAAAGAATACTGAATGTACCTAACTAATCAAGTATAATGTAGAGCCCTGATCATAGATCCATGATTGTCAGAAATTAAGTGATGGTGAAACAGGTTTTCCTTAGGGAACTCCTGGAGCACATACTTTTGAGTATGTGGGGTACATGGATGTGTAGAACCTTACATCCTAGTGTAGGAAAGTGATGTAGATGTGGAATCCATCCATCCTTCACTATAGTTCCATACCGTATCAGTGGTAGGTAAACATGAAACCTCCTGATGACGAAGAAAGCACAGATATCCGTATCAGTGGTAGGTAAATATGAAACCTCCTGATGACAAAGAGAGTACAGAACGCCACTGTGACTCTAGAATAGCGAAGGACCAGTTTACCCTGGTGAGCTATAGTAGTAGAGACACGAGATGTCCTACAAGTGATCCTCTTACTGACTGAGGAAGGTGAAGGTCATGAGAATCCGGCTCTCTTAATGACCTATGTATGATACTGATGCGGCTTCTCAGCGATCAGTTGGAGTATGAGTGGTAAGCCTCATCTCCACAGGGCATAATGTTGTTTGTAAAACATAATTAACCATGTAGTATAACTTGTTAGAGATGACTCCAAGTTAGTTGATTGATGTTACATTGCAATAATGTTGATATTCTCCATATCTCCTAAATTGTAGAGATCTTGTTATACCTGCAACTGTTATAGAATGCTTTGAAGGCTTCACTGTTTAATATAATCTTTGATGTTATAATAAAGCTTCTGGCGAAGAGTTATAACTCTCGCTGGGACAATTATGTATAATTGTCTCACCCCGTAGGCTTCAACTTTTTAGGTGGACGTCGGAGACGAAGGAACCAGCCTACAGGTGACCAGTCTCAGCAGCAACAGCACCAAGGGCAGCAGTAATCTCAGGTGGAGATTTGTCCTGCCATGTGGTGTAGTTAGAGTCAGTCCTATGTGTCCTCTGTACTCTCAGGTCTTGGAGTCTTGTGTTATGTGATACTGAGATTCTGTATCTTGATGTATATAATTACTCAAGAAGTAATTATCCTGAGATGTAAATAGTTACCTCTCTTTATGAAAGAAGCTTTTATGGATCCAAGCTCTTGTCTCGAAAAGTTTTATTTTCCCGTGATTTTTGTCTTCCGCTGATTACCGATTCGCTTCCACTAAGTTTTAATCGTGTTTATGTCATGGTTTGGAGATCAGAGCCTACATTAACAATCCATGATAGTACCTAGAAATTCTTTTTTAGTTGTTCTATTGGCACCATAGAATCATCACATGATTTGTCATAAACAAGAGGACCGACTAGATATTATCCTTTATCGGAGCATCCCACATGAATATGGAATGATCATTATGAAGAAAATAGTTGATCTTGTTATTCTATATGGTCATCACACAGTGTTGGTACCAATAAAATGTTTCTATATTGCCCATGAATGCATGAAATAATAATAATAGCAAATCCTTTAGGAAAAGACACAACTTGATGAGGATGAGTAAGATAGAGAATGAAATTGTCACATAATCGAATCCCAGTCCCATGAACCAAATGTATACCAAAGGAGACATGCGGAAGCATAAATCTTAGCACACATGAACAGATAACAAGATAAAGGCACCAACACAGTCTCAACATTCAACAAGTATAAATTATACAAAATGCATTATATTCATGAATTCAATTACATATTTCCATAGTCAAGGTACAAGTCATTCATGTGCACTAAATCTGGATCTTACAACAAGTACACCTAGCATAGATCACCAAGCCCATCAACCTTCTAGCCATCTATGAACCTAAAAACAACATACGAGAAATGGGTCAACACACGAGGTGTTGAGTATGGGGCAGAAAGATACACATATATATAAGCTTTGCATAATTTTGAAAATATTTCAAGACTAAACGAACAAGAATAAATATGTTAATTATTTAACAAATGTAAAACCATATTTTATGTCATTTCACTCCATTATACCAACAATATCAAGCATGTTTAAGGCCTTTGACCAACTTCCCGTCGGAAGGGTCCGTAAGGGTGCTCAAGCTTAGCTAACCCTTTTATACGAGAGGGACCACAAGGACGTAACCAAGAGTTAACCCTTTATCAACAATATTATAATGGAGTTCTATATAGATATATGTGTTCAAGTTATAAAACTGACGAGGCAAACATCGAGTAAGATGTAGAAATACTACATGACAATATTTGAGAAAGTAAACAAACAAGCATACAATACATATCATTTCAAACAAGAAAGCTAGTCATATAACTAGATAAGGCCCATACCTTATTCAGAGATTCATAACTTAACTTATCCTTCATCATCTAGCCACATGCCAAACCTGATTGACAACAAGATTACATATATGCATTAGATTCTCATCATTAACCCCAATTAGATTCATTTTTAGGGTTTTGGCCAAGATGGGTTCCAAGTTGCTTATTGGTTCATTATATGATATTGTATTGATCTAGAGGTCATCATGATGGTGTGGTTCAAGTTTCATATCATTATGATGTTCCATTCGTTATATAAGATCTTTTCAAGGTTTAGGTATCCTAAATACATAACTAGGTCAAAAGACTCAAAATAGGACAACCAAGATCAAGTATCATCAAGGAATAAGAGCCAAGCATAAGAGATGGTTTAGATCAACAAGAATAGGATATAAGGAACATATTCAAAGTAGGGTGATATCCACTAGGGTGTAGGCATCAAACCGCCAACATGGGGTACCAACATACACTCATACATGCAATTTTCATAAAAGCATACTTATGTCATCAAGAGTACAGGGAATGTTATAAGATTTCCCAAGGGTCATAACAACATAAAATACTAATATCATGATTAGGAGGGTGAAATTTCATCAAAGTTCTGAGCTTGATCATAAAAGTGCATTAAAAGTACTCAACATGACTAAAGTTGTTATTTTTAAGAAGCCAGGGATACAAACGTAGGATTTAGGGTCTGACACCAAGTCCAAAGTGTAGGTCTCATCGAGATGATCGATTTGGTATATTGGTTCATATTATTTGACCGAGGGTTTCAAGAGATTTAATTTTTTGAAGATATGTATTAAAACTATATTAGCTGGAAGAGGGAAAGTTGCCTTCATTTATGCGATGTTCAGGACCATCGATGGCATGTCCTTCATGGACCACCTACGATCGAGTGGCCAAGATGGGGCGTGCCCACTCACAGCAGAAAGAGAGGGTACGAGAGGGGAAAGTGCTCGTCAGATTGGTATCCAACGGTAGCGGCCTCATCATCAACCCAGCTTCAGGGTCGTGGCTTCTTGGGCATGGCTCGCCGGAGATGGGGTACGGGGTAGAGAAAGAAGGGGACGGCCCCCAAAGTCTACCACCCACACCGAGGGAATGTGGGCAAACTCATTCCCACCGTCGGTTCTTCCTACATATGTGAGGAGGAGAGACGCCCAAAGTAGGTTCCCCAGCGGCGCCGTGAACAAGGGGACGAGGAGGAGAGATGTTGGCGGCGCCCTAGGACACGAACATGAGAGGAAAATGGGGAAAAATAATCACAAGGAAGAAATGGGAAGGTCTCACATTTTAAATTCATGCAAAAGGTCATGGGAGGGGGGTGATTTGCCGAGCAAAACTAGGCTCGGCGCCTCCATTGCTGAACCTCAGCCCATAGGCGAGGGTGGATCCACAACCGTTGGATCCTGGGCTGATCTGATCCAACGATCAAAAGGAACGGAAAGCTAGGGTTTGGGAGTGGGAGAGGTGGAATCTGGGCCGCGCGCCCTCTAAAGGACCCTGGTGGGCTGGCCCAAAGCTACAACAAAGGGGCAAATGTAAATATTAAATCAAAGCAAATCAAGGTGTCTTCAAAATATCATAACTTGGGCTACAAAGGTCTGATTAGGGTGATTTTTCCATCGCTGGATTCGAAATTTAGAGATCTAAAACATGATATATATTGGGAATCTAAAATATCATAGCAAGGGTGTTTTATATTAATTGCAATATGGTTATATATTAAAGCATGGCTCTTATTTCAATTGGCATATACAAGTCACATATTGGGAAATTGAACGACAATTTAATTAAATTGGGTCATAATCTCATTCCGACTATATAATTGGACCCAATTGAGTGATTTGGGCCACTAATAGAGAGAGAAAGTGGATATCAATAGAGAGAGAAAATTGAGGTTGTCATAGAAATGGTAGTTGTTTGCAATAGAAGGGCACACTATGCTTACAGGAAAAATCCAAGAAATACATTGTATTATTGTGAGATTCACCACATGCCAGGAAATAGATGCAATCTAGAATTGCAAGTTGTAGGCCACACTGTGACACCCCACGCCACAAACCACAAGATAACTCAAAACTAAATGCAGAACAATACTAAACAAACAGATTATCACATCAAGGTTGTCACATCCTTCCCCCTTACAAGAAATTGCATCCTCAAAATTCATCCAAGATCATATCTAAGAGTCAAAGTCAAAATATATGGAGTCCAGGTATCCAACCATAGTTTTAAGTCGTTCCCCACAATATGGTGTACACTTAGGGTATCATCATTAAAGGTGTACTCATCTCATCTATGTACATATTACTTTGTACTCTAATATTGTATCACAACATTAGGGTTCACCCATCCCTCAGTGTCCACACATTAGGGTTTTTGTTCATATCTTTATATGAGACCAAAGGGTATCATCAAAATATGTGTTATCAATTCTCAAAAGATTCTATTTATGGTCATGGCTTCAAACGAGAATATCATCAAGTGTGTATCTCATCTTTACTCTAGATTTCATGCATGTTTTTGCTTTTCCACAAAATTTCCACCAACTCTAATGAATTATGTTCATCATGTTTCCTTTCAAATCTCAAATTAAGCAATTTATTCATCATGTTCATTTGAGTTATGACCCCAAGAGCATCAACATATCCAATTAATCATTTTTTTGTACGAGATTAGGCATGTTACCCCTGATTGTTCAAGCTACTATCTTATGACATCATCATATCTAGTTCATGATTTCAAGGATACATCTTTTATGTATAGTATGATTTTGTATTAGGTCTAGCTTACAAGAGTGTCCATTGCACACTTATTAAAATTTTAACTTAAGTTAGATTCTTTCACGTATTGAACATCATTCGAGGAACAACATTATCATCAACATCAAGGTTTTGAAACTTTCTCACTTGTATCAGAAAGAGCTCCACAAGCTCAAGCTGCTCAAGCTAAGATATATATATGTCCAACAAGACCTGCTAACCACAAACTTCTACCCATAACAAAAATTCAACCCATCTTTTGAGGAACACGGGTAACCACTAGACTCCTTTATATACAATTACTAACCCGAGTATGAGGATCATCATGGATATCACACATCATATACGTTATCTTAGGGTCTTGGGACATCCCCCCTCACCTATATAGAAAGCATCAAATTTTCAAATGCCTCTTTCTATAAGGTTAGATATTTTCATAGGAAGTCTAGGGTTCAACAATTTCAAGGAAACCACACACTAGGTCACTCAATTCATATACTTAGAAGTATTCTAGCTAGGGACTCATCATCAAGTATTTCATCATTCATATTTTTCAACATTTCAAATATTTTGGAGTTTAGGTACTCTAACCTTCTCCTGATATGGGTCAAATCATATCAATAGGTCACTCTATTCATATGTCCCATGCTAAATGTATTCCTTTGTAAAGAGATTGAGGCCCATGTTGGTCTCAAACTATACATCACATATCATATCCCCACCTGTACAGGACTAGGTACAAGCAAGCATGTCAACCTGCTAGCTATGTTTAGCACATCAACCAAGTCATATGTATCAACAAGGTGCTAGGTCTAGCTAGGGATGCATGGTCAAACTCATTTCATATCATCAAACTAATTGTCCCTCTCAAGGACAAACTTGGGTCTTATCAACATCAACATCATCAACAATATCATCATCTTAGGTTTCTAGGTTATTCACTTGCCTAACCTATATCATGGCCCTAGACAACTCTAGAGATTATCACTATCATCTAAACTCTCTCATTTAGACTTGATGTTATATCTCTTTCACCTAGGTTGCATGGAAACTCACTACCTTTCTGTATGTGGTAACATTTTTCATATGTACATATAATAATACTTGAAATATGTTTTCTCCAACGTTTAAACAGGCGATGAAAACCACCATACTCCATTCGAATAAAACCAAAACCAAAATGAGTTACCACACTCATTAGGAAGTCTAGTATCATGATACCTAGAGAATAAGCAAGAACATGGTGCACACTTGTGTAGACATCCTAAGCACATGTCGCGAATCATGTCTAGGGAGGTAATGTACACAAGTCTACACCTAGTTCTAGAACATCTAGGTTCTAACCTAGAGGCTAAGTCAACCTAATCCACAAGGATATTTCATTAAGTTTCTAGGGTTGAGATGTAAGGTGAGTTTAGTTTGTGTTTCATGTGAACAATGTTTGGTGTAGTTATTGTTCATGCTCTGATACCATTTGTCACAGAACCGGAATCCCAGTCCCATGAACTGTAACATCCCTGACCTGAGTTATAACCTAACCCTAGAAATTTTTCCTAAATATGTAATTAAACACTTGTAATTATCTTTTAGTAGGTAATAAAAGCTCCTAAGGAACATATGTTTCCATTCCTGTCCCCTAGGAACAATGTTGTAGTATTGTTTTGTAATGCAGGGACCTATGTGCAATTATCCAGTTAAGAGGTTTAACTTGTAGAGTTCATAGGTTAAGATGTACCCTTGATGATGAAACATCATAAGAGTGAATCTGATGAGGCATGATGGATTTTTCAAGCTTGGGCATTCAGATGCAGCTTGTGGAATGATCCTGGTGCTTAAAAACCCTAATTTGGAGTAAAGTGCAATTTACCCAAATTATGGGTGAAACTTGTAAATTACACCTTCTAGAGCATCTTATATGACTATTGGCATCATTTAGAGTAGAAATGATGAAAGAGATGCACCAATAAATAATCAGATAAGAAAAGTAATCTTTGTGCATAAAATTCACCATGTATGTGTATGAAGACCTTCATATGTGTACCCTAGTTGAAAGTTGATCTTTTCTACCCTTAAATCTTGAGCTTTGATGAACTTGGTTTAAGTTTAGATGGCTTGGATGTGCCTAAGAAGCAAGGAGGGATTTAGATGAAAATCCCATGCTTTAGAGGTCCTTATGGTGTAAAATGGCCTAAAGTATATAAGCCCTTTTTCCTTGTAAACCAAGTGAACGATCCTTCATTTCTCTTCACTTATCTTCTTTCTCAAAACGTCTAAGGCAAGCTATGGAGCTCAGGGAGGCGACCAAGTAGTTCTAAGGTGAGAAGAACCATCTTCAAGCTCGGATTCTTGGGTGAATTCATCATGCAGGCTTGGTTTTGTGGATAACTCACTTAGTTTTCTTGTTCTAGCCATCCATTTCTACCTTTCTTTGGAGGAATCACACTTGACCAATTTGTGGAGTTCAAGACGCCATTAGAGGCTTGAAGCCTGGAATCTTGGAGCTCCAAGAACATCGTTTAAGGCGGGTTTTATAATTCTAAACTCTACACTTTATATGCATGTTTTGTTCTTGCAATTCTAGTACTTAGTTCTTCTTCTACCTCCCTTCTTCCTTGCACTTTGCAAGTAAAACGGTGGAATAACCGACCTTGACAGAGGTTGAAGAAGGTGGGTGTGATTACCAAAGTTACTTTATCAAACGGTCCTGTTTCCCCCCCCCCCCTCTGACCAGACCGTTTGAAGGGCAAACGGGTTCACATGGTCGGTTGGAGCAAACGGGTTCAACCCGTTTGAGGGCATTGACCAAGCATTGACCGTTTTGGATTCCTATTTATAATCATTTAGGCTAATGACCCACCAAATTTGAGGGGTTAACTCCAAAAGAATCGTAGGTTGAAGGCCAATCAATTAGGCAATCGAATTGAATTAAGTGCTGATTTTTCCAAACTGATTAACTTGAACTTTTTGGGCAAACGGGTTCAACCCATTTGAGTGAGTTGACCAAGCGTTGACCATTTGAGATTCCTGTTCATAATATGTTGAATTTCATTCCTGCAAAAAATCAAAGTTAAATTCTTAACCAATTGAGAGTTGAAGGCACTTCAACATCCTAACCCTAATCGGGCTGAAATTGCTGTTTTCATATATAGATTTTGTTGAGTTTTGGGTTGAAGGACCCAAACGGTCTCAAGATCGTTTGGGGGTTCTCCAAACGGTCTCAAGACTGTTTGGGAACAACTCAAGACCGTTTTAAGGTCTAAAGTTGACGTAATTTGATGGGTTTAGGGTCCAATTGTAATAAGTTGTTGAATCGATAAAAATGCTGATTTTAGACCTAATTCAAGTTCAACCCTAATCCAACCGACTTGGTTTTTGGTCAAACTTTGGGCAAACGGTCTCAAGATCGTTTGGAGGTCATCCAAATGATCTCAAGACCGTTTGGGCCAAGTTTGGGCCCAACTGGAGTTCAATTTATAGGTTCAACCTTGATTTGATTCACATTGTTGAAAATTGATGATTAGCCGATTGGAAACCTTAATTGAGTTAGACTTAACTCTAATTGGCTTCCAATTGAAGGTCAAATTGGTGTCCAATTGTTTGAAGGCTTCAACAAAGGATATCCTATTCTATCATAACCTTTATGTCACCTTTCATGACCACACTCGTTTAGGCTCAAATGGGTTGACACTCGTTTAGGCTCAAATGGGTTGACACTCGTTTAGGCTCAAACGGGTCCACACCTGTTTCAATCCAAATGGGTTCACACCCGTTTCAACTCAAACGAGTCCACACCCGTTTCAATGCAAATGGTTTCACACATGTTTCAACTCAAACGAGTCCACACTCGTTTCAATCCAAATGGGTTCACACTCGTTTCAACTCAAACGAGTCCACACCTGTTTCAATCCAAATGGGTTCTCACCCGTTTCAAGTCAAACGAGTCCACACCCGTTTCAATCCAAATGGGTTCACACCCGTTTCAACTCAAACGAGTCCACACCCGTTTCAATCCAAATGGGTTCACACCCGTTTCAACTCAAACGAGTCCACACCCGTTTCAACTCAAATGGGTTCACACTCGTTTCAATTCAAATGGGTTCACACTCGTTTCAACTTAAATGGGTTCAATTGAGTGATACCTTGTTTTAATCAAACCCTAATCACATGATGGTGATGTGTTGACTTGTGTTAGTCAATGAGGACTTAACCCAACCTAATCAAGAGTGGTGTAATCACCATCTACTAGTTAGATGAGAGAGAAGGTACTAATTATGGTGGAAACTCAAGTAAAATACCTTCAATATACATGAATGTGCATGAATAGGGTATGATCCACTATGTGAAATCATGGAAACCCTAACTATGATAATTGATGAATCTTAACCTAACCTGAGAGCACCAAAGGTGATGTTTTCTCATACATGATGATGATATGAGTTCAATTCATGTAATGTGAGTAGTAAACCCTAATTCAAGGGTGATGACATGTAATGTGAATAGTAAACCCTAATTCAAGGGTGATGACATGTAATGTGAATAGTAAACCCTGATTCTAGGGTGAGGACATGTAATGTGTGCCTTAAAACACTATTTGATGAAAACCAGGGAAACCTAGCTCTTGTAAGAGTAGGGAGATACAACTTCTTTAAATGAGTTATTTATTGTTATCAGTTGAATTGACCATGTAGGTTCCTATATGAGGATGATCATATCTAGGTTTGGATGATGATGCTATATTCATTGAAAGCATGTTGTTAGCTTTATGAATAGTGATATATCCTGGTGCCTTGTTAGTGGCATCTTATGAGATTGATGGGCTGTGAGAGACATGAGTACCATCAAGGTCATGCTTAACAGATGACTTGTGATGAGAGAATTGAGAAATGATAATTGATGTAAGTTAGACTTGTTACATTTAGTATCCTTCTTTCTTAGTTGCTATGCTAATGTTTAATATTCAAGAACATGTATGTTATCTGATAAGTGATAACTTATGAGTTTGATAGGTTGAATGAGTCATGAGTAATATGCGCTGATGTTCATCAAAGGTCATATTATTTAGATGACCAGATAAAATAACATGTTGTTGGTAATAAATATTATAATTAGTCCAGGGGTTTGGACTCTCACTTTCCGGATTCTTAGTGATAAGATGTTTAGGGATTGATATCCCTATATTAAATTATGAAATGTGATCCTGATATAGAGTGTTACTATGTGAAGTTCTATTACAAGATAATCCTATGAAAGGCTTAACTGCAGACTTATGGGTGATGAATGTAAATAACCCTTGTGTCACTTGAGTATGGTTAAGTATGATTTCATGTGTACTAATCATACAGTTATGTTGTGGATTTGGAATCCTAACACCTTGTAGGAAAGGGTATGGCTACAGGCCATGATATCCCTTATTATAATGCCAGGTGATGGATATATGATATAAGCCTGAAGAGAGCCAGTGTGGTGATGATGGATTTATAATAAATAGATGTTATACATGTCCTTTTATTTCTAAAAGAAAAGTGATATGTGGGTTTATCTTAGAGATGCTTTACTTCTAGTAGGAGGAATAGATTACAATCTGTGAAACATTGTTCTAACTACTACTAAAATATATATGACTTCTTTGTGTACTGTTATTCTCTTATTCTGTAATAATCATGTTTCTGGCGAAAGGTTATAACTCCCGCTGGGACAATTATTGAAAATTGTCTCACCCCGTAGATTTCAACTTTTTAGGTGGTCGCCAAGGATGAAAGGACAAATCTCCAGGTGACCAGTATCAGTAGCACCAGCACCCGGAGCAGCAGTAAATCTCAGGTGGAGATTCAGACTGCTGAGTTATATAGATAGATAGTCAGTCCTATGCGTCCTCTGTACTCTCATGTCCTTGGAGTCATGGTCTGAGTTTTGATTCGTCTCTTGAGATTTTGTAGCATGATGTGTATAATTACTCAAGAAGTAATTAACAGAGATGTAAACAGTTTATCTTGAATCTATGAAAGGAGTTTTTATGGTTTCAATGTCTTATCTCAAAAAGTTTTATTTTCCGCTGATTTTTGGTATTCTGCTGCTAAACGAATCACTTCCGCTATGTTTACTTCGAAGTTCATATGTTCATCTCGGACTTTGGAGATCAGAGCCCACAATTAGTGGTATCAGAGCTCTAGGTTCGCTGAGTCTACAGAGACATAGGACTTAGGATGTCGAGTCTATCCTTAGTGTTCCTTCCTTATCTTATAGAACCTTCTGCTCCTCAGGAGGAGAAGATATATAAGGATGTCTGAGCCACATGAAGAGTACATGGCGGAAAGTAGCAATGTTGCACCACAGGGAGGTGCAAGGCACCCAGAAATGGATCAACCCTTACCTGAGCAACCTAGGGAGCCACCCCAATTTGACCCAGCTGAAATAGAAAACCCAGCTGTCCATGCCTTATTTGATAAGTTTCTGACAGCCATAACACACATAGCAGATAGGGTGCCACCATCTGCACCTAGGGTACCAGCCCATCAGGAAGGTTATGGAGCTGGCAAGACTTTCGAGAGACTTTGCCGGGTGGGAGCCATAGACTATGATGGTACATCTGACCCAGCAGATGCTGATCTATGGTTGACAGAGCTGGAAAAGGCTTTCAAGATCCTTGATATTCCTAAAGCTGAAGAGGTAAAACATGCGGTATACCTCCTAAAAGGGAGTGCTGGTAATTGGTGGATGATAGAGGAGGATAAGAGACCAGGCGAAGAAATAGGATGGGAGGTTTTCCGATGAGAATTCGTCAATAGATACTTCCCTAAGACGTATCTAGATGAGAAGATCTCTCAATTTGAGAAGATCACACAAGGACACATGAACGTTAGCGAGTATGAAGCTAAGTTCATGGAGTTACTACGGTTTTGTCCACAAATGGTAGTTACCGATGAAGAAAGAATTCGATGTTTTGAAAAGGGTTTGAAATCTGAACTAGCCACTCATGTGTCTGCTCTAGAGAATAGAGAAAGGTTTGCCACCTTTGTGGAGTCAGTAAGAAGGATAGAGAGGTCAGAAACCATGAAACAACAGACAAGTAGTAAGAAGATGTACACCCAGCCTCAAGAACAAGGGCCTGAAAGTTTTAAGAAACCAAGATTTTCTACACCATCAGCTTTGTCAGGATTTCCTACCCAGACACAATGGGTGTCAAGTGGAAGTAGGGATCATAGTAGTATTCCAAGAGGACCCTCTGACATAGCATCAGCATCGGTAACTGGATCGTATAGACATTTTGCACCCAGGATCTGTTACCTATGTAGACAGCCGGGACACCTGGAAAGGGATTGTCCAGACAGGAATACAATAATGACTCAGCCCCAAGGACAAAGTCTGCAAGGCTCACAAGGGAGTCTCTATAATAATAGAGGATGTGGACAAACGTCCCATACAGGTCAGATGAAATAAGTTTTGTTTTAATATTACATATCAAGAGTCCATGTGTTAAAAATATGTAATTTTGCTGCTTCTGAATTCCTTGACTAGGTCCTGGAAGAACACAAGGGAGATAAGAACTTGTATCTTACTCTGTATTCTTTAAAACAATTTATAATCTCCCTTAACTGTGTATGAAAAGGATGAAATATAGATGTGATACCTGAAGAATAATCTAGTATGGTAAATTCTGTGTGTATAATGATATGAAGAACGAGGAATATGTTGATAAGTAAAATACATACTACCTAATCTCAATACTTATATACCCTGGCCAGGTATATAGTTATTGTAAATAAGGCAAGTATGAAACTCCTAGATTGTTTTCTTTTGATTACTCTGATCAGGTAATTATTCTATAACAATCTAGAGAGTATAAGGAAAAATTAAGTAAGAAAAGCTAAGTGAATACTTAGTGAATATGCTCAGTGAATATACTCAGTGAATACTTAGTGAATATACTCATTGAATACTTAGTGAATATACTCAGTGAATACTTAGTGAATATGCTTAATGAATATACTCAGTGAATACTTAGTGAATATGCTCAGTGAATATACTCAGTGAATACTTAGTGAATATACTCAGTGAATACTTAGTGAATATACTCAGTGAATACTTAGTGAATATGCTTAGTGAATATACTCAGTGAATACTTAGTGAATATGCTCAGTGAATATACTCAGTGAATACTTAGTGAATATACTCAGTGAATACTTAGTGAATATGCTTAGTGAATATACTCAGTGAATACTTAGTGAATATGCTCAGTGAATATACTCAGTGAATACTTAGTGAATATACTCAGTGAATACTTAGTGAATATGCTTAGTGAATATACTCAGTGAATACTTAGTGAATATGCTCAGTGAATACTTAGTGAATATACTCAGTGAATACTTAGTGAATATACTCAGTGAATACTTAGTGAATATGCTTAGTGAATATACTCAGTGAATACTTAGTGAATATGCTCAGTGAATATACTCAGTGAATACTTAGTGAATATACTCAGTGAATACTTAGTGAATATACTCAGTGAATACTTAGTGAATATGCTTAGTGAATATACTCAGTGAATACTTAGTGAATATGCTCAGTGAATATACTCAGTGAATACTTAGTGAATATACTCAGTGAATACTTAGTGAATATACTCAGTGAATACTTAGTGAATATACTCAGTGAATACTTAGTGAATATGCTTAGTGAATATACTCAGTGAATACTTAGTGAATATGCTCAGTGAATATACTCAGTGAATACTTAGTGAATACGCTTAGTGAATATACTCAGTGAATACTTAGTGAATATGCTCAGTGAATATACTCAGTGAATACTTAGTGAATATACTCAGTGAATACTTAGTGAATATACTCAGTGAATACTTAGTGAATATGCTTAGTGAATATACTCAGTGAATACTTAGTGAATATGCTCAGTGAATATACTCAGTGAATACTTAGTGAATATGCTCAGTGAACATACTCAGTGAATTCTTAGTGAATATACTCAGTGAATTTCCTCAGTGAATACTTAGTGAACAAACTTAGTGAATATACTTGGTGAATTTCCTCAGTGAATACTTAGTGAACAAACTTAGTGAATATACTTGGTGAATTTCCTCAGTAACTACTTAGTAAGCATACTCAATGAACTCCTTCAGTGAAACCTTTGAGACAATATACTGAGTAAAATATCTGTGTTAAGGTATGTATGTTCCTCTGATGGTAAGCATTCTTGAGTAATATTGGAAGAATGTTCTTTTATGCTTTTTCCTTTCAAAAAGTATGGACACCTTATGTTAGGGGTTTATGCTTTATACAAGCATAAACAGTGATAAGAAGTAACTAACAAAAGGGACTTTGTACAAATTACAAACCCATAATATCATCATGATGATCAATCTGTTTTTCCTTTCCCTGGGATTTCGAGGATGAAATCCTTGTTAGGGGTTTATAATTTGTAACATCCCTGACCTGAGTTATAACCTAACCCTAGAAGTTTTTCCTAAATATGTAATTAAACACTTGTAATTATCTTTTAGTAGGTAATAAAAGCTCCTAAGGAACATATGTTTCCATTCCTGTCCCCTAGGAACAATGTTGTAGTATTGTTTTGTAATGCAGGGACCTATGTGCAATTATCCAGTTAAGAGGTTTAACTTGTAGAGTTCATAGGTTAAGATGTACCCTTGATGATGAAACATCATAAGAGTGAATCTGATGAGGCATGATGGATTTTTCAAGCTTGGGCATTCAGATGCAGCTTGTGGAATGATCCTGGTGCTTAAAAACCCTAATTTGGAGTAAAGTGCAATTTACCCAAATTATGGGTGAAACTTGTAAATTACACCTTCTAGAGCATATTATATGACTATTGGCATCATTTAGAGTAGAAATGATAAAAGAGATGCACCAATAAATAATCAGATAAGAAAAGTAATCTTTGTGCATAAAATTCACCATGTATGTGTATGAAGACCTTCATATGTGTACCCTAGTTGAAAGTTGATCTTTTCTACCCTTAAATCTTGAGCTTTGATGAACTTGGTTTATGTTTAGATGGCTTGGATGTTCCTAAGAAGCAAGGAGGGATTTAGATGAAAATCCCATGCTTTAGAGGTCCTTATGGTGTAAAATGGCCTAAAGTATATAAGCCCTTTTTCCTTGTAAACCAAGTGAACGATCCTTCATTTCTCTTCACTTATCTTCTTTCTCAAAACGTCTAAGGCAAGCTCTGGAGCTCAGGGAGGCGACCAAGTAGTTCTAAGGTGAGAAGAACCATCTTCAAGCTCGGATTCTTGGGTGAATTCATCATGCAGGCTTGGTTTTGTGGATAACTCACTTAGTTTTCTTGTTCTAGCCATCCATTTCTACCTTTCTTTGGAGGAATCACACTTGACCAATTTGTGGAGTTCAAGACGCCATTAGAGGCTTGAAGCCTGGAAGCTTGGAGCTCCAAGAACATCGTTTAAGGCGGGTTTTATAATTCTAAACTCTACACTTTATATGCATGTTTTGTTCTTGCAATTCTAGTACTTAGTTCTTCTTCTACCTCCCTTCTTCCTTGCACTTTGCAAGTAAAACGGTGGAATAACCGACCTTGACAGAGGTTGAAGAAGGTGGGCGTGATTACCAAAGTTACTTTATCAAACGGTCCTGTTTCCCCCCCCCCTCTGACCAGACCGTTTGAAGGGCAAACGGGTTCACATGGTCGGTTGGAGAAAACGGGTTCAACCCATTTGAGGGCATTGACCAAGCATTGACCGTTTTGGATTCCTATTTATAATCATGTAGGCTAATGACCCACCACATTTCAGGGGTTAACTCCAAAGGAATCGTAGGTTGAAGGCCAATCAATTAGGCAATCGAATTGAATTAAGTGCTGATTTTTCCAAACTGATTAACTTGAACTTTTTGGGCAAACGGGTTCAACCCATTTGAGTGAGTTGACCAAGCGTTGACCATTTGAGATTCCTGTTCATAATATGTTGAATTTCATTCCTGCAAAAAATCAAAGTTAAATTCTTAACCAATTGAGAGTTGAAGGCACTTAAACATCCTAACCCTAATCGGGCTGAAATTGCTGTTTTCATATATAGATTTTGTTGAGTTTTGGGTTGAAGGACCCAAACGGTCTCAAGATCGTTTTGGGGTTCTCCAAACGGTCTCAAGACTGTTTGGGCACAACTCAAGACCGTTTTAAGGTCTAAAGTTGACGTAATTTTATGGGTTTAGGGTCCAATTGTAATAAGTTGTTGAATCGATAAAAATGCTGATTTTAGACCTAATTCAAGTTCAACCCTAATCCAACCGACTTGGTTTTTGGTCAAACTTTGGGCAAACGGTCTCAAGATCGTTTGGAGGTCATCCAAATGATCTCAAGACCGTTTGGGCCAAGTTTGGGCCCAACTGGAGTTCAATTGATAGGTTCAACCTTGATTTGATTCACATTGTTGAAAATTGATGATTAGCCGATTGGAAACCTTAATTGAGTTAGACTTAACTCTAATTGGCTTCCAATTGAAGGTCAAATTGGTGTCCAATTGTTTGAAGGCTTCAACAAAGGATATCCTATTCTATCATAACCTTTATGTCACCTTTCATGACCACACTCGTTTAGGCTCAAATGGGTTGACACTCGTTTAGGCTCAAATGGGTTGACACTCGTTTAGGCTCAAACGGGTCCACACACGTTTCAATCCAAATGGGTTCACACCCGTTTCAACTCAAACGGGTCCACACCCGTTTCAATCCAAATGGGTTCACACCCATTTCAACTCAAACGAGTCCACACCCGTTTCAAACCAAATGGGTTCACACCCGTTTCAACTCAAACGAGTCCACACCCGTTTCAATCCAAATGGGTTCACACCCGTTTCAACTCAAACGAGTCCACACCCATTTCAATCCAAATGGGTTCACACCCGTTCAACTCAAACGAGTCCACACCCATTTCAATCCAAATGGGTTCACACCCGTTTCAACTCAAACAAGTCCACACCCGTTTCAACTCAAATGTGTTCACACTCGTTTCAATTCAAATGGGTTCACACTCGTTTCAACTTAAATGGGTTCAATTGAGTGATACCTTGTTTTAATCAAACCCTAATCACATGATGGTGATGTGTTGACTTGTGTTAGTCAATGAGGACTTAACCCAACCTAATCTAGAGTGGTGTAATCACCATCTACTAGTTAGAGGAGAGAGAAGGTTCCAATTATGGTGGAAACTCAAGTAAAATACCTTCAATATACATGAATGTGCATGAATAGGGTATGATCCACTATGTGAAATCATGGAAACCCTAACTATGATAATTGATGAATCTTAACCTAACATGAGAGCACCAAAGGTGATGTTTTCTCATACATGATGATGATATGAGTTCAATTCATGTAATGTGAGTAGTAAACCCTAATTCAAGGGTGATGACATGTAATGTGAATAGTAAACCCTGATTCTAGGGTGAGGACATGTAATGTGTGCCTTAAAACACTATTTGATGAAAACCAGGGAAACCTAGCTCTTGTAAGAGTAGGGAGATACAACTTCTTTAAATGAGTTATTTATTGTTATCAGTTGAATTGACCATGTAGGTTCCTATATGAGGATGATCATATCTAGGTTTGGATGATGATGCTATATTCATTGAAAGCATGTTGTTAGCTTTATGAATAGTGATATATACTGGTGCCTTGTTAGTGGCATCTTATGAGATTGATGGGCTGTGAGAGTCATGAGTACCATCAAGGTCATGCTTAACAGATGACTTGTGATGAGAGAATTGAGAAATGATAATTGATGTAAGTTAGACTTGTTACATTTAGTATCCTTCTTTCTTAGTTGCTATGCTCATATTTAATATTCAAGAACATGTATGTTATCTGATAAGTGATAACTTATGAGTTTGATAGGTTGAATGAGTCATGAGTAATATGCGCTGATGTTCATCAAAGGTCATATTATTTAGATGACCAGATAAAATAACATGTTGTTGGTAATAAATGTTATAATTAGTCCAGGGGTTTGGACTCTCACTTTCCGGATTCTTAGTGATAAGATGTTTAGGGATTGATATCCCTATATTAAATTATGAAATGTGATCCTGATATAGAGTGTTACTATGTGAAGTTCTATTACAAGATAATCCTATGAAAGGCTTAACTGCAGACTTATGGGTGATGAATGTAAATAACCCTTGTGTCACTTGAGTATGGTTAAGTATGATTTCATGTGTACTAATCATACAGTTATGTTGTGGATTTGGAATCCTAACACCTTGTAGGAAAGGGTATGTCTACAGGCCATGATATCCCTTATTATAATGCCAGGTGATGGATATATGATATAAGCCTGAAGAGAGCCAGTGTGGTGATGATGGATTTATAATAAATAGATGTTATACATGTCCTTTTATTTCTAAAAGAAAAGTGATATGTGGGTTTATCTTAGAGATGCTTTACTTCTAGTAGGAGGAATAGATTACAATCTGTGAAACATTGTTCTAACTACTCCTAAAATATATATGACTTCTTTGTGTACTGTTATTCTCTTATTCTGTAATAATCATGTTTCTGGCGAAGGGTTATAACTCCCGCTGGGACAATTATTTAAAATTGTCTCACCCCATAGATTTCAACTTTTTAGGTGGTCGCCAAGGACGAAAGGACAAATCTCCAGGTGACCAGTATCAGCAGCAGCAGCACCCGGAGCAGTAGTAAATCTCAGGTGGAGATTCAGACTGCTGAGTTATATAGATAGATAGTCAGTCCTATGCGTCCTCTGTACTCTCAGGTCCTTGGAGTCATGGTCTGAGTTTTGATTCGTCTCTTGAGATTTTGTAGCATGTTGTGTATAATTACTCAAGAAGTAATTAACAGAGATGTAAAAAGTTTATCTTGAATCTATGAAAGAAGTTTTTATGGTTTCAATGTCTTATCTCAAAAAGTTTTATTTTCTGCCGATTTTTGGTATTCCGCTGCTAAACGAATCGCTTCCGCTATGTTTACTTCGAAGTTCATATGTTCATCTCGGACTTTGGAGATCAGAGCCCACATGAACCAAACGTATACCAAAGGTGACATGCAGAAGCGTAAAGCTTAGCACACATGAACATATAACAAGATAAAGGTACCAACACAGTCTCAACATTCAACAAGTATAAATTATACAAAATGCATTATATTCATGAATTCAATTACATATTTCCATAGTCAAGGTACAAGTCATTCATGTGCACTAAATGTGGATCTTACAACAAGTACACCTAGCATAGCTCACCAAGCCCATCAACCTTCTAGCCATCTCTGAACCTAAAAACAACATACGAGAAATGGGTCAACACATGAGGTGTTGAGTATGGGGCAGAAAGATACACATATATATAAGCTTTGCATAATTTTGAAAAGATTTCAAGACTAAACGAACAAGAATAAATATGTTAATTGTTTAACAAATGCAAAACCATATTTTATGTCATTTCACTCCATTATACCAACAATATCAAGCATGTTTAAGGCCTTTGACCAACTTCCCATCGAAAGGGTCTGTAAGGGTGCTCAAGCTTAGCTAACCCTTTTATACGACAGGGACCTCAAGGAAGTAACCAAGAGTTAACCCTTTATCAACAATATTATAATGGAGTTCTATATAGATATATGTGTTCAAGTTATAAAACTGATGAGGCAAACATCGAGTAAGACGTAGCAATACTACATGACAATATTTGAGAAAGTAAACAAACAGGCATACAATACATATCATTTCAAACAAGAAAGCTAGTCATTTAACTAGATAAGGCCCATACCTGATTCAGAGATTCATAACTTAACTTATCCTTCATCATCTAGCCACATGCCAAACTTGATTGACAACAAGATTACATATATGCATTAGATTCTCATCATTAACCCCAATTAGATTCATTTTTAGGGTTTTGGCCAAGATGGGTTCCAAGTTGCTTATTGGTTCATTATATGATAGTGTATTGATCTAGAGGTCATAATGATGGTGTGGTTCAAGTTTCATATCATTATGATGTTCCATTCGTTATATAATATTTTTTCAAGGTTTAGGTCTCCTAAATACATAACTAGGTCAAAAGACTCAAAATAGGGCAACCAAGATCAAGTATCATCAATGAATAAGAGCCAAGCATAAGAGATGGTTTATATCAACAAGAATAGGATATAAGGAACATATTCAAAGTAGGGTGATGTCCACTAGGGTGTAGGCATCAAACCGCCAACATGGGGTACCAACATACACTCATACATGCAATTTTCATAAAAGCATACTTATGTCATCAAGAGTACATGGAATGTTATAAGATTTCCCAAGGGTCCTAACAACATAAAATACTAATCTCATGATTAGGAGGGTGAAATTTCATCAAAGTTCTGAGCTTGATCATAAAAGTGCATTAAAAGTACTCAACATGACTAAAGTTGTTATTTTTAAGAAACTAGGGATACAAATATAGGATTTAGGGTCTGACACCAAGTCCAAAGTGTAGGTATCATCGAGCTGATCGATTTGGTATATTGTTTCATATTATTTGGCCAAGGGGTTCAAGAGATATAATTTTTTGAATATATGTATTAAAACTATATTAGCCAGAAGAGGGAAAGTCACCTTCATTTATGCGATGTTCAGGACCATCGATGGCATGTCCTTCATGGACCACCTACGATCGAGTGGCCAATATGGGGTGTGCCCACTCATAGTAGAAAGAGAGGGTGTGAGAGGGGAAAGTGCTCGTCGGGTTGGTATCCAACGGTAGCGGCCTCATCATCAACCCAGCTTCAGGGTCGTGGCTTCCTGGGCAGTGCGCAGCAGTAGCATGGCTCACCAGAGATGGGGTAAGGGGCAGAGAAAGAAGGGGACGGCCCCCAAAGTTTGCTGCCCACATCGAGGGAAGGTGGGCGGACTCATTCTCGCCGTTGGTTCTTCCTACAGATCTGAGGAGGAGAGACGCCCAAAGCAGGTTCCCCAGCGGCCCCGTGAACAAGGGGACGAGGAGGAGAGTTGTTGGCGGCGCCCTAGGACACGAACAGGAGAGGAAAATGGGGCAAAAGAATCGCAAGGAAGAAATGGGAAGGTCTCACATTTTAAATTCATGCAAAAGGGCATGGGAGGGGGTGATTTGCCAAGCAAAACTAGGCTCGATGCCTCCATCGCTGAACCTCAGCCCATAGGCGAGGGTGGATCCACAACAGTTGGATCCTGGGCTGATCTGATCCAACGATCAAAAGGAACGGCGCGCTAGGGTTTGGGAGTGGGAGAGGTGGCATTTGGGCTGCGCGCCCTCTCAAGGACCCTGGTGGGCTGGCCCAAAGCTACAACAAAGGGGCAAATGTAAATATTAAATCAAAGCAAATCAAAGTGTCTTCAAAATATCATAACTTGGGCTACAAAGGTATGATTAGGGTGATTTTTCCATTACTGGATTCGAAGTTGAGAAATCTACAACATGATATATATTGGGAATCTAAAATATCATAGCAAGGGTGTTTGATATTAATTGCAATATGGTTATATATTAAAGCATGGCTCTTATTTCAATTGGCATATACAAGTCACATATTGGGAAATTGAA
Source organism: Alisma plantago-aquatica (assembly GCA_963693085.1). NCBI lineage: Eukaryota > Viridiplantae > Streptophyta > Magnoliopsida > Alismatales > Alismataceae > Alisma > Alisma plantago-aquatica. The sequence goes on from OY856409.1 coordinate 918,425,106, forward strand.
CGACAATTTAATTAAATTGGGTCATAATCTCATTCCGACTATATAATTGGACCCAATTGAGTGATTTGGGCCACTAATAGAGAGAGAAAGTGGATATCAATAGAGAGAGAAAATCGAGGTTGTCATAGAAATGGTAGTTGTTTGCAATAGAAGGGCACACTATGCTTACAGGAAAAATCCAAGAAATACATTGTATTATTGTGAGATTCACCACATGCCAGGAAATAGATGTAATCTAGAATTGCAAGTTGTAGGCCACACTGTGACACCCCACGCCACAAACCACAAGATAACTCAAAACTAAATGCAGAACAATACTAAACAAACAGATTATCAAAAAACACGAAAATTTAAAATTGATTGTACAAGGCACCGACATTAGAAAAGTCATGACATATAGATCCATCACCTGCCATTTGTGTCATATATCTCATAAGGTGTCATGCTTACAACATGTTCCATAGACATACCTATTACAAATGATATCTGTTTTACTTGCATATACATGTACATCAGCCAGCTATATACAACAGGGGCACATAAACCAAAAACTCATTTCGATAGCACAACCATAAAATTTCGATAGCACAACCATAAAACACACCGAACTATCCCCAAGTCCCGAGTGTACAGGGACAACTCTAGGACTCTAACACCAAAATACCAACAAGAAGCACACTCAACCTTATCCGTTACGAAGTCAAAATCAGTGCCATACAAGGTCAATGGAAGATTTGGAATCCGTGACCTCTCCAACACCTCACGGTCAGCACGAGAATAACACCGTAGAGACATGCCAGTCAATTGCAAAAGTGACTTATAATCAACAGAAGGATCAACTCATGCATGGCCGACCTCATATATCAACACCTATCCCATCTTGGTACATGTAATGGTGATAGAAGAATAGGCTCACGCATGACCATTCTAATAAGGAGTGTCTCACACATGGCCATCCATATCACAACGAGATCAGCTCACGCATGGCCATCTCACACAACCTAAAATTAAGGATGCAAGGGGGTACTCGACTTGCACACTGCATATTTAAAAATATGCGCTCCAAGTAAAACTCATTTCACCAATCCAGCAATTAAGGCTGACACTGGAAAGGATCTATGGCACAGGGCACATGTGTGATTAAGGTTCCACTTGATTATTTAGCTAATTGGGTGACTTTCAACATCAATCAAGTTAAAATGTATAAAACCATAACAAACTCTACAAGATTAAGGGTAATGTACAATTTCATAAGATATAAAAGGTATGAGGTGTGAACTTGTCACACTATCACCATATACACATGTACACAGTCATTCACAATACCATCACCATTGTTACATAGCCACTCAAGGCTATCACTAATGTCACAATAGGCATCAGGCCATCACTAGGTCATAAGACCTATTCACATCATTCATGTTGCACAAGTATTTCATCATGCCCCATAAAGTCTCATTCAACTATTGTCACATCGTACTCTTCATAGCACACACTAGTTATGATATTCAAGTTCATATTACATGCATGGTTAGAAATTGATAAATGAGAAAGAGGAAACATCCTAATTTTGGGTGTCACATAATTATTTCCATATGCTTCAATTATTCCTAATCATCACCATTGCACACCAAGTAATGGCATGCATTCAACCTGCAAGGTTAGGGGTTCAAAGAAAAGAGAGATAATATCATAACATATCAGTCGTTATAGGAAAGAAATGCAAACATGTCACCTTACTCATCATTAGGGTTAGGGTTTTCCCTCCATATCTGATTAGGTTTTGAAAATTAAATTCAATTACCAATCCTAGGTTCACCATCTCCCACCATCTTAGAGCATCCTTACGGTTAAAGGGAAAGACTAGGGTAGATTAAGTATTATCCAAATAGTATATTATATGGCTTATGTATTACTCATAGTAGATGTCAACATGTGTCCAAGTGTACCCCTAAACCACCATCAAACCACCCATTAGTTCTAGGTCTCAACCATACAACAAAATAGGTCACAACTACTCAGCCCACAACATGTCGCACCCGTGACGCATAGGGTGTCTAGGTTGTGACCCCCCCCCTCAAGCTTGACCTCCTTCATGTCTTGACCCATCTAGGGTTAAGGTTCCAACCACTCACAAGGATGTCATGATTTCAAGAAGCATGGTTGTCTCGACCTCAAACCATGGTAGCATGTCGTGACCTCTCTCAATGGTGTGTCATGACCAAAACTAAGGGAAGTTCAAGTCTCAAAAACTAGGACAACTACCTCACCAAACATGGGTCAACATGACCATAAATCCTCAAGTGCCTCGACCTCCATCAACACTGGGCACAACATATCAAAAAGGGAAGCAACTTGCCCAAGATTAACTATGGTCACGACCAACATGAGGGAGGTGTATCGACCACCCTAAGGGATGATATCAAGGTCTCAAAATAGAAAAAGACCAAGGGAAAAACCATGATCATCACGAAGGAAAGGCTCATGCAAAATGATCACCATAAACCCTAAGTCATACATCATGATACCACATGGAAGGATCTCATCTAAGAGCAAGGGAAACCATGACTAAGGTACCCAAAACAAAACCTAAATTCCCTTAAAATCTAGGTACATGAACATCATGCATGGGAGCAAAACTAAGGTTAAAAGGATAGAGGAAGATCACTATAGCACAACAATCATAAAAATCGGATATTTAAAATTAGGGTTTTGGATTTCATCAAAACCAAGCAAAATAATCACCATCAAACAAGTTTTAGATATTATCATCATGTACAAGCATGATATGGGAACATTTTAGAGAGAACACAGTAGCTTGCATATATGAAAGGGTGTAAGTAATAGAGAGGGAAAAGAGTTAAATAACCCCCCTCAAGATGCTCACCACTAAGAGCTCCAAACTCCAAGATCAAGAGCTCCAAGCACAAGACCCAAGGGTTGAAGAAGATTCACCAAAAGATCCACACTCGACCACAAGAGCACCTCAATAAGAAGAATACACCAAGTTCAAAGCTAGTCCAAGGAAAGAATCAAAGTAACTCTTGGTCGAACCAAAAGAGAAAGGGAAAAAAAAGAGGAGAAATCATCTTCACACTTGGGTATACCTTGTCAAGACATGGTCTATGACCCTTGTGATGAGGAGTTTCTCTCCCAAAATGACCACCACGGAAGAACCATGGTCCAGGTCTGAGAAAAGAGAGGAAGATGAAGGTAGAAGATCAAAAGGAACATCAAATTAGAAGACAAACACTTACTAAGGATGGAAGATGAGCTTGGATCACCACCACAACCACATGCAAGAGGAGATGGATCCCCCAAGCTCCAAGGACAAACCTCCTTGCTCCACCAAGAACCAAGAGAAAGAAAAGAAGGAGGAAGAAGATAGATGGCTAAAAGGGTTGCAAACAAGGAAAGTTAAGGGGTTATATAGATGAAGGATGAGAGAGAGAGAAGGGTGAGGTGTCAACATACTAAGGGACCCAAGGGACACTTGTCCTCGCAAAAACCCAATATGCAACCACTTAAATAGGACATGCAATACATGGTGATACACATGGTCGTGGTCATGACCCTCCTAGGTTGAACCATCCATGGTCACGACACCACTATCTAGGTCGAGACAAGGCACCACCATCAATCCTAGATCGAGACAACACTTTCTAGGTTATCCATCTCAACAAAAAACCACCCTAGACCTCCTAGGTCACAACCCAAACACCTGGAGGAGGTGTCTCAACTGTGAAACCCTCCAAAACTAACCTAGGTTGAGACCCATGGTCGAGACAATCCAAGATACTTATGGGTCAAGACATCCAACATGCATGGAAACCCTAATCACCCTTAAGGTGTCAACTCCTCAACCAGAGCTCAAACAAGGCACCCTTCTCTTTCTCTTTACTCTAGATGATATCAAGAAAGAGATGGAACACTCTAGGGGCGGAAAATTGCACACCAACCCCCTACATTGTGTAAATTGTAATTTGCACCAAAACTAGCACAGAAAGCACAAACTTCATCTAAACAAGCTCAAGCTTGAAACTTAAGCTCTCCACAATCCCTACTACATCTCAAAGGATTAGAGAAAGGTTCTAAACACATGATTAATCCAAAGAAAATAGGCTTACCCCAAAACCTAGTTCAGGGGTCTTACAAGCCATAAACCCCTAACAAGGATTTCGCCCCCGAAATTCAAAGGGAAAAGAGAAGAGTGCTACTTCCACATCTCTATCTTAAGACCCTAATAAGGTCAACACAAAAGAGATATAAAATAGATGCATACATATCAGAATGAAACAACTTCATTTGACCTATCTCAACTTGAGGGTTGATCTCTCCTTCTAGATGACTCAAGGCATAAAGTTGAGCCTTCACCTGTTGTTGTCCTTGTCCCACACTGGCCTATCTGGAGGAACCAACATGTCACGCCTATCTACGTCCTCATCCCCCACCATTTCTGAATTGTTGTCTCTACAAGCCCTATTGGCTCTACCTTGACTACTGGGTCACCTCATCATTTTTCACAAGGAAAAATAGTCTAGTATGCCCAACCTGTCTGCACTTATATCATGTCTTATTCTCATACCAAGGCCTAGGTGGCCCTGTCACAAACACTGAGGAAGCACTTTGGGATCCTGTAGGTAGAAAACTACGGCTCCTGTTCTTACTTGGTGACCACTGCATCAGTGCACTAGACCTTTGTTGTGCTGATGGTGTTGACAACCTAGTCTCCTTAAAGCCACCGACGAATGTCCATGGTACTCACCAGGCCTCTTCTTGGCACTCTTCTCTTTCTTCTCAACCACAGACCTCTCTATCCTTTAAAACAACTCCGCAAATGTAGTAAAATGCTCTCTACTCTCTAGGGATGTTGCTGGTGTCATCAACTCCGTACTCAACCCTTTCTCAAAACGTCTGATCCTCTCCTATTCTGTCATGGCCATGTGAGGACAGAACTTCAACAGCTCCATAAACCTTGCTTCATACTCATTGATCATCATGGATCCCTATCAGATCCTCTCAAACTGGTTGATCTTCTCTACAAGGTATGTCTGAGGAAAGTATTGACTAACGAACTCACGTCAGAATTCCTCCCAACCGATCATAACACCTGGCCTCTTTTCCTCCTCTATGACCCACCAATAGCCAGCACTCCCTTTCAAAAGGTATATTGCATGCTTCACCTTATCAGCCTCTGGGATACTAAGGATCTTAAAGGCTTTCTCTAACTCCATGAACCAGAGGTCCACATCTGTTGGATCCACTTTGCTAACATATTCCACTACTCCAACTCACCTCAACCGCTCAAACATCTTCCCTGAGACCAAAGATTCTACATTGGGGATTGCTTCTCTCATTTGAGAAACATGCATTCTATCTGCCATATGTGTAATCGTGGGCAGAAACTATCCTAGATTGAAAAGTGGGATTGGCCACCACTGCATGGTCTATCTAGGGCATCTCAAGCACCTCTCCTCAACATCCTGCTTCCTTGTACCTCCACATGGTGCAACAACACCACTCTCAGCTACATGTTCATTATGTTCTACAACCTTCTTTTCAACTCTTCTTCTTCTTTTGTACAAGCAAAAGTCATTATAAGATAGATTGGAGGAAACTAGAATTGATACAAACCCTAGTCCTAGGTCCCTGTAGACTTAGCGAACCTAAACCTATGATACCAACCAAACTGTGAGGCCCCACACCACAAACCACAAGATAACTCAAAACTAAATGCAGAGACAATACTAAACAAGTAGATTACTCACAAACACTTAAAATTAAAATCGATTGTACAAGGCATCAACATCATAAAACTCATGACGTATAGATCCATCACCTGTCATCTTTAACATATATCTCATAAGGCATCATACTTACAAGATGTTCCATAGACATACCTATTACACATCATATTTGTTTCAGTTGCATATACATGTACATCAGCCAACTATATACAAGAAGGGTGCATAAACCAAAAACTCATTTTGAAAGCACAACTATAAAACACACCGAACTATCCCAAAGACCTGAGTGTATAGGGATGACTCTAGGACTCTAAAACCAAAAGATCAACAAGCAGTACACTCAACCTTATCAATTACTAAGTCGAAATCTGTGCCATACAAGGTCAATGGAAGAGCCAGAATCTACGACCTCTCCAACACCTTTCAATTAGCATGAGAGTAACACTGCACAGAAATGTCAGTCAACTACACAAGTGACTTATAGTCAACAGAAGGATCGGCTCAAGCATGGTTGTCCACATATATCAACACCTAGCCCACATTGGTACATGTAACGATGCTAGAAGAACAGGCTCACGCATGGTCATTCTAACAAGAAGGAGTGGCTCATGCATGGACATCCATATGACAATGAGATCAGATCATGCATGGCCATCTCACACTGTGAGAACCCATTACACTAAACGAGATTACTCAAAACATAAAGCACAATCAATCACTAATTCATCACATACCCAAAAATATGGGTAAATTAAAAATAGATTTCAACGTCAGCACCCACTCAGAAACATTTGCATAAGAGCCCAACATCTTTCTTATATCCATACTATGCCAAGAATTTGATACAAATTGTTCTAGCGCCTTAGCCACAACATATATACATAGGAGAACAATATTTGTATATGCCACACGAAAAACATTAACATGCTAACAAAATTATGATTTGCTGAAACACCATATACAAACTTTTCCTGTCTGGACCTGAGAGTACAGGGATGACTCTAGGACATACTAGACATCTAATCAACTTTCCCAAAGATTCATTACTATAGCTCCTCTTTGCCTCCACAAGTTTGTTTTCATCACTTCTGATTACCTAAAAAAATGTGGCAAACCACAAGGGTGAGACCCATGTCCCAGTAAGAGATATAACCTCCAACAATGCTTATTGATTACAACATTTTAAATAGTAGATAACTAAGCAGTTGGAGTATTTAATAATCATTTGAATAGATTGAATAGTTCAAGTATACTAAATCGATTAAGCAAATCATCTTAGCAACAAGTATGATCATCAATGCATATATAGATAACAAATAAATATGTTTCTCTGGATGGATATCTACTCAAATATCATCAAATTGCATCTAACAACAATCATTAATCTGACTATCATCATATTCCTTGCTAACAGCACAAGCAATATAGTAGCATAAGCATCCATGACATCATGAATATGTCTAGTAACATAACATGGCTATCGATATTGGCATTTCAAATAAAGGGAATAGATCTATATCATAAGTAGAACTAACATCATAACACAATGAACTACATAGGCATGATTAGTAGTTTTAAGCATCTATAATTACATATGCATGGCTAGCAATATTAAACATAGCTAGCAGCAGCATCTTAACCATCAATATCAGTATATTTGACAACATAAGCATGTTTACAACATGAGCATGTTTACAACATGAGCATAACTACAACATAAACATATCTATTATCTCTTATTGTACTAAACATGATCTCAATGAAAATACATCAAATAAGGGTTATCATCCAATATGAAGTGTTGTGTATAACCCTAAATAGATATGCTACATGGCTGTCTTACATCTTTTATTATGCCATGAGGAATTTTAGGATATCACTCAAAATCCAACTGACCACTGCTAAGTCAAAATTAGTGCCATACAAGATCTAGAAAGAGCCAAACTCCTAAGATCTTTTGCGCCCCTAGTCAGTATGGGTCCACCACAGTGACACATAAGGTCAAGCTGCTAACAACCTAATCCATCCTTGGTATAGGTCACAACACTAATGAAAGGAGGTGGGTACGCATACCCTACCATCTGAGGTACAACTGCAGTTGTCCTCTAATCTCATCACATATATAATCACCAAGACATGACTGCAACCATTTTCAATCACATCAGATGTATGAGGCATGACCATAGCCATCCTCTACAACCTGCATTGTGGATGACAACAATATATCCTCAACTTGCAACCCCCACATACTCAACAGTATGCGCTCTGAGTTTCCCTTAGGAATACTCATTTCACCATCTGGAAAGTTCTGACACTCAGATGGATCTATGGCACAAGGCACTACATGATTAGAGTTTCACTTGGTTAGTTATGCCAATTGGGTGAATTAAGGTTGCATCAAACAAGTGGACATACAAACCCTAAATTCACTTCTAGCAAGCATATAAATATCAAAACTTTTAAAAGATATAAAACATGTAAAACATAATTTCTCATCTCATCATCACATGGTACTATTCACTTGACATTTATGAGACCACACTAGTCATCATACTATCACAAGATATAAATCTTTTTTACAATATCACAAGGTATCAACCCTAATCAACACAAGAGGACTACACCTCATTCACGGCTCAACCATGCCCAAAGGTCATTAAGGCCATCATACTATCACAGCATATAAATATTTTTCCCAATATCATAGGGTATCAACCCTAATCAACACAAGAGGATTACACCTCATTCAGGGCTCAACCATGCCCAAAGGTCATTAAGACCATCATACTATTCCCTGCAAGATCATAATTATCTTTTCATGTCTTAAAATAAGGCTCAACAACATCACTTACATATAATACACCGAATCAACACAATATTGCATTAATGAGCTAGGAGATATTCATAAACAATCATAGCAGGGTTATATTAACATTAAGAACATTCCTTTATTACATCAACATGCAAGCAATCTATTTTTTTTATTGAGAGAACCACCCCCATAGAAGTGCCACTTTTGTGACCCCCCAGACAGCGTAAAACTCTCGGGTCCTGAGCACATCGCACACCCGGGAACCGGTTAAAGTACACAATTGGCCAGCCTGCACGACGGGTACCATTTTAGAACATGTAAGGAATATGGATATGATTAACCCTCATCATATTCATAATGTACATGTTTAGTATAAGAAGGTATCAACCATGTGGCTATGTTAACCCCCAATTAACACATTAAGGTTATGATCATATTAAGGAGGTTATTTCACCATCATACCATCATATAAGAAGGTTAAACATGAATACTCATCTTTATCTATTTGCATTAGAGTTAGGTTCAACAAGATAAATTATATAAATGTTTCTATTCAGCGCTCATACCCAAACCTTAACTCATTGCATCCCCATTAGATCATGGATGCATAAGGTGAAGCATCACCATCACATTCCATACTATTCTCAAATATGAACCCACACATAAATCAATGTGTAACCATAAAGTTATAGCATAATAGGGTTTCAACAACAATAAGAGAGTACTCCATGATTGTACTAATCATTCAAGGACTATTCATATACACAATTACCATCATTTAGTTATATTAAAGCTAGGTATGACAAGATATACCTCATTAGGGTTGCATATCAACACAATATGGTTATCATCCCTTTTATTCATATGAGTGCATAGGTAAGACTACCTTATTAAGGGTAACACTCCATTTGTTCCATCATCATTCAACACACATCACTATACCACAATGTCACTCAGAACCATTGGATGTTTAAAAGGTAAGACCATTGTCTATTTACATAAGTAAACACCTTGGATAAACCACCTATTAAGTCCTTGATTTGTGCTCTATAAAGAGTCACCATCTAACCCTATACATCCCTTGATTAACAACACAAAAAGTTCCATTGAGAGTAGGGTAAAACCCACAAATGACTGTTCATTTAAAATAAGTCATCCATTGTCAACAAGTAAGCTCCTTAAGTTGATCATATAAAGTAAACCATCTAAATAATGTTATTAGGACCAACATATTACATTAGCCATCATTCCACTTTATTGGAGGAATAAACATTAGATCTTGACCATTGGGTCAAGTTCATAGGTAAAAACCATCAATTACAGTATAAGTATGACCATTACATCAAGTGACCCAAGAAACCATTGGTTTAAGGCTTAATTGATGCTACAACTATATGATTAACTCACCATAGGTTTTGGAGACCAGATCCACCATCATTAGTGACCATTAAGTCACCATGGGTTGTTAGATTAGCACTATATTCATTAATCAACATCAAATATCAAACTAATATCACCATTGATTGATAGCATCATTAGGGTACTTAGTTGTTAATTAATAGGCTTATAATTAGGCCAAAACATTACCTAAGGGTTGAAATTCAATTGACACCCTTGGTTACCACCATCAATTGTCATTAAGACAACATCATAGGGTTGTTGCAATGGTACCATCATCGGGTCATGGGTTTATAGTAGAACTCAGCTTAAAACCCTAAAATTGACCATTGGTTGATAGGTGATTAGCACCATAGGTTGTCAAACCAACCTGATCCAAGTCATATTATACCTTAGTAATAACTTACACATGATCACAGGTTCATATAGAATTGAAATCAGAATAGGGAACATTATAAAAATAGGAATCCAAGTCAAGTATAGCTTTTTAGTGCATGGATCATCATGGTCGAAATCCCTAGAAGATGACCTTTGAAACCCTATGTAGGGATAGATGGATCTCTAAGAAACCTTCTTCTCCCAAAAGAGGTTGTTTTATACCGTAGAAAACTTAGTTCCACGGAAAAATAGAGTGGAGTCGTTGCTCCAGGTTAGAGGAAAGAGAAAGCAAGCAAAGTTTCATACTTGGGGCAAGGAAGAGGTAAATATAGCCCATGGATAAGGATGGAAGCAAGCATGAGGTGTAAAGGTAGCTTCCCCATGTCTATGGCCTTAAATATTAAGAATATACAAGCACACATCATTAGTTGATAGCTACTAAAGGTAGCTCATCCGTGAAGGGGTAAACCCTAAAATACCCTTAGAGAAAACACCTTCAAACCAAGGATTAAATAGGTTCCCCATGGCTCAAAAAGCTCAAGGGTGATGATATAATATCCAAGGAACATAATGCAAGTGATAAATTGCAAATAAAACCTCTCAATCGGGTAAATTGCATAAAAGTCTTAAATGTGCATAAAATTGCAGAATTTGCTCAAACAGTGTCCAAATTGGACCAAATGTAAAACTTAAGCTTGTATTATGATTGCAAATAATATCACAAGGTTATATTAGGGTTATAAGAAATCAATTATGATAATTAAGCTTGTTAAACACTTTAAGTAAGGTTAGGGGTCTCACAACCATAAACCCCTAACAGGGATTTCACCCCTGAAATCCAAGGTACACATAGATGGACACTTCTCATGCACGTCATCCTCAAATTTACACATGGTGACATCCATATTATGGTAATGTCACATCGCTTTTATAGAGTTCATGTTCTTCTCTTTCAATTCATACGTATCTTATCTTGGGTCAGCACAAAAAACCCCACATAAGAAAACATTTTCAAATATAGAACATAGAAACTTGTTGTGCCACCTATACAAATCTAATAGTAACTTTCAACTTTAAATTATATCTATCATTCTGAAATTATATCTATTGTATCAACAAACCATATATCCTTGATAGTGGTCTTGCCCAGCTATCACTAGACCATACACAATATTATAGAGTCACTTTTGTTTTTCCTTCCAAACAACATTTATAGGATCATCATCAACTCTCTCTCTCTACAGGAGAGGAATACTTGGAATGTTCATTTAATAAACATCTCAAACCTTCACATATTTCTCATACAGTTGATACATCTTGGATACTATGATTCATTACCTTGGTATCCACCTCATGTGTTATAAGGAACTCACATCATTATCACATCCACTTTTACCAACATAACAAATTTCAAGAAATATAAGAGGAGTCTTCCTAATTATTGTAAGGCTCAAAAGCAAAATCATCACAAACTTTATGATCTTGGAACCATAGTCCAAGAAACCTTATTCTATAATAAGTTATCCACCCTCATGTTTGTAGTGAATCCACATGTACCAAGTGTCAATGATCCACTTGAAAGTTGTTCCCTAGAAAGGAAAGACACAAAGGGAAACTTACTTCCCATACCATAGCAACATTGTTCAAGGGTCACTAGCAAAAATGTAACATAGCCAGGGCATCCAAGTACTGAGATTAGGAAGTATGCACCATGTTTTTGTGTCACGTTTCTAACTTAGACATCATCCTAGTCTTAATTCCTAGTGTCTCTGTAGACTCAGTGAAGCTAAAGCTCAGATACCAACTTGTGAGAACCCATTACATGAGATTACTCAAAACAAAAAGCACAATCGATCACTAATTAATCACATACCCAAAAATATGGGCAAATTAAAACTGATTTCAATATCAGCATCCGCTCAAAAACATTTTCATAAGAGCCCAACATCTTTCTTATATCCATATTATGTCAAGAATTTGATACAAATTGTTCTAGCGCCTTAGCCACAACATATATACATAGGAGAACAATATTTGTATATGCCACATAACAAACATTAACATGCTAACACAATTCTGATTCATTTGAAACACCATATACAAACTTTTCCTACTCGAACCTGAGATTACAGGAATGACTATAGGACATACTAGACATCTAATCAACTATCTC